>OZ024722.1:36845174-38045174 GCA_964016875.1 Fallopia convolvulus
AAGCGGAGAAGTCCCGAGCCACTACGTCCGAGTCCTCGTCGGGATCGAGTCGAGGGCTCGATCCCAATCGCGTTTGGGATCTTTATATTGCCGGCGGGTGGTACGTACAATTTCTTCTAAGACAATTTTTTTATTTAAAGTCTAATCTTACTTTTAAATATGTTTTAACATGTGTTTTGAAATCTCGCAGCTTGCAGCCGTCGGGAGTGGTGTCGCGGTGGTCGACAAGCATCCTACAAAGTCAACCGGACGATAAGGCGTCGCAGTTCGACTTTGCCTCTGCCGCGTCGAAGCAACGTTGGTTTGATGCTTGGAAGGTAAATTTTTTTTTTTGTATTTCTTTTTACAATTTTCGCATTAATTAATTACTATTTTTAATTAATTGTTTGTTGGATTTAATTAGACGCACTTTAGGTGGTACGACTCCCAGCCGGGTATGGACGTCGAGTCCGTCTGGTTGTTGTGGGAGAAGAGAGCGAGGAAGAGATACGATGACTTGATCGGGAAGCACCGTCGGGAAGGGAAGAGGCCGGCATTCATCGAATTCGCCACTTGGGAGAAGTGGCAGACGATGGATTGGGCCATAGAGGCATTCAAAGCCAAGTGTGCCCGCCAGAAGGCAATCCGGAATGCCAATCCGGCGAACCACAGTAGTGGTTCGAGGTCCCACCTCGACACCATGCGTCGCTTGGTAACTATTTTATCTTAATTTGATTAAATTTAAATTAAGTTAATTTTTTTTAATAGTTCGTAACACCCTTAATGAATTTCGTAGGAGCAACACCTGCAACGCCGCATCACGCCTTTCGAGCTTCTCATCGAGACGCACACGCAGGGCGCCGATCGGCATTTTATAGACGAGCGGTCGTCCTTAATCGCTATAAGTTTTAATTATTTTTCCTCATTTTCCTCTATTTGAAAAGGAGTTGGTGTTGTGTTGTTGTTGTGTGTTTGTTTGTTGTTGTTGTTGTTTGATTTGATTGAGAAGTTGTTGTTGTTGATTTTTTGTTGTTTATTGTTGTTGTTGTTGTTGTTGTTTGTTGTTGTTGTTGTTGTTGTTGTTGTTTGTAAAGCCCACGACCTTAGAAGCGCGATCCCATGCCAACCCGAGAACTTCCCAGGAGGTCACCCATCCTGGTACTACTCTCGCCCTTGCACGCTTAACTTCTGAGTTCTTTGTCCTCACTTGAAACCAGAAAAGGAAGAGCTCTTGTTGACATGAGGAGCACCTCAATTCCTTATAAATTATCGGGGTGTTACAATCTCCCCCACTTAAGCACTTGACGTCCTCGTCAAGGCCCAAGGACCGCCCTCCGGGTCGAGTGACTACCCACCGGACCAAGCCAACTCGTAGCCCGGAGTCGGCTCTGATACCATTTGTAAAGCCCACGGCCTTAGAAGCGCGATCCCATGCCAACCCGAGAACTTCCCAGGAGGTCACCCATCCTAGTACTACTCTCGCCCTTGCAGGCTTAACTTCTGAGTTCTTTGTCCTCACTTGAAACCAGAAAAGGAAGAGCTCTTGTTGACATGGGGAGCACCTCAATTCCTTATAAATTATCGGGGTGTTACAATCTCCCCCACTTAAGCACTTGACGTCCTCGTCAAGGCCCAAGGATCGCCCTCCGGGTCGAGTGACTGCCCACCGGACCAAGCCAACCCGTAGCCCGGAGTCGGCTCTGATACCATTTGTAAAGCCCACGGCCTTAGAAGCGCGATCCCATGCCAACCCGAGAACTTTCCAGGAGGTCACCCATCCTGGTACTACTCTCGCCCTTGCATGCTTAACTTTTGAGTTCTTTGTCCTCACTTGAAACCAGAAAAGGAAGAGCTCTTGTTGACATGGGGAGCACCTCAATTCCTTATAAATTATCGGGGTGTTACATTGTTGTTGTTTGTTGTTGTTGTTGTTGTTGATGTTGTTGTTGTTTGTTGTTGTTGTTGATGTTGTTGTTGTTTGTTGTTATTCTTGATTTGATTGACAAGTTGTTATTGTTGTTGTTGAATTTTGTTCTTGATTTTTGATGTTGTTGTTGTTTGTTGTTGATTTGTTGTTGTTGTTGTAAATGGTTTAGTTGTTGTTTGTTGTTGTTGATTGTTGTCGCTAAATGTTGTTGTTGTTGTTGATTTTTGATGTTGTTGTTGTTTGTTGTTGATTTGTTGTTGATGTTGTAAATGGTTTAGTTGTTGTTGTTTGTTTGTTGTTGTTGTTGTTTTTGATTTGTTGTTGTTGTTGTTTTATTTTAATTATTTGCGTTATTAGGCTCGGACCCAGGAGATCCTCACCCAGAGGTCGGCGGAAACGGGCACCCCGTCGTCCTTTCAGGACCAGTGTGATGCCTTTCTTACGGCCGCTGGGGGGTGGGCATGGGAGGTGTCGTCTTCGGCCTTGGCAACGCCGCCCACGAGTTTTACGGCGAGCGATTGACGGCGCCGCGTCGTCCAGCTCCCCGGGTGGCGGAATTATCACATGAAAACGTCAGCCTTAGGCAAGATGTGGATGAGCTCAAGAGTAAGATGTTGAAGTTCGAGGAGTGGATGCGCCAGTCCCGAGGGGGTGAGGGTGGGTCCCGCCCGTCCGGTCCCGACGGCTCCGGCGAAACCGTATAGATTAGTGTAGTTTTCTTATGTTATTGTAAATTATTTGAATTTATGTAAATTAATGAATTTATGTATGTAAATTATTGAAATTTATGAAAATTAATGAATTTTTAGTAATTAATAAATTATTAAATATTAATTATTTATATTAATTCGTAATTATTTTTTTTAGGAGAACAAAATTTGCGACCAAGTGGTCGCTAATTTACAAAATGATCGTGCACCCCTAGGCGCACGATCGTGCGCTTTGAACCAGAGAAAGGCTAGGGTCGTGCGTTTTTTTGGTGCTTTTAGCAACCACCTGGTCTCCAATTGTCGCCAACTTTTGGCCACAGTTAGCGACCATATGGTCGTTAACTGCAGCGACCACGTGGTCACTGTGGTCGCCAAGTTGGTCGCCACCAATGTGGCGACCACTGGCGTCCATGGTGGTAAATAGCGACCATATGGTCGCTAACTTCAACGACCATATGGTCGCTGTGGTCGCTAATTTTAGCGACCATATGGTCGCCAAGTGGTTAGCGACCGGCCTTTTAGCTACCATATTTAGCGACCACAATATGGTCGCTAAATGAATTTCGCAACCAGATTTTGCATTTAGCGACCAGAAATATGGTCGCTAAATTCGCTTTTTTTGTAGTGACCCTTGTCCTAGAGCTTTTTATCCATTGAATTTGTTTAGTTTTTGCTTTCGGTTTCATTCGTTACCGAGGAAATTTAGGTCGGTAACGAACCTGCTGTCAGTTCGTTAGTTTTTCTGTTTTCGGTAGAATTCCAGGTTCGTTAACGACCCTGACAAGGTCGTTGACGAGGTTGGTCGTAGCTGTTTGCTCTGTTTTCTTATTTCTTTAGTTTGATAGACAGACAACCTTGCTTCTCGTGGACGATCCTGACTCTGCTATACACAACGGGGTCTTGACTTATAAATTTATTTGTTGTCAAGAAAACCCTTTCAACAGGCACCTTTTGCGTATGCGAGGTTCGTCCTCGTTATTTCTTGTGGTGAGTTGCTTGACTATCTTAATTGGAGAGACTTGTGACTTGAGGCTTAGGCTTGAGGCTTGAGTAGACCTGTACATGGGCGGGTTCGGGCCGGGCCAAAAAAAAAAATTTCCACATCAACGGGCCGGACCAAGCCCGGCCCGGTAATTCGGGCCTATTTTTTTGTCCATACCCGCCCACAAACAAAGGTCGGGCCATCCATGGGCTAGCCCGGCCCGCAATATTATTGATATATATATATAATATATTAATATTATTATAAATTATAAATGATATTAATATTATTATAAAATATAAATTATATATAAATTAATTATATAATATATTAATAAATTATATAAATTAATTGTATTATATATTAATAAACTATATATATAATATATACGGGTCGGGCCTTTCGGGCTAGTTTCAATGCCCAAGCCCGTGTTTTAAGCGGGCCGGGCGGGCTGGCCCAGACTTGTACAGGTCTAGGCTTGAGGCTTGAGGCTTAAGGCTTCGCGGGAACAGGGACTTCGCTTTTTTGGATGGGTATGGAAAAGATCTTGGGGAAAAGATCTCGGGGACCTTGCTTATTTCTTTTACCTCGCATTCCGTGCCCACTGTTCGCACATTGTTATTTTGCGCACCATCACTTATAAGCAGCACAAATAAGCAAGACCAAACACAACCTTATATGTATTATATCATTTGTTGATTGTTGAGATTAAATGCGAACGGACACTTATATATGTGAAATAGGAACAATTCATAGATCAAAATTTTACTTAAAAGTAGGAAAAATAATGCACATGTATATTTTTGGCGAATTATTCACGTATTTTTCAAAAAAATACAGATACGTGAAACTCATGCAGGATGTGCATTAAAATTGTCTTTTTGTGCATCAAAACAAGCATATTAGATATGTGTGTACATTAAAACTAGATTTATGTATATCGAAACTAATCGTCTTATGTACATCAAAACGAGTTGTGTGTTCATCAAAACAACTAAAAAGTGCATCTTAATTCTGTGTGCATCAAATTAACCCGATTGTATGCGAATCAAGCTGGTCGAATGTGCATCAAAACTATGCACATAGACGTATTCTTGTGCATAGGAACAAACTATATGTGCGTCAAAACAACCCTAGGAAAAATGTATTGTATTTATTTATGTGCATCAAAACTAACGTAGATGCATAAAACAACCAAAAAGTGCATCTAATTTATTCATGTGCAACGAAACTAATGATTTACACATTAAAACTTGCTAACTATATTATTTCATACACATAACTAACATTAAAAATAAACAAAAAATAAAAAAAGTTCAAAATCTATGTAGATTCAAAGCAAAACCTATGCATAGGCTATGGGCGTCCCTTAGAAACTGTTTTTTTAATATAAACAAGGTAAAATTCGCAAATAATATCAATAATAATAATTTTCACACAATAATAATAATAATAATAATAATAATAATAATAATAATAATAATAATAATAATAATAATAATAATAATAATAATAATAATAATAATAATAATAATAATAATAATAATAATAATAACAAGATAAGTGTCGATGCGTCTTCTGCAAGGTGGGACGGGGGGCGCTGGGCGCGCCTAGGCCGACATCGAGGCCTCGGGTGCGTTGTCCGGCATCGAAGGCCCAAGCATCATGACAAGATTCACCATCGCAAGGCTGGACTCGTGTGACTCGGTGTGGGCCTGGGAAACTCGGGTAACCACTGACAAGGTAGCTTGACCAATAGCCTTAACCCTAGCTCGGGTGATCGGGCCATCAGAATATACGTGCATGGCTTGCTCCTCATCGTGGGAACTCATAGTTGGTGGAGTCAAATCAGTATATGCACATCATAATACAATGCTTTATAGAGATGTTAACAAAGACTAAGCTCACATCCCTAAAACTACTTTAATCAACAATAATGCCTCAAAACGAGACATATTAAACACAAGAAGGTCACACATAACGGACCTAAATCCAATTCTAGCATAGTACTGAATAAAATAAGAATAACGATAGATTCATTTAATCTAATATTATAGATAACCTATCATAATTTATTTATCAAACAAGCTTGTTGCTAACAAAAATATTAAACGGGATTTAATTCCTCATATAATAGAATTATGCAAGAGAGAGTCATTCACTTGTCTCATAAGGGTGATGGGGGAAAATGGAGGAGGAGGTGGAACCAATGATGGGACGCGAGCAACCAACTCAGTCACGTCAAGTAAGGAAGACGATGTAGTTAGAACGAGATAAAACGAAAGTGTTTCTTTTAAAAACCAAAGGAACATGTTGGCGTGCTGGTGGGAGTGTGAAAGAAAGAGAAGGAAGACACAAGTTCGACTTTCTTTTGCCTCTCTTTTTCCATCTATAATTTACCAGATGGGCCATATGGTTGGGCCGGGTAATTCGACCGAAATACCCAATTCCATTTCTTATTAGTTTTTTTTTGCTCTTAAAACAAACAATTAATCCCTTTCAATCAATCAATATTTATCTTTTAAACCTAAAGCAGTTAAGGATAGTTTTTCATTAAATACTTTATATTCCAGTCACTAATATACGATTTTTATAGAGGAAGTAATTGCAAATTTCAAAAAGATTACGATTTTGGATAGTGTACTTTTCCGTCCATATAATTTTTTATCCGCTTTATACTACGTAATTATTTATCTATGGGATCATGTGCGAATTTTTGCTACAATGCTTTATGCGGGCATCTATCACCCGTTGGATCTTTTGTTTTAATGGCCACGATGCCTCCACGCGTTTAAGTGAGTTTTAGTGAAAGCAATACACAAAGGTGTATTCTTGTCTTTTCGCGTATATGTTATCTCCTTCCTCACGCTCGATCGAAACCTTTCTTCAAGCTCGAAAAGTTGAGCCTTTCGATCTTGTGTGAATCACAGCCTTCTTCTTCTTATTCCTCATGTTTCCTCTCCGGTTTCTCTCCCACATTTCCTGACAATGGATTTAGGTAAGTTTGATTGTTGTTCTAGCGAGAAATCGATGCACAATTTTTTCCGATTTTTTGTGTTTGTATGATTGGACTTGTTTCTCCATTCAATTTTTGAAGAAAGTCTTGTGTTATTCTCCATTCAATTGTATGTTTGCATCTAATTTGTTTGTTGTTCAATTTCCCCACGTTATTTGAATATCATCGATCTAAAGAATCAATTGTATGTTTGCTTCGACTCGGGTTTTTTTATTAAGTGTACTCGATGTCGCATTTCAAAGCTCAGGATGTTTGTTGTTTGTCTATGTGTGAATATCAATTTTATTGTACTAGATGAACCCTATTGTTTTCATATCATGCACCTAAATGTTTGCAATTATGAACCATGAATTCAACAGTATATGTGCATCTTATTATGCCACCAACTTTATGAATATGTGTTGGCAAAATTATAATTAACATGATGTGTGTCTTGCATTGTGTAGGTTGTTCGTCAAGCTTGGGTAATCCTAACGTTTCTAACTCCGATAGTGTTGATCCTAAAATTAGTGATGGAGTTGCATTGGTTGATCCAAAAGCTAGTGATGATTATACTGTTCAGTTTTCTCAAGATTGTTCATATTATGTGCCGAGTTGCGCAGATGATTTAAAACCAGTTGAAGGCAAAGCATTTTATGACATTGGATGAAGGTATTGAATTTTATATGAAGTATGCCTCTGTTTGTGGTTTTGTCGTTCATCTTGGTTCTTCTCGTGTTGACACAAAAGATAATATTGTACTTTACAAGCATTTGTTGTGTAACCGAGAATGTTTTAAAGAAGGGAAAAACAATATGGGTAAACGTTTAAGACCTTCAACTAGGGTTGGTTGTGAAGCCCATATTATTTTGAAATTTGTCGGCATGTTGGGTTATGTTGTCCAGACCTTTGTAGAGCGTCACTCACATCCTCCTGTAACTGGAAAGGATAAGTAGTTCATGAAGTCATGTTGGAAGCTTGATATTGGGTATAAGAAATTTATTCTAAGTTGTGAGAAAGCCAATATTGGTCCGATGGAGAGCCATAAGATATACAAAGAACTTGTTGGAGGATACGAAAATATTGGTGCATCTGCTTTTGATTTTAAGAACCACAAACGTGATTTGATGGCTTACATTAATGGGTTTGATGCTCAAATGGTGATTGATAGATTTTTTAAAAAAGGAGTTGTGTGATACATTCTACTTTGCTTATGATGTTGACTCTTCGGATCGGTCAACGAAACTCTTTTGGGCTGATCCTATTTCACGGAAGAACTTCTCATATTTTGGAGAAGTTGTCTCTTTTGATGCGACATATAGGACCAACAAGTATCTCATTAGTTTATGAACTATTTCTTGTAATCTATTGAACCTATATATTAATACTCATGAACTATTCTCATATTTTATGAACTATTATCATGTAACATGTATTGTATGGTTTTCGCACCTTTTACTGGCATTGATCATCACAAAAAATGTGTTACATTTGGAGCTGGTTTATTGTTGAAGGAAGACATAGAGCCTTATATTTGGTTGTTTGAGCATTTTAAGCGAGCTATATCACATGATCCAAGTATTCTGGTTACTAATCAAGATGTTGCCATGAAAGTTGCTATTGAGAAGGTTTTTCCTCAGACTCGTCATCGACTTTGCATATGGCATATTATGATGAAGGTGCCTGGAAAGATAAAAACCGAAGAGCATGATGTTGATGAGTTTAGGATGAAGCTCAATAGTGTAGTGTGGAGTCATCAGATTGAACCAGATGAGTTTGAGTCTAGATGGATGGAATTGGTTAGCCATCTTTCCTCTAAAAATAGACGAATGTTTGATGACATGTTTGCCCTTCGACATTTTTGGATTCCAGCTTATTTTAGGGATGAAATGTTCGGTGGATTAGTCAAGACTACCTCTATTTCTGAGGTTGAGAATAAGTTCTTTGGCCATTTTACGAACAGATATTTTAGGCTGCGTGAGTTGGTGATGCATTTTGAGACTGCCTTGGATTCTCAAAGACACACCCAATCGAAGCTGAATCATGATTCTTCTCACATGGGTCCTGATTTGAAAACATATTTAAAGTTGGAGTGTCAAGCAGCTGAAGTTTACACACTTTCTGTTTTTCATGAGGTTCAAAAAGAGATCTTTGTTGCATGCTACTCTTGTTGTATTGAGTCATTGACTGCACAAAGTGGAAGCAAAATTTTTGGTATAAAGGAGGATGGGCTGAATGAAGTGCAAGTTGTTCACAATTCGTTGAAAAATGATGTTTTATGTGGGTGCAGAATGTTTCAAAGGATCGGGCTACCTTGTCGTCACATGTTTGTGGTTTTTAAGAATCTTGGCATGGAAAAGATTTATGAAAAGTTCATCCTTTCACGTTGGAAAAAGGCTGCAACAATTAGACCGGTTTTTAGCATTGATGGTACAATTGTTGATCAGTGTGCTGCTATTGAGGAGAGACAAGGCTTATCAAGTTCAGTGATCTCATTTCTATAGTTTCTTGGGCATTTTAGAAGACCATCATGAACACTTACATGAGTTCTCCCGTGTCATTAGGGAGCAAAAAGATTTACTCTTGTCTGGTTGTGGTTCTTCCTATAGTGGGACATCTGTGAATGCTAGAAGCGTGGAGTCGTTAGCTGGAATTAGTGTTCCAAGCGAGGTACATATCCAACAACCTGAACAAGAAAAGAAAAAGGGTTATGGAAGGCGTATAATGGGTGGAAGGGAAAAATCAATGTCATCAAGCACTGCTGGAAAAAGGCGTTGTGGAAATGTGGGAAAACAGACGGCCATAATAGTCGCACTTGTTCTAGGAAGTAAACTGCTTTGTGTGATCCAAGAATGAACGTTTTTATTATTCATTTGGCTATTTGTCTTTTTAGCACTTCTTGTTTGTGTGTTCCAAGTAAACTGCTTCTTGTTTGTTTGGAAAAATCACTAATTGTTTTTATACATTTTAGTGTTCAATGAACCGTTTGTTAGATATGCATGAACCTACACATTTAACACAATGAACTTGTGCAATACCTGAATGCAAAACAGATTTCACATTTTTTAATATGCATGAACCGTTTGTTTAATATGCATGAACCTGCACGTTTAACACAATGAACCTATGAAATACCTGAATGCAAAACATAACTCCATAAAAAATGGCATTCAAATTGAACCTACACGTTGAACACAATGAACCATACGGTTAATATTCATGAACCCATACATTCAAACTGAACCATAGTCATCAAACATTCTAATACTTCCGGTTAGCTGTCAATTTGCCCAAAATCCTACTGTATTTTCAATAAACACTTAGCCATAAACTGTTGTCCATACCTAAAACAAAAGTACCACTACCTAGTAATAGACTAGTTGTCCAATCCTACCAAATCATCTAATTACATATTACTTCTTCTGTTTTCCAATCTTGATCTTGAATTTCTTCTCTTGTTCCATTGTTTCCATCTTCAATTCATTAACATCTGAGGTGATGATTGCATGGATGTACTTCCCCCTTAGATTATCAATGCTCCTTTGTTCAGTTTTCTCTATGAGATTAGCTTCCCATTCTCCAACAGCTGACCCCATATATGTCTCCATATGTCTCATGGCAAAAATTCCCGAATCTGCGTTTTCACCAGAGTTCGCCCATGGGATATGAACCGATGTTATGTCCTTCACTCCTCCTTGATTTTGTTCTTCCTTACATTCAGAAAGTTGATTCCTAGATAGTTTACCACCATTGCCCTCTAGAAATTTGAATTACAAAGAACCATTATAGTAGTTATCTATGAACCATTATACAATTAGTTATGAACTTCTGATTTAATACATAAGCATCTTAACTTACTAGCTTGTTTGGAGTTTCTCCATAGCGTTTTTGGATTCCGTCTTCACTCCTGACACTATCCAGTATTTCAACCGCTGGGTTCTTCATGTTGAAGCTCATGACATAATAGTGGTCATCTTGTGCTTGGACTGGGATCACAATCTACAAATTCATAAATATATGTTAGTTTTTCTTTTTATTGTAATCATTATTTAAGCGTCAAGTTTTTGGATTGTTATAGATTAATTTACCATATCAATATCATTTGCTTTCCGCCATGGTACCATTTCAACAACTTCTTTTAGGCCTACTGCAAAATCACCCTTGTTTATCTCATCTCCCTAAAAGATTGCAAAGAAAAGCACGTTAGAGAATTTATTTTTATGGCTATTTGATAGTAATTGAGGTTTAGACACATACCTTTTTAAATACATTACCAAATAGTTGTTCGGGCTTTGTTCTGCATTTCAATCTTTCTAGTCCATTTAGGTGTTTTGCCCATGCGTCAATGACTTTAGGATCTGGATCAACATCCATAGTTGAGAGGTTGACTCTAAGAAGCTCTATCCCTTTATACTTGAGCATCTTCTCTTGTTCACAATTATAACAAGAACCATCAATAATTATTTGAAGTACAAATACCAAATCTTCAGAATTTTAATTTAGATATTTTAGTTCTTACTTTGTATCTTCAGTGCTTTCTATCACATATTTCCAAACTGGTTGCTCTTCATTTTGCTTTTCACTAATGTTGATTATTCTTAAGTAAAAGGGACTCCTCGTGGTGTCACCAGGTTTGGTGATTCTTTTTCCATGCTCTTCTTTACCAGATTTGTCCTTCGATGGCTCTGCTGTTTTTGCCACCTTCATTCCCTTCTTCTGTTGAAGTTT
Organism: Fallopia convolvulus; assembly: GCA_964016875.1. Lineage (NCBI taxonomy): Eukaryota > Viridiplantae > Streptophyta > Magnoliopsida > Caryophyllales > Polygonaceae > Fallopia > Fallopia convolvulus. Next base: position 36,856,496 of record OZ024722.1, read on the forward strand.
AAATACATTTATTAAGAATTGAAAAAGTCAATTATTATGAACCTTAACAATGTATAACATGAACTGATAATACAAGTTTTATGAACTTACACATAATAAACTAACCTTCTTGTTGTCAGTGACCTTCTTTTTTGTCTCCTCTGTAAGTTCATCTGGTTCATCCCTTTGAGGCTCAATAAGTACTTCTTCATTTTGTTTTTCAGCTTCATTGATGGCTTCGTTGTTTGCTTCTGAGTCAACAACCTCTAGGCTGATTTCCTGTGTCAACAGCCTAAATGTTGGTGGTGTGAGATCAAAGCTAACCTTCCTTTTCTCTTTTCCAGCCTTATTAGCTTGATCAAAGCTAACTGTCTTTGCTTCCTTTCAAGCTTCAACTCCCTCTTTGTTGTTGCTTCCAACAGTTGCATTCACTTCATTGTTCTCCTCTCCCACTTCATTGTTGCAATTGAAGTCGACAATCTTCTTAGCTTTTTCAACTTTCTTTGAAGCATTTTCAACTTCTTGTAAGATCTTCAACAACTCCGGGTCTGACCATATTGGGTGCTGAGAATTCTCCCACTCTTCCATAAAATCATTTGCGAGTGGGCTTTCATTGTTTGATGTGCTAATCCACGCTTTTGCGTTATTCAACATCGTTTGAAGTGTTTGATCAGCCTTGAATTGTATTGGGATCATTTCAACAGCATCAGCCAGATTTACTATTGCATGAGCCAATCTCATCTTTCTCTCAGCAAACAATTGAACGCAATCTTGCATTATAATCAATGCATGTTCAAACAGAATGTGTAAATTGAATTAAGATTCTCATGAACCAAAACGTATATCCTAATGAACCACGTCATATGAAATTGTGCACCTACTTAATAAAGGTATTCTAATTAAGAACCAAACATTATGTTCTAATGAACCGTATCATGATCCAAACTTCTATGTGCTCATGAACTAGAATTTGTAAGCTCTAAGTCTAACCTGATTTAACAAGCACAATTATAAATTTCTTGAACCAAACGTTTGATAATCATGAACTTGAGCATTCAATAACATGAACTTATGTATTTTTTTGTGTATTGATGCATGAGCTTTTTCTTTTAATGTTTCATACCTGCAATGTTTTTGGTGTTCTCCTTTCTTCTGTTGTTTCTTTTTTCTTTTCCTTCTCCATGGTATCTTGATGTATTTGGGAGGGTCCTTCTCCTCCATTTTTTGGTTCATCCATCCTTGCAAGTATACGACCCAAACCAAATCCTCCAATATCAACCGCTTCTTCATTCTCTCTACTTGTTAATCGGTCTTCACCCCAGTTTAAGAAGATAGGCAAGGACCTTGGGTTTTCCTTGACTAAAATGCTTACTCTGTCCACATAGCAGAGCTGCCTAAAATGAAAATATAGTATGAGGTTATTATAAGAGAAATTAAAGTGATGATAAGAGTGTACTTGCAATTAGGAAGAGGATTGGCCCTTTGAAGAACCCTTTCTTGTTTGCTTTCCAGTCTCTTTTTGTTGCAATCAAACTCTTGAAAAAAAATCACACCAATTCATTTGTGGTATGTCCTCAACATTTTCTACTATAAACTCCCTCAAAATTGTCCCTTTTTGGTTGCTTTCAATGATTGAACTCACAAAGTAGGAAATGAAGTGGCGCTTGAACCACACTTAATCGTCTTCATCATCTTTACATTGTTCTATCTTTGTTGCTATGTGGGCAGCCCTTACTTCAGAAATCCCATTAAACTGTTCACTCCAACTTTGCCAAATTTTCGGTGCTTCCTTTTTGTCCTTTCTTACAACTGGTATGGAGCCTTTGGGGATCCCAAAAACATTATGCACTTGTTCTGCATTGATGTAGAAACCCTTCCCATTTTTGAGCTTCAGTCTGCATTAGACTTCATCAAAATTGTCCAACACCCAATAACCAAAGTAGTGGGGCGCGGCAAATCAACTATGTTAAACTTTAAATCAACTATGTTAAACTTTAACAATTGCCCAAACCCCATTTTCCTGACTATTTCCTTCTTCCTGTCAGTCAGCTTGCTCATGGTCTCCACAAAAGACTTACCAGTGTTTCTTGTGAGCAAATAAGGATATTTGGTACCCAATCTACCCTTTCTAACTAGTTGATCTCCCTTTCCTCCTCTTTTTTTCATGCACTTTCTGTTTTTCTTTTTTTGTTTTGGCATCAGTATTGTCCACCTGCTGATTTTTTTTGCTCTTGACAGTTCTAACATTCTTCCCCTTTTGTTTTAATGTTTTCTGACCAACCTTCTTTTTGGCTACAACTTTCACCATTGTCTTTGCAACCTCAATTGGGGTCTCAAAGTCGTCTGCACTGTCATCATTATCTCCATCATCCAAGCCTTGGTATTCACTAACTTTATCTTCAGTGTCTACATCTTCACTAATTGTATCCCCGCTCGTTGCCTTTTCAGTTTGTCCTTCATCACTTTCACTTTCTCCAATCTTTGATGAACCAGTAAGAGCAGTTGAAGGTGGGTTCACTCTCCTTGCAGGTTGTTTGAGGCGTGGGCTTTGACGTTTTTGTACAACTTCTTGATCAGTTTTTTTTCCCACTCATTGCCCTTTCAGTCTGTCCTTCTTCATCGCTTTCACTTTCAGGTGCCGGTAAGAGCAGTTGAAAGTATTCTCATTCTTTTCGCAGGCTGTTTGAAGTGTGGGCTTTGGCGTACTAGTACAACTTCTTTCCTTTTTTTTGAATCTTTCGGAGTCACAACTGGCACATTCATAAAACACAATGATTAAATTTCATGTAAGTTTATATGCAAATTCTAGGAACCTAACATCATAAGAGTATGAACTTTATGCTGTTAGTATTTTAATATGAACCTACAATAAGTTAGTTATGAACCTAACATCAAATAACCATGAACTATAATATATTTGAAATGTTACATTACTTATATTGAACCCTATCAATTCCAATCATGAACCACTACAAGACCAAACTATTAACCATATTAAGAAATGAAACTTTAAATGACATATTTTGAACTTAGAAATTGAACTTCATGAACCTTTTTTGAGGGAGTTTGATTTTGTTTTTGGACAACGTCTTGAGTTTGTTTGCTCCTCCTTTCTTTCTTAGCTCTTTCAATAGCAACCCCTTATGTTTCAGTTGAATCAAAAAACGTTGTTTTAGTTTTTGGAACCAATATGTTGACATCAATGAACAAATTAGTTATAAAATATGAACCCAGAAAGAAAAAATCAAAGACATAGTTTTTGTATCACCTTCAATTGTCATTGTTCCGTATGGAAGTTGTATTTCCTTTGAAAATTTTCCTTCCTTCTGAACTGGTTTCCCAATCTCCTTCCTTTTCTTTGTTTTCTCTACCTTGTTTTGATCACCTTGCATCATTGAAGGAAAACGTATGAAGCAGAACCCTAAAGTATTTTTTATGTGGTTCAGTGTTTGAACCTTAATAATAGCTAATGTGAACTTGAAAGTAATAACATTATGAACCTTGTTGTGTTTGAGTTTGGTCTCTATCTTTCACAGGAGCAATTTGCTCTTGTGTGTCATCTTCTACAATTGGATCTATAAAATGGTATTCCATAGAGTAAGAAACCATATATATGAACTATGTTATTAGTTTAAATGAACTCGAGATTACAATTTAAAGAACCTTTTTGGGAGGTAGTTTGATTTTGCTCTTGTCCATCAATGCTCTTTGATGATGCGTCATTGTCTTCTCTTTGTTGTCCCTGGTCCTCACATACTTGAATTTCCATACATTCCTCTATTTTTTCCTCTTCTACTTCAGCTTGCACACCTTCACATCTCAAAATAATAAATCAGATATGTGAACTTTGACACTATTTAATATGAACTCGAAAAAACAACTTAAAGAACCTTTTTGGGTGGGAATTTGATTTTCCTCTTCATTCTCAACTCTCTTTGTTCGAGCAGTATGATCTTCTATTTGTTCCTCATCTACTCCAACTGTTGTGCCTTCAACTTGCAAATCTGAGACTTAAAAGAGTGAACCCTAAGTACTCTTATTATGAACGTTTAAGTTATGCAATATGAACCTTTTTAAACTTGAATTTACAACTTCACTACTGACAATAAGAAACCAGTTTTGTGAACTTTCGACACTAGTTTGTATGAACTCAAAATAAGAACTCGACGAACCTTTTTGTGGTGGAGATTGATTTTGCTCTTGGTCCTCTACGCTCTTTGATGGAGCACCATGTTCTTGCTTGTTTTTGCTCGCATTTTCAACTATTTGCTCCTCCTCGTCTTCAACTTGCATATCTTTTGTTTCTGTGTGCAATGTGAAACCAAAATTTTAGAACCCTAGATTTTAGAATTCAGTGCTTTAAATAACGATTCACTATAGAAATTGGAGGGATTCATACCTTCTTCTGTTCCTTTCTCCATGTGTTTGATTGTGAACTTCGTTAATGGAGAATTCGGGGGGGCGATTTGTTCGAAACTTCTTTCGCCTTTGAACTTTTGGAGTTCGTGACGGTTTTTCGACTGAAAATGTGAGAAAATGGGGGAGGAGTTCATGTTTTTAGAATGTGCAGATTTGGGGTGAAGGGTAGTAGCGACATTTGAGAGTAGAAATCATTGAAATTACCGCGCGTGCCATTATAAATGAACGCGCCACTTTTTTATTTTATTTTTCTTTCAAAATCGTCGCAATCCATCTCCACCGTTAATGCCTTCCATTCAACGGCTCATATTTGCTCGCAGATTTCACCCTATCACATTATGCCCTGAGAGCGTGACTCTATTTATCTATATTTTGGATATTGTACTATAAAATTTTCAATTATTCCCTCTATCAAAAATGTAATTTTTTTTATCATCACTCTATCAAAATAATATTTTGTTATTAAAAATAATATTTAGTTATAATATTCTTTTAATAAGAATAATAAACACAACACTCTTGAAAAACATGTTATAAATTAAAGGCAAATACTTTTAGTACTCTAAAACGTTGTGTGCATAGAGTTAAAAACGTGCATTTTGTAAAAAGACATCTAAAGAAAACGCTCCCTTTGAAAGAAAACCCAAAACCCCAAACTTGGCCTTGACGGCTTCCCGCCGAGAAGGCACCCACCCGCCGAGAAGGCACTCGTATGGCATCGCCGAGAAGGCATAGATCTTATCTACTCTCCTCTGACTCATTGTTTGTTCTCGATCAAAAGGTGCCTGAACATAACCCAATCCATATCAAACAATTTGATCTTCTTCTCTAATTCTATCTTTATGTCTTTAATGGCTACCGAAGCGGGAGTCGGAGTTTGTTATCCATCTCTTCGTTCTAACTATTTGCCCAGGATTTGAAATCGGATTTTGTTCTAACTCCTCTTCAATGGCTCGTTTTCCCCTATGCTTTGACAAACTATTTGCCCAAAAATTGAGTAGTCAAGTGCTAAACTTTGCTATTTGTCAACCTTATTTTGATCTTTTAGGAGTAATTAACATAAGCCATGTGTCAATTTCTTCTTTAGCTCGGTTTTTTCCCGTTCAATTTTGTAGAGTTCTATGTTTTTTTGGAGGTTTTTTTGGGGCTGATGGTTGATTTCTAGTTCCCTTGTATTGTATTTAACTCCAGATTTTTTTCTAGTTCTTTTGATTAAACTTTCCGGTTGCTTGGTGGTTGTGTTGGCCGGTGTTGACGGCGATCCCGTCACCGGCGACGGCCTTCCCATCTCAGCCTTGCTGCTCCGTCGTTGGATTGTTCGCCCATCCGCCATCTACGACTCCATCAGCGTGCTCGCGCGCCCTCGACCGTCTTCATGACCGTCGTTGGGCTGCCGGACTGCTAGACACGAAGAGCAGTACTTAAGAAAATGGAATTGAGCAGAAATAAAAAAATATTAATAAAATATTGAGGTTTTTGCTTGGAGTACAAAGCTGGAAAAAAGATAATAGGTTTTTTTAGCTTTTTTTAGTTTTGTTAGTAGAGTGTTTTCTTTTGCCTTTTTTATACTTGTCCTCCAAGGAAAGCTTGTGGTTTACTTGTGTGACAAGTTCCGGCTTCTTTACTTGCGTTTCAAATTCTCTTACTTGCGAGGCAAGGCTTTTTCTTGCGGAGCAAGTTTTGTGTCTACTTGCATTGCAAGTAAATATTTTGTTTTACTTGTGAGGCAAGTTCGACTTTTTTCTTGCAGGTTAGCTCGAGGCTTTTTTGTGTACTTTTTTTCGAGGAGTTAGAGCTGAGTTTGACATTGGACCGAGTTGTATTAGGCCATGTCAATTGGTGCTTTGAGGCTTTTGAAGATCCTTCATCTCGGTGGAGGGAACGTCAGTAGTCCGTTTCGCACGTCCAAGAGGGATCGACCTGTTGCCTGCGGCGCTATTCTTATAGTGCTTTACTCACCCTAATCTCAAATTCGCCTTAGTTCTTATTTTTCGGAATATTGTACCTTGTTTAACTTTTCCTGCTTATCTTTACTCTCTTAGCCGTACTCGGCTTCCGTTTTATTATGGCCTCTCAGTTTACCAAGTCTGTTTGGTATTTCGAATTCCTTACCCGATCGAAAAAAAAGGTGCATTTTGTAAAAATATTTTCGTATTTTTTATATTAATTTTTTATCTATAAGTATGAAAAAATATAATTAATACACATCATATTTTTAATTATTTTTTAATAATTTTCGGTTTTTTATTAATTTCTATACATAAGAATAAAAACTTTTTAAATTTCCATGTAAAATTATCTTGAGTTTTTTTATATTAATTTTCTATTTATAAATAGGGAAGATACGAGCAGTATTATCATTAAATATTAATATCATAGTCATCATATTTATATTTACGAAATTTTTTATATTAATTTCTAACCATAAGTATGATACCTTTTTCAATGAAAGCGAACCGCTTTTTTATTAGCAATTTTCGTATTAATTTTTGGATTTTTATATCAATTTCTATTTATGAGAATGACAATTTTTTATTTATATAGACCATATTTTTATTTACGACTTTTTTTAGTAATTTTATAATTTTTAATATTAATATTTTATACGATTATGATAATGTTTTTACTATATAGATATGTCTTTGTAATATATTAATTATTTATCCATAAGTATGTTAATTTTTATATTAATTTTTTCTCATAAGTATAATTTTTAATATTTATTTACTATCCATAAATATGATTTTTTTTTAAATATGGAGCATATTTTTAACTATGACTTTTTATTAATTTTTTGATTCTTATATTAACTTCATATCATAAGTATGACGACTTTTCTATTTTTCTCTCCATAAGTATGTTAATGTTTAATAGTAATTTTTTATCAATAACTATGACAATTTTTAAATTAGTATGGTTATAGATAAGTGTGTCTTGCAATATATTAATTTTATATTAATAAGTATGTTGATTTTCTTATATTACGGATCCTTTAATAAATAAATAAAAAGTATTGATCCTTTAATATTAAATCGGTTAATTGGCTCGGTTAGGTTCGATTTGAGTTCTTTCATTTCAAGTTCAGGTTGAATATGGGTTCTTGTCGTTAAAATTTATAGGTTAATCGAGTTAATTCATTGCAATTTTCGGGTTCGAGTCAACCTACTTTTTATGATCAAAATAATATTATAATAAATATATTTTTAATAATAAAATAATATTTTTATATATTTAATAATAATATGTATTATAATAAATAAAATAAATTTTGTATATGCAATTTTTATTTTAATTAATAGTGATATTATTTATTATTTACATTATAATACTTATATCATATGTAAATTAATATATTATTTTTTTATTTAAAAAATTCCTCAGGGAAGGCCCAGATCATCAACTAGTTATACACTTTATATTTTAGTTCCCACTTTTAATATAAGTATAAAACTTGCTAAATTTATTTGTAAAAATAAACTTTTTTGCATGTTTTATTTATTAAAAAGAGGAAATAAATAAAGTGTGACCTTTTTAATTATCATGAAAGGATAATAATTATGAAAATATCCTTCTATAAAAAGACGTATATTACAATACTAACCAGCTAGATAAAGATATTAAGCTTCAGCGAAAAAGCGTGTTACCATGTGCTGACTTTTGATCTTCCAAGGTATTGGAGATGTGCCAAGAAAGACTAACCAACTTGAGTTCATCCTGTCAATGAAAAGCTTTCCCAGTTAGAGTTACACCAGCCACCACGTTGTAGCTTGGAGTTAGATCAAAGCGAAGGAGAATTCCTTGACCTGGAGGCCTTTGAGAACCCGAACCCCCAAGGGCGGCCTAGGACTAGATTCAACGAAATCAAAAAGCCTATAAAGAATCCAATTTTACTATGAACAGTACTGACACGATTTTCTATGCGTTTACCCGATGTATAATTTTCCCTTATTTTTTTATTCACCTAAATTCCCAACCCTCTTTTTTATGCCTTTTTCCCCTTTACTTCCCCTACTTTTTCTCCCTCTTTCTCTTGTCTCTTCTTCTCGCTCTGGATTCTCTGATCCTAATCGACAATCTTGCAACGGCGGAGGACCAAAAGGAAGATGACGACGGTGGAGGGCTTCACTGGTGGTGGCTAGAAGAGGACTTCGAGATTCCAATCTATGGTTTTGTCAATTCCGGTCAAGTTATAGTATTTGATGTGCCTACTACACTGTTATCTATATTTTTCCATTATTCTCTTTCTCTTTTTTTGCCATCTCTCTTCTGGTTCACGAATAGATTTTTCGGTCCCGGTTTGACGGGTTCCTAGGAGGACGATTGGCCGAGAGGCGTTGTTTCTGGCGGAGATGCACGAGGACGTGCAATGATCGAAGTCCTGGATGGATTTGAATGAATTTAGATGTTTTCATCTAGGTTCTCCACCGCCGAAGGCTTGCAATTCGGAGCTCATCGCTTCTTTGAAGCTCAAATTGCTGGTACGAAGAGTTCTAATCGAAAATAACTCCGTTATCGAATTCTGCTTTAATTACTTTTTTTTGCATTATTAATATATGAATTTACATACGGTTCTTCGTAATCTGATGTCCAGTTTTGAAGAAATTGATGGACTTTGGTAGAAATTTGGCGTTTGAGAGTGGAATTAGGTTAATCAGTCCGTGACGATTGCCAGATTTGGTCATGAATTAGAATAGTGGTTGACTGGTGTCCAATTTGGAAGAAATTGGAGATAGACTTGGAATGTGGTTGACTGGTTGGTATTTGGCTTATAAAAGCAGAAATTAGGGCAGACTGTGAATAAGAACAATTTAGGGTTTTCTTTTGCATTGTTGTGTTCGTATTCACGACGAGCGGTTGCTTGTTGCGATTTGAGAGTTGAGTGATAACTGTTGGCCAATTTGAGTTTATGTGCACGTATAATCTAGGTTGAGGGAGGAAGAATTTTGTTGAGCTTAAACAATCATTTGCATTGATTGTTTAATTGAACGAATTTGAAATTTGATGTAAATTTTTTCTGGTAATATGTTGCATGTATAGGGTGATTTGGAACAATGTTGAAGTAGATCATAAGATTGCTAACCATTAAGGTTTTGCAGCAGCCATCTCCAAAACTGGGCACCCAAGACTCCATATATCCACTGAAAGATTGTATCCATTAGAATTTTAAATTACCTGAACAAGAATTGAAACTGTGATGTATTTCCAGAAACTAGCATCAAGATATCAAAAAATTTGAACAATGCTAACCTCATGAGCCATCCAATACGGTCTTCCTTTGAAAGATAAAGGATTAGGTTGCCCACTTAACTGCAAAATTCTAAAACAAAGTATGCCACAATTAGAAATGAGGCTATATCATAATGTCAACTACTTAGAAATTTTGCTTTAGGCTAATCTATTGAAAATTGACCCATTTCATGCAATTTGCTTAAGAAAAAGTGATTTGATTATCTTAAGATTTATGATTTGATAATTATAGTAGACAGATTCCATCTAGAATGCATAAACAACACTAGAAATAGTTTTTATCAATGGATAAGAATTAATTCACACATATATGTTTTGCCATGCCAATGTAATTTTATTTTGTTTCATGAAGTCAATACATTCCCTAATGTAATTTTATTTTGTTTCATGAAAAGCTTTTATTTATGGTTTGAATCATTTTGTGCAGAGGATTTCATGACAGGGTATCGCATAGTTTTTGATACAGAGAATTTGAAGCTACAATGATCTCTTTCGTATAGTAAATTTGAACATTGGTATGCTTAGATGATTAGGAATAGTTAAGCGAAGATGAGGCTTGATGCCAAAATAATTGCTTCATTTTTAGTTTAATTACGTCTATCATAACCCAAAATATTGAATTACAATTTGTATTCATTCATAGAGGTCTGAATTCAAGCGCCAAGAGGCACATGTAGATTCACCTACCAGTGTTAATTAACATGGAATTTAAATGTTATTTTCAACACTTGTCAATGTTAATTAGTTTGAACATTGTTATTTGCATTATACATTTGTGGTTATCATTCATTTAGATTGCAAATTCAAATAGGTAAAAGATTCCCGCCTGCGTCAACGCACGCGGCTCTTCCCTAGTAACAATAAATATTTGTGACGAACACTTACAAACTTTATATTAGCCAAGGATTTAATGATAGTCTAGCATATTATGGCAAATTAAGCTACGATTAATTTTATACGGAGTATATAGCAAAATTCATTAGTAATCTCGACAAAATAAAAAATTTGCTAGCTCTAGCTGTTGCAAATAACCACTTTCGAAAAGTTCATCGTGAACAATGTTCTTATTAGACACGCCTTTGGCGACATTAGGCAAACTTCATCGCTAGAATAATAATGGATGGACATTCAATGTCACAATTGACATTATTTCCACACCCTTAATCATGCGGGCTGTCTTTCTTGGCAATTTAAGTCATACATTCGAGTACATTTCATTGTTTGATGTAATTTTGTAACAAAAGTTATGGCATTGCTACCTTAGCATCAACCTTAATTATGAATGTACTTTTTATTGTTGTTACAACAACTCACCTAGCCACGAAAAATTAAGTGTGTGGCAACATTTGAAATGAAAATTTTTTCCCAACAGTATTCATATTTGAGAGTATAATTTTCAATTTAATTTATTCTTTTTTCAAAAGAAAATCTAAAAGAGCATAAAAGTATGATTAGTTTAATACATATTCTATTTTCTCAATAAGGGTTATTTTGGTCTTTGAAATTTAAAATTATCATCATTGTAAAGATTTTAGAATACCATAAATGTGTTCATGTGACAATTTGAAATGAGATCTTGAAATAAATCGGGCCGAAAATGCTCATGTTTTTTTGGAAAAACAAAGCTCGGTAACATAAAACAAACCACGTGTTATATCATCCAAGATAATAGGATATTCCTCCAGCAATCGTGAGCTAGTTTTAATCTTGTCGTTGGTTAGAAAGAAATCAAGGTTATTGATTGTTTCTGATGCATAACGGAATGTGTGCGAGACAAATGATTCATGGCGCCAAATAAAGAGAAGAAAGAGACCTTGACCTTACAAGAGGTCTCAAGATTTCAAGTTCAAGAAGGTCTTGAAGCATGTCAAATTATCATTTGAAGAATATCAAGTGAGGCATTCAAGACCTCAAAGAAAAAGGATCAAAGATGAAGATATTTTCGAAGTTTAAGATCTCGTCACATTATGAGCATTGTTCAATAAAACGGCCATATCTTTGGCTAGAAAATTGATCTCAAGGTGATTCAAGATGCGTTGGAAAAATTATTCAAATATATACAACTTCAAAGTTGAATTCAAGATGAGAAGACAATGAGAATACGGTCAAAATTGCGTTTTACTAAGAGTAGTACAAGATCTTACGAGAATCTGAGACTTTTCTTAATTATATCTTTAAGTTATTATGATGTCTTTTATTAATTTTGATTTTATAGTCTTTTTTAGTAGGAATATTATCTTTATTATTATTATCTTAGATACAAAGTTTTATTTTAGAATAGAATCTCTCTATAGGCGTTTTTATGTCTTCAAATACTCTTTTGTAATCAATTTTATGATATGATGGAATTATTCTAAGAAACCTTGCCTAAGGTATTCCTCAATTCTTCATCCCTACTACCTTCTTGTTTTCAATTCATTATTGTCTTCTTGAGTGTTTGAGTTTGTTCTCGATCCATAATTCCATAAAGAATCTGAAATCTGTACCCTGGGCATTCTCTAATGTGGTTGTCTTCGATCCCGAAGATTGTCATGTATCAGTTTCATTGAAAAATGGGAAAACAATAGCACAAACAAATTTTTGGCGAATTATTCACATACTTTTCGAAAAACCGGATATAAGGACTCGCGTAGGATGTGCATCAAACCGGATTTTAGTGCATCGAAATTGGTTTTATGTGAATAAAATGGTCAAATATACATCAAAAATTGTGTGCATAAATATGTATGTGGATCAAAATTAGTCATATGCACATCAAAATTAATTGTCCTATGTGCATCAAAATCATATATATGTGCATCAAAACAACTAAAAAGTGTATCTTGTTTGTGTGTGCATAAAAATGGTCGAATGTGCATCAAAACTGTGTGCATAAATATATATTTGTGCATCAAAATTGGGCATATGTGCATCAAAACTAATTGTCCTTTGTGCATTAAAAGCATCCGTTTGTGCATCAAAACAATTAAAAAGTGTATCTTGTTTGTGTGCAAAAAAACTGATTGCTTGTACATCAAAACTAGACAAATGTGCATCAAAACATTGTTCATGGATATGTGTTTGTGGAATAAAATGAACCTTATATGCACCAAAATAGCTAAAAAGTATATCTTGTTTGTGTGTGCATCAAAACTGGCCGAATGTGCATCAAAACTTTGTGCATGGATATGTGTTTGTACATCAAAACGAACCTTATGTGCATCAAAATAAATTAAAAGTGTATCTTGTTTGTAAGTGTATCAAAACCGGTTGAATGTGCATTAAGCAACAAAATGTTCGAAATTGGTGCACAATGTGCATCAAACGCATTTATGCACCAATCTTCTATAAGATTTTAGAATACCATAAATGTATTCGTGGGCCTATTGGAAAAGAGAGCTTGCAATAAACCAAGTCGAAAATACTTATATTTTTTAGAAATTTAAACAAAGCACGTTAATAGAAGAAATCGCATGATATATCATCCAATATCATAGATATTTGTGCAACAATCGTGATAGTTTTAATCTTGGCATATTTTATAAGGGAAATTGTAGAAAGCCACATGTTAAATACCTATATTTCCCAAAACCACCCGTTATGTAGGTATTATTGAAAGCCATACATTAAATATCTTTTGTTCACGATTAACCGCCCATTTAGGGATCATTCGTTAGTGCTTATTTGAGCACTTATGGAGCATACAAAGCTTATCTGAAAAGGATAAGCATGGTTGACCAGGAACGTCTACAAATGGCATAATCATGAATAAGAAGAGCAACACGTGTTCGGCAATTCAATGCTTACAATACTTATTTTCGGTGCTTATCATAAAAAAATCAGTACTCGCAACCTTATGGTGCTTATGATACTTATCTACCCAAAATATAAGTATTGTGAGGCCCACCTTTTTTCCAATTACGCAACAAAACCCCTAATCTCTCTCTCTCTCCTTTCTTGTCTTTTTCCCTATCTCCATCATCATCATCCTCTCTCACCATCATCATCATCTTCTTCTCTATGAATGTCAAGCTCAATGAATGTTAGAGCTGTTGGAATTGGTCGTGTCGGCGACGAGTTCACTCCGATGCTCCACCGCCAGCCACAGCTCGTGTAGTGAGAGAAACGAGGAGGAGCTCTTGGTTCTACCACATCATCATATTCGATGAATGACAACTCTGTTTTGAATTCAAACTAATGGCTACTCGTAGCTCACTTGCCAATATGATGATGGCTTTGCTTATGTTAAATTAAGAGGTGAAAGGATTTGATCAATTAGGTGCAAATGAAGTCATTAGTTTCGGAACTGGATTTTTTCTAAATGTAAGTCATTTACCATTAATGTTTGATTCTTTTAAATTGAAATTGTAACAATTTTTATGTCCATATCTTCATCTTCAATTATTATCCAAATTCTAAACTTGTATTATCTTATATCTGAGGTAATCTAGAAAGTTTTTTTTGTAAACATAAAAATTTGAGCTTCATAAAAAAAAAGTTTAAGTAATTGTCATTTGTTGTGTGCTTTCTTGGATTGACCTTGTTCATTTACCATTAATGTTTGATTCTCTTAAATTGAAGCTATGACACTTTTTTTGTCCATATCTTCATCTTCAGTTCTTATCCAAATTCTAAACTTGTATTATCTTATATCTGAGGTAATTTAGAAAGTTTATTGTAAACATAAAGATTTGAGCTTTATAAAAAAAGTTTAAGCAATTGTCATTTGTTGTGTGCTTTCTTGGATTGACCTTGTTCATTTACCATTAATGTCTGATTCTTTTAAATTGAAACCGTAACACTTTTTATGTACATATCTTCAGTTCTTATCCAAATTTTAAACTTGTATTATCTTATATCTGAGGTAATCTAGAAAGTTTGTTGTAAAAATAAAGATTTGAGCTTCATAAAAAAAGTTTAAGCAATTGTCATTTGTTGTATGCTTTTTTGGATTGACCTTGGTTATATCAATTGTACGATTTGCACCCATAAATGCCAATCTATGAAGTTGTTTTCCTCTTTTTTTGTTACATGACTTTCACAAGTTTTTTTACTCCTATTTAAGCCCTTTTCCATCATTTTACACTCATTTATTAAATCCCATCAGCAACCCTCTACCGAACACACCCTAGATTATTTGAAAAATAAATACCTAATTTCAACATCTAATTTCAAAAAGTAATATCAACATCAACACCAATGAGTATCGAATTGCCGAATGAAGCCTTATTGTAAAAAATTCATTAATTCCGTTCAATTACCATTTTGCCCTTGAGTTTTTCCGCTATTTAGCTATGTTTTGGGCAAAAAAAAAATTTTTGATGAATCGATGTCCATCCACTTTCTTCTTCCTTCAAGTCTTCTCCCCAAATCTCCCTCCATCGCCATTCAGTTTTAAACCCTCCATTTCTCATTCTTCTCCAAAGCTCGAGTTGGAGAAGGAGACCCAGAGACCGTTGAAGTCTTCTCCACCATCCACCATGACAAGTGCAGCCACCGCGTACAAGTACATTAAGTACCGGTCCCCCATCGTCGGCTGAGTTGCTCGAAAATCATTATAAAGATTTTAGCATACCTAAATGTGTTCGTGGGTCTATCGGAAAAGCGAGCTTGCACTAAACCATGCTCAAAATGATTCTACTTTTTTGGAAAAACAAAGCCCATTAACAGTAAAAAGTGCACTAAATACCATCATCATAAGACATTCCTGCAACAATTATGCGCTAGTTTTAATCTTGACATATTTTTTGGCAGAATATATCAGCATGCCCTTAAACTTTCACACTTTTGTCAACTATCTCCCTGTACTTAGAGATTTTCAAACAAACCCTTGAACTTAACTCTTTTTTGTCTTTTAAACATCTTAGATCCGAGAATCCTTCTCCTTCTCGTGCTAGTCACACGCACTGACTGTATAATTTTTTCTTGCCACATAAGCTTATATTATGCACATAATCCTTACTTATTCCACAAGCTTATTTTATCATCCTGCCAAATTTATGATAGTTGAGAGCGGTAGGCCTGATTTGATTTCCCTTTTATCTCCACAAGCAATAACAATAATAGAACAGGAGGAAAGGGAGATGGGACGATTTCACTCCTCCATCTGTCTAATTACAGAACCTACTGAAATATCTGTCGTCCAAACTCCAAAAATATCCAACATCCTAGCAGATTGCAGCTACCAAAACTTCAAGTTCATTTATTTGTGAACGATAAAATCTTGGAAGCAGTAAAAGTTTCCAATTATACTCCCCTATCCATGTCACACAAACTAGTAAAAAGAAAAGCTACAGCAATAGAGTAATTGAAAAGCAATATAAAACCTGTTCAATTCCATTATTGAATACTATTAGTTTAGCTCACACACACACACAAAACTGACAAAAGAATATTCCACTTAGTTTTAGGTAGGGGGTGGAAGGGGAAGGATATCATCTTCTAAAAAATCTAAACACTAGAAATCAAAGAAAAGCATAAACAACTAAGCTAGGCACTAACAAAGCAGACTTGAACAAGTAAATATTCTTCCCTAGCATTTTCCCCTTCATCTCAGTCAATTCGTCTCAAAAATCAAACCGCGTTGATTATATTGCTCTTGCCTTCAGTCATATCTGTACTGCTAAAGGATGCAGCAGTGCTGGCATGAAATGCTGACTGGCGGGAGGGAGCACCGGGCAGGTGCAAGGAGAGCTGAGGTGGGCCCATATGGCCGGTTTCAGCCTCACTAAGTTTGAGCTTTGACATGCCTACCAATTCGTCGACATTTACTGGTTCTTTGGGGATCATAGGGGTAGGTTTCAGTACCTTGTGATTTGAAGTTGTGGCCTGGACATCATTGTTTTCTGGTTGGGCAGCATTGGGCGGCCAATACGGGAATGGGTAAGGAATGAAGGCAGGGAAAAGAACGGGTTGTTCAAAATCTGCAGGCAATGTTGATACATGTGCTTCGTCAGAAGGCTCCTCCTCAGCCTGTTCACTTGAAGTGGTTTCCATTGGCTCGGGTTCAGCAGCCTCGGTGGCAAGTGAGAGGTCCAGAGAGGGTAATGAATTTGTATTAGTTGTTGTGGGTTCTACAGACTGAGAAGGTTGTGGGGGTAGGATTTGTTCTTCAGGCACTGGCTGTGGATCAGTATCCTATCAAAAGAACATCAAGTTCTGAGAAAAACCGAGAGATCACATAATTTTAGACATTTCACCGTTGACAGTAGCAATGTTTACATTTTGTGTATATTTAACTATATCTATAATCTATGTTAACAGTATCTGGTACATGTAATACTCAGAAAGGTGAAGAGACTGTACCATATCTGGAACCATATCAAAAAGGCTAGAACGCCTCTTTCTACGGGATGCGTTACTTTGACGTATGAAAAACTTTTGGGCATGGCTAGCAACCTGTGTGGGAGTCCTTGATACGACAAAATTGCGTGAGATTCCTCTCCAATCTCCTTTACCAAGCTTTTGGAGGCCAAGCAAGAACAGTCTATGCTCCTCAGCTGTCCAGGGTGTACCTGTTATTTGATTCAAGTAGAAACAAATGCAAAGCATTAGTTATTGAAGAGAGAATATATAAAAGTGTCAAGCAGGCAGATATACTTCAGATGCCATGTCACATTATTTTAACCAATAATTCATAAATGATCATTCAAAGCTGACATTCAGCCTTTCAAAGATAAGCCATAAGAGTATTTAAAGTGCATGCAATAGAGTCTTCTTACAAACAATTGCCAACCAAAGCCTAAATATCCCGAGAAACAGCATAATAAACTGTTCACTATTGAATGATTTGGAATCTGCAGAATTTTCATTTGGCCTAAGAAAAACTAGTGGAAATTTGACCAGATTATAACTCCATAAGCACAGTCATGTAAAGACAGGGCCTATGAACTTTGCTCCAATCCTCCAAGTATAGGCACCTTTGACCACCAAGATTTGTAACTTCTGAAACCCATCTACTAATGGCAATCTATTGACAGGTGCAGAAAAAAAATATACAGATTATTGCCTCAAAAACTAAGGAAGATGAGTAAACAATCAGTCTAAATGTCTAATTTACATGATACAACACCAAAAATGGCATTCATGATTCATTCACAGATTTTGTCAACATTCATTTCACACCCATTCACATGTTACTATCAGTTTCAGTACCACATTTGACTTCTCTTTATTTTTACATGATCCTTCAAACAATATACACATCATCTGAGTAAATCCTGATTCATCACTGATTACCAATTGCCAAATTAATGCTACAAAAAATAAGGCTTTAACCACCTAAACATTATAACAATTTAGGTTTAGCTTCTTTTCACAAAAACCATTGCCCGCATATACACTAAGAGAACACCTTTTGTAGTTGGAAAATTTTACCACAAGAAAGATTGTTCCTTCATTGGTCAACTTAAATTTATAAGAAAAATGCAAGATTAGAAATTATAAGTGATTCACTAGCTTGTAGAGAACCTGCAGCACATGACTCCATGAGAGAAACACTACAGCATCACACAAGAATCTCCAGTTTCCCTACTACATACCCACAGCTCAAGTTTGAATCCAGCAATCTGCAAACCAGGTCTAAAGAAGCCAAGCAAATATAAGTTGACAGGTAGCTTTCAAAATCTCCTAAAAGAAAATATGGGCCCCACACTGGATCCAGCACACCCCAATCAAACAATTTACTTGATGAGGTACAAATGATCGTCTCAATAGGAGTTCATCACTAGGTCCTTGACAAAGTGACTAAATTCCAACCTTACACATTATAGACCCTTGGGAATGGATAGCAAGGGGTTATCCACTTTCTAACATAAGAGGACCACAAAACTTGTCAATGAAGATGGGATTATGCTCCAAGCAATTCCACAAGGGAATCATAAGAACCATCAAAGCACAGCATTTGAGTCCCCATCCAAAAAAAACCCAAAAATAAGCCACAAAAAGAGGACGAAAAAGGAAAAAATTCATTCACAGTGCGAAGATATGTAAGCCACTTCTATTCATCACGGATTCAACTCCAATATCAGAGCTTAAATAATCTATTAAGAGCACATCTCAATCACATCAGCGGATAAACAGATTGATATAACATTTCAATCCACCGAAAGGAAAGTCCAACTAAACCAAAATGGGCACTCTTTTTTTTTAAGGAAAAAAAAACAAAGAACATTCAATTTGAGCAATTTACAGCTCAAACGTTCCTTTTGTAGGAAAAAATTAATTAATGGAAGTACCTTTCTTGCGCTCAGTGCGACGATTGGAAGAGCAGGAGGCGTGATTGGGATCATCTGAGAGATATCCGTCGGGAACGGGAACGGCGGGGTCCAGTGGAGGGTCGGAGGAAGGGGAGCCAGGGTTGGGGGAAGCGGCGGAGGCGGCGGTGGAGTGGTAGTGCAAGAGGTTGCCCATACTGGCGCTCTTCTTCATGAACGATCCATCCGTCAACCTGACCCCAAAGAGCTTCACGCCGCCGCCTCCCAAACCACCGAGGCCGCCGCCACCGCCTCCTCCGGAAGTCCCACCCCCGGCGGAGCCCCGGGAAGGGCAGGTCCTGGAGTTGTGGCCGTTGTTACAGCAGTGAGAGCAGCGCCGCGTCATCACCGAGAAAAGGATAAAGGGAGGAGGTTAGGGAGAGGGAATTGGATGCATGTGGCGGCGGCCGTCGACTGACGTCGTTGGTGGTCGTGGTGGCGGAAAATGAGATTTGGGGGATGGAGAGACAGAGCGAGAGAGAGGCGGGGGCTGGCTGGGATTAATTAGATTAAGGATTCTCAAAGGACAAAGGGTGAGGTTAATTGAACGCAGTGTTGTAGTTTGGTTGGTCCATCTTGTATAAAGACGAATTTGCCCTCCAGAACATGTGGTGAGGACTGAGGGGGGGTCAGACAGAGCGAGAGGAAAGAGGGGCAAAACATACGGAATATAACGTCCTGCTTTCCGATTCCTTGTAGATTCGGATTTTAGATGAAACAACGCTGAGAAAAAAGATAAATTTGCAAGTAGGAAACAAATAAGAAAAAATTTCGGATTTCTATTTAAATAATTAAAAATATTTATATAAAGATATTATTTTTTGAATGATTAAAATTTTTGCCAATTATGCGACGAAGCCGACAAAATCAACATTATCCAGACCTGTACAATAAAATATGAAAAATGGGCACACCACATTTTCTTCAAAATTCAATCAGATAAACTTAAATTTACTCCAACACCAAATTTCACAAACCACCTATACAATATAGGTTTAGGGTCCATTCAGCAATTGAGTACCTATTGATGGGTTGAGGGTGTTGAAGCTTTTTTTTTTTTTTTGAATAGGTAAGGATTAGGGTACTCTCCTTCACGGAGGACGCCCTAGAGCATCCTTTCGGATGAGAACAAGAAGTTCTGGGTGAGTCTTGATACACTCAACTGGGAGACTGTGGCCCAATTTAACAACTTTGTCGGCCATAGCGTTACAATCCCTAAAAATATGATTAATCGAGATATCCTGGTTTCCATAAATGGAAACAAGAATATCAGTGATTATGAGCTCGATCTCCCAAAGGCAATGGTTTTTCCCTTTAACGGCATTAATGACCTGGAGATTATCCCCTTCAATTTCCACTTTTCGTGGGGTTCTGTTGTTCACTTGCCTAATAGCTTCCCGGAGAGCCAGAGCTTCAGCCTTTAATACAGACACTTTTCCAAAACTAGTCGTCACAATATCTATTACCTGGCCAAGATGGTTTCTAAGTACAATTCCTCCAACTGTATTGCCATTGGTTAGTTTAGATGCATCAAAGTTTATTTTCATATATCCTGGTTTAGGCTTTTTCCACTTCCTTTGAGCTTATGCTTCTTTGTTTCTTCTCCTTCAGTGAGATGCTAGTATAGTTTCTTCATCCTCTGTCCATTTCGATGTTTTTTCCCATTTAGCAATTTGGTTTCTTAAAAATGTTGTCAAATCTGCTATTCCTTCGCATTGATCTTGTCGAAAAATCAACTTGTTACGTTGATGCCAAATGCTCCACCAAACAACTGCCAGGCATGTGAAGTCTTTTTTCCCTAGAAGTTGATAGATTTCACTTAGGACTGTTCTAGGCGTTTTGTTTTGGGAGTCATATCTTTTAATAGAGTTTGCAATGTTTGAGTTTACTTTATTAGTTATATATATCATATACGGACATTTTGTAAGTAGGTGGTTTGTATCTTCGTTGGTACAATCACACAAAGCACAACCTCCCGGTGTTATAATTTGTTTATCACGAAGTCTAGCTTTCGTGGGAAGTCCATTATTATCAACTTTCCAAAGGAAGTTTTTAACTTTTGGGTATATATCCAGTTTCCACGACCAATTATTTATATTCGGTGTTTGTCTTTCTATGTTTGTAATTAGTTCTACTACAGACGATGTGGAGAACCACCCATTTTTACTTGGAACCCAATATAGTCTATCTTGTATATAGTTGTCCGGGATTGGGGTATTTTGGATTTGCTCAACAATGTTATCGGGGAGGATTTGTTTTAGTTCATCTATTTTCCAGCTACGGTCATTAGAAATCCACTTATCTACAGTTGTTGTTTCATCTATACTTGTAGGATTCTTTGCATGAGGATGAAGCGGACCTCCTAATTGCCAGTTGTCTTTCCAGAATTTGACCGTTTTTCCGTCCCCAATTTGCCATATAAGACCTTTATAGAAGTCTTCTGTTATGTGCATAAGTTTTTTCCATTGCCATGAGGTGTTTGCTTTTAGCTTGTATGAAAACAAATTATCATTCCTAAGGTATTTTTGTGAAATTATCCTAACCCAAATATTATTTGGTTCTGCAATAATTTTCCAAAGCAATTTCATTTGTAGTGCTTTGTTCATATGTTCGGTTTTCCTAATTCCTAGTCCTCCTAACTCTTTAGGTTTGCAAATCTTATCCCATCCCACCAGGGGTTTATAATTTCTGTCTTTATTCCAGAAGAAACCCCTGTTAATCCTATCCATTTCCTTATGGGCATAGTAAGGTAGCATAAAACTCTGCATTACATAATTAGGCTTTGAGGCTAGGTTGGCTCTAATCAACGTCGTTCTGCCTTCTTGAGAGAGCAAATTTGCTTTCCATTTGGTGAGTTATTTTTGTGCATTTCCAATGGAATCTTTAAAGGTGTCCTTATTAACTTTACCATTTATAATTGGGCAACCTAGGTATTTTTCGAGATTCGTCATTGTTGCAATCCTAAGAGCTTGTTGTGCTATATTTTTTTGCTGGGTAGTCATATTTTTGGAGGTTTGAAAGGCTGATTTGTTATAATTAACTTTTTGACCCGAAATTCTACAGAATTCATCAATAATGGTCTTTACTTTGACACATGATCCTTGAGACGCATTGGCAAATATTATGATATCATCTGCAAAGGCTAAAAAAGGGGATTCGAGTCCCACCACGGGCTATTGGGAATCCAATTGAGTTTTTCTCGAGTTCGCTAGTTAATTGTAATTTTCTTGAAAGGATTTCCGATGCTATGACAAACAAGAATGGTGATAAGGGGTCGCCTTGTCTGAGTCCTCGTTCCGGGGTAAATGGTTCCGTGGGTCCATTGTTTACAAGAATCGAAAGAGACACCGTGCATATACACTCCCGAATCCAACCAATGAATTTCTTGTCAAAACCAAACCTATGCATCACGATCAATAAGTATTCCCAATCTACTCGATCATAAGCCTTTTCCATATCAAGTTTAATTGCAATCCACCCCTCTTTGTTTTTCGTGTTCCTAAATGAGTGAAATATTTCATGAGGTATAAGAATGTTATCTTGAATGGCTCGGTCTGCTATGAACGCTCCTTGAAGAGGATGAATAATTTTGTTTATTACTTTTTTAATCCTTTCCGTGATGATTTTAGAAATGACTTTGTATATAGTTGAGCATAGGCTTATTGGCCGATAATGGTTAGTTGATTTAGGATTTTCTATCTTAGGTATGAGACTTATAAAAGTATGGTTAATTTGTCGAAGGATCTTTCCGGAATGGAAGAAACTTTTAACGGCTTTGATTATCGTTGGCCCTACAATATCCCAATATCTCTTGTAGAATTCTGCAGTCATTCCGTCCGGTCCTGGTGATTTGTCTGAACCCAAGCTCATTACCGTCTTTTTTATTTCTTCATTAGTAATGACACTTGTTAACATGTTGTTATCTTCTTCCATTATTTCTTTGGTTATTAGATTTAGATAGTCGTTCGCATTGTTTAGATAAGTTGATTGTTTAGTGTATCTTTTTTTGAAGTCATTCCTTATTTCATCTCTAATATTATTTGTGCCTAGAATGTGTGTACCTTCAGATGTGATGATTTCCTTAATTAATTTCCTATTGCGTTTACCGCTCGCAATTTTATGGAAGTATCCTGTGTTAGCATCCGAGAGTTTGATGTGTTTTGTTTTAGCTCTTTGCTTCCAATATGTCTTATGGAACTTTAGGATGCATTCTTTTTTGTTCAACAATCTAATTTGTTTTTGGATAGCATTTGGTTGAGGCGAGATTAGGATATTTTTTTGGAGTTCAACCAATTGTTCTTCGATCTCTTTTAATTGCTCAAAAGTATTACCCAATGCATGTTTATTCCACCTTTTGGCATGTTGCTTAAAAAGTTGTGTTTTCTTAGTCAGTTGGAACATATTCGAGCCTTGGAATTGTACTCTCCAAGCTTGCTTAACCACATTTCTAAAATCTTTTCTGTACATCCACATTTTTTCTACTTTAAACGGTTGTGCGTTGATTGTTTCATCAATGCTAGTTCCACCGTCACTTTGCAATGATTTGAACTAGTGAAGGCATGGTTTTTGGCGCTAATATTTGGAAACCATTGAATGATACTATTGATTACTAGAACTCTATCTAATTTTTCATAGATGTTGTCGATTTCGGTCTTATTCTTTCTCCAAGTGAAGGCATTTCCAGTAGTCGGAATGTCTTCTAGGAGACAATCGTTTTTAAAGTTTAGTAATCTCTCAAAGCTCCCGGATTCAGGGTAAACGCCCCCTTTTTTTCATTAGGTTCGTGTATTTCATTGAGATCCCCTATCATAAGAACAGGAAGGTTTAAATTTTGTAGTATTACCGTTAATTGGCTCCAGAACTCCTCTTTATCCTTGGCATTGGGGGGAGCATAGGTAAAGCAGAGGGCTATCGTACATTTAGTAACTAAGTGATAGTATTTTAAGATAACATACCTTGGTTCTTGTACAATAACAGTAATTTTCTCATTGATGAGCTGATGTGTCTTCCAAAATATGGCAATACCTCCTGCCCGACCAGAGGCCGGAGACCATACAACATTGTCAAATCCCGCGCGTCTCCAAACCTGATCACTTGGGAGTGTTTCCGTTTTCGTTTCCGCTATTGCCATAATATGTATTCTTTGGATCTTATAGAATGAGTCGATTTCCGGCCAAAACGATTTTCTCCCTATCCCCCTACAATTCCATAATCCTATTTTCATGATAACTTGATATTTGGTTGGCCCATCCCATTTCAATTTCAAAACAGTGTAAATTGGAGTCTACCTGGTTCATCAGCCTAAAGAGAGACACCTTGTTAATGGAATATCCTAATATGGTAGTAGAATTTACAATTATAATTAAAGCATAGCATATGCTAGTCACACCCAAAATAGTGTGATCATACAAGTAGCTGTACTGTTTCCTATTTTATCTATCGATCGATACACAATTCAATTGCCCCAAACTAAATACAAACAAATTTTTGCCTCTAATTGTCATAGGATGATCTTTCAGTCTATTCCATTTTTCTTCAGATCCTTTTATACCATTAAGGCATGAACTTTGACAAATCCTGCAGTGCCCCAGACGTTCCCCTGTTGTAATAACTGCATTTTTACCTCTGGATTGATAATATATTATCCTGGTGTCTTTAACTTGTTTGCTGACCTTCAGGAGCAACATCACACGAGCTCTCCTTTTCCATTCTGTTTTAATTTCTTGTGGTGCCTGATTCATACATGTTCTCATATGGTATATACAGCAGTTAGCACACCAATATACACACCATTTATTAATTTTAGTAATAAAAGGGCGATTATAGATCAGGTTTTCAATGGTTTGACTATCTATTTCATAACTTCTCACACATTTGCAATAAGAGGGGAGGTTCCAATTGTAGTTCATGATTTCAGTCCTACTATTCCCACCATTAAGTTTCACAGTAAAATACTCCACCAAAGAAGTGAAATACTCCATCAAGGAAGCATAGGCATACATGTCAATCTCAATTAGTTCACCAGGCACAAAGCAATACATGGATGTTTCTTTAAGGTGAATAATATTTTCCTTTACCCCAGATAGTTGCGCCAAGAACTCCACCATGTCAATCTTTTCTTTAGTTTTCCCCTTATCTCGCATAGTCCCTGAAAGACCAGCCTCAAAGGAGTTCCTTGAGATTTTCTGTCAACTACTCTTAAAGGTCTGATCGACCCTAGTAGTGTGCCTTCTCGGCCGATCATGTGTTTCCACATTTTCGTTTTTGTCTTTAGCATCAGATTTTTCAGAACATAAAACTTCTTTAAAGGAGCTAACAATTTCAATAGTCAGCATAGTACCTAAGCAATCTATAGCAAGCAGACATTTCTCAGATTTTGTGCAATTTCTTAGAATAATATCATGATCCAAAGGCCAAAGATAAGAATGCACTAAACCTCTTACAATCATAAAAACATAAGAACTAAATCTTTGCATTTTATGATTATCTCTTAGACTATTTTCTTTATTTGGTTTCCTAAGATTTGCAGGTTTGCAAACCTGAGCATTCATCACCTCCCATTTATTCCCAAGGTTTGTCATGAACACATAAGTGCAGTCAAAACACCAAGTTACACAACATTTATTAATATTAGGCAAGCAATAAAGTACACTGGGTATCAAGAAATAAACCCATATGTATTCCAAGTAACTACAGCAATTCATATTATTCATACGTATCGTGTATAGTTTTTTTATAAGGCACTTCCTAATATATGAGTTATGTAATCTTGTTTTAATTTTGAACTTAAGCAATATCAAGACCCCACTGTCACTACAAGCTATTCTTTCATTTGGTATTATTCTTTCCTTGTATAAATGAATTTTCTCATTTCTCCTAAATAACAAGCAATAAGAGAAATAATATTCATTAAGTTTCTTCAAATTAGAATGATACATGTTGTAGTACATCAAGTTTAGGGTTCTTAGGGAGAAGATCATGGCCAAACCACCCATGTACCAGCCCCTCAGAGTCAAAGTACACCAAAAGGTTGTAGATGGTTTTTCCACAATCTCCTTCCATCACATCCCTTACAGCACAGTAATTCCTCCACCAACAGAGATCATCAAAAACACATAAACAGTAATTGATGTTGCAAGTAAAGCAGAAGACATCCAACTTAGCTAAGACACATCTAAAATATCCTTTACTAGGCCAACAGTAACAAAAGGTTCTACCCTTATCTTTCTTAGATCCCGAGGGACCTGCCTCATGAGGCTTAGAACAAGTTCCACCCTTCAAGGTCTCTTGGACCATGGTAGGCATAGGTTCATATTGTTCAATCAAAGGATCATTAAGATCATGTTCTTTAGAGAGAGAGGAATCAGAGCATAGTACTTGTTTAAATGACTTGTTTCTTTTGTCTTTCTCCATATGGGCACAAGGAAAGAAGGAATTCCAAATAAAAGAAGTACAACACGTTTTAACAGGTGAATAAACCAAAGGAATATCGGTAGGAAGAGTGGTGTACCAGGCATGAGTGCAATTCACATATTTATAGGCAAACAAGAAGTTCGAATTATTCAATAAAGTATAAGCATATCTAGTGGCATGATTAGGGAAGAGATACGACCTGGTAAGGGCCTTCTTCTCTAGCCTCCCACGAAACTCCACCACAAGCCTGTAGGGAGCAGTTTTCTTCATCTTCCCTATCAGATTCGCCCGGAGAAGCCGCTGAGAGTACAACCTTCCAGACCCTGACGTTTTCCTTTCCTCGATTCGCCATTTACTGTATCGTAAGTATGCTAGCCCTAATCTCCACAGTGATCGTTGCTCACCCAACGCAAGCCCCTTTTTGTTAGACTTTCTTTGATAATAGAGGATGGCAATTATCAACTGGTCACAAACATCTTTCTTTCTACCGGCGAATGTCAAATTTATCATTCCTTGAACAGTCGCACCATTGAATACTTGGGGGTTTTTTGGAGAAATAGTTTCAATAGACTTCCAGAGGTCAAGAAGGAGGCCATAGAAGACCACCACCATAGAGATTGAACTTCGAATTCTATTAGAGAGCGCTAGATTTTCAGATTTAGGGTTTCTGAATTGGGGGCAAAGATGAGGTTTGGGGGGGGGGCCGGGGGGGGAGGAGTTTCGAGGGCTCATTTCTCCGTTGTGCGTTTTCCTCCTCTTTGATTTCGTTGGAGTTGAGGGTGTTGAAGCTTATGAATGCTCATGCACAAATTAAGTATTAAAAGTAGGTACAGAAATTGAGTGTTTATTTTTCAAAAGAAAAATGACTTATAATAGTATGAATTATTCACTTTGAAGCAATAATAATACGACCTTTAAAAATCAGCAACAACAATCATCATAACTATAACCTAAAGCGGAGGTTAAAAAATTATTAAACAATACATGTCACTTTTAGATTGGACCACACAACCCCTTTTTTTTAAAACTAATCTTTTATTTTTGGATATGATAAATTCTTATCCATGTTTTTAGAATATAGGATAGAAAATCCCATTATTAAAAAATCTTTTATTTTTGGATATGAAAGATAGGAAGATCATTAGGATATTTTTTATACTATCATACAAATTCTAGAATATTTATTTTATTTTTAGATAGAATCTTTTTTAACTAAGATATTTTAATTGATTATTTTTAATTGTTTATATTTATATTTTAAATAAGACAATCAATATATTAGTTTTTTTAAATATTATTGCATTTATTAATTTTATTTATTATTTATAGATAAGATACTTGTTTAAAGATAAGATGTGTATAGTTTTTTAAAAATATTCTCACATATATTAATTTATAATTAATATTTTTGGAAATAATAATTTTTTGTAGATAGAATATGTATAGTTTATTAAAAATATCCTATATAAAATGACACATGTCAACCACATCATCCATCTTTTTAATATCCTATATAATTTGGCTATTTTTGATTCGTTAAATCTAATTGTAGACTAATGTATAAAAATTTTATTTATATCTCAAAAAATAAATTATTTATATTTATTTATTGATTTGTTAAACAAAATAAAAAAATTGATTCACATAATTTATTTAAGATAACTTGATTTAATTTATTTTTTAAGTATTATTCAATTTAATAATAATAAAAAAGAGTTATAGATTGTTGTTGCTGATTTTTTTAAGAAAGTATTATTCAATTTAATTATTTAATTTATTTAATTTATTTAATTTATTTAATTTATTTAAGATAACTTGATTTATTATTAAATTGGGATATTATTAATAAAAAAGAGTTATAGATTCTAAAAAACCTTTAAGTTTATCTTAGTTATATACAAATTAAAAATTAATTTGCGTCTTAATATCATGATTATTTGTTCCTAGATAATTCATATATTTGAAAAAAACTATTATTATCATTTTGTTTAAGCAAAACCTGTACAAGGTACGTGAATACATACTAGTACAAACTATTACGATATTAACTAAAAATAATATCAAGTTGAAATTAACTTGTAATAATACAAGTATTTGTTTTGAACCAATAATAATATGAACTATTACTAAGTATCCATTTTTTGTAGTAGCCAAGAGTGAAACATACTAGAAAGGGCATGTTGAGGGAGGTAATTAATGAATTGAATGAAGTTAGGCTACACCCAGGAGGCGATGGATATGGAGAGGAGGTCGCGGGATGTGATGTGCACTATCGCAACTCTCAACGAATTCGGTTTCAAGAGAGAATAGGTTAGAGAGAGAATGACAAGCTAACGAAGAAGACTGATATAGAGAAGGTAGTAGAGGATATATGATAAAAAATTCAATTTCACACTTTTTAATTTTTGTTCTTTCCACATGTAGGGAGTTTCAAAATACGGTAGGATAGGGAGATCCAAACGCTCTTGCCAACTACTTTTGTGCATGGTTTCATCATTATGTAAGTATTAGTGCACACTGTATCAACACCACCAAATTCCGACATCACATGTGTACACAAAATATGTGTTTATGTTTTGCAGGTGTTGATTAAAAAAGGCCTACACCCCCCACACGAGGATCATGATTTGGTACATAGTTTAGCTTGTGCTCCATCCTAAAAGGTGTTGTCATGGCCATTATATTTCATCAATGGTTATAAATTTAAAACTTTGCAACGTGGCGAAGGAAAATTAACCATGAATAATGGTGTGTGTGTGTGTGTGAAAGCTTACAATGGTGATACACGTACAATATGATTTTTTTGGGTTAATAGAACAGATTTTGGAGTTTGAGTTCACCGAGTTTATCCCAAAAGGTGTAAGAAGACTATCATGTTCAAGTGTTTGTGGTTTGAACCTACTATTAGAGGGACGAAAGTCCATCTAGAATACCATTTACAAGAGATTAATGTGAAGAGACGATATGACAACCATGATCTTTACGTCTTTGCCCAACAATGCATACTAGTTTGCTATGTATACTACGTTGGCGCACCCCATAGTCGTGCATATTGAATATATGTGTGTAAAATACATCCAAGAGCTAGAGTTGGGCAATAATGGACAGAGAGCAATGTTGAGCAACCAATAGACTTTGAGCCACTACAACCAGATAACTTTGAGACTGATGGCTTCGTAGGGTCAACAATTCACTCATTACCTAGAAATCTTAATGATCCAACTTCTTTGCATGAGGAAGCATACGATGTCGAAAGTGGCAAGGAGAACTCTGATATTGAAAATGATGACGAAAAATATGATTTTTCATCGGCTTCAAGTTTCGAAAAATGTGACTAGTAGTATTTATGTGCCTCAGTTTTGATTTTTTTTGTATTTAAGATTTCATAAATTTATTTCATATTTTGATCGTCTAGGCTTTTAAATTATTGCATGAATTACATAAAAAAGGAGGGAAATGAAAATTTTGGTTCGATGCATGTATTTTGATTGGGAGGGAAATAAAATCATTTGATAAGATTATAAGGGAAAAGAAATTTCATTTTCAATTGGTATACCATATTGAAAGCTCATATACTACTTATTTTATGTCTTTTGGAGTGACCCTAATATGATCTCTCATTTCGAAATTTCGACAACCTCAAAAAGGAATGACTATGCTCTAAGTGAAAAAGCTTCCCTCCAACGAAACATTCAAGCAACGCCGCCGCTCCACCTTTGCCACCTTTAAGTGGCGCCACCGCTGCCTCTGCCTCTGCCTCTACTCTAGTCCACTAAGATTTGTTCTTTTTCCGCTGCGTAGCTAACTTCTAAACCCTAATTTCTAATCTCTTACCTTTAATCCTAGTTCACTCATCGAACTTCAAGTGGCCCTTATACCCAGCTCAATATCCTCAAGTGGCGCTTATACTCAACTCAATCTCTCTCAAATGGCGCTCATATCCAACTCATACCTAACTCGAGCTTCAAGTGGCGGCACTCTTCTCAATTTCTCACCAAGGTGTGTTTAACTTTTCTCATTTTTTCCATTCAATTCTTCAAATTGTTTGTTATAGTTGATCATGAATGATTGATGGTTCTTTTGTTGGGTTCCTTCAAGTGGCGCCCTTCTCAGTTTCTCACTAAGGCTGCATTTATTGTGGAGAGGGTAGAGTCACTGAAGAGTGAAGTTAGAAGGTAAACATCTTGAAGCAATGGTTTGTACCTACTTGTCCTCTTAGTTTCAATTGAATCATGGAGTTTATGCTTTATTGTCTTTCTTAATCTGACCTTACTAGTCTTTGATGTATATTTTTTATTTATTTTGGGTGACAGTAACAATTAACTAATTACCAAAGATGGGAGTACGTTCAGATAAAATTGTAGGTTTTTGGGATTTTTGAAAAAATCTTATCATGTCTTTTCCAGAAACAATTTTCTTTTTGCTATTGCTTTGATTTACATATTTCTAAAGTTCTTTGTTTAACTAATTTGTATGAGTTTCTGACAAATCTAATTGTAATTTTACTATCTCACAACTCAGTTCTTATTAGGGTTGTTCAACGGGTCGACCCGACCCGTAACCCGGTTTACGGGTCGACCCGTTGACTCGTAAAAAAAATTTCATCGACCCATGACCCGACCCGTAACCCGTAAAAAATATTTAATTATCTATTATAAAGAATAAATATAATTATATATTATAAAAAATATTTAAAAATACTTAATTATCTATTATAAATTATAAAGTATAATTATCTATTATAAAAAATATTTAACAAATAATAATATTACGGGTTACGAGTCGGGTTACGGGTTTTACGGGTCGACCCGTAACCCGACCCGTAGAGATGTCAAAAGCTGACCGAACCCGCTAACCCGACCCGACCCGCCCGATAATTTTATTGTCCAGACCCGAAAATTTGAACCCGAAATCAACCGAACCCGATAAAACCCGAAACCCGTTGGGTTGACCGATTTAGTATATTTATAAAATGTATAAAATTTATTTTTAAAAATATAATATATTTTATTATTAAAATACATAAAATAATATATTATAATTAAATATTATTATTTAATTAAAAATCTATTTTAATAATCATAAAAAATTCTATGTTTTTAACCCGCTGGTCAACCCGACCCGCCCGAAAATCCGCATCGACCCGACCCGGTTTAACCCATGACCCGTAACGACCCGAACCCGACTCAACCCGAACACGAAATGACCTAACCCGAACCCGCACGACCCGACCCAATTGACAGGTCTACCGACCCGTAATCCGTAATCTCAAAATCTTTGACCA
Source organism: Fallopia convolvulus (assembly GCA_964016875.1). Lineage (NCBI taxonomy): Eukaryota > Viridiplantae > Streptophyta > Magnoliopsida > Caryophyllales > Polygonaceae > Fallopia > Fallopia convolvulus. The sequence continues at coordinate 36,888,071 of OZ024722.1, forward strand.
GTGACCCGACCCGTAAATTCCGGGTTGGATCGGGTCGGATTACGGGTCGCCGGGCCATTTGAACAACCCTAGTTCTTATATATTTATATATGTAATCTCGTTGTACTCCACTTCAAAATTGTTAATAGAACTTGATTGTATTGTTAATTCACCTTCCAACCACATTTTTTATAAGAACTAGTATCAAACCAAATGAGCTGCCACATTTTTTTTGATGAGGTAAGATTTCGGTAATCAGACATGCCTGGAAAACCGAGAGGCCACACAAGGCGGCAGTCGAGACTGGCTAAGAGAAGACACGACCTAAACAACCAAAACAAACGAGAAGAGTACAGACAACCAAAAAAAGAAGGACCAAAAGAGTGAGTTCAGGCCCGAGATGAGTAAAGCCCTGCACGTAGCGTCCGGCACAGCGACATTACCCCAAATGACTCGGTCCGAAGCCACAAACTCAAGTCCGACTCTCTGGAGAAGTACTAGCTAACTCGAAAGAACCTGCCAACCAAAGCAAACGAAAAGGCTGTACAGATAACAAGGATGTTTAAGGAAGTGGACCAGGCTTAGGAAGAACTAGGCCCAAACAAAGCCCAACAAATTGCCTTCCACCACACACATCAGAAATTCCACAAGGCAAACAAACCCACATAGTGGAAAGAGAGTCGTCAAACCATCCACGGCAAAACATGGCCGATGGTACACAAGTGTCGCTGGCAACCTGGCTCATCGGGCAAACACGTTATCTTTGTCCTTGATATTTTTTTTAGAAATTTTCTATAAGTAGTTTATTTTTAATGATGAATTACAATTTATATTATAATTGTATTCTCCAAGCTTGCTTTGAAGAGGAGAATCCTGCCTCTCCATTTTCGCTCGTTGAATCTCGAGTGTAAGTGAAACATTCTACTTTTTTTTTCTCTCTGATGCGTGTTTATTTGAAGTTTGCATTCTTTGTTTTGCATTTTGTGTTTGGATTTCAATTCAAAGCTTATTTTTTCCTCTCATGTAATATTTTTGCAAAATTGGATCATTTTCAAGGGTCTTCTCTTTTCAAAAGATGCTTGTTTGGATGTCTTCTCTTTTCACTCTTTTGCAAGTTTTGCTTTCTAAATGTTTGCATAACTAAGGTTCAGACTTGACAAATGAATGAAAATTGATCCAGATATATTAAACTTCTATGCTAAGGGATTTATTTATTTTATACAATGGTTTGATTCACGGTTTGCTTGTTGCTTTTTTTATGTTGTATGATTCCTTGATAAACTGGTCGTCTTTGATTGTAATTTGTTTTGTTCTATGCTTATGCTTATGATCACTTTGTTACATGCTTATGCTAATTTTAATTTAAGAGAGTCTGAATTTGTGTATACATATATATGGTTGAAGCTATTATGTTATATGCCTATGCTTATGATCACTTTTGTAATATCTCGACATTTTATAGAAGAAAGTTCATAGAATTTTTTTATAAAGATGATGGTTTTCTTATTTTGTTACACTCGAAATTCAAATTTCCGTCTTTAAAAGACAATTAAATAAAATTTCCAAACAAAATTATTTGGCAAATTTGAATATTTAATGAAGACGGGTTTTAACAAAAAAGAGTGGTCCAAATTTTTGTTAATTCGAGTGGGCCAAATAGAATTTGACCCACTTGCCTCTTCCTTCTCCATTGAGTTGAAATGGGCCTAAGGAGAGCCCATTATACACGACCCATCAAGCTTTAAAAAAAAATTAAGGTGTGCTAATAGAGACTTGAACTACTTGCCTCTTCCTTCTCCATTGAGTTGAAATGGGCCTAAGGAGAGTCCATTATACACGACCCATCAAGCTTTAAAAAAAAATGAAGGTGTGCTAATAGAGACTTGAACTAGTAACCTCTCCATCACCCTCTAAATACCTCACCACCAAGCCACTTCTTTTTCCTTAACATATGAGGAAGCATTGTATTCTTATTTCCTCCTATGCCCTTTCTTCAAATTTTTTTGAAACTAGCAAGAAGCTATATCGACCTCGAGCTCCACCCCCATAAACCCCACCTTGAGCCCCTCTCTTCGTGATTTCCGGCCTGATTCATGTCCTACTTCGTCCCCTACAAATGCCTATGCATACAAAGTTAGTTGGCCTTTCTAATTCCCATATAAAATGCTCGAATGGAGGATGGATAGGGCAAAACTTTGACCTAATTATGTGAGAAGTTCCTTGATCGATTTCAAGCTCGTTTCTCAACCAACATTTGTGATTCAAGTCTCTAATTGTAGATAAAAGAGTTGTCTACAAATGCCCTCAGCCAATTGGGCTTAACCACCACTAAATCGAGCCTAAACCAGTCGACCCTGCTAATTTTTGAGTTTTCTAGGCTAGTGACGAACAATTTTCGCCATACTTTTACGCCGCCGTCCCGCATCCATCTCCACCATCATTGTCGACAACATATAGAGTGGGACGAGGGGTCCTTACTGTCGCACCTTCCGACTGCGTTCCACCTTCAGTGTCGCACCTATGAGCCCATGAACAAGGCTTGACAACAACATCAGACTGATTCCAAAAAAACGACTAACGATGAGCAGAGTTCACGACCACCGCACACCATCGTCATGTCGTCTAAGCGGCCTAGCCCCCACCACTCTCAACAATTGAAAGAGCGAATGTTAGGCTATCGATCGACGATGTACACTACTAGAGAAGATGACTCCTTCATGTCGGAATTCTTTCTAAACAAGTTGTTATTTGAAAAAGAAAGGGGAAGAATAAGGAGTGGGCTGACCCACATCGATTTCTATGCACATCATTAGAACCCGTTTCCATCTCATTAAACGTGTCGGTATAATTTCTGACCCCTCCTTTCGTTTTAGTGTTTTTAATTAATTTTAAAAATATGTATAACAAATAATAACTCAAACACCCTATATCATCCAAATACCTTTAGTTTTGATCCAAATCTTCTATGGAAACAATGTTTTGATCCAAATGAAAAAAACTTTTATTTTATATTTTTCGTACTCTGTTGCTTCAAGTTATCTTAATGTTAATTAAGTATTTTTTTCATTAGCAATCCATTTACAATATCTTAAGTAAATGATTTTATTAATCGGACGAAATTATTTAAGTAAATACAATTTATTAATTAATTAATTTGATTAACTAACTTTGTAAACATATTGAATGATATAAAATATGGAGTTTGGTTCAAATGAAAAAGACTCTTATCCTGAAAAATGAAAAGTGCACTACAAAGTACGAAAAATGCATTACAAAATACAAAAAGTACAATCCGAAAAGTGTACTACAAAAAATATGAAAAGTACACTATGAAGTACGAAAAGTGCAAATGCGAAAAAGTGCACTCCGAAGTAGGAAAAGTGCATTTCTTATCATTTTTCAGGATAAGAGTTTTTTCATTTGAACCAAACTCACAAAGTATGTAGTAAAATTAGGAGAGAAAGTGAAGGAAGATATCTTTTATTGCAGATGAAAATAGAGAGAGAAAATGGAACAAAAAAGAATAGTAAAAAGTGATGTGGATAAAAAAGAATGATGTGTCAAAAGGAGAAAAAGGGAGAAAAAATTAAGAGAGAATAGAACATCCCCTCCATTACACAGCCAACCCACCAAAATCACATTCATAGGCACACACAGCTCCAAATATGTTGTTGAACAAATTGGTGAGCATTATGTGTCATAATTTTATTTGATTAAAGAGTTTTTCGATTTAATTTGGAAATCAATCTACAAGTGAAAGATATGGGGAAAAATATTTTGCAAGTGATGACGAACTCAATTGTGCTCGAAAAAAAAATAGATAAAGAAACCAAAACCGAGACCGAATTCGCATCTCATAAATAATCCCTACAATAAATAAATTTGCAAGTCGAAAAAGGAATAACAATAAGAACCAAGTTTCCAACGCTAGACGCTTAAAAGAGGACACAGTAAGAACCAGATGACACTGTAACATGTAATGATGTGGCTGTGAATTTAAGTGTACACAAGGCGTTGATGACTTAACCGCCATCAACTAAACGGGTTCACCTGTATCCATGGTAGGTGGGGCTGTACATGCAACTCTCTGCATACTTGACCAGGTTCTCTGGCTGAGGGAGATTAGAAGCCAGACCTGTAAATGAGGCAAATAGAACAGCACACCATAATTAAATAACTACATTGATCCTCAAAAATGTCTGTTATCTATTGAGCAACAAAAGGTGGGAACGAACCGAGTTCGTAAGCCTTTGCTGCTACATTTGCAGCTATGTGAGCTGAGATTTTTCTGATGCCTCTGAAAGGAGGGTATAAGAGTCCCTTTGCAAAATCTTCATCCGTTACCTGAGCAGCTAAGGCCTCGGCTGTTGCAATAAAAGAAATGCCTCTTTATGTGACAAGAGTTTGTAGGGCGTATATGTTTAGCTTGCCAAAAAACAATCAGCAATATTACACGTACACACCGAAGTGACCTAATAACTAACATGTGTTGCGAGAATATGCACTTACAGGCAGCCAGAAGCATGTCATCATGAACGCGGATAGCACCAGACATTATCAAACCGAGCCCTAATCCTGGGAAAATGTATGCATTGTTACCCTGAAGACATGGCGAAGCAAGATCAGCATAGTGCAGAGTACTTACAATTATGTATAGCTTCAATTGAAACACTAATCAATACCTGTCCAGGCACATAAGTTCTTCCATTGTATTCAACAGGATCAAATGGGCTTCCACTGGCAAAAATTGCACGGCCCTGCAACAAAATGATTTAAATAACATTGCTTGATTGAAATCTAGGCCACATCACATAATCTCCTAGTCATTTGTCATTTAAGGGTAAATAATGACCATACCTTACTCCAGGAATAAGCCTCCTCAGCAGTACACTCAGATTGTGAGGTTGGATTAGACAGTGAAAAAATGATTGGCCTCTGAAGGGAGTGCATAGGTACACGAAATAAGAATGATTGGAAACCATATCATCTTTAGCAATGATCATTGCAAGATGTAAACTATTAAGTATGTAATGTTTCAGAGACAATGCTACCTTGTTGAGGGAAGACATGGCCTCAACCACTTCTTTAGTGAATGTTCTTCCTGCTCCTGATGATCCAATTAAGACTGTTGGTTTGATGGACTGGCAACAAAGACAGCTATGAGTTAATAAGAGCAATCTCAGTCATTTTACCAAAGCATACACTACAGACTAGATATTTAGGAAAACCAGAGAGAAGCTCACCTTAATGGCATTCAAAAGCCCCTTAATTGGTTCATGCTCATGGGCCCAAGACTTTTTGAAATGCTGAAGTGACTCAATTCTTTCCCTAACAATTAATCCCTGCCAACATAAATCACATCAGACAAGTACAGATATAAGACCAATAAGGAATAATGTCAGAAATCCATCATAAAAATTGGAACACATCTATGACCTTAGAATCCACCAGCCAAATCTTCTTGCGAGCCTCTTCCAAAGGTGTATTAGTCTACATAAGATCAAGCATCAGTCTTGCCATTTTTGTCACACCATCTCACAGAATTCAATTACATAGTACAAGGCCCTGACCTGCTTTGATATCTCAAGTGCAATGAGTTCTGCTATACCAGTTCCAGCCTGCAGTTGGAAGGGGAAAATGAATAAAGGGAAGATCATAACAATTCTAACATGTATAGCAATTTACTTTTTTTGTTTTCTTTTCCTTTTCCTTACGCCAAGGTGAGATCAAAGACGAATGGTGGGTATTAGCCACTATTATTTTTTCCATATTGCTATTGAGATAAATTTATACTTAATGCATAAGGGGGTAAGAACTAAGAGGCACTATTTATTGAAGCGTTGGATGACTAACAACAAATTTAAGTGTGAACATGTTAGAAAACGAGTAAAGGACATACCTCTCCAGCCCCAAGGAACAAATATCTATGATCAGCTAGAGCGTTGCCCGTCATTTTCTGTGCAGCAAGCAGACCAGCAAGAACAACAGATGCAGTCCCCTGAAAACAAACACAACACTCAATTTTAGGAAGTGAAAATGGCAAGTAAAAAAAAAGATGGGGGGGTGGGGGTGCTATTGGCAAAATTACCTGGATATCATCATTGAAAACGAGATGAGTACTCCCATATTTTGCTAGTAGATCAAATGCATTGTGATTGGCGAAGTCTTCAAACTACAACACAAGAACAAAACAGTAATGGTTTGAAATAGGAGCTGATTCAAGAAGGGTTCAGGATATCAAATTTGTATACAGTTCACAATTGGTAATATATACTAAGAAGTTCATCAATTACTCACCTGGATGAGAACTTTCTCACCATAAATACGCTTGACTGCTGTCATGAACTCGTGCATTAGTTCAGCATATTCCTGCAAATGATTGACAAAAGATTTGGCCACAAGAATATAATATTCAGTGATTAAATCATATGATCCCAGAACCAATGTGCTCAGTTGCATCTAGATGATGAAAAGTTAAAACGAAATACCTGGCCAGTTGCCCTCTTCTGCCTTAGGCCAATGTAGAACTCATCCTTCAATAACTCCTCATTATTTGTTCCCACATCAATAGTTACAGGCAAACACTGTCATGGGAAACAAGAATCACAAAAAATATATGAACAATGACTGTATCCAATTACTTAAGAAATTCCTAAGCTTGAAGAAAGTTAGCAAGTCAAAGTTTGACAACTTGAATAGATACTGGTAATTTTGTTGCTCACATTTGGGTGATAAGAAAAATCGAAGAAAAGTGAAAAGTGAGCACAAGGATACTTACTGCTGATGGCCGTATACCACCAAGCGCTGTATATAGAGAAAGCTTCCCAACTGGTATTCCCATTCCCTAAGAGGATGTTCAACCAAGAGTTTGTCAGACTATTTTCATGGGGCACTTGACCCCTGAGTTTTTCACTAGTTATTGTTGTCTTCAATAGAAACACAAAATCTGGAACATATACTTTTACCTGACAACCAAGATCACCAAGCCCTAGAATCCGCTCACCATCAGTAACAACAATAACTTGTATACGTCTCTCAGGCCAGTTCCTCAATATTTCATAAATCTTTCCTCTGAAAAAAAAAACCACCAAATTGATGTCACAATCAGTTGCTTCAAATATGTCAAGGTACATACAATTTACCAACTTTAGCATCTACAAAGTCTAAACTTCATTAAATTAAAGAGATATGTCTGAGCCAATCATACTTGTCTTTCAGACTAATGAAAAGACCCTGAGGATGTCTGAATATGCTGCCATATTTTTGGCATGCCTCGCCAACAGTTGGGGTGTACACAATAGGAAGCAGCTCTTCCACATGATCAATGAGAAGCTTGTAGAAAAGCTTTTCATTTCCCTCCTACAATGTCATGAAAAGAAAGTTTATTAATTCTACCTTCAAGGAGACCATACTGATAACAAAGACAGCCTTAATGGATAACAAATTCATCCTTTTGAGTTCCCAGCAACAATTTATAATTCGCAAATGTACAGCAGGTATATTGAAAATATATTATAGGCTTTTGATTTGGTAACAACAATTCAAAATAACAGGACAAGGTTTGCAAGTACAAACATAGGGTGAAGACTTGCTGGTTAATACCAAAGAATGGGATTTGCATATCATGGTGAGCAATAAGGATAAAAAATTGTCTTTACCTGAAGATCCATCATAGCCATATATTTTTGCAAGGGAACTTGATACTGACGGACGTTGGCAATCATCTTCCTCACCTAGCATGTAATGCAGGAGTGTCAAACAAAAGACAAACAATATGCACACAACAAAAAAACTAAACGAATGAACAAAATATAGGGCACTTCATATAGAAAAAAAACCTGGAGCTCTTGACTGGCAACAGTTGGGGGAAGAAGACCACGCAAGTAATGGGCATCTCTTTCTTTCTCAGTAAAGGCAAGACCTTTATTATGGTGTGGATCCCGCAACAATGAATACCCACTGCATCACAATTGCATCTCATTATATTTCATGTTTGTTTGTATGATGGAAAGTTGTACATATTAAACATCATTACAAAGAAGCTAAATAACTCAGATCATACATCATGCAAAAATAAGTCATCCATTACACCAGAGCATCATTTCTGTGTGATCCTACAGGCACTGAGCAAAATTGAATGGAGATTGATATAAAGCAAAGAGATCACTTTGGATTGAAGCTTTTGTGATACCATATGTATCACAAAAAGACCATATACCATGTCAAGGGAATAGATAAAAAAAAAAATTAGTGCTTCTGAGCAAAACTGAATGAAGAATGAAATGAAGGCCACTCTGATTGAAGCTTTTGGATTAATGCCCAGAAGGATAAAAACAGATGAGAAGAGAACAATAAATTATTTCCTTAAAAAAACTAGTCTCTTTTTTTCAAAGAATTGATCTTAACTCAAATAAACAGAAAAAACACATCACTTCACTTACAGAAGAACTCTAGATAAATGCCATCTTCCCGTAGAGAAAGGATTATCGTTAAGACATTATTTGTCAAATACATATGTATAATTTAGAGCCAAATTCGCAACTCCTGAACTTTGACAAACAAAACTATCAGAAAATTCCAGGAAATAAGAAAACACTAGAGGAAAAGAAAACGACAGAGAAGCCATTCAAAAATCATTCCCCGACGAATAAATTAAAACCTTGAGATATTTGACGAATACTGAAATTGCCTTTCTTTTGCAAAAAAAATTTTTTACACGAAACCTCAAATATCATTACAATATTCAACCCAACTAACTAGCGAAAAGTTATAATAAAAAATGTAAACGGAGAAAAAAGGCAATCAATATCATCAAAATTAACCAGATCAAGAATACAAACGCATAGAAATCATCGATAAATTTCAAACCCAAAAAAAAGAAATCATCGATAATTCTGTGTCTCCCTCACCTGGCGACAGTGACGGCCCAAGGAGTGATGTGTTGATCCTCGGTGGCCATATCCTCGCCATAGACGTCCTGAACCCCGCCGACGGCGGCAGTCGACTTAGCGCTCAGTTCGTCGGCGGCGATAGGAGCCGCATCCTTGACGCTTTCCGTGAGAATGACAGCGTTTGGATCCCCAGATCGTCCATTAGATCCCACAGCCACCTTCACAATAACGCAGCCTCCCCTGGTGGAATGCAACGATCCCAGCGCCCACGATCTCCCAGACACGCTGGGCGTGTTATTCTGCGTTCACAGCATACACATTTAATTTAAGAGATCCACATCCTCAATTTCACTAAATCGAACAACTGAAAGTGAAAGAATCGATCGAATTAAATAAAGAGACGCCATAATTACCAGGAAATTAGCTCGCAACGAGATCATAGCTGGAGGAGGAGGAGAAAAGGGGAAAGAAGCTCCGCCCCTCCTTGATACTACCACCGAAGAGAGGGCGCAGAGAGAGTGCGAACGACAGAAAGAGTGGGACGACTCTTCTGGCTTTTATATAGTATCTCGGTGCGACGGTGCCTTCTTTCCAATTTAGGTTTCACGTTTTTTTTTTTTTTACAAGCCGCCCTTTCCGTCAAGATTCAGGAGCGAACAGTGAGGTTCAGAGAAGCAAAGGTCAAGCTGGTCAGCAACAGCAACCCATGCATATTTTCGTTTTTTTCTCAAGAAAGGAGTATTTTTTAATAAAAAACCTCATAAATTAATTTTATTCGACATATAAACTGATTAAATCGGGTTCACGCTGAGCTTGGACATTCTCGACTTGAGAAGACTCAAACACAGTGTGTTGTTGTGTCGGCTTGGTTTGGGTTTGTTTTTGTTCGTTAGCTTTTGTAGATTCCCTCTGTAATTAATTTCCAATTTCTAGTTTGAATTGGGATTTGAACGACAATCCATTTGCGATTTGCCTTTTATTTGATTGTTTGATCACCAAACTTCTAGTTGGTATCCGAGCGTTTTTTTTTTTTTTTTTTTGAAATACAGGTTTACGCATCTTGCGATCCAACTATTCCTGCACCTTCTCGGATCCTGCCCTGTACCCAGAGGAGGAGGTAAATCGCGGGTGAGAGAGCGGCGAACCTCTAACTCAGAGGCGGCGCACACAGGGGGAGCTATCTTACCATAGCAGTGAAACTCTCACATTTGCAAATTGCAAGGCTCGAACCCCTGATGTGGTGCACCCTGAGACGCTTCTAAACCACTACACCAGATGCCCGGGGGCGGTATCCGAGCGTTTTGGAACAAACTGGGATCAAATTTAGGTATTTCTAGTGATTAAGCAATGATGATTACACCGGAAATTCATGATTCGATTCAGGTTCGTGAATGCAATTAAGTTGCGAATATGATCAGATCAGATTATTTGTTTGATCGCAGCAATTTTCTCTCTTGTAGTCAACAACATTATTGGTGCTTGCAGCGAAGAATATATTAGGTTCATCCACACATCGGAGGTTCAACCAACACGAGATGCTTGGCCCCGTTCGGATGCAACGTCTTCGAGCGGAAGAGGGAGCGTGATGTAGCGTCTCCGAGCTACAAAGGTGTTCGGTAGCAGCGGGCGCCAATAGCGGATTCCGAGGAAGCTAGCGAAAGGACGCTAGTTTTCGCCCCCTCCTCCCCCAACTTCTTCCCTAAACGCTACCCTCCTTTGCCAAAAAAGCCCGAGAAATTACCTCCCGATACCCCTCTTGAAGCCACTTTTTTATCCCCAAATTCGATTGACTCCAAAACCTAGCTCGACGACCTCTACCCCTCGAAGCCACTTTCGATTGTCCAAAACCTAGCTCGGCGACGTCTTCAGAGGCGATTTCCGGAAACACCAGGTGAAGGTAAGTGCTCACTCGCTAGATCTTTTGCCTCTATAACTCTATTGTATGTCGAACTTGTGCCTCAGTTGTATGTCGTTAGGGAGTTGGATCTAGCATCCGAGGTAGCTCGATTCCATCGATTTTTGGAACTGGTGGTTACAAACTATGAATTTGTTGTTTCTTTTGCTATTTTTTGGCCTCCTTGACCGGATTTTGATATGCATCTGGTTTAGGGATTGTTGTTTAGGTAAAACAATTGGTTAGTTGCAGATTCAAAGAAATGAGCTAGCTTGTCCGGATTTTGATGTGCATTTGATTTTTTTTGGCCTCATTTGTTGATTAATCTGATAAATGAGCTAGCTCGATTCCATCTGGATTGTTGTTTAGGTAAAACAATTGGATTGCTAGGGATTGCTGTTTAGGCCTCCTCCTCATCAGAAACTGATAAATGAACTAGTTGCAGATTCAAAGAAATTGGTATTCCTTGAACCCTAATTATCCATTTGCAGGGATCCTCTAAATTGTAATGAAAAGGTGAAGCTTCAGATTAGGTTTTGGTAAATAATTATGGATTGTTTGAGCTTTTCTATGTGATGAAATCACTCCCTTGTAGAGTTGTGAATGTTGTTTGTTATTCAAAGTCGTGTGTTGAACCTTTTGTGGATTTTGTATTCTATATTTTCTTCTGTATACTCTTTACTTCTATGAAATCAATAACGTTTCCATGTTAAATTAACCATTTGAGTACCTAATAGGTTGCATCTGCAGTGATAAGAAGTCAATGAAAATAGTTTAAAAAAATAAATTTGCACAATGTTTAGAAAATCAGTAGGCGGAAGGAAATAGAACCCTGCCTATCCAACACCTTTTCACCTAATATACATTGATCAATCCTGGTTTGCATAGGGATTGTGCACAACTATGGTGTCCCAGGATTCATGGAGTGAAGAAGGCGATAGTGTGACATTCTCTGATGGCCAATTCTATAATGAAGAGGTAAAATGAACATACTTTTTCCTCAATACTCATCTAATGAAGATATAAGTATGGTTTATGTAGGCGTGTGCTTAGTCTGTAATGTAGTAAGGCAATAAAGGTGCATTAGTCTGGTTTGTTATTCGTATTTCAAGCAATGAAAATGTTGTCATAAGAAGTTAGTTTGGTTTGGTTTGTTATTTGTATTTCAATACTCTTCAAACAAATATGTAATAGTGTAACTTCAGGTTTGTTACTCGTCTCTGTTGTTTTTCACATACTCAGAAGTAATGCAGTATGTGAAGTTTTACAGAAATTACTCTTGTTGAATATTGTGTTGTTAATCATATTTATCAAGTCCATTTTCTATCATCCAACACATCACTATCAAGTGTTTATGGGTTAATTCAATGTTTTTTTTCTACAGTTCAATTTTGATGAGGATAAGGAACAACTACTACACCGGGATTTAAACGAGCAACCATGCTGCAAACGTCTACAGGAAGTAGCAATGCATCATAAGCATCGAGCTGATGACGCTGAGAGGTATGTGGCGTTGTTGGAAATGAGCCTCCAAGCACAGGTTCACAAGACTGATGAGCAGGTTGAACTCATTGAAGAGTTGTCAACCTATACAGTCGAGCGTGCCTTGGAGCGTGACAAGGCAATCCAAGCTGTTACTCGTTGGAAAATGTGCAGCATTGCCCTCATGTTCATGTGCCTGGTGTTTCTCGTTTATCCATATAATCCGTTTCCCTTTATTCTGTGTATCATGTTAAGTTTATTTGGAATTTAGATGTATATGTGGTAGGGAAAATCAATGAAGACTCATTCTATGTGAACTTATGGTTATTTGTTTGTAATTGAATATTGCTTGTCATGGCTGATTTTATGGTTAGGGTGTGATTTACAATTATTGGTATCTTTGAGGTTTCATACATAGCAATACTGACATGGCTTATAATAATGAATAATGTTTACAAATCTTTTTCATATAATAGTTAATTGTAACATAAATGTAGATTCATAATAAGAAATTAATTTGTTGCTAGGAATGGTATATACAATCCATCAATTTTAGGTGAGTAATGGTTATGGGAAAGTCAGTAAAAGTAACTTATCATATTATTACTATAAAATGCACAATTCCTTATGTATGGAGATTCTAATTTAACATGTATAGTATTTATATTTATTAGGTTCACTTTTTGTTTATTATAATGATTTTCCCCCTATAAATACAAACCCATCCCAGCCTTTCTCCTTCACTCGAGCACCCACAAAAAAACCTCTCCTTGCAAGGAAGATTCGAAAGTATCCTCACTTCCTTTGATTTTGTTCATGTTTTTAGTATTTCTATATTTATTTACTAGATACACTACAATGTTGTCATGCCTTGAAAAGATGGCGGATAACTTCGTTTGGACAGTGGACCTAGACAAGGTCTTTCTCATCCTTGCCCTCCCTGCCATTAGGAGGGAGAGAATTCATCCTCATCAACCAATTCATTTCTGGGAGTTGGCGAATCAGTTCTTTGATGCAACTGGGCATAGGAGGCCTAACATCGAGCTCAAGTTTAGGTTGGACTTCCACCGGACCCAATGGCGTGCATGGGTCCGATTCAAGGAGATTGGAGGTCACGATCACTAGGACTTGACCATGGGAAAAATCCATGGTGATGCAGCATGGTGGGCTAGGATGATAGAGGTATGTGTGCATAGCCATGTCAAGAGAGATTGGTGTTTATTGTTTTTTAGGTTCGCTTAACTAGGGACTTATACCTCTCATATTGCAGCAATGCCCTCGCGTTAGGCGTTTCCGGATTAAAGGGGTAGACCCGGAAATTAGCCTATTGTGGGAGCAATTGTTTGGGGTGCACGACAACCCCCGGCTGAGGTAGACAACGATGATGAGGCGCCGGACAGTGGTGATGAAGATGAGGAAGGACATCCTCAAGAGAGTGTTGCTTCCGGGGCTGGACCCAGCTGGGGTCGTGGGAATTCTTCATCTTAGGTATGTGCAATTTCTAGCCATTTTTCAAGTGCAAGAGGTTACTTATATTTTAGAAATATAGGTAGAAGATTTCTGCTTTGTATGGCCAAATCCTTGTTTTTGTAGTTTGGGTGATTAGGCATGCAAAAATGTATGTGAATGGCTTGCATGGAACACTGAAACGTTTTAAATTTTTACAAGAATTGTTGGTTGCAAGATTGAACTTTGAACTAATAACATTTTTCATGCAAAAATCTGAACTGTTGGTTTTGAGAGTCGTTGTGTATTGTTTTGCACGAAAATTAAGCATACAGTTTCCCATAATATGCATATAAAATTGCACTAAGGATTACACCAAATTGCATGTGAAAACCTGGCTGTGAAGCATGCAAAATTGGACTGTTGGTGCACGACAATAGGTGGCGATTTTTTTTACTGTTTTTAGGGTGACATGTAAGTGTGTCATTGACTGATTTGGAACAGTTTCAGAGGCGTGGCTGGTGTTTTTGGGTGAAGAATCAAATGGCCTGCTATGCAGCAGGCCATGACAATCCTCGATGTGCATCAAATGGTTGCTTTTTTCCTTTGGGGGGGTACAAATCTATATTACCTTTGCACTGTTTTTTTCACCTCCATTGAGTGTTGTTTTGCTGCCCAAAAAAACTTGCAAAATATAGCTTTTTTGATTCCCATTGAATGCATTAAAATTTTGCTCTTTTGAAAAATTGCAGGGTTGGCATCAGAACTGTTGGCGTGGAGGCTGATGAGCATGCACCATCACCATCCAAACTTTGTTATCTCTGTTGTGTTAAATTCAGTCTACTGTTGTGTTTAGGTTTGAGAGACAACGTTGTTATGTGTAATAATGGATTTATTTTGGTTATGTCATTTGTTTTTGCGTGAACTATTGAGGTGAATGGATTCACCATGGAACAGTGTGATGTTTGAAGTCATTGAATAATGAATGTGTGTTAGCTATGTAGTAATATTTTGCTCATTACAAATATGGTGCACTACAGGTAGCTTTTTTGGTAGCCTACTATTGTCTCATGACACCATTTTTGTGCAGGTTTTGACTGATTTATTGCAGGTTGATAGGTGCACAAATTATGGCTTCATGGACAGGCTGGAACACAAAAGAAGATATGGATAGGCATTATAATGTTTTTAGGGTGATTTCATAGCATGTAAAGTAAAATATTACTTAGCGATTGTACCAGCAGCATTGAACCATTGTTGTATTATACCATAAGAATCAATATAAATCGGTCTTTTACTTACCTATTGTATCGCTTGCACCAATGATAAAAGATAGACATAAAATAACACACCAACAAATTCAGCCACCAGTATGAAATCAACACAATGACACAATAGATTTCGGTCTATTATTACGTATTCAACAACCAACATTATCACAAGTACATCACACCCTAAATAAACTACCAATAACTTCGAAATTCCCAGATTTGAGTTGCGATGGCATCCCTGATGTGTTTCATTCCCGTTGGAGCATTGTCTTGCCCTTGTTCGGGAACCCAGGGAGGAGGAAGATCCGGATCATCGTAGTCTTCTTCAAGGTATTGGTCCATAATTCGATTTTCCAAAATCAAGTTGTGCATGGAAAAACAAACAAGGATCAAGTCAATTTGCGTCTCGATTGGGAAGCTCGACATGTACGTCAAAATCCTAAACCGTTTTTTCAACACACCAAAACACCTTTAGATTGCAATCCTAAGCGACGAGAGAACTTTGTTGAAAGCTTGCGGTGCATTTTTTGGAAGCGCATTTTGAAATTGGGACAAGTGGTACTTAACTTTGCCATACGGGACCATGTAGTCGAGCTTGTCCGGGTAACCTTTATCGACGAGATAATACCGTCCTACATTAACATACGGAAAATAATAGTTACCTTTACTGCAAATGTTAGAAGTTCAACATAGACATATTAACAATTTTGATTGAGGTACCCGTTGGCGGATGAGGGAAATTCATTGCGAGTGTCGAAAGAGCGTGTTCAAAAACGCAGGCATCATGAGCACTCCCTTCCCAGCCAGCAGATACAAAGGTGAAGAACATGTCGAAGTCGCAAACCGACATGACGTTCCATGAGCAAACTTGCTTCCGATTCTGATAAGGCATTTGGTCAGCTCGGGGTATGCATGCTGTAACGTGGGTCCCATCTATGCACCCAATTGCTCCCTAAACTCGACATTTTAATTGCTCATTATAGCAAAACTAATAAAACGCCTAATTCTATGACCTTCGAAATATAATGACAAGCACTACCTTGAATAGAGTGTAGCGATTGTCGTTCAGCACCTTATTGGGAATCTGTTTGAACTCTGGATCACGGGGCCGTAGTAGACACCTAGCAAGACCCTGGAATCCCTTCCTCCTTCCAGCGATTGCGTCTATGACATCATGCAACGCACGACTAATTGTGTCACCGAAATGCTGGAACCTCTCACATACGGCTCTGTTAGACACCCCCAATGAAATAGTATATAGTAGAATACCCTCCGTCACACACATATGCTTAGAAGGCCGGAGACCATGGTTGTATTGTAGGTCATCACACAACTTCCAAAACACGTGCTTCTCCATTCGAAAAGCATTAATGCATCTAACCTCAGACTCAGATTCCATTATCTCTCTCATACATAGGTACCCCGTCAATGGCGACGTGTAGCATGGTGTCTTGTGCATGTATTTGAGGTAGTACCCCAATAAGAGACAACGTTGCCTTTGCGTAAACAAAAACCACGCAATCATTATCTTCTAACGCTGACTAAGCTGCCTAACTGGTGCACGAGGCATGCTTCTTGCCCTGTAAATCAGCTACATTTACAGAGGCACACAATAAAAAATAATCTCAATCTAATAACACAATGACAACCGCAACCTTACCATAAAACAGCTACATTAATATACGCATATTCAATCCCATTAACAACCAAACTAGCAAACTATCAATCCTCAAACAATCCTCAAACCATCACAAACTATGAATCCTCAAACCATCACAAACTAGCAATCCGCAAACAATCACAAACAAGCTAACACTCCTCACCCAATCACAAACAAAATAAGCATCCATTATGACATAAACCACAATATAATTGTACACCATTAACATCCAATCTCAACCAGTCTTCTTCGACCCTTCCTTCTCAACAAACTTGTACCGTAGCCAAGCGATCCTTGCATCATCACTCTTCAATGTTAGAAAGAGGCGACAGATGTTCTCATTGTTCAACTGATCCACTGTATAACACCATAGACCACCGTACTCTACTAGCATTCCGGCCGTGACCATCCCTTCAAGAACCTCCATTGCTTCATCAAGCTCGAAAACCCGGCTTGTGCCCTGCATTTCCTTACCCTTTAACTGCCCCTCCAAGAGCGTCACAAACCGCTCACCTTGTTGCCTCCCGTAAGCGCTATTTTTAACGTCGTCAGCCCGACGTGCTCCTTTGACTCAAGGTGGCTCCCGTGTAGCTATGTTGGGGTCTTGAGGTACCCTATAATTAGCTTTGTAGTTTCTGTGTGCTTGAGTTGCTAAATTAGGTCCCTTTTCTTCTATCAGTATGCCCGGTATTCCTACATGATGGTTAGTGAAATCCGAAAACCAAGGTGGTTTGGATTCCTCTGTAGTGCATATGATGGGGCATGGTGTAGGAACAAAAGATAAGGAATGACCATCTTTAGCAGATTCATAGTTAGAGTACTTACCTTGGTTGTATTCGTGCATGTGGGACTCGGTGATTGGCCAGTGAGGCTCGGTAGGGACGGCTGAATCGAGTTCTATTTGAGTCAACTCGATTTGTGCGACTGCAATTGGGTCGTTGGCGTTCTGACCCAAGTTGAATTCTACCCGTTCCTCTCCAATATCAAAAGTAAGGAGTCATTTTCGCACATCAACTCTTGCACCTGCTGTAGCTAAAAATGGTCTGCCAAGAATTATGGGGACATGAGGGTCTTCAGGCATATCGAGGACGA
This sequence comes from Fallopia convolvulus, assembly GCA_964016875.1. NCBI lineage: Eukaryota > Viridiplantae > Streptophyta > Magnoliopsida > Caryophyllales > Polygonaceae > Fallopia > Fallopia convolvulus. Next base: position 36,905,786 of record OZ024722.1, read on the forward strand.
TGAAATCATTCGGTATAAAGAATTTCCCGATTTGAATAGGATAGTCGTCCACGACTCCTGTGGCCTTGACACATGATCCATCTGCCATGTACAGATTCATATCTACCGGCTCTAGTGGTCCCATATTAGCTTTAGACCAGATTGAGAGAGGAACTAAGCTAGCACTGGCGCCCAGATCACATAAAGCCTTGAACTTGTGGTTGCCTATGTCGATTGTTATTGCAAATCTCCCTGGGTCTCCTAGCTTTTCTGGTAGAGATATTGATCTGACTTCATCCTGCAACTCTGTAATGGATCTTTTCCTGCTAAGAATATCCTTCAAAAACTTTGTGTAAGCCGGCATTTCGCTTAGGGCCTCAACGAATGGGATGGAAATATTAATGCCCTGAAGAATCTTTACGAAACGCTTGAACTTACTCTCAGTAGAGTCCATAGATTTCTTAGTCGGAAATGGAAGAGATTTCACCATTCTCGGAACCAAGTTAGGCTCGAGAGGTGAGAGTACCGGGTCGACACTGGGGTCGTTTGGTATGCTCGGCGGGTCGTTACCGACCCTGATGGGGTCGTAACTACCCTGGTGTTGAGAGGAAGGCTCGGTTTAGAAAACTTACCTGGGGTAGGGTCGTCAGGAACCCTCGGAGCCTCGTCACCTTGGTATATGGGCTCGTTATTTGCCCTCGCTGACTCGTTAACGAGCTGTTTGGTGACGTCCTCTTCCTTCTTGTCCTCAGCTTGAACTCGTTCCGGCAATGTCTTCCCGCTCCTAAGGTGTACCGCTGCTATTTGTCCCCTAGGGTTCTCCTCAGGGCGACCCGGGAGTTGCCCTTGTGGTCTCGGAATTTGGGCAGCGAGGTTCCCTAGTTGGGAATCGACACTCTTCTTCCATATATCGAACTCTCCCCATCTTTTATTTTGTTGGTTCAGGTTGGCCTGAACTTCGTTAACCTTGTTGGTCACTCCATTAATTCCTTTATGTAATCCTTGAACCCATGAGGGTGGCTCCTGATGCCCTGGAGGTCGATAAGGTGCAGGTCGTCTATCTGGTGGAGGCATTGCATAGTTTTGATTGGTATTCTGATTGCCCCATGCCTGATAGTTGTTTGACCTGTCATGATAGCTAGGCTGGTTCCTGTATGGTCCTCTCATATAATTCATCTCAGCTATTGTCTCAATGGCTCTAACCTGCTCTATGTTAGTGCAAGCAGAAGTACTATGTGCAGAAGAACCACATTCTTGACATGATTTAGAGGATTTCAGAAAACTTACCTGCTTCTTCAGACGGTTGACCTCATCTTGCAAGAATTGATTTTTAACATCCGGGTCAACTTCGTCTCGGTTAGCCATGTAGAGACGTTTCTGAGGCTGTGGAGTCTGCTGGGTTCCATACATGGCATCATAATGGGTCTCAGCTTATCCAGCAATTCCCATGCAGCTGTAGGGTTCATATCTATGAAACCGCACGCTGTATGCGTGTTGATGCGGTTCTTGGTCTCTGCATTGATACCCTGGAAAAAGATTTCTTGCAAAACATATAAAGGTTGCCCATGGGTGAGGCATTGTCTAAGCATCTCTTTGAATCTTTCCCATGTTTCAACGAATGTTTCATTAGGCAGCTGGTGATAGGAGGTGATGCGTTTCCTCAACTCCGTCGTCTTAGCAGGAGGGAAAAACTTTGTAAGAAATTGATCGTACAAAGCTTTCCAAGTCCTGATAGACTTAGAAGGTAGGCTCTCCAACCAGCTCAGGGCCTTTCCAGCAAGAGACATCTGAAAGCTTTTAACAGAACATATTCAAGTGAGACACCTTCAGCAGCTATGGTGTCACATAAATCAAGAAAGTTTCTAATATGCTCCATAGGGCACTCAGTAGGTTTCCCTTCAAACTGAGCCCGTTTAATCAAGGATATGAATTGAGACTTGATCTCAAAGGGTTTCTCTATCGCGGGAAGCACGATTTGAGATTCTGGCACCCTTAGTTCTGGATGCATGTACTGTTTGGCATTCCTCGGATAGGCATCAAGCTCCTCTTGTAGACGAGCATTAGCAGCTCGGTGACGCTCAGCCTCAGCAGCAACGCCTTCTTTCTCTGTTTTTAACGCCTCCATCTGATTTCGGAGGTCTTCCATTTGAAGAGCCATCTCTTCCGGTGTGGCCATGGCTCGGTTTTCTCGGAGTCTACGGTGCAGGGAACGTTCGGGTTCTGAGTAATAACCAGTGTTGTCAAACTCGAGCCTTCGTCGTCCTACCGGCATACGCTGAGAAAACAGACAAAGAAAACAAAAATTAAAAACAAAAACGGGGTCGGGCTATTCCCGAACCCACAGATAAACTAACAAACACGTTGCTTCCCCGGCAACGGCGCCAATTTGTTGATAGGATTTCTTGACAACAAATAAATTTATAAGTCAAGACCCCGCTGAGTATAGCAGAGTCAGGATCGTTCCACAGGAAGCAAGGTTGTTCGTTTATCAACTACTAAAAGGCAAACAAAATCGAGCAAAAACACTCACAAGCAGCCTCGTTAACGACGTTGTCAAGGTCGTTAACGAACCACCGTACACAAAAAGACTCAACTAACGACCTAAATAAATTCGGTACCGAGCCAAGTAACTCAACAACGAAATTCACTTAAAAATAATTCAAATAAAAGCAAAGATCTAGGACTAGGGACACCACAACATAGCCAAGCATATAAACTCGTAAGAAGAATGGATCATGCCTTTAAATAGATAGAGTCATCAACTTTCGTTGACTATCAAGTAAATTAACCTACTTTCGCATCCTAATTCACTTATTTGTTTGTTTTGGATCTAAAGCTTGAAACTTTCGTATTCAAACAATATCAACCTTCAAGTTACTAACTTTCTCTTTCAATCAAGTCAAAAACTCAAATTACCTCAACTTTCATCTCGGTATAAATACAACAAACAATCTTGACAATAGAGGCATTCAACACACAATCTCACTTATCAAACATGCTCAACTATGCCGGGCTTAACCCCAATCCTAGAAAAGAAAACTACTCACTAATCATAACTACGAAACAAGAAATCATTGAAAACAAATTACTACTTAAATTAATAACAAAATATTGTCTTACAGAAAATCAGAAGAAACCGAAAATATGCAAATACCGAACCGAAATACTCGATCTACGAACTCGGTAACGTTCGTTCACCGACCTCCGACTCCGACTCCGATCCTCTCCTTGGCTCTCTCGGCTCTTCCTCTTCTCTCTATATCGATCTCCCTATAAAAATAATCTCCCCCTTCTAAGCTAAACAAAGATGCTATTTATACTAAAAAGGCTAAAAACTAATAAGGCTAAAAGATAAAAACTTTCCTAAAAAGATAGAAATAAAACTCTAAAAGATAGAAATAAAATCTAAAAAGATAACAAGACCTAAAATACATAATATAATAACCCTAAAAATTATAAAAAGATACTCCACCGACACGGAAATAATTTCCCGCACAGGATCGGTGAGTTACAAAGTCAACCCTCGAAATTTCTATCACGTGGCCTCGTTAACGAGCCCTCACAGCCTCGTTAACGAGCTTGGGCTTGGTTTCTTCCACACTTCATCTCGTAAAACCTGGACTCTGACTTCTTCAAACTTGTATTCCTCCGTCTTTCACTGTAGCGCTCCAAATTCAGCTCCATATAGCACTTTTCCTTGCTAAAACCTACAAAATACACAAAATAGAGTAGCTTCCATACTTTCTATGAAAATATGCAAAACTATCCAAAAACACACAAAACTAATCCTAAACTTATCAAAACTAAACCTCATAAACAAAGAAAACCTACTAAAAACTATACTAAAAATGCGAACATCAAAATACCCCATACTTAGACTTGCTTGTCCTCAAGCAATCACTAAACAATAACCAAAACCAAACAAACAAACTTATCAAGATATAGCCATCCTCTAAAACAAACAACATCTACATATGAGAAAATATAGCAAAGGATACCAAATAGACATAAGAAAATACAATCCAACCTCACAAGGGATATGTGTTTCACTCAACTCTCAAGTGTTTGGGCTTATAAATTCAATCTCTCAACTCATCTTATATACAAAAACTCATAGAAATTGGAACTTATATCACCAATACTCTCCACCCAAGATTTGTCAATACAAGCAAAAATCATCAAGAGCAACTTAGGGGGCTCAATGAAAAACTTCATAGAAGCTTCCATTCGGACGGGTTGTAATGGGGCTTGGTAAAGACAATAAGGCGTGGAAATATTTTGGCTATGTGGTGCTAATAATATCCGGGAATCAAAGACTCCTAAAAACTCACACATAACTTCAAAAACTCTCATAAAAGAACATATACCAAACACACTCTCTTCATTATGCACACTCATTTTCACTCACCCAATCATATCCTAGAAAGTCTCATAAGAACTAAAAGAATCTCTGACATTATCTATAAACACATATGCACTTCAAACTTCCTTCTTCTCTTCTCCACTTTATATTCATCTAACTTCTTTTCTTCTTTTCGCTGCCTCGTTAACGAGCCCACTTCAGGGTCGTTAACGAACTTCATCGTGTATTCTTCCATTATCTCTTACTCCTTATCTCCAACAAATAACTTCATTTATGCACCCTTTTGCTTATCAAGATATCTTTCTTATTACAAGTAAAACAAGAGACTTCCAATCTACCCTTCCCAATAATCCATCAATCATAGCAAACATTATATGTCACCTTGTTTTTACACTCAACAAATATACCTCTCCAATCTAAGTCCTAATCCCCGGATAAGGTCAAGCTTATCTCGGCTAGGGAAAATTTTGTGGGGCTAAAAATAAAGGCTTCAGGCTAGAATTGGTTGTCAAAAGAAGGATTATGTAAAGGTAGATAAGGAATAATAGGGCTTATAAATAAGTTCTTCATCATATGATTCTCACAAGTAATGAACTATAAATCCCATACGGGTCTCAAGAAATAGATAACCATCGCAATTCCAAGAGATAATATGTATATAGAGAGTAAATCACACAAGAAAAGAAGAGGGATTTCTGATGTTCTCCCTATAAGGCCAAAATTAACTCACAAGGTAACAATTTTTATTGGATTGTATCACTTATGCTATAAAGTATATGTGCTCAATTTCATCAAGTGCTATCTTTTTCTAAAAACAATTTCAAGTTAAGAATCCGGCTATACTATTAAAGACATGCTTGCAAGGAATTATATGATTAAGCTAGCAATTACTATCATAGAACCTAAGGAAGGGATATCTATCAATTCTAAAACTCTTTTTTTTGATTTTTCAAATTTTCCGATTTTTTTGTATTTTTATTTTTTTAGAGAATACAGAACTACTCAAAACATATAAAAACATAAGACAACAAGTTTTCTATTTTCTCCCACCCCATACTTAAAATTACAGTGTCCCCACTGTAAGAAAAATAAGAAGAAGAAAAAGAAATAGAAAAGAAAACAAATAAAGATAAAAATAAGAAAAGAAAAACATAAAAACTTACAAAGTCTCAAAAGTGGAAAACAAGGAAAAACTGCATCTTCAGGCTGAATCACTGGTTTGGTGGAGGAAAGTAATGCTCAAAGTTCCCCATGAAGTCGTACATCGTTCTCCAACGCTCAGCATCCTCTGTCTCTCTCTGACGATGCCTCTCATCCTCCATTGATATGCGAGCAGAATAGACAGACTCCCATCTGTCCATCCTCCTATGAATATGGTCCTGCTGGAGGTGAAGCTGCTGCATCTGAGCAGAAAGATCCTCGGCCCATGGCGATGGCATACTCGATCTTGTGTACTCGGGCTGAGGAGGTGGTGGATAATGAGGCTGGAAATGATCTTGGTACAGCACCGGGTTGTATGGCATGAGTCCAAAGGAATGAGGATCGGTAGGAGCTGGTGGTGGGTCGACAGAAGCTCTCGGCGCCTCGTTAACGAAGCTGGGTGCCTCGTTAGGAATGTAGGGAGGAGGTTGGAAATGGTCGTTAACGAGCCTGGTGGGCTCGTCAACGAGGACGTTGGTGCCCAAAACTTCCGTGTCGATGTCTTCATCCTCGAGGTTAAGCTCCTCAGTACCTCCCTCGGTATCAGCTTCTTTAGTGTCATCGCCAATTACCTCGGTATCCTCATCTTCATCTTCATCCATGCCCTCTCCTTCATCTCGCTCAAATCTTGTCTCACACGGCCGAAGTGATAGCTCATCCTCCGGCTTGGGCTCTAACGGGTAAACATGCCCCGTCCACGCCTCGTACCAATTTGGTACGTAGAGTAGCTCTAACTTGTCGAGGGTGGGTCTAACGAAGCGGTCTTGAACTTTTACTTTGAATCCTCCCTCAGCTTGAATGAAAATACCGGAGCTATACCAATAGTTCTTGTTGAGGAGTTGAGCGTGGGCCGGTGTGTAGCGAGTGAGGTCAACGCCGAGGTTTTTAGCCAAAAGGCTAACCAAGTTGCCACACCAAACTTCCTTGGACTTGGTTGATTTCTCGACGTAGTAGAGCCATTCGTACCCCAAATTCAAGGGGCCGGGCTCCTCGAAAAGGATGGTGCGGAGACAAGCAACTTCCGTCCTCGTTGGCCTGTTCAACTCTCTCTTTGGCCAAAACATAGCGGCTAGGACTCGGAGAATGATCCTGAAGATGGGGTTAATGATGCTTGCCCCAGATAATGCCGTTGTGGAGGATTGTTCTTCCCCCGTGATGTAGCTCCATGTCCTAGTCACCCTGTAGTCTTTCAAGCTGTAGTCTCTAGACGGATTTGGAAGCTCTAGGATTGCGTTGAACTCTGCCATGGTGAACTCACGGCTCACATTACCGAGCCGAAACCGGATTCGTCCCGCCGAAGTCTTCGACAGGAAGCTAGTCTCTAGAGTGGCCAAAAACTCGGATGTGAGGGTCGGATAGTGTTGTAAATTCTCCTTCTTCAGGAGATGGGATGCACCAAGGATAAGGAAGGCCTCCTTGACGTCCGTGTAGATCCCCGTGTTTATAGCACTGGACTTCGAGAACCAATGGGTGTTGTGGTCCTTCTCTAGAATGGCACGGTATCGATGTACTTGGCCTTGAGTACTCAAAATCACGTTGTCCATACGAGGTGGAGATGGGGACCTCTGGTTCCTTCTCTTCTTCTGAGCTCGGGTAGCGGGTCTGCTTGAACTTGCCATGAGATCTACAAAATAATCAAAAACTTTTCCAAGATAAGATCTATTCAAAATAGATAGGCAAGAGACCCCATACTTGGTCTCGAAATACCCTCGGAATTATTCGTTAACTACCCAATTGGGTCGTTTATGAATCTGGACTGGATTGATCTTTGAGATTATGCAGGGTCGTTAACGAGCATGGGTGGATCGTTAACGATCCGCCGAGAACCAAATTGCAGAATTCCGAGTTTACTCTACCTTAAAATCAAGCCAAAAATCAAACATGCAATCCTTTATACTCCTCACTAGCCACTCAATCAGATATACGCACCCCATACTTGCTCAATTACCCATCCCGAACATGCTAAATTTACCCGAAATTTTGACATGCAAAGTTTGTAGCTTGATACTAGAACAAGAAAAATTCATGCTTTTCTCAATCAACTTCTCATAATGAAACATCTAACATGAATATCCCTCTCTAGATCTAGAATTACGAAGCAAAATCAAACTTTCATGGGCAAAAATCCAATCATGAACATCGATCCTTTATATGAACTCAATTCTAGACATCAAATTTCTACCCTAAAAACCATAAATCATGCAATTTCGAGTTAGGGTTTAGAAAACATACCGAAGAACCGAGAAATTTGAAGAACAAGGGGTCGGAAATTGGGTGAGTAACGAGCTCGGTGAGGATTATCGAAAGCTTCGGATCTTCGACGGTGGAGGGAAGGGTTTCCGGCTTCGGTAACGACGGTTGCTTGGTGGTGCTTGATGAGGGATTCCGATCGGTGGGAGGGGGTCTTCAAGACTTTTTGGTTGAGTTTTTGAGAAGGTTGGATTTGGTGGATTTTTGGAAGGTGTAAGAGGGTTATATAGGAGAGGGAAGGGATAGGAAGGGGTAGAGGGGGCGGCGGCTAGGGTAGTGAAAAAGATAGACTAGGTTAAAAAAAAACTTACCTGCCCGTTTTGCCGAATCGGGTCGTCTGAACCGGGTCGTTAACGACCCTGAGTGGGTCGTTAACGAGCCACCGTAGCCTCTTGAAGTGATTTTTCGATCCCTTCTCCTGCATCTTGTGAGCTCAAAATTTAATCCTAATTTCTATCCTAAAAACTACTAAAGAGAACTCAAAAGAAAGCTAAGAAAAAGAGTCTAAAAAGAGAAAAAATCTAATTCTATACTAAAAAGCGGGTTGCCTCCCGTAAGCGCTATTTTTAACATCGTCAGCCCGACGTGCTCCTTTGACTCAAGGTGGCTCCCGTGTAGCTATGTTGGGGTCTTGAGGTACCCTATAATTAGCTTTGTAGTTTCTGTGTGCTTGAGTTGCTAAATTAGGTCCCTTTTCTTCTATCAGTATGCCCGGTATTCCTACATGATGGTTAGTGAAATCCGAAAACCAAGGTGGTTTGGATTCCTCTGTAGTGCATATGATGGGGCATGGTGTAGGAACAAAAGATAAGGAATGACCATCTTTAGCAGATTCATAGTTAGAGTACTTACCTTGGTTGTATTCGTGCATGTGGGACTCGGTGATTGGCCAGTGAGGCTCGGTAGGGACGGCTGAATCGAGTTCTGGTTGAGTCAACTCGATTTGTGCGACTGCAATTGGGTCGTTGGCGTTCTGACCCAAGTTGAATTCTACCCGTTCCTCTCCAATATCAAAAGTAAGGAGTCCTTTCCGCACATCAACTCTTGCACCTGCTGTAGCTAAAAATGGTCTGCCAAGAATTATGGGGACATGAGGGTCTTCAGGCATATCGAGGACGATGAAATCATTCGGTATAAAGAATTTCCCGATTTGAATAGGATAGTCGTCCACGACTCCTGTGGCCTTGACACATGATCCATCTGCCATGTACAGATTCATATCTACCGGCTCTAGTGGTCCCATATTAGCTTTAGACCAGATTGAGAGAGGAACTAAGCTAGCACTGGCGCCTAGATCACATAAAGCCTTGAACTTGTAGTTGCCTATGCCGATTGTTATAGCAAATCTCCCTGGGTCTCCTAGCTTTTCTGGTAGAGATATTGATCTGACTTCATCCTGCAGCTCTGTAATGGATCTTTTCCTGCTAAGAATATCCTTCAAAAACTTTGTGTAAGCCGGCATTTCGCTTAGGGCCTCAACGAATGGGATGGAAATATTAATGCCCTGAAGAATCTTTACGAAACGCTTGAACTTACTCTCAGTAGAGTCCATAGATTTCTTAGTCGGAAATGGAAGAGATTTCACCATTCTCGGAACCAAGTTAGGCTCGAGAGGTGAGAGTACCTGGTCGACACTGGGGTCGTTTGGTATGCTCGGCGGGTCGTTACCGACCCTGATGGGGTCGTAACTACCCTGGTGTTGAGAGGAAGGCTCGGTTTAGAAAACTTACCTGGGGTAGGGTCGTCAGGAACCCTCGGAGCCTCGTCACCTTGGTATATGGGCTCGTTATTTGCCCTCGCTGACTCGTTAACGAGCTGTTTGGTGACGTCCTCTTCCTTCTTGTCCTCAGCTTGAACTCGTTCCGGCAATGTCTTCCCGCTCCTAAGGTGTACCGCTGCTATTTGTCCCCTAGGGTTCTCCTCAGGGCGACCCGGGAGTTGCCCTTGTGGTCTCGAAATTTGGGCAGCGAGGTTCCCTAGTTGGGAATCGACACTCTTCTTCCATATATCGAACTCTCCCCATCTTTTATTTTGTTGGTTCAGGTTGGCCTGAACTTCGTTAACCTTGTTGGTCACTCCGTTAATTCCTTTATGTAATCCTTGAACCCATGAGGGTGGCTCCTGATGCCCTGGAGGTCGATAAGGTGCAGGTCGTCTATCTGGTGGAGGCATTGCATAGTTTTGATTGGTGTTCTGATTGCCCCATGCCTGATAGTTGTTTGACCTGTCATGATAGCTAGGCTGGTTCCTGTATGGTCCTCTCATATAATTCATCTCAGCTATTGTCTCAACGGCTCTAACCTGCTCTATGTTAGTGCAAGCAGAAGTACTATGTGCAGAAGAACCACATTCTTGACATGATTTAGAGGATTTCAGAAAACTTACCTGCTTCTTCAGACGGTTGACCTCATCTTGCAAGAATTGATTTTTAACATCCGGGTCAACTTCGTCTCGGTTAGCCATGTAGAGACGTTTCTGAGGCTGTGGAGTCTGCTGGGTTCCATACATGGCATCATAATGGGTCTCAGCTTATCCAGCAATTCCCATGCAGCTGTAGGGTTCATATCTATGAAACCGCACGCTGTATGTGTGTTGATGCGGTTCTTGGTCTCTGCATTGATACCCTGGAAAAAGATTTCTTGCAAAACATATAAAGGTTGCCCATGGGTGGGGCATTGTCTAAGCATCTCTTTGAATCTTTCCCATGTTTCAACGAATGTTTCATTAGGCAGCTGGTGATAGGAGGTGATGCATTTCCTCAACTCCGTCGTCTTAGCAGGAGGGAAAAACTTTGTAAGAAATTGATCGTATAAAGCTTTCCAAGTCCTAATAGACTTAGAAGGTAGGCTCTCCAACCAGCTCAGGGCCTTTCCAGCAAGAGACCATCTGAAAGCTTTTAACAGAACATATTCAAGTGAGACACCTTCAGCAGCTATGGTGTCACATAAATCAAGAAAGTTTCTAATATGCTCCATAGGGCACTCAGTAGGTTTCCCTTCAAACTGAGCCTGTTTAATCAAGGATATGAATTGAGACTTGATCTCAAAGGGTTTCTCTATCGCGGGAAGCACGATTGGAGATTCTGGCACCCTCAGTTCTGGATGCATGTACTGTTTGGTATTCCTCGGATAGGCATCAAGCTCCTCTTGTAGACGAGCATTAGCAGCTCGGTGACGCTCAACCTCAGCAGCAGCACCTTCTTTCTCAGTTTTTAACGCCTCCATTTGATTTCGGAGGTCTTCCATTTGAAGAGCCATCTCTTCCGGTGTGGCCATGGCTCGGTTTTCTCGGAGTCTACGGTGCAGGGAACGTTCGGGTTCTGAGTAATAACCAGTGTTGTCAAACTCGAGCCTTCGTCGTCCTACCGGCATACGCTGAGAAAACAGACAAAGAAAACAAAAATTAAAAACAAAAACGGGGTCGGGCTATTCCCGAACCCACAGATAAACTAACAAACACGTTGCTTCCCCGACAACGGCGCCAATTTGTTGATAGGATTTCTTGACAACAAATAAATTTATAAGTCAAGACCCCGCTGAGTATAGCAGAGTCAGGATCGTTCCACAGGAAGCAAGGTTGTTCGTTTATCAACTACTAAAAGGCAAACAAAATCAAGCAAAAACACTCACAAGCAGCCTCGTTAACGACGTTGTCAAGGTCGTTAACGAACCACCGTACACAAAAAGACTCAACTAACGACCTAAATAAATTCGGTACCGAGCCAAGTAACTCAGCAACGAAATTCACTTAAAAATAATTCAAATAAAACCAAAGATCTAGGACTAGGGACATCACAACATAGCCAAGCATATAAACTCGTAAGAAGAATGGATCATGCCTTTAAATAGATAGAGTCATCAACTTTCGTTGACTATCAAGTAAATTAACCTACTTTCGCATCCTAATTCACTTATTTGTTTGTTTTGGATCTAAAGCTTGAAACTTTCGTATTCAAACAATATCAACCTTCAAGTTACTAACTTTCTCTTTCAATCAAGTCAAAAACTCAAATTACCTCAACTTTCATCTCGGTATAAACACAACAAACAATCTTGACAATAGATAAAAGGCATTCAACACACAATCTCACTTATCAAACATGCTCAACTATGCCGGGCTTAACCCCGATCCTAGAAAAGAAAACTACTCACTAATCATAACTACGAAACAAGAAATCATTGAAAAAAAATTACTACTTAAATTAATAACAAAATATTGTCTTACAGAAAATCAGAAGAAACCGAAAATATGCAAATACCGAACCGAAATACTCGATCTACGAACTCGGTAACGTTCGTTCACCGACCTCCGACTCCGACTCCGATCCTCTCCTTGGCTCTCTCGGCTCTTCCTCTTCTCTCTATATCGATCTCCCTATAAAAATAATCTCCCCCTTCTAAGCTAAACAAAGGGGCTATTTATACTAAAAAGGCTAAAAACTAATAAGGCTAGAAGATAAAAACTTTCCTAAAAAGATAGAAATAAAACTCTAAAAGATAGAAATAAAATCTAAAAAGATAACAAGACCTAAAATACATAATATAATAACCCTAAAAATTATAAAAAGATACTCCACCGACACGGAAATAATTTCCCGCACAGGATCGGTGAGTTACAAAGTCAACCCTCGAAATTTCTATCACGTGGCCTCGTTAACGAGCCCTCACAGCCTCGTTAACGAGCCTGGGCTTGGTTTCTTCCACACTTCATCTCGTAAAACCTAGACTCTGACTTCTTCAAACTTGTATTCCTCCGTCTTTCACTGTAGCGCTCCAAATTCAGCTCCATATAGCACTTTTCCTTGCTAAAACCTACAAAATACACAAAATAGAGTAGCTTCCATACTTTCTATGAAAATATGCAAAACTATCCAAAAACACACAAAACTAATCCTAAACTTATCAAAACTAAACCTAATAAACAAAGAAAACCTACTAAAAACTATACTAAAAATGCGAACATCACTTGCCCCGGAAACACCAGATTGTGAAACCGGCGTTTGGGACTCGTCTGCTGCTACAACTGGGGGATCCATTGTGGCCGCGACATCATGTTGGCCCGACGCACATCTGTTGCCGAAGATGCAATCCCAAAGATCACTCAACTTCGGGTCGGGACGCTTATGTCGAAACCGTTTGTACTCTGCCTTTTCTTGTCAATTATTCAAGACCACTATAAATAACTAGGCAAGCTTCCCATAATATGAAACAACAAGTTACCCTCAAAATCACCCTATGAAGCTTTCCCTTATCTTTCGCTCCCACCATTCAAGATCCGTTGTAATTGTTCCATCTGTCGGGTTCCATCCTACGCCGGTTTCTTTGTACCGTAAGCTAACCCAAAGTTTCCAAATCTTCTTCATGTAGTCGAACTTGTTCTTCACCGTATCCTTATCAATCTTCCTCGTGTTCTCATGGCTAAACTTCTCCGCAATCTCAACTCATTGAAAGTGAGTGTCCTTCCCATTTTGCTTGTGATATTGTAGACAAATTGACATTAGTGCTTTCGCCTCTTCATCACTCCAAGCAACACCCTTCCCATCAATGCCCTTTCCCTTTGCTTTCGCACTTGACTCGGACATTGTTCCTTCTTCCTTTCGAAGCACACACATTACATAAAACCACACACCAACAAACTCATATATTCCCAATCCAATAATGAGCAATTAACAACACAAAACTACATTCGAATAAACAAAATTTTGGATTTAATTCAATAATTTTCAACAATCATGCACAACCTCGACCTAATTCGATGTCACTACAACACAACTCTCAATTTGTCACAAGCTCGACCTAATTTCATATTTTTATCACAAATCGAATAATCAAACATTGGATGTCACTATCTCTACCTAGCTACAACTTCTATGTTCAAGATCCCTCAAATGCTCCAAAATGGCATCGTTAATTTCGCTCAAACAACAACTACCAATGCATAAACGCAAACGAGATTGAAGTGTCTTTCACTTACCAGGTTCGATTCGACCGTGAAACCTCTTGCCTTCTCCGAAATCACCGCTTCCTCGACCTTTGGCAACGCCTCCTCTAGCTCAGCTCTTCTTCGGCTGCGCCTACCCTCGCTCGGTTGGACCTCAGCTTTGATCAAGGGCGACCTCGACGCAGCTGCAGCTGGAGTGGAAAACACTGGAATGGAAACCAAGCATACAACCCTTATGAGCGTGTTATTTTGGGGGTTGGTGTCACGTGACATGCACATGATCCGAATTGAGGGGCATTTTTTTGGTTATGTTGGGGCAATTTTGTCATTTCATGTAGCTTTTTTGCAATTCAACTACTAATTGCCAAACACTTTTTTATCCATTCCGCTCATAAATTCAGTTTCAGCTTCTACTAATAATCCAGCTACCAGCTGCAGCCAGGTGTGCCAAACGGAGCCTTAGACGGATGGAAGCATTGTGATTTTATGCACTAGCTAACCCAAAAATTATCGAAAGGGAGTGAGATAAAAATTTCTTGATAACGATTAAATCTTAACATTACTTATGACTCTTAAAACCACTCTGTTATCCGCCTCATGAATCATCCCAATTATCTGCCTCATGAATCATCCCAATATTATTTGTGTTGGAATATTCATTATTCTATAATTTCTTTTAGTTTTGATAATGACAAACTATGATGATTTAATATGTTGTTAAAAGTATCACAAGAACATTTCAAAAACATCATCAAGAGTGATAAAACGTCGTGAAGGAATGACTGAGGGAATCGTCTCCCTTTGCGAAATAGAGATTGACAAAAGCTTCTATGATGACGATTTGGATTGCATCTACACGAAGCTATGTGATTTTCTATAAATGGCAAGTTACTAGATCATGAACGAACAATTGCAGAGAAGATACAATAACTAAGCAACGGTTGTTTGTGAAAATATATGAAGAAATCTACAAGATTTGGATAAGGATGTGTGAGAAAATCAAGATCGATCGGTTAAGGGAAATGACCGATCGGTTGAAGATTTGGAACAAAAATACATTATTTTAATCCATTTTTAGAGAGATTATTTGAATGAAATATCATCACGATTTGGCAAACGTGATTGAGATCAGATTCAGAGAATGCTCTATAAAGGCTAGGTCTAGCTAGGGTTAAAAGTATGGTTGACAACGAACTTGAAAAGAGAGTATTTTAAATTTTTCGAGTGTTTGTGGCATTTTCCGTTGAAGATTCCACGTTGGTGAGAGTACCTAGGTTCATAGTTCACTTATTGTTTAGGTTTACGTTTAGGGTTGAAGAGGTCGAGTTGGTTGAACTTCGGCGGGTGCCTTAGTTACCAGGGAACTTGGCTTGCCTTGTAATCGGTGGAACTTAATATCTAAGTGTTCTATTGAAATCCTCTAAGAATGATTCTCAGGGGTAGATGTTTTTCTTTCTACGACTTGTTGGTCAGGCAGAAAGTTTTCCTCTCTAAATATTGTGTTCTTGTTTATTGTTATTTTCGTTGTCCAAGGAACATTGTTAGTTCTCTGTTTGTTTACTAACACATTACGATCCAACAATTGGTATCAGAGTAGGTTTTTGCTTTAGATTGTGTGTTAAGTACAAGAATACAGGATGAGTACCAACAATAACTACAATGTCAATATTGGAAACAACAAACCTCTATTTTTGAAGGCAGGAGAGTATGACCACTGGAAGATTCTCTTCACTACATGGATCAAGAGCAATGACTACCAGGCACGTTCTGTCATTGAGGATGGAGATTACGTTGTCCATGCTGACAAGAAGTCTGAGTGAGGAAACTCTTGAACAATTTCTCGCAATCTTGATAATGCTAAAAAATTTGATTCAATTACTCTTGTCAAAAAGCTTTTTGAACAGAACTTAGATTTACATGATGAATTGAATACTTATGATGAAAAATATTATAATATTGAGAAAAAGTTATCCAAATCACGTGTAACTAGTGTTGTTCATGTGTTGCTTGTGATGGTCTAAAAGAAGAAGTTAAGTCCCTCACTAACAACAACAACGCTCTTAAGACAAATATCCTTGATCTTGAATTGAAAAATGAAGAAGTTGAAAAGGAGCTTGAGAAAAAGAAAAATATTGCTTGGTGTCTCGCTAAGTTCGGAATAGGATATGGTAAAGACAAATCTGAATATCTTCTAGATGACTTAACCCTATAAGAAAAGTTGGAAAGAAAAGCTAGGGAACTTCAAGCTGCTAAATAAAGTGAGTCATCTAGAAGAGCGGGTCAAAACTATCCATAAAATATTCCTTGTCCAGTCTCAAGAGAACTGGCCAAATGTCCCTTGAAAAGAGCGTGCCAAACAAAGAACTCTCCAAAAGCCTCATCCAAAATGATACCTTGGTGAATACTAGGGTTGTCCAAAGGGTTGGTTGACTCGTAACCCGACCCGACCCACCCGCAAATTTACAAGTTACGGGTCAGGTTTTTTTTATATTACGGGTTACGGGTCGGGTTACGGGTTAGGTTTTTTCAGATTACGGGTTACGGGTCGAGTTACGGGTCGACCCGTCGGGTTTGTTCCTACTTTTTTTTTTTACTTTGCCTTGTGTATGAAAGTGGGTTGTTTGATTCTTGACTTCTATGGTAAAGTATGTCACATAATATATAGACTCACAATAATTAGCCATTGTCAAAGTTGACTTTGAGCAACCAAGCAATAGTTAAATTGTATATTCTGAAGCTTTTTGCACACCAAGTAGGCAAGTACAGACAACAAATGAAAGTTGATGTTGGACACTAGAAAAAAGAGAGGAAGAGGAAGTGTTGTTTTGTGTTGCATGCTGTTTTGTTTTCATTTTTTAAGGTTTATTTTTCCTTTTGTTCTATGCTGTTTTGTTTTCATTTTTAAACTTGCAAATCTCTTGTATGGTAGGAGTGCAAAGCTTACAAGTATTTCAGGAAAAATGGCATGGATCTCAATATGAGTTCTCTTTTGGACAATATCTTTAACTCTCGAACCATGAAAGATGAAGATATGGTGCTTTACCTGTCTAGTGATGATGATGAGGAAGTGGGTTGTAGCAAACAAGAGGAAGAGGAAGATGAAAACATTTAAGGTTTCATGTAATCTTAGACTTGTATTTTGTGTGCCTTTAGTTGGTTTTTAGTGACATTATAGGATTGTGTTGAAGACATTGAGATTGTGTTGGAACATCTTATTGTGTTGAAGCCATTGCACTTGTTGAGATTGTGTTGGACATTTTATGCATTTTTATGGGAAGGTTTGTATGTGCATTTTGTGCATTTTTAGGCCAAGTTTTGGCAAATTTTATATGTGCATTGTTTGAGTTTCGAACAATCTTTTGAGGAGTTAGCTAGTTTAGACAAGCTATGAATGCATTGTTTTTAAAAGGTTATGGAGTTAGATACTTTGATTGATTATAAGACTAATCTTCTATATTGGTTAATTTGGGCTAGATTGGTTCAAAGCATGGCATCGTAATTGTGTGTGTGTGTCTATATACATATACATATATATATATATATAGGATCGAGATCAAGTAAATAAGGGATTTACAGTAAATAGAGAGGAGAAATAAGGAGCCTTGGATATTAGAAGATCAACGGTATTGATTTAATCAGTTTTATCAATTTAAAATAAGATAAAAAAAGAAAATTAAAAGTGTGATTTTGGTAACTACCGTAGATTACGGGATATGTTTTTTTTTATTATTTCTAACTCAAAAACACCATCGTCGTTCTTGAACATTATAATTTAATGTGAATTTGCATCTTATTAAAAGTTCTTGACTTCTATCAATTATGTGTGCATATTCAAAATTGGATCTCTAGAGAAAGTAAAATTTCATTCAAACTTCTATCAATTAAATCCAAATCTAAAATCAAATCAATTAACAAGGTGTTATTTTGCTAAATATGACCTTTTATTAGTTTTGCTAAATATGATGAAAGTTTGTACCAAAACGAGTCAAGCGTAAACTTGGTATTATTTTGGAGAGGGTAGAGTACAAGTTGGTATTATTTTCAGTAATTTTACCTAATATTCTCAAGTAAAAAGGAGAATTTGCACTTACTTTGTATTTCACCGCCCATCACTCGACGTGACCAGTAATTTGCCAGGTACTTGAATCCCACATGATACCCCCCTTCATTTGTCGGAAAAGGCTCCATATCTTCCAAAGCTTAAAATAGTGAATATACCTTGATTCCGCAGTGATTCTCGTCGGCAAACACCCAGTCTCAGCCTTGAAACATTGGTGGACATCAACCCAGTTAGGGGGCTGGGATCATCAAGGGGAGGACTAAGCTCTAAAACAATTTTGAGGAAGATCATCTCTTGGTCATGCGTCCACTTCATTGGCATTGCAAAAATCTGTCAAGAAAAGAAATGGAAAAATGTCTAAGTAGTTGACAAAATAATGAGTGGAAAAATGGTGAAAGAAAAGTGTCAATTGTTTAGGGTAGAAAGCAAACAACCATGCAATGAGTATTTGAGAGTAAAATAGAAAGTTGCACTGGTATACTTGTCATCAATTGAAAAAAATTCCAAGGCAAATAGAATTAGGAAAAAAAATTCCAATGTGCACTGATATACTTATCTAAATCAAACTAATTTCATTTTACTTGTCATCAATTGAAAAAAAAAGTTTGAGATGCAAAAAAGCATAGAGGCCATTGACAATTTCCAAGGCAAAGATAGATGAGAAGTAAGGTGCACTGGTATACTCATGACATCGACCAATATTGATCAAATTTCATATACACCAACCAATATACATCCAATTTGTGGAAAAAAATACACTTAGTTGTAGAAGAAAGAAACAAGAAGGGAGAGCAACTGTTTAAATCGAAAACATGAGCAAATGAAATCCAGATTCATATACATCTCCCAAGTCCTAACCAACAAAAATGGTGATCAAGAGCATTTTCAAGCATTTTCAAGCATTTTCATTTACAATCAAAATTTCATTTTCAATCAAGCAATCAAAAGAAAAATCCAGATTCTTAATATTCTTTCATTTGCAATCAAAATCCATCACATACCAACTCAACAAAGTAATACTATCTAAATTCTATCAAATTGCATTTTCAAGTTTCTTACCTGTATGAAGAAAGTGGAGAAAAAGAAGGAGAGCGAGAGAGATGTGTCGCCGATCTGGTCGAAGGTGTTGCCGGTGTGGTGGACGGTGTTGCCGATCTAGTCGATGGTGTAGCCGGTGGAGAAGTGGCTCGAGAGAGAGAGAGAGAGAGAGAGAGAGAGAGGAGAAACCAATGGCGATTGATCGAGAGCGAGAGAGAGGCAAGAAGAAGTGGCTCGAGAGAGAGAGAGGCGAAACCGATGGCGCTCGAGAGAGATAGAGAGGGAGAGGGAGATCGACAAGAATGAGAGGCAAGAATGAGGGGCGTGTTCTCTGAAACCCTAACATATGGGATCTCTTTTAGGGTTGGACCGGAAAAAGTGGATAGTCCAAGCATATGGGCCGAATTGGATCTGGCCCTTTTAGTGAGCCCAAAATGTATTTGTGGCTATTTTTCTGGGTAATTTAAACTTGCACTCTCATTAAATGCTCCTCATACCAACCTCATTCAATTATCAAGTACCATTGTAATTTGATACATGAAATAGCTCATTCTCAACACTTGTTTCCCAACATTCTCTCACAACTTCTCTCACAAAAAAAAAACCAAATCTCGGATCATCAATCTTGGTAGTTTGAAGATAATACTCTATACATTTTGAAGATAAGAATCTACTTCACCTTTTGGAGGTGGAACATTGTTTGCATCTGATTTGGATCAGGTAAGTTAGTTAAAAAGAGGTTTTAGGGTTCCATGTTTTAGGTTTAGGTTGTTTAGTATATATTTGTGGGTTTTGCTTATTTGTTGATGTTAACTTAAGTTTGTTTGGACAAATTTGCAGAATTATTAATGGAGAATCGCGATTGGATGTATGATAGATGACTTCCTGGTGGTGGTGGTTTCAATAGCTAATTTATTGATGGTGTTGAGAGATTTCCTAAATTTGCAAAATCTCAAAAGCATTTCATGGATGGGGAGAAGATAAAATGTCCTTGTTTGAAATGTAGGAATGGATGATTTGATGATGCAGATAGTGTCCGCGTTCATTTGTTTGAAAAGGCTTCGTTGACAGTTATTATTGGTGGACTACACATGGAGAGTCACCATTTGCCAATGCGCCCCCTTTGGAGGAGTTGTCTTCCACCTCAAATCCTAATGATATGAATCTCTTTGGGATTGGGATGCATTTGTTTGATAATTTGAATCTCACCCAAAGAATGGTGTTTGATGCAGCTGGTCCAAGTTTTGTTCCACCCCCGTGGTTTGACACAAGCAATTCTTATAATGAGCCGAGTATTAGTCATTTAGAGGTGGGTGAAAACCATGACCTTGCAGAAGGAAGTTACTTGGAACAACCAACAACCACAATGTTTGGTCCTGGCAATGAGGACATGTCCTTATTATCTGAGCATTTTTCTGATGTATTGAGAGCAAGAGATCGGCCATTATATGATGGTTCTCACATGTCACAGTTAGCTTTTGTCGGATCTTTTATGGAGTTGAAGACCAAATAAAACATGTCACAAGCTGGATATGGTGCACTACTTCAAAAATTCAATGAGGTTTTGCCAAGGGACAACAACTTCCCAAAAAGTTTCTATGAGCAGAAGAAGATGACTAGAGAGTTAGGATTGCCCCAGCAAAAGATACACCTATGCCCCCAAGGTTGTATGTTGTTTTGGAAGGATGATGTTGATGCATTTGAGTGCAAATTTTGCCACAGTCCAAGGTATCAATCCTATTTGTCCTAAAAAGGAAAGCCAATACCTAATAAAGTGTTATGATATTTACCATTGATCCCACGGTTGCAGCAATTGTACGCTATGGAGGAAACGGCTTCAAAGATGCGTTAGCATGTCGAGCACCAAGCAGATGAAGGATATATGAGTCACTCGTCTGATGTCGAGGCTTGGAAGCATTTTGATCGAACCTATCCGAATTTTGCCAAGAAGATTCGTAATGTGAGATTATGCTTTTGTTCAGATGGATTCTCCCCCTTTGGTAAGTTTGGCAAGACATACTCGACATGGCCGATGATTGTCACCCCTTACAACCTACCCCCAGATATGTGCATGAAGACTCCTTATTTGTTCTTAAGCACTATTGTTCCAGGTCAAAAAACCGAAGAAGTTAATAGAATATTGTATGCAACTGTTGATTGATGAGTTGTTACTGTTGTGGAAAACGGGTGTGCCAACATTTTATGTCTCTACGAGGAAGCACTTTAGGATGTGTGCTGCACTTATGTGGACAGTGAATGACTTCCCAGCATATGGGATGTTATACTGGTGGAGTACTACTGGTATTTATTCTTGTCCTCATTGCATGGAGAATACAAAAGCCTTTCAATTACAACATGGACAAAAGGCTTCATGGTTTGATTGTCATAGGTGCAGATTGGAACTAGATCACCCATTCAGGACCAATAGGAGAAACTTCTACAAAGGGCGAAAAGAGGATGAGCCTCCTATTCCGTATTTGTCTAGTGAAGAGGTGTGGGAACGTGTTCACGATTTGTCGACCGCCATGGAGAGTCCACTTCAATATCCTGATGGTTATGGTGAAACTCATAAGTTCACGAAGAAAAGTATATTTTGGTTGCTTCCTTATTGGAAGCATAATTTGCTCCGCCACAACCTTGATGTCATGCATATTGAGAAAAATGTGTTTGAGAATGTGATTAACACTGTATTGGATGTTAAGGGTAAGAAAAAGGACAACTTGAGCTCAAGGAAGGACCTACGCTTATATTGCCATCGCCCAGAGCTTCAAGTAGAGAATGACCACAAGGGCCCAAAACCAAAAGCAGTGTACGCATTAGATAGAGGAAAAAAGACAACGTTGCTTACTTGGTTATATAGCTTGAGATTTCCAGACGGTTATGCCTCTAATATTGGTCGATGTGTACAATTGGAAGAGGGTAGACTAGAAAGAATGAAGAGTCATGATTGTCATGTGTTCATGCAAAGACTTCTACCAACTGCTTTCAAATAACTTCTTCCCGTGGGTGTGTGGGGACGATTGACGGAGCTAAGCTTGCTTTTCCAATCATTATGTTCATCTACACTTGAAAAACAAATGATTGAGGATCTAGAATAGGCTGCACCTCTTTTATTATGCCAATTGCAGAGGATATTTCCACCATCGTTCTTTGATTGCATGGAGCATCTCATTGTTCATTTACCATACAAGGCAAAGTTAGGGGGTCTGGTACAGAACAGATGGATGTATCCAGTTGAAAAATTATTATTCACGTTGAAAGGGAACATGATGAACCCGCAAAAGGTGGAGGCGTCCGTAGTGGAATCATATTTGTTTGACGAGATAACAAGTTTCACTCAACATTATCCTCAACCTCAAGACTTTTATAAGAGAAAGAAAACCATCGCGAATGAGGTGAGTGCGCATCCTCAAATTTTAATTTTTAACCATCCGGGTCATGCAAGTGGAAAATGCAAGGCTATTTAGATGTCCGATGAGTCAGACTTTCATGCAACACATACATACATCCTACTTAATTGTAGAGAGGTCAACTCCTACGTCGAGTAAGTCAATTAAACTTATATATATATTATTTTAGACATGTATAAATAGTTGAGTGAAACTTTTAAGTACTAGTCTTATTTGTTCTTTCCATATGCAGGGAATTTCAACACATTGTAGGACAAGGAGATCCGCACGGACTTGCCAACTATTTTTGTATATGGTTTCATGAAATTGTAAGTACTAGTGCATATTGTGTCAACAATACAAAATTCTAACATCACACATGTATAGGGTTAATATATGTGTCTATGTTTTGTAGGTTTTGATTGAAAAAGCCCTACACCCCCCCCCCCCCCCCCCCCCACTTGAGGATCATGATTTGATAAATAGTTTAGCTTTGGGGCCATCTCGAAAGGTGTTGTCATGGCCATCATGTTGCATCAATGGCTATAAATTTGAAACGTTGCAACACGGAGAAGGAAAGTTAACCATGAATAGTGGTGTGTGTGTGTGTGTGTGTGTGCAAGCTTCTAATGGCGATAACAATATGATTTCTTTGGGTTGATAGAACAGATTTGGAGTTTGAGTTCACTGGGATGCCGTGTAAGAAGATTGTCATGTTCAAGTGTTTGTGGTTTGACCCTAGCCCTAATGGTACAAAAGTCCATCCAAATTACCATTTCCAAGAGGTTAATGTGAAGAGACGTTACAACAACTGTGATCCTTTCGTCTTTGCTCAACAATGCATCCAAGTTTACTATCTTGACTACCCTGGCGCACCCCGTAGCCGTGCAGATTGGAGATATGTGTGTAAGACAAAGCCAAGAGCCAATGTTGAGCAATGATGGACCGAGAGAAATGTTGAACAACCAACCATTGCAACCGGATGAATTTGAGATTGATGGCTTCGTAGGGTCGACAATTCAATCTTTACCTACAAATCTTAATGATCCAGTTTCTTTGCATGAGGAAGCATACAATGTCGAAAGTGGCGATGATAGATTCGATATTGAAAACGACAAAGAAGAAGATGATTTTACATCATATTCATGTTGCGAAAAATATGATTGGTAAATCCTTTTTTCCTAATTCTATCATCTATGTAATTATTTGCTAATTTTGACATCTAGATTTTTTGTTTAGGAGGGGAATATTGATTTAAGAGGGAAAAATTGATGTAGGATGGAATTATTCATTTAGGAGGGAAATTTTGGTTTTAGAGTGAAATTTCGATTTCGGATTATGAATGGGAGGGAAATTTAATTTTGGGCTAAGAGATTGGTTTTTGGGTTCGATCTATTCTAGGACCGTTAGTGGAATTCATTCTCAAACCCTAGCACACACGCATATCACTCATTCACTCATCTCACACTTGTGCTTTCAGATCGAGAAGTGAGGTTTAGGGTTTTGCTCACTTGCGGCTCCCTCTCCTTGGCGATTTTGTTCGATCTCTCCATCTGGTAAGTCTCTCTCCCTTGCTCTCACTCCTTTCCTTTGAAGTGGATACAAAGCCTTTCGATTTTGGGCTCTCACTAACCTCTTTGGTGTTCTTTCAGAGCAAGCTATTTGCAAGCGTTTGGAACAAGGCAGCCGACGATTTGTAAGTCTCTCTCCCTCTCTCTTCCTTACTCTCACTCCTTTCATTTGAGGTGGATACAAAGCCTTTCGATTTTGGGCTCACACTAACCTCTTTAGTGTTCTTTCAGAGCAAGCTCGCGTTTGGAACAAGGCAGCCGGTGATTGGTAAGTCTTTCTCCCTTGCTCTCGCTCCTTTCCTTTGAGGTGGATACAAAGTCTTTCGATTTTGGTCTCTCACTAACCTCTTTGTTGTTCTTTCAGAGAAAGCTAGTTGAGGAAGAAGTTTGGATCTCATTGTCGGCGCTTGGTAAGTCTCTCTCTCTCTCTCTCTCTCTCTCTCTCTCTCTCTCTCTCTCTCTCTCTCTCAATCCTCTCTCTTTATGGGTCCATATTTCTTTCTTTGTTGGTTAATTGATCTCTCTTTATGGGTCCTTAATGCGAAGAGACGGGGAAGGTTTCTTCCTTGATAACCCACCCTATCTCCTTCTATTCATTCAATAAAGGTGCAAGTCCCTAATCTCTCCCTCTTTCTTCTATTTTTTCATTTCTTGGATGAATTGCATGCTCATTTGCCCCAAATCTTGTTCTAGACTCACTTTATCTGTGTGTGCACTTATCTCTGCATGAATTGCATGCTCATTTATTCTGGGACAAACATGCATTCATGATTCATTTGTGTGTGCACTTATCTCTGTATGAATTGCATGCTTATTTCTTCCTAGACAAACATGTATTCAATTACATGATCAATTTTTTTAAAAGGACATTAATTTGTGATACTTTAATTCTATCAATTTTGAGAGCATTAATTTGTGATGCCCTAAGTATACTTGAGTTCTATTAATCTTGAGTGCATTCATTGGTTATATCTTAGTTTTAGGTATTCATCTTTTTGAGTTCATTTTTCTATTTCATTTTTCTTTCTTTTGAGTTATTTTACATGCTTCTTGTGATGCCCTAAATATACTTGAGTTCTATTTATGTTTCCTTCTATTTCTCTGATTCAGGTCATCATACGTCACTTTCGAAGCACAACTCGTGGACTTGCTGGGGTTACTAGCTGCAACTTTGCGTGTGGTCCACCTCTTTCTTCTCCAGCTCAGGGTGCTTTAAGCCCTAGAAGACCTCCTATGAAACGAGCCCTCCTCCCTACTCATAGTAGCACAAGGCTTAAAAAAGCAACACCACATGCAGCCCCTCCACAATGAGTTGTTGCACGTTTAAAGGTTCCTTCAAAAACTTCCCCACCGGCTCCTCCACAAAGAGTTCTCCCTACTTCAAAAACTTCCCCACTTGTCCAACGAGCACTCAACCCTTCAAGGGCTCCTTTAAATGCTCGTTCAAGAACTCCTAGCCCGGTTCCAAGACCTCGTACAAAGAAAGTTGTTCCACCAGCCCTACCACCAGCCGAGGAAGAAAGTTATGACAACATATTGAGGATGATTTCAATGTGGATAATGAGCATGGGGTTCGTATGGAAGTTGAGGACAAAGTTGAGGAAGAAGTTAAGGAAGAGGTTGAGGAAGAAGAGGAGGTAAGTGAAGGAGAACAAGATGTAGGAGAGAAAGAACAAGGAGAGAAAGAAGAAGGAGATACAGAACAAGGAGATGAAGATCAAGAACAGGAAGAAGGCACATAACGAAATCTTATATGGATTGTTGGGGAAGGCAGTTGGTCAGTGCTAAAACTCTTCTCTATTAATCCTAAGTTTCATTTTATAGATTACTAATAATTGGATCCAAATCTTTGTAGTGACTAAGAACCAAAAAAAGTTAGCGTTTGCAAAGGCTAAGGAAATCGTCCATGACCATTATGGAGGTCCTTGGACCATTATATCTAGAGTGCCAAAACATGTGCAGACCATGTGGTTTCAAGAGTTTCAGGTCATTTTCTACTTCTTAAAATGCAAAATCATTGTGTGATATCGTTGGGTGATCTGTTTATCTGATTTGATCTAATTAGTTATATGATATGTATTATAGTCTTGGATAAAATTAATATCTTTGGTACATAATAGCATGATTTTGAATGTCACATTCTGAGTAAAATCCAAACCTTATCGATGTCTATCTATCTAAACATTACAAGTTGTGTTTTGTTCTCTTCTTCAATGTCACATTCTGCCTTGGTTTAAATGATTTGGTTTGTGCAAAGTAATAATGTGTGGCATGGGCAAACTAATATTATTTGGCATGTGTAAATGATTTGGTTTAAATGATTTGACATGTGCAAAATAATCAGTCTATGTGCAAACTAATCACTCTATTGCTGAAATCCTGCCTTTCTTTCTCTTTAAAAATGAAAGAACAATAAGTTTTAGTTTAAATCAGCCTATTGATGTAACATGCCTTCTATTTCTTTAAATTAATGAAACAAAGGTTGTCTTATTTCTTGTTTCTCAATGTAGAGGTATTTCTATTGGAGGGAGATAGATGAGTTGATGAAGGATGCCTTTCTACACCAAATTGGAAGGCACCTTAGCAATGTCTTCAAGACTGTGCGTGCTAAAAATGTACAACCAACCTGGTTAGCGAGTAGGCACTGGATAAGGATGAAGACCTTGTGGAGAATTGATCCCAACTTGGTGCGCCAAGCTAAGGTGAATAAGGAGAACGAGAGTTCAAATAAATCACTCGAGTCTGGACCATACCGAGGGGGTTCTCGGAAGTTCACAAAGTGGATGGAAATGATGGTAATTGCAATCAGTTTTCACATATTACTTCTCTTTTGTTTTGATGTTGAACTCAAATTTACTCTCTGTTTTTCAAGGGTGGTGAGTCCGGTACCATGCCTATGATTTCTGAGGTTGTAAAGAAGTTGTGGTCAACCAAAGATGGAACCGACCGTGGTGAACGACCAACTGCTATCATTGTAAGTATTAGGTTGAATATTACTGCTCATTTACACATCTGATTTGTGAATGCAATGTGCTCTATCTTGCATATTGTCATATCTCCATAGACTTGTTTGATGAAATATGGCTTTTATGGTTGCCTTTTATGATGAGATGTACTGTTGACTTACTTTTCTAGTCCTCTCTAGTCGAGCCTTTGACTGAGATTTTGATGCTAAGATTTTGATGCTATTATGAAATTGTTGGGTTGTTTGGATTATGGAAGAAGTCATGTTTAGTATATTTTGAAGCTAATGCTCCTTTAGTTAGCAAGTAATGATTGAATCAAGCTTAGAAGACGTGTAAATGAGAAGCAAGTCATGTTTAGTGTTATTTGGCATGTGTAATGCTCCTTTAGTTAGCAAGTCATGTTTAGTATATTTTGAAGATGGAAATATTACAAGAATGATGGAAATACTACAAGTCATGTTTAGTATTATTTGGCATGTGTAATGCTCCTTTAGTTAGCAAGTCATGTTTATGAATGCAATTTTCTATAAGTTATGTGCTCTGTGCTCATGCTATATGTGACCTATCTTGTGCCAAAGATAGAGATATTTGTGAATCCATTCTGTTGTTATCTTGTGTCAAAGATAGATGTTTGTGAATCTGTAAATGCAATCTTTTTGTGAATGCAATGTGCTCTATCTTGCATACTTGTTTATTTTACATTTGTTTTTACAGCTTGTTCTTAATGTCATATATTGCTTTCACATCTTCATTTTAATGCATTTTCATTCTATTCAAGGCTGAGTTTGAATGGTTGGTTGCTGAGGAACAAGTGAACAATGCATCGGGTCAACCATTGTCAAACACAAAGATGATAGAGATGTGGATCAAAGCTGCTAAGGGGCATAAAGATCGGAAGATATTCGCATTTACTGAGCACGGGATAGCTCTCCTTCGCAGCGGCAAGGTTGATGCATGCTTTTCTTCTCCTTCCTCGAGCATTTTCCACCCACAACCATCTACCGAGCCTCTCAAGGACGAGATGAAGGAAATTTGGGACGAGATGAAGGCTCTTCAAGCTCAGAATCAAGAAATTCAAAGTCAAAACAAGGATTTGAAAGGCATGCTTGAAAAGTTGATGGAACACATTGCTAGCAATTAGCTCTCTCTCTCTCTCTCTCTCTCTCTCTCTCTCTCTTCTCTCTCTCTCTCTCTCTCTCTCTCCATGGTAATTTAAGGTCTTTACTTTTGGTGGTCATTTTGGAAAACTTGTTGGTTGTTGGTGATGCCATTGTGGATATTTGGATTTGATGTAAGGTTTTGGATTGTTGGATTGTTGTTGGTTTTTTTAGAACAGTTTGGTACTTAAAAACAAGTTGATCTAGCTAAAATGGTGCATGTTTAGCTAGATGGTACGTAGGTGCAGGCTTAGCTAGATGGTACGTAGGTGCAAGTTTAGCTAGATGGCCACGACATGTGGATGATGAACACGAATTATTCCTCCCAAATTTAGCCAGAAAAATACTTCAACGCTGACGTTCTAGTAAAATAGACTTAAACTTAGCCACAAAGTGTCTCTGGCTATACCATGTATTTAGCAGAACGTGATTTCCGTACCCAATCTTATGGTTAAATACGCACGACTCAAAAGTTTGTGGCTAGTTTTCAAGCTATGATTTAGCCGCGAGCGTTTTAACCACAAACTTTTCGTCCTGGGAATATTGGTGGCTATCTTTGTGGCGTATCGCGTGCTAACGGTCCTGGCTATGGACGCGTTTTCCAGTAGCGTACTTACTCCTGAGGTATTGTAGGCACTACTTCACAAAATAAGGTAGATGATCACTTGGAGTTTTCTGACCTTCCTTAATTTTAGAAGACTGGTTTTGTTCCTTGAAAAAAAAAAGTAAACACACGAAATGGAGAATGGTATTGCTAATGCAAAACTAGAACATTCCCTGTAAATAGTGGCTCCTATTATAATCAAATAAGTTCATCATAATGTATTCTTTCTATTATTTAAAATTCTCTTTGCTTCTTCACAACTTATTTGCTTGTTCTTTTTCTTTTATGTAAGCTTTCTTTTATGCAATAATAATACTTATCATTATAGGGAACTTTTATGCACAATTACATAATTAGACTAATGACCAAAAACTGGGAAAATGTTATTACTTACAAATATAGGAAAATTGTATATGGCTACTAGGGGTTGCACATCCTATACACCATCAGAAGATGCCATGTTTTTAAAACATTTAAGACAATAGACTGTTCATATTGATGTACAACCCAGATGAAAGAGGATATACCACCTCTGTTTTTAGATTTATCCATCTGTGGTTGGTGTAGTTGTAGTTGTACTTCATTTTCACAACCATGCCAATTGTACTATTTTGCTGGTAGCTTGCATTAAGTCAACGTTGAATTAGTTGGACTTGATTCAGATAAAATTTCATAAATATTCTTTCATTACAAGGCAACTTCTTTACCATTCCTTACGTATGTAGTTTATTGATAGGGTTTTTTTTCTGTTTGTTGATGTTGGTGCGTTGGTTATGCTTCGTGTTGTTCGACAGGAATTTGGTATTCTACTTATTATTTGACGGCGAGGATCATGTCGTCCATTAATGAGCATGAATTGATTCGTTCATTTCTTGAGGTTGCAGTTGGGCAGACTGTTGAAACTGCTCATAGCTTTCTGTAGGTTATTTTCTTCTATGTCACTAAAATGTGGCTATGTATGTGCTGTGTTTTTTAGGCCAATTGGTTGTGCCAGTGCTGGATTGCAGGCTGCACATTGGGTTCTTGATGATGCTATGCAAATGTTCTGTTTGGGAGATGAAGGTCCACCTGGGGTAATTCCATTTACCTCAGTGTTGACAATTTGTTTATTCTTGAGGTCTTCATCGTCTGTTTATTGCTTTTGTATTTTTTGCTTGTATTTCTTTCATTCTATCCTCTATTGATCATGGAAACTCTTACAACAAATTCTGAACAAAAAAAAAAATGTATCGTCATGTTTTTATTCAAGTATTAGTTTGATATACTGTTTTTCAGATGCAGTGAGTTTTTTTCCGCCTCTTTAAAGTAGATGTATATTTTTTAAATTCTTAATATTACCCGTGTGCGTATCGCACGCGGTCTCCTTCCCTAGTAATTTCAAATGAGAAAGCGTGAAACATAGGATTTGAGAACTTCACATGGGAACAAAGACCGCACTCATAAATAACATAGAACGAATTATATGAATATACTTCCTCCTCTACAAAAGTAGTTGGAGGGCAATAATACACTACTCTATATCTCAAAAGGATCACAATTGTATACATAACCTTGATAGTATGCAAAACCTTGATAGTAATCCCCTAACATACTCCATTCCTCAAATACATATATATGATATGATATACACATTTACATCTTCTCTACTGAAACACTTCAATCCAAATCCAAATGGAGGAGAAATCTAACATCTATATATAGGTTCCTGAGAACAAAACTACCTAGTCTGGAAGTTCAATGACTTAATACAATAGGCAAACATGAAGGCAAAGAAGACTGTGAAAGCTAGCAAAACTATGGCAACAGGCGCCATGAAGTCCGGATCATACCCAAAATGGCTCTGCACGTAGTCTTTGACGGCCACCCGTTGAGTCACTCCCGTCACAGAGATTGGGGTGGTTAGATCCCCGTACTGGGAGATGATGAGCCCGTAAACCGTCCACGCGACCGGACAGATCCAGTAGTACCACACCCACCATTTCGGGATCCTCTGGAAACACAATTAATACACTAAATGAGATGAACATCTTTGAGCCGGATTGCACTGGGTTGATACTTGATAAGTAAGTAATTATGGTAAAAGAATAGTACGTGCTTACCGGTCTAGGGATGAAAAACCCGGAGAAGAGGTTGAACAAGGAGTAGAAAGCAGCCGCAAAGACGGACGCTATCTGGTGGTTTGGCGTGATGGACACCGTCATCATCCCGTAGTATGTGAAGTAGAGGAAGGAGAAGAAGGAGATGTAGAAGAACCAAAGGAACTTTGGAGCTGTCCATTCGAAGCCCACCATGGCATAAACGATGACCGTGTAGTACGCGGCTTGAACGAACACGTAAGGTATTTCAACCACCACCTGAAATACACAGCAACAATTAAGCTCAAGCCTCTGTTTGGAAACATAAAATATGTGGTATAAGACATGTCTTCAATTCATTACCTGTGCAATGGCATAGGGCAAAGCAGAGTACATCCCTGCTGCTCGTTCTCGATAGAAAACCGTCCTTTCAACTGCCACAACTGGTTGTACCGTCCCACAGTTATCGATCCCAACAAACAAGACAGCCGCGTACATGGCTCCAATGATGATGGTCAGATCATTGGAGTTATTGCTGAACCAACAATTGTAGCTCCAATGTCAGTAAATAAAACTAAGCTATAGAGGCTTTGACGAATGAATTGCAAGGAGCTACAAAAAGATCGATGCAGCTTACATTGTCTTGCCCACTTTCCAGAAGATGACTCCAACCATAAGCCCAGCTGCTAGGGTGAAGAAGAACCGCACAAGGTTGTAATCAGGACTCCTCCAATAGGTCCACCATTGCTTCCAAAGGCAGGCCTTGAACTGACCCCACGTGGATTGTGCATATTGGGTAGGAAAGTATATATCTTTCATTGCTGGGGGTGGAATGCTTAGATCCTTCACAAGTGCCTTGTTTCGTCTGTACACAAAGAAATTTTTTGTAAGAAAAAAAGAATCAGCTCAAAATATGTTCCTCATAGTCATCATACCAAGGATGTATGTAGTTGTGTTGTTTGACTAGTAAAGGACTTTTTGACTTACTGGTGCAAGGATGAGGACTTGTAGTGGTCGGCGAAGTCCATGCCAAGACGAAACTCGGCTGCAATGGAGCTCACCTCAAGCATCCAAGTGGCAGGATTGTACTTGTCCTTGATCTTCGGGACGCCAGGAATGGACTGTGATTTCAACACAATTAAGAAACCAAAGAATGTTCAACTGTTTTTTGTTTTGTCCATACTAATAAGTAATAACGTGTGGAATTGCATTGACAGACAATTATGACTAGTTGGTTACCTCAAAGTACTCGATGATTTTGCTCGAATTCTGATCCAGTGGCCCAGCATATATCACCTGGCCTCCTCTTTTCATGAGCAAGAGCTAATGTTGGAAAATCAGAGTTAGGAACAGTGAATATGAAACCAGACGAGGAAGTTATGGAAAGAATTCAAGAGACTCCCTACTTAATTACCTCATCAAAAGCCTCAAATATGTCAATGCTAGGCTGGTGAATTGTGCACACAACCGTTCTTCCAGTGTCGACAGTGTTCCTCAC
This sequence comes from Fallopia convolvulus, assembly GCA_964016875.1. Lineage (NCBI taxonomy): Eukaryota > Viridiplantae > Streptophyta > Magnoliopsida > Caryophyllales > Polygonaceae > Fallopia > Fallopia convolvulus. The sequence continues at coordinate 36,937,876 of OZ024722.1, forward strand.
CGTCCTCATCACAATAGCTGCAGCTCTAGCATCAAGACCAGAAGTCGGCTCGTCCATGAATATAATGGATGGGTTTGCGACGAGCTCCACTGCGATTGTCAGCCTCTTTCTCTGCTCTGTTGACAATCCTGTGATCCCTGGAAGTCCCACTAGGGCTTCTTTGAGGTTGTCCAGCTCAACTAAATCCATGACTTCATCCACAAAAATCTAACACAACAAAGCTAGCTCAATTAGTATCTCACTATGGTTCCATTAATAAAAGAAAGATTTTTCTACCAATTTTCTCTGGGGTTCCTTACCATTTTCTCTTCTGCAGTCACTTCTTTGGGCAACCTGAGGAAGGCCGAGTATATCAAGGATTCATGAACAGTCACTTGGGGCGAGTGGATATCAGTTTGCTCACAGTAACCCGAGATTCTTGCAAAAGTTTCTTGTTTCTTTTCGTAACCGGAAATCCTGACATCACCTTCAATGTAGCCACCAGTTTTCCTTCCTGCTAAGACATCCATCAGCGTCGTCTTTCCTGCTCCGCTGACTCCCATCAAAGCAGTCAACACTCCTGGCCTGAATGCACCGGTCACCTCTCTGAGTAACTGGAGCCTGTCCTCTGTTACTCCCTGTTCTCTCATTTCCTAATACAATGTTATCATAAGATAGTTAGTACTGACTTAGCCACTAATATATAACATATAAGAGTACGAAAGAGGGAATTAGGTACTTACTGGAGGCATGTCCACAAAGTAGTTGACGTCATCAAAAGACATTGCAAGAGGAGTGAATGGAAGAATCATCCCTCTCTTGGCGACAACTCCGTTTGTAGCTTCAAGTGAAGAGTCATCGTTTCTGCTTAATCCATTCGGGTTGGACCGGCTCATCATTCTTCGCATTGCCATCTCTCCTGTAAAAGAAAATTCAAGTCCGTGCAAATCTTATAACACAGTCCTAGGCCATTTTAAAGTGCAAACTATGAATGTTCGCTTTGTAAATTGATGCTTACTGGTGTTGTTTCCATCGGCGGAGGATAAAGATCGCGGTACTACGCCTCTGAATTTGGATCCACTCTCTGATTCCTCATCATCATTGTGAATCTCACTTGCCTCCTCTTTGGAGATAATTGCTTGATGCTTTCCAAGGGCTAATAATATTCATTAAAAGCAAAAGAATGTTCAGGGTTTTGTCTGTACTTAAACCAAATGCTAAGTAGTGTGTTAATAAATCTAGATTCCATAAGGATTAGGATCAAATTTGACTTACGATTGAGGTACATAAGTGCTAAGGTGTAAGCAATATTGAAGAGGATGATGAACCCTACAAGAGCTCCAGCTCCAATCCAATACCATCTGTTCTCAGGAAAGACACTAAAGTTCCTCAGCACTTGTACTCCCAGTGGAGTCCTACCATCCGATGCCTGTGAAATAAAATTATGCTTAACTTTATATTTTTGTTCAAAACTTGAGATTACATTAAAAGGAAAAGAAGAGAGGAGAAGAAACTTACAGCTGTGTTCATCCACCTTGGTGCAAGCATCTCATTCACTGACATAGCATTGAAAGCATAGGACATTGGTGAAGACCAGTAGCCCCATTTCAGCCAATTCTTAATTTGATCTGCATCAAGAGAAATAACTCAACTCAGTATGAGCTGGAAAAAAAACATACAACTAATAATAGTAATGAGATGGAGATGAACCTCGAGGGAGGATGAAACCACCAAGCAAGAACAAGAGGAGAATGACAAGAGATCCGCCGGTTTGGGCAATGATCATAGTTCGACAAACCCCGGCTATGACTCTGAAAAGCCCTGCTGCCATTTGCTGGATAAGGAACACCAAGAGAAGGTTCTTGAAAAACCTATCGGCTTCCGGGGCAAGACCGATGGAGTAATACGTCATGGAGGTCCAGACAATGGACTCAAAGGCTGAAATGGGCAAGCCAAGCAAGAACGTAGGAAGAGTAAAGGCCCAAGGAGGGTGGAAGAGGAGATCCCTCTGCTTATAAAAGACAGGAAGCCTCATTATGTTCATGGAGGCCTCGGCGAATCCGTTGAACATGTTCAAAATGAGGGTGAACATGAGAGCTCCCATGTAAACAGCGCCGTCTTGCTCGTTCCTGGAGTGCATTCGGTTCCTTATGAAGACGGTGGAGGTGATGAAGGCGACGATCATGATTTGGATGGTCTTGAAGATGTACACGAACGGGTTGCGCTTGATGAGAAGCCATTCTTTGTCGAAGGAGGCCTTGATCAGCTGCTTGTAAGGGACGGTGTACTTGTCGTGCACCAGAGCCGCTTGGTGGGACTGGGCCTTGTCGAATGGGACTGAGAGCTCGTGCTCTTGCATCATTCCCACATGGAACCGTTTGAAGCGGGCTGCGAACTCAGACACTGGGATGTAGTTGTAAGCTATGTTCTTGTCTGCCCAGTACTGCTCTTGGTCCTTCCTTGAGGTTACCTGCATCGTGTAGTGTGTGTTTAGTAATTACTAGTATATATGCATAATACAATATCAATGTTCTAAAAACGTTATATATATGTCAAGAATTAATGTAGGTACCTCTTGAAGGAAATCTGCGACGCCTTTTCGGTCAGGGCAGCGGAAGCCGCAGCCCTCGAAGAACTGGAGCACGTGCTCGCGTGGGCCCTGGTACACGATCTGGCCCTCGGAGAGGAGCATGACGTCGTCGAAGAGCTCGAAGGTCTCCGGCGCCGGCTGGAGGAGGGACATGAGGATTGTGGCCTGGCTCAGGTGAGCGATCTGCTGCAGGCATTTCACAATCTGGTACGTCGTCGAGCTGTCCAGGCCTGTTGAGATTTCGTCCATGAACAGCGTCTTTGTTGGGCCCACGATCATCTCACCTGCGTACACGGCCCAATAACGTTATTTAGGCCCATTAGCAACTTTATGGGGCCGACTTGTCCTTTTTAGCACTACTAACCAGTCAATTTTAATCTCAAACTCAGGCCACTCACTTATAATTCAAGTTGATTGATTTGTTATGTGGGTAGGAAAACTTTACCTCATTGATTGTTTATTGTTTTGTTTATCAAAACTAGAGGGTCCATTATCATACATTGCATTCTTTAAATGAACATTTTGGGTGGATTATCAACTTTTATAGAAGCAAGCGTTTTAAGGATTCCACTATCAATGTTGACCAAGTAAGCACAAATCATAGTTGTAAAATGGCAGCAAGTAAAGGTTTGTCTGCAAGTGCACATGGGAGTTGGTGGGAATTGTAACTCAAGGAATTGTTCAACGAAAGCACTAGGGCTATAAAGAGAAAACTTAACAACTTATGCCATCAATTTTGAAGAGGAAAATTAAAGCAAGATAAGAAATCAACCTGTCGTGACTCGCTTTCTTTGCCCGCCGGATATCCCTCTTATCATCTCGTCACCAACTATCGTATCCCGACATATATCAAGCCCTAATATCTGTGTGTACATTATTGCATTATTATAGTTAGTCTCATAGAGTATCATTCATATCAACATATACCTTGGAAGAACATTTATTAAGCGTACTTCTTCTTCTTCTTCTTCTTTTTTAAAACTATACTCGACCTAGAATATTTTTTTTTTCAAATAAAATTTTAGTTTTTACAGAATCATAATGTAAAAAAAAACATCTTTGAAAGAGACAGAAAAGAGTAGTTCACCAACCACGGACAAATTTGCAGAATTGATATATAATCCAAATCGAAAACTAAAAAAAAAAATGAAGGCATTAAAGGTAGGTGAAAGCGGACACATAGTACGAAAAGTCCACGAAGGTTTGAAAGTATTCAGTGTCACTTTTTTGTATGGCCCTAATCTTTACGTCTTAATTTAGAATTGCTCCTCTCCATGAACTCTTAATTCTAAACCAATTATTTAATTTCTACCATTTCGAGAAACCGGCCAAAGATACTCTCATGTGAATAAATTCTAAGCTTGTACATCTAGGTTAACTCAATTAATTATACATCAGTATAAAATGGCAGACGTGAAGATGAGATGAATTACGTACCCGAAGAGTATAATCGACAATCAGATTGCTTTGCACTCCTTCCATTGCAGTTGCCTGCGTGAAAAGTATAGACAAAGAAACCATGTAAGATTGAGCATACTAATCAAAGATATTACTTTGTCATTATCAATTAATTGAGATCGATCAATGGTACATATATACACTAGCTATACCTTCATGAAAAGGTCTACTTCAGGATCAGGCATCAGCCCTGCATCCTTTTCTCTCCTAGCAAGCTCAGCTAGTAGGTCTACACCAAATCAAAGCACATAATTACTTAATTTCAATTTATCTATACTTTAAAAGAAGACAGTATAATTGACAATAGTATTATAAATTCTTGGGGGAAATGTTATACCATATCTAGTGCCCACTCCTTGACACCTGGCAGAGAAATCCAAAGTTTCTTTGACTGTCATGGTTCCTATGTGAACATCATTTTGGCTAATGTATGCTGAAGTCTTTTGGGGTACAAACTCATTTAGCCTGTGACCATTGTATGTCACTTCTCCATCCACCTATTTTGTTTGAATAAGAAATAACTTGTTATAACATTTCTGCTAATTAATAACTCCCTTAATTATCTAAGTATGAAACCCTTGATATCCTAATTTGTAGTTTACCTTTAGAGTAGGATCTAATCTGCCAGCAAGTGCCAACAAGAGAGTCGTCTTCCCAGAAGAAGGTGGGCCAAGAAGAAGTGTCATCCTACAGAGAACACACCACACCAAACACATTGACAATATGAAGAAAAAAGGGGTTTTAGTTTCTTCCATGGTTGGTGATTGATCCACTAATCATTTGCACATTAATTATAATATGAATTATCTTGCTACTTTAATATATGCCATGCACTTTTTGTTCAACTAAACCCAATTCAATTCAATTCAATATTATGGTAGTCTGTCTAATAAATATTATACGCACCGTGATGGTTTAATGATTCCGGAGACGTCCTTGAGAATCCTGAGCCTGGTCCTCTCGGCTAAACTGATACCGACGATTCCAAGGATGGATTCGGCTAGATTCCGGGTGGAATTAGCCAGAGTAGGGAGAGCTCTATTGCCAATGTAACAATCTGCTTCTACGTTCAAATGCTCAAATCGTACTTCTACTGTAGGAAGCTGAATCCCAACCCTGCAATCATATCATATCCATATGATAAGTTCACAACATAACATAACATCACATAACATAAGCTTGAAAAAGAAAAGGTAATTAATTACTTGTCAATTCTGTCCTTGAGTTTCCTGAGGAACTTGTCATTGTCCTCCTCAGCAACCTTGAAGATCCTATCAATGAACTGAATCCTCTCATTGATGTCAAGCTTCCTAACATCCACTTCCTTATGAACAAAGGCCTTGCTGCTGCTGTTGTTGTTGTTGTCGTCGTCGTCGTCTTGAAAGGACTTGATGATGCCGGTCCTGAGGCGGTTGTAGGTGGGGAGCTTCTCGAGGGCGGCCCACCTCAGAGCCTCCTCGTCTTCGTCCCCTCTGGTGCTCCTCCTCGTGTGAGTCGAGCTCGAGAAGACTTCCCCCCGGCTCCACCCGGACCGGCTCACGCTCCTGCTCCTGCTCCAGCTCCTCTGATCCATTTTCGAAGGAGCCTTGTATAATATATCTCTTCGCTTTTATTTTGAATTTAAAAAACAGGGGACTGTTTTCACAAGGTGCAAGTGGTATTTTGTGCCAGGAATGGGATTTTCATGGCTTTTCGGAGAGAAGAGAGAGGGGAGAGAAGACAAGTTGTGTGCTGAGAGTTATTTGGGAGGGAGGGGTGGTTTATATTTTGGAGGGAGAGGTGAGAGGAGGTGGGTTAGTGGGGATTTTTTTGGGGGGTTGGTGGCGTAAGGCAGGCTTGTCAAGTATAGTAGGATTATTTAGGAAGGAGTATTCTACCAAAAAAACAAGCAAGAGTAAAACATATGAAGAAGAATTTGTGACTGTTTCTTTTCAATTCATTATTGGTGAATTAGACTGCATCAACTTGGGTTTTTTCCGTTGTAGGTTAAAAGGGGATTTGACTCATTTGTCTTCTTTTTCGCATTAGGTGAGGGTTATAAGATGCATATGATATTATGATTAACCCCTTTCAAGAAAAAAACAATGCATGATCAAATATTTCTTTGGGATGTGATGTCATAATAGGAGACACAAGTTAAAATAATTCTTCCTCTATAAATTAGCACAGTGACCCTCCTTTTAGATAAAAAAAAATATATATATAAATTAGCACAGTTTATAGTACATAATTTTTTGGTCTTGGGTAGTCAAAACGGAAATTTGATAATATTATCATGCACTCTTTAACATATAGTTTTTAGCATGTATTTTATCTTTAGAAAAAAGTGTCTGGATTAATTAATTAATTGATACAATTTAATATAGGAAAATTCCTTTTGGTGTCCCTAAGTTTTTGTCTTTTTCTTTTGGTGTCCAAGAAAAAAAACTTATTCCTTTTGATACCTCTGAGGTTTTGGCTTTTCCCGTTGATGTCCCTCTTCGGTTCAAATTAGTCAAATTCAAGCTCACCATTGTGTTCATCACTCTTAAATTAGTAGGAATTGACTATTAGAACATCAAAATTCATAACCTAACCATCACAATTTGAATTTGTAATAAACAATGTTTTAAACAACCCCTTAAAATAGATAATTGTTTTAAAATTCAAATTAATGTTGTTATGTTATGAGTTTAAGTGTTTTAAGAGTGAAATCCTACTAATTTAAGGGTGATGAACATAATGGTAAGCTTGAAATTAACTAATTTGAACCGGAGAGGGATGTCAACGGGAAAAGTCAAAACCTCAGGAGTACCAAGAGGAATAAGTTTTTTTTCTTGGACACCAAAAGGAAAAGGCGAAAACATAGGGGCACAAAAGGAATTTCCCTTTAATATATTTAGCTTATAGAATTAAATACCGAAATTAGTATAGCAAAAAAAAAAGAGAATTATATTTGAGCTCTTTGTTTCATGCCACGAACTTGATTTTTTTTTTTTTAATTATTACTTGGTGTAGTCAGCTGTTCTATTTTCTATTGATGATGAGTTTAAAAATGATCACCTTTTTTATCAAAACAAAATGATCACCTTCACCACCAAAATTAAATTAATAAAATTATGTCTCACCTTATCTTCCAAATTTGAAAAACATGTGTTAAATTCACATTGAAAAGGGAAGCTTCATATTATGTATACATATAGCCTAAAATTGTTTAATAATCATAATTGTTGCCACCATTAGTGCTATTAGTATATAATTCTTGCCGATTAGTTATAAGATCGAACACCATTGACTTATTGACTTATATACTAGACTCATCTACCGATCTACAAATATTCTTACCATGATTCATAATTTTACATACTCGATAATAATAAATCTAAAATTTGTCACCCAAAATGAGTTCATCACCATAAGCAAAAGAAATCACTTGAGATTATTTAATTAAATCCAAAATGCCTGACCACAAAAAAAATTCAAAAACAAAATGTTCAAACTTGTAGGCTGCCTTTGCCACCAACCTTTTGCGCTCTCTGGTAGTTGCTATGAAGCTTACAAGTTTGTGGTGGGGGTCGGTGGCTTCCCTTTTTGAACCATTCATTTCCCTTTCTTGTACTTGTTATTAAAATTATATCTGTTATTCTGTTTACATGCAAGGAAAATACACAAGTGTTTTCATAAATATAATCTTCTTAATCTAAAGTTGTAATTAAAAACATATATTGCCACGACTCGAATCTTCAATATAATAGAACAAATTACACAAAGATTTATTCAAAAGTTTTTATAGTTAGAACTAACTTGATCAATTAAAAATCTTTTGTTTAGGAAAAAGAGACCATTAGCATTTTATATAACACCGATCGAGTACGTAAGATTTTAAATCACCTTTTTATTTGCAAAGAGCTCACAATTAGTCTGGGTCTTTTAATTAGATGCAGACTAGAGATTTTATATTTTAAAGGGGGCAAAGGTCCACTATTGCCTGACCAATTTCTCGCTAGCTTTACACCACTCGATTTAGCCATGCAATTGAAATGTGTCACTTTCTTACATACCATCGCTCGAACAAAAAAAGTCTTCATAAGAGTCAAAAATGTTGAAAATTTTGTGTGCATCAAATGAAAAATCTATTTGGATATAAAAACATCTAACAAGATAAGCAATCATGCTTACATATATAGTTGCATGGCGAGTTCGAATTAAGACTAAGCTTTACGTCCATTTTCATGGCCGGCCATTGCGTTAACTAGTCGAAGTAGGGCTAGTCGTATAAGTTTCCATCAAAAAAAGTGTCGTATAAGAAGTAGGGAGAATTTAGTCTAAGAGAATTCCTCTTTTTTTGGTAGATATGAGAGAATTCCTCTTGTTATCAATTAATATATCATCATTATCATAACTATATACTAAAACGGAGATTAAAAAATTATTAAATTAACATGTCACTTTTAGATTGGACAACACTACCCTTTTTTATAAAACCAATCTGATTGGTTGAAATTTAATTGGGTATTTTTATTGGTTAAAATAATTATAGATCCCACATATAATAAAAGTATTATTTATATACATGTGACATATTTTATAAGATTTGGATTTGGCAATTTTTGACAAAATAACCATTAATTTTTTTTAAAAATATCTTTTATTTTTAGATATGATAGATAGGAAGAATATTAAGATATTTTTTATGCTATATATTATACAAATATTAGGATATTTATTTTACTTTTAGATAGAATGCATATGCTAGGTTTAGATAATTAACTTTAATATGAAGATAGTGTAATGTACGTACAATTTTTTTTTGTCTTTTTCCTATAGTAGATGTAAAAATTAATCATCATTACTATATACTAAAGCAGAGGTTAAAATAATATTTAAAACGGTCTCACATTAAATAAAATTCTCCATCTCTTTTAAATCAATTTGATTGGTTGAAATTAATTGAACTATTTTTAATTAGTTATATTCACATATTAAACAAAACATTTAATATATTAGTTTTATTTTTGGATAGAATAATTTTTTAGATAAGATATGTATTGTTTTTTAAAAAAATTCTTCCATATATTAATTTTGAGTAATTATTTTAAAAAATGATAGTTTTTTGTAGATAAGAGGCATATAATTTTTAAAGATATCCTTCCTTATATAAATTTAATCAAATTTCAACAAATACAAATAAATTATACAATAATATTATAAAATCTCGTGAAGGGCACGAGAACTAAGACTAGTTTATATACTAAAGCATAAGTTAAAATTATTGAGATTTCACGAGAATAATATCTTCTATTATAAGATAGTATCTTGTATTTGTATTTGCATAATATATATATATATATATATATATATATATATATATATATATATATATATATATATATATACACTAGGTTTTATCTTTTCCTTATTCTCCTAGCTCTTCATGTATAAAAAACTTGATATCCTACATAATAATATTTATAACTTCTTCTTACATATTTGTCAATCTATATGGTATCAGACGCTCTCTAATGATCATCAGCTCCCCTTCTTCTTCTTCTTCTTCTTCTTCTACAAAACCCTACTCAAACACTCGACCATGGCAGCTGAATTTGCCACTTCTCTTGCCAACCCTCATGAACACACAAAGCCCTTTACTATTGTTCACTTTATCATCAAACTCACTCCTTCTAACTATCTTACTTGGAAAACTCAAATTCAAGCAACCCTAAAAGGCTATGATGTCTTCAAGTTTTTAGATGGCTCTCATCCTTTACCCGTTGAAGAAACTATAGCTCGAGAAAATGCAAAAATCACAAACCCTGCTTATTTAACGTGGAAACGCCAAGATCACCTTCGTTATGGGGCTCTCATTGATATCTTGTCGTCCTCGGTGGCCATGCTTGTTACTCAAACAAAAACATGCAATGATGTTTGGGACACACTCAAACAAACCTATAGCACGGCCTCTCGTGGCCACAAGAAACAAGTCAAAAAAAAAACTTCGCTCCATCAAGAAAGGCTCTTCCTCGATCTCTTAATATATGCAAGCCATGAAGTATGTCGCTGATCTCTTGACTTCGTACCTTGGATTCCCCGCTCTCTCAAGAAGATTTTGTTGATCATCTCTCGAAAGGGTTGGACTCTAATTTTAAGTCCATAATTGATGCTATCAACATGTGTGAAACATGTATCTCCTTTGAAGAGCTTCATGAAAAGTTGCTTCTCAAAGAAATTGAATTCAAACTGGAGTCCTCGGAACCTGCCCGGTGACGGAACTCAATGCTCAAAAACAACATAGAAATCACAACAAAAGCACCACACCTTCCTTGCCTTGGGGGTTGTATGCCCCACCACCCCCACCTCTACAACACTGGATACCTTTCCCACCAAACCCTTATTCACAAACCCCTAATCTTGTGTTTTCCTATCGTCCTCCGAGAAATCTAGCCTCCTCTCAAAACTACACTCAACTCTCGTCCACCGCACCCACCACGTACGTTTAAACCCTTCCTAGGCAGGTGCCAATATTGTAAAGAAGTTGGCCATGTAATCTTCCAATGCCCCAAATTTCGTCAACAATACTTGCAAGTTCAATTCCGGCCTTCTAATCATTTTCCTCAAACTCAACCTCAAGTAAACCTAGCCACGACGTCGAATAATGCTAACTAGCTTGTTGACTCTAGCTCGTCCCATCATCTTACTCATGACCTTGCTAACCTATCCCTCCATCAACCATACACTGGACCTGACGAGTCGTTTGTTGGAAATGGTCAAGGTTTGAATATTATGCACTCTGGTTCCTCTAATGTTTCTTCTCCATCTCAAACTTTTCATCTCTCCAATGTCTTGTGTGTTCCTTCCATCTCAAAAAATATTCTTTCCGTTTCCAAATTCACTTTTGAAACCCGTTATGCTATGATTTTCTTACATAATTGTTTTCTTGTGAAGGATATCCAAACGGGTTCAACAATTCTTAGTGGTTCGTGCATCGATGGTGTTTATGTTTGGCCTACCTCACCTCCAATCTCATTCTCTCTGACCAACGTCAGCTTCCCGCCGCTTCTTGGTATCACAAATTAGGATACCCGTCTTCAACAATATTTTAGCTCCTTGATAAGAAGTTCAATTTAGGCAGTTCCTTATTTTCGCAATCTGATTGTAGTTCTTGTCAAATCAATAAAGGTCATGAGCTTCCTTTGCATTCTTCCACAATTAGTTCTTCTTATCCACTTGAAGTCATTTATTTTGATGTATGAGCCTCTCCTATTCTATCTTATGATGGATTCAAGTATTATGTCATTTTTTTAGATCATTTTACTAAGTATATTTGGCTTTACCCTCTTAAACGAAAATCCGACACTCATTCGGTGTTCATCAAATTTCGCTCACTAGTTGAAAGTTTCTTTAATCACAAAATCAAAATCCTTTACTCGGATAATGTTGGTGAATATCTTGTCCTTCGCACCTTTCTAAGCACGAATGGGATCACTCATCTCAGCTCTCCTCTTCATACTCTTGAACACAACGATTTATCCAAACGTCGTCATATGCACATAGTTGAAATCGGGCTCTCTCTCCTTACTTTCTCGGGTCTTCCTCTATATCATTGGCATCACATCTTGATCATGGTTGTCTACCTCATCAACCGCCTTCCTACACCAACCCTTCAACTCTCGTCTCTCTACTAAACTCTCACTAGTCAAGTGCCCAACTATGGCAAACTAAAGTGCTTCGGTTGTCTTTGTTTCCCATGGCTTCGGCCTTACACGTCTCACAAACTTGAGCCTCGTTCCATTCCATATGTCTTCATGGGCTATTTTTCTTCTAAAAGAGCATATCAATGCCTCAATCTCGTTACTAGATAAATTTATGCATCTTGCCATGTTCAATTTGTGGAAACTGAATATCCTTACACTAAGATTTCTCCACAAGCCAATTCTAAAACCCTAATGGGCGATGAATGGGCTGATTTTTTCATCTCAATGCAACTGTCACCTACGTGTAATCCACACCCTAACCCTACCTCTGCATCTCTCTCCAATTCTAATTTAGAAGAACAATATTCTTTCTCTCCTAATGAAGATACGAGATCTTCATCTCATTCTATTTCCCATTCACCAGATTCAGCTTCCGCAAATTCCTCTCTACAAATATTCTTGGGCCCACCCTCTCCACGAGCCGCGTCTGATCTCTCCTCTCCGAGCTCTCACGCGCCCATACTCGCGCCTCCGCCTACTTCCAACCCTTATCATAGTTTGGCAACATGAAACCTTATTTACAATGCCTCTAATCCATCCTCTCCACCTGATTGTGGTGTGATTACCAGATTCAAAAATAATATTTGTAAGCCTATTCAAAAACTCAACCTTCACACTCATGTCTCTACACCGACCAAACCCAAAACCATTACCCAAGCTCTAAAAGACCCTCTTTGGCAAGCTCAATGCTAAAGGCTTAAAGGCTAAGAAGTGCCTTGAGAAAGCTATCCTTTCGTCCCGTTTTTGTCCCTCTCTCCCTTCCTCTCATTTCAATTTGTATAATGCTATCTTTCTACATGCCTAAAATTCAGTTTCCATGGTGTCTAATTGGGCCTGTTTTTATAGCGATAAGATTAGGTTTTGTTGATTTCAGTTATTCATGATAATCTTAGTATTGCTGAAAAGCTAAATATTTGAGCTTGTGTGGCATTACACTTAATTTCCTGCCTTAGAAACAAATTTATGTTGTGAGCTAAGATATAGAACTTGTATGTGAGAAATCAAAGAATTCTGTGAGAAATCTGGAGTCCACATTACCGAATTTTGTCTGAGTTTGCTAAATTATCAAAGGATTCATTCGAGTTTATCCTCTGTGAGAAATCTAGTCACTAGAATCTTGTTGTTTGTGTGTTGCCATTTTGCTGAATTAGAATTTTGCTGAATCTGAGTTTGTCCTCTGTGAGAAATCTGAATTTTGCTGAATTAGTGCATCTATATAGTCATTTTGCTAAATTTTAGTTTTTATCCTCTTTCAATTGTTCATTAATTAATTTATCCTCTTTTAATTGTTCTAGGATGTCTCTTTCTGATTCAGATTGCTCTAGTTACGAAAGTAACGACCCAAGGAGGTATGACATTCACTTTAGCAGCAATGTAGACAACAAAAAAGAAGCTGACTTAGATTTCTATGTGGAAACCTTAATGGAAATTAACAACCCTAGTTCTAATGCATAGCAGTTCTATGGTATTATCAAAAAATTAAAGGCGGAAATGAAAGAACCGGAGCGCACTATATTGGAGAAGAATGGACAATTATGTGATGCTAAACATACCGAAGAAGCGTTGCGTAAAAGGATTGAGGAACTTGAATCTAAAGTCCAGAAATTAAAGTTGGAGAAGACTAGCCAAAATGCACCGAAGCCAATCCGTTAAGAGTTGTCTTTGATTAGCTTGATGTGTATTTTGAACAAGATTGCAAGTTCTTTCTTTCACCCTTGAGGGAAATGTGAATGTAAGACCTGTAATGTTGAATGATAATTGCCTTAAGACCATGTATTTTTGTGCTAAAATGATTATTTATTTTTGTGCTAAATTTAGTAGCTGGTTAGGGGGCGTTTGGTAACTGGGTATGGGGAATGAAGGTATTGGGTTTGAAAATGGAAACCCCATACCTAGTGTTTGGTATGCTATTTTTGCATTTTCAAATTGATACCCTAAACCCGATAGGTATGTAGTTCTCAAATTCTACCCCTCCCTCGGGTATGAGGTTTCATTCCCATTTGGAATGAGATTAAAATCCAACCCTCCCCTCTTGTCTTATCTTCTACACCGCTCAAAATCCCTTTCCTAACATATTTGGCTTCTCATCGCTTCTTCAAATTGCTCGTTCATCAAAAATTGCTCGTTCATATTGCTGACTTTTTGAATCTTTTATTGCTCAATTTCCAAGCTGTGAGGCTGACTAGTTTCAAATTTCTTAGGTGTATTATCAACGGAGAACAAAAAATCAGCCTATTCTCTCATTTGATCCCAAATTAATAGAACCAAATTACACAGTACCCTAATTACATAATAATTTAATTGCTTGGTTGAAGTGAAGTTAGATTTATATATCAATTTCATTCGTCAGTTTCATTAGAGTATTGTTGTGCAATTTCATTACTTAGTTTTATGTAAATTCTTAGAAACTTACCATCCCTAACACTTGATTTGATCACGGTAGTTGGATTTGTTTGGCATACTGCATACATATGAATTGTATTGTTAGATCTTCCTTATATTTTGAAATGCAATTGTCAACTCCCATATTTTATCTAATATTTAGAATATTATATTTTTTATAAGTTTATGTTTTATAAAGTATAAAGTATTTATAGTTTCAATCCATATTTTATGTTTGATGTACAATACCAAACATTGGATATGGGGTTAAATCCCATTCCAAGATACTAACCAAACACATGTTTTCAAGAATCAAAATCCAACCCCATACCTCATTCCAAACCCAAACCCGATTTTATATAAAACGCCCCCTTAAGCCTTTTGTTGGCTGAATTTAGTGCTGAAATGCATAAAAAAAACCAGTAAAAAATGCAGCAAAAAAAGCTAGCAAAAACTGAATTTAGTGCAAAAACAACCAACAAAAATTGATCAGCTTTGGATTCAGATTTCAACATTCACAAAAAAATAACAGTAGCAAATTAAGCATATTTTCAGCCAGCAACAACAGCAAACTGAGCAAAAAAAACAGCAGCAAAAAACAATCAACAACAACACCTTTGGATTCGTAACACAACATTAGCATACTAAGCAAAAAACAATAGCAAAAAACAGCAGCAAACTGAGCAAAAAACAGTAGCAAACTAAATCCATTACACAACAGTAGCATGCTAAATCCATTACACAAACTAAATTCATTCAATCGATTCCGAGGATGACATGGATGGTTGAGGCATCGCTCCGTAAGGTCCGGATGGTTGAGGCATTATTCCATAAAGTCCGGAAGGTTGAGGCATCATTCCATAAGGACCGGAAGGTTGAAGTATCATTCCGTAAGGCCCGGATGGGTGATGCATCATGAGAGAAGGTCCTGACGGATGAGGCATCACGTCGTAAGGTCCATTTGGGTGAGGAATCATTCCGTAAGGTCTCGATGGGTGATTGAACGATTGAATGTGCTGACTAAATCCCCATTGATAGTTCATGTTTCCCTGCATTTATAAACACATTCTCAAATATAGAACAACATTTATAAACACATTCTCAAAGTAATTCAAAGAACAATATATGTAATTACCATTTCACAGGGATTTTCTCATGCCATAATTCCACTTTCTTGTGTACACAATACCCCATGCGGTTGAGTGGATTCACCAACATGCTCACTCAATTTTTGGCTATTCTTCATTGTCTTTCTTGGGGTCTTTTGACACATAAGTAATTGAATTAAAATGTAGTAGGAAAATCGTAAGTAAGTGAATTAAAATATATAGTGAACTTTTACATGTGTACTGCCTTCTATGGGTGCCTTCAACCTGGTTTCACGTGGACACCCCTTTGCTTTCTTTCGTTTAGGATCTTGGACCTTGGGTGGTGCATTTGTTGGACGGTTTCCACTTGAGCTTCCTTCCATGGATTTGAGAGTTGGTGTAGGGTATTTCTTTATGTACAACTCATTCAATTTAACATCTAAACAATCCATGACAAGGCTAGAAGAATCGGGATCATCACTTGCTAAGTCTAGCACCTTGTAAGAACGAGAACACATCTGTTTGTACCTTAACATCTCGGGAGTGACTGCTCCACTATCATAATTGACTCTAATCCTCGTATGAGACCTTATTATATCTTTCCTCCACCTGTCAAAGATATACATGTCTGGAGCTTCTTGCACCTTATGCTTGGTTAACACAAAGAGTGCATGCTTGCAAAGTATTCCCCTAAACTGAAACCAGCGACAGCTACAATTGACTTCAAACTTATCTTTATCAAATACAACCGTAAAGCGCATTTCTTTCCTGAAATTTGTGTCAATCTCAACATCCTCTGTTATGACAAACTCCATGCCCATACTTATGCAACTCTCCCGAATCTGTATTACATCACAATATAATATCCCCAATAGCTCAACTTGAACCTCTCTGAACTTCTTCAGTGTGTAAACCCACTGAAATTGTTTCTCAATACCATAAGTTGTTGCTAGTTGGATATTTTGTTAGAATGACTAGAAATCAGCTTAGTTCTCCTTATGAATTTTTGCCTTCAATGCATAGCTGTATTGCTCTACAAACTGTTTCATGGAAGTTTTAGAATGGACATATCCATCAAAGAAAGCATTAATTCCTTCACTCCTCTGAGTATTCGACATCCCCACCCAAAAGTGGGCTGTCAAAAAACATGACACCCAACTGTGTCTTTCTTGGTACAAACTACTCAACCAAGTATTCTCCTGCAATCCAAAGTTTTCTATAAAACAACCCCACTCTTGTTCAAACTTAGTTGAGGTTTGTGTATCATATACTACTATTTGCAAATTACTTTTGAATAAACTGTATTTAATATGACTTCCAAACTTTTCAAGCAACTTCTTCATCACATGCCACAAACACCACATATGCTTAGTAGTAGGAAACACAATCTCAATTGCGTTTTGCATAGCTCGGTCTTGATCAGTAATTATTCCATGAGGAACAATATTAGACATACAAGTAAGCCATGTCCTAAATAACCACACAAAAGTCTTTGTAGTCTCACTACAAATTAACCCATCACCAAGCAAAATAGACTCACCATGATGGTTGACCCCAACAAACTGCGCAAAAGGCATATCATACTTATTAGTCAAGTATATTGTATCAAATGTGACTACATCGCCGAATAGTAGTATATGCCTTTTGCGTACCAAGAAAAATGGCCTCTCTACTTCTAGGATATGCCCAAAAAACATTTCTCAATGTACCATCATCAGCCAAGTCCATCCTAAAAAAGAAGTCTGAATTTTGTGCTTACATCATTAGGCAATGGTTTTGAATTGCAACGGAATCTCCTTCACCAAGTCGTAGCCTCCTCGCCTTTTCAATGTGGTTTCAACAATCTTTTGCTATAAATGTATAGTTCTCATGCCCCCCCCCCAATAACAAGTTGGTTGCAGCTTTTTTGGGGCTCGATGCCTGCACTATCACCGAATTCTAGTTGCTCATCAATTTCTCGGTGCCATTTAAACATCCAAGCTTTAGCAAGACTCAAGTCATGATTGTGTTCAAGAATTAACTTGTTGATATGCCGTAAACCATCCCGACCAAGACTTGATGTCAGTTTCACATTGCACCCTGTTTCACTTGTTGGGTAAGCTAGTAAGCCAACAGATTTTGTGCTTGTAGTCTCCCCACATCGAGAGCATGTAAATGTGACAGACCTTAAGATCCCATCTGAATTCTTTTTACTTCTTTGCTTCCTTGCTCCAAATCCAACATATTTGCATACCTCATAAAACATCAAAACATCTCGTCAACAATCTCGAATTGCATACCAATCTCAGGAATAATGACTTCATTTTGAACTACATTTTTCATTCACAGCATCAACGCCATCCAATTCGGAACTAGAGTCCTTGTCATTTTCATTTGAGGTTCCCCTATCCATTCCTACAAATAACAAAGACAAACAGATTTGTCATGTTAATTTTACATGAATGATTTTTAAGTACCTCACAAATATAAACCTAGAGAACTAACAAGCTCTCTGTACAAATTACGGAGGGAAAAACTTGTGAGCCACAAGTTATTATTAGTTGAAAAAGTGAAGAAACGTCCATCAAAGCGTGGATCACAACACGTGATTGATAAATTCTTATGCATTAGAAAAGCATGGCTACTTATTAATTGCAGGATCCAAAAACCTCAGTCCGAGCTTGAGCTTCTGCCTTGTTCAACTCTCCTTCAATTCTTTGGACTTTGCTGACGTTTTGGAGGTCGAATTCCTCTTGAAACACAGGCCTCTCCCTACCATTGTATCCTTGTGGTATTTGTGGTATGTTATCCTCTGTTATCTTCTCTCCAGTACTCAATAATAATACAATGCTCCAATATTACAGTCTAATTTGGGGAATGAATCAAACAGAAGAAATTAGGACTCCTAATTTCGAAATAGAAAAGAAGTTACCTGATGGAGACGAGGTTGATGAAGCTCCTCAGGGCGGGCGAGATTCGAAGGCGATGGGTAGAGCAGCTCTCTGGAATGTCGAAGTTTCTCATATCGGGAATCCCTAAACACAATAAACAAACGCATAAAATCAATAAAGTAGGAAAAAGAGTTGGAAAAATGATTTTAAAAATATGGGCCCCACCCAGCGTGAGAATCTCTCGCCCATTTGGGCGAGAGAACTAGCATTTTCCTATATTATTAGATGATTAATACTTCGGATTTTATTCGATTTATGAAACTTTTGCATCAACAATGCCTATGGGATGATCAGGAAGGAGGGAGACATCCCTGACTTAGTTGTATGACAAGGAGAGCCCCTTCAAAATTATAATAAATGTTTTGGCAAGTGCTCTAGTAGAGGCTCGACCGGGGGTAAGAAGGTGAATTGTTCTAGTGTTGGGTGGTTCGGAGTAATAGTGGAGGCCGCCAATCACTACATCCCGTTCCGGCTGGAGAATGTCCTGATTGCTATGTAAATTGATATCGGTAGATAAGAATTATTGTGAATTGTGGTTGATTTGATATTGAGGTGAAAAGTTAATGAGGTGATAGTAAAGTAAAATTTTGTGTTATTATTAGCATGCATCGTATGACTTTAAGTATTATTATGCGCGTTTTATGATTATAAGTATTGGTGTGCGTTTGTCTGTTGTTGTGAATATACTATATGTGAACTATTCTATTACTATTCTTATTATGTATTTTAATAAATTAATTTTGCTACTACATATTGTGTTTGTTGTTTAGTACATATTGAAACTGTTAGCTAACCCTTCGGGGTGTTACAAATTGGTATCAGAGCAGGTTTGGGTTGTTTGTATATAGAGAGTGGTGCATACATGGTTTTCAATCCTATTTTAATGATATGCGAGTTGGATGCAAGATCCATAATGTGAATTTGTTGTCAAACTAGCTTAAGTGGATCCACATGAGATCTACTACTGAGTGATATCCTGATACTTAATATCAAGGTGTTACAAATAGGGATTATTGAAAATAGATGGTTGATCAGTACTAGTAAAATTTTGGTCAATTTCGGGCAAGGGAACAGCGGGCTGATATGGAAATTTATTTTCATAGAAAACAACATCTTGGGAAACGAACCGTTCATTAGTGTCTAAGTCAATTATTTTCCAAGCTTTTTGTCCATTCGGATAGCCAATAAAAACGCATTTTCGAACTCTAGGAGCGAATTTGTTGGACGGTTTTAGAATGATAGAGGCTTAGCAAAGACAACCGAGTGTACGAAGATGATCGTAGCTCGGAGATCGGCCATATAACATTTCAAAAGGAGTCCGATTTCCAAAACAGGTGTTGGTGATCTTTTTATTAAATATGCAATCAAAACACAATCGCCCCAAAATTACAAATGTAAGTTAGCATGAAAACATATAGCACGGGCAACGTTTAAAATGTGGCAGTGTTTTCTTTCCACCCTACCATTCTATTGAGGCGTACTCACACATGAAGTTTCAAATAATATGCCATTTTCGTCAAAGAAACTACGCAAACTAGTAAATTCAACCCTGTTGTCACTTCTAATACACTTAACATCTTTGTCAAATTGTCGTTTTGTCATAGCAAAAAATGTACGGATCAAAGAAGTGACCTCAGTTTTGTGTTTCATAATAAAAACCCAAACACCTCGAGAAAAATCATCACCAATAGTAAGGAAATTATGAGCCCCTTGAGCGGACGGAGTTCGATAGGGACCCCACACATCCCAATGTATTAAAGAAAACATATCAAAAGGACGAGATTCTTTAGCTCTATGACAACTATCACACGGTTCCATGGGACCATTTATTCGAATTTTAGGCATAAATTTAAGAACAGAAAATGAGGGATGACCAATTTGAGAGTGCCACAAGGCGGGTGAAACTACATCCATCGGTGAAGCATGTGCAATTGGCGCAGCCGCACGAAACCAATAAACACTATTCCGCTCTTCATCCGCTCCAACCAAACTCATCAAAGTGCGATCCTGCAATATACATAGCTTATTAGTCATCCGAGCAACACAATTTTGATATCTTAATAGCTGAGCAATTGATATCAAATTGCAAGTTAAATTCGGGACAAAAAGCAAATTATGGATGACAAAATGTTCAAAAAGATGTAAAATTCCAGCCTTGTTCGAGTTTGTGGACGTGTCATTGGGCTGCACAATAGTAGAAGTGGCCACATTGCATAAATTAGTTAACAAAGACTCATCTCCCGTCATGTGGAACGAGGCGCTGATATCTAAGATCCAATTAGAATTATACGTACCAGACTAAGTATTGGACGAATTTCCTGAATTTTGGAATATATTCAGTAGTTCTGCAAACTGAGTCTCAGAAAGTCCCATCCCGACACGATCGGTTGCAGACAATCCGCCAATCTATAGGCCTTTAGTCTCAGTCGCTGCATTAGCTAGCCCTAGCCCGCGTCCTCGTCCCCTTTCGCGATCAGTTCCAATAGCGTCAGAGGCAGCGCCCACCGCTTACTTGACCGCGCCCGCTGCCAATTTCTCGCGTTGTAGCACAAGTTGCTGCTCATGGCGATCGATTTCCCACCATTCGGGATATAAAACGATCTTGTAACTGCTCTTAATGTCATGACTTGCCCGATCACAATGGATGCACCAAGGCTTATCACCACGACGTTGTTCAGCCCGAACTCCGGGACCTCTAGTTTGGTTGCGCTTATCTTGATCACGACGCTCACGTCACCCGCGATTGCCCTGGATGGCAAAAGCTCCACCGTTAGCCCGATATTCGCGACTCTTTGTAACCATCCGTTGACGCTCTTCTTGTATCACCATAGAGTAAATTTTGTTCATCGCCTAAATTGGATCTTTAGCGAGTGCATTCGAGTGCACAATATTGTCGACGTCCTCGAGCCTCATCAGAAATTGATGGACTCGTTCCTTGGTTAATTCATCAGCCCACTTGCATTCACATTTACTGGAAGTGCGACAAGATAATGTGTAATTGGTGAGTTCATCCCATAGTTTTTTCAAATCTCCACAATATGCAGCAACAGTTCTTCCATTCTGAATGCACCTCGCAAGATCAAGCCTCAATTGCTGCACTCTTGGACCGTTTCCTATCGAGAAACGCTGCTTGAAATCATCCCACAAATCCTTCACTGTTTCAAAGAAGGTAATTGTGGACCGCATAGACTCGTCAATGGACTCTATAATCCATCCGACGATCATCGAATTCACGCTCCACCAGTCCTCCATGTCGGCTAGATTGTCTGGTTGCACGATGGATCCATCCAAGAAATCAAGTTTTCGCTTTGCAAGTAGAGAATTGCGAAGAACTAGTTCCATTTCTTGGAAGTTATCTCCCTTGAAAACCACAGGGCAAATTTTCATTCCTGGATGATCAAACGAATGCAAATAGTATGGCGAATGTGTAGGACAAGAACCATCGACGGCTTTGGATCCGCATTCGCTGCTACCACTGTCATCTTGCTTTTTGTCACTCATGATGGTGATCGGCGGCAGATAGTGCACTGCAGAGGCGCGGTGACACCAGCGTGAAGCGGGCGAACAATAGAGTTTTTTGGATCGGAAAATTGCCTTACGGCTCTGATACCATAACAAAATATTTGGGCTGAAAGTTTTACTGATTTCATTAGCAGAAGAATGTATATATACAAACTAATCTATCTATCTAAGAAAAATATAACAATCTATATATCTATATATCTATTATAAAATAGAAATTTTTTAGTAATTAATGACTAAACTGTAATGTAATAATCTATAAACATATAAGATTAAATCCCAATGACAATTAATGCTCCCACATTTTATAAATAATATATGTTCTCTATATAATTCCTACACAATATCATAATCTATTTAAATTAAATAAATTAAACACTAAAACAAATTCAACTCATTTAATGCATTTAATGGAAAAAGAAATTAAATGAATCGATGCATCATTTGACTGAATTGTTCGCATTCCGTTATTTTGGACATTAAAGAAAAAGGAAAAAAAACGTAATGGACATTGGGATTTAACGTCTGACTATTTTTTCCCACTAATTTGAGAGATTCTACATTCACACAAAGTACCAAACCAAATGACTAAAAATAAAGAAAAAAAAGGTTATCAAAAAAAAAATAAAGAAATAAAGAAAAAAAAAACATAATGTACATTAGGCTGTAACTCAGCCAAATGTGGTACATCATTACGTTCTTCTCAAGCATGCAAGTATAATAATCATTAGCATACTTCTATATTTTGCATTGCATGTATATTGTTTAGTCATACTATATGTAGTAATTTCTAGAGTTAATAATCCTAAAAGGGCTCAAATCCGTCAAGCTTCAAAATGGTAACCAAAGAAAAGCACACACAAGAAGTATTGCATGTGCTCAAGGAAACTTTCACCAACTTGCTAACAGACCCTCAGGTAACAAACCTCTCACATGCTTTTAGCTATAAAATTCAGAATTTATCCAAGAGTTATTCACCTATTATAAAATTAGCATAATAACCACATCCTTAATCTATCAAATATCATGATTGACTTCAACAAGAATAAAAAAGCACTTCTATAGGAAGAAACCAAGACAATCTCATATACAAATTCAGATGAAGCCAAGTTCTTAGAGTAGATTCTGCATTCTTTCTTACATATCACATAATTGTAACACAACATTCATATTCAGTGTTTTGTATTCTGATATACACAATTATGTTGTGTATTTGGGAGGAGTTTTAGCGTATGTTTGTGGTGGTTTTTAGGTGTTTTATATACTATCTATAGCTAGGAAGAGGAAGACCCGAAGATATGTACTTTTGGATTTAAAGCTGGACTAAAGACGAAGAAGATTGGCGCTTTGGTGCTGGCGGCGCCTGCCGCCTCTGATGGTCAGCGAAGCGTCTTATGCGCCACGTGTTATATTATGATTGGTTCTTCTATGTCAGCTTTATTCCGAGTTTATGTATTTTTGGATAGACCTTTTAGACCTAGTTCTATTATATTAGGGTTTGGAGAGTTGCATCTCTCATAGACTATTATCATATTTTTCTTTCAGAGTTTTTAGCTTTTTCATGGAGAACTAATCCTTTTTGCTTAGTCAGACAGTTTGAAGTATCGTTTGACATTCAATTGTGAGATTTCTACTCTTTATTTATTGCATGGAATTATTTTTCTCTCTTGTTTGAATTGTTTATGTGATTGATTTCAGCAATTTCTAGGGTTGTTGTTATTGAATCTCAGTTCCTAGATCTAGAGAAATTACTGGTTGAGTTTCTCTATTTCATTGTAGCAAACTGCATTGTACTAGTATCTGGTTATGCTAGTCTATTGCAGAAGAGAGTTAAATTGCATTCTAGTATAAAAGCTGGTTATTTTATGCTAGAATTGTATCCTAATTATATTCCTATTCTTAATGCTGCTTTTGAATTGAATCTTGATGGTTTCAGGGTTATTCAATTAGTTAGGATTGATAGTATCTGGTTGTGCTATTAATTATCTTTGAAAAGGAATTGGAATTCCATATGCATGCGATATTGAGTAAATCTATGATCAACTTGTCATACGAATGTGGATCTCTGGTTGACTAAGTGTTTTCTCAATTTGATTAAAACCCAAACTTTAATTGCTTTATTAGTTTTTGCATGCTAGATATTTGTTTAATCCTTAAACCCCTTTTTACTTTAATTGACATAAAATTTACATAAAAACATAAACCAACCTCCCTGCGGATTCGACCCTTACTTCCCTAAGACTACAATCTTTAGGATTGTTAGGACTCTTTTGCATAACCGTGATTTGCACGACCATTTCACGCTTATCAAATTGGCGCCGTTGTCGGGGAGGCAATAATTGTCTTTTTGTATAATTTTTGTGCCAATGTTGGTGTGAACCTATCTAATGGTTCACACCCGTGCTACTAGTAATTCACCACTTGTTTTTGATCCAGAAATTGAACACACTCTTTTCAGAACTCGTCGAGTTGTGCGTGCACTACTGCAAGGAATCCGAACAATTGGTGATCAACGAGTTACTCTTGAGAGCTTGACAGCTCCTAATCTGAATCAGCCTACATGTGCAGTGCAATTCCCAGCCCTTGGTGATGGGGTGAAGTTTGAGCTCAAGACAGTAGTAGTTCATCTACTCCCAAAATTCAACGGAACTCCACTTGAGGATCCCATTCAACATCTTGATGAGTTCCTTGATGTCTGCACCAGCATGTGTCCCTCTGATATTACCGAAGAACAGATGAGGCTGGGAGCGTTTTCTTTTTCTCTGAAGGAATCCGCTAAAGACTGGTATCATGCTCTACCTCCTAGAAGCGTTACTACTTGGGTGAACTTGAAGAAGTTGTTTCTACACAAATACTTCCCTGCAATCAAGTCCAATCAACTCAAGAAGCAGATCTGTAACATAGAGCAATTCCCCAATGAGTCGCTTTATGAATATTTTGAGCGCTTCAAGAAACTGGTAAAGAGCTGTCCTTACCATGGTTATGCAAATCATGATCTTATTCTCTATCTCCATGGAGGACTCTGTGAGGATGACAAGCGATTAGTCAATTCCTCTTGTGGTGGAAACATCATGAAAAGAACCTATGAAGAGGCTCTAGAGATCTTTTCTACGCTGGCTGATGATTCTAGGCAATATACTGGAAGAGGTTCTAAAAACTTGTCATCCGCCAACTCTCACTCTAAAATTGATCAAGCTGACTTTGATGTGCTGAAGGAAGAAGTGAGGCGGTTGAAACTGAAGGGTACTGCTCAACAAGCTAAGGCTTGTGGAATCTATAATGACGCCTTTCATCCTACTGATTCATGTCCTACACTACAAGAGGAGGTGAATGCAGTTGGAGGGTACCAAATGAAGCCAAGAATTGATCCTTATTCAAACACCTACAACCCTGGCTGGAAAGATCATCAAAACTTTAGGTGGAAAGAGCCTGAGTCAAAGCAGCAACAGGATTAGTTTCAACAAGCTAAGCCATATGTGCCAAGGCCTCAAGGACAGAATCACAATGCAGCTCCTTCTATGGAAGACATGATGAAGATGTTGATACAAAATAACCTCACTCTTCAAAATAGTATGACTCAACATCAAAATAGTATGACTCAACTGACTCAAAATCAAGTGAAGTTCCAGGATACTACATTAGCAAGCATTCACAACTTGGAACGACAAATGAATCAAATCTCTGACGCTGTAAGCAAACTGGAAGCAAGAGATTCGGGTAAGCTTCCCTCTCAAACAGAACTCAACCCGAATATTCGTAATGTCAGTGCTGTCCCTTTGAGGAGTGGGAGACAACTTGAGGACAGAATAGTGGAAGAATCTGACGAAGGCGAGGGCGGCGACCGCCGCCAGGATAGCGGCGCCCGCCATCAAATCAAGCTTGGCTATGGCAAAATAGAAAATTCAAGCGGCGACCAAGAAATAAAAGGCTGCGACCGCCGCCTAGGTAGCGGCGACCATCGTGACGGTGATCCACCCGAGGCTGAATTTTCCGAAAAAATCAGCGACCGCTGCCCATCTGACGGCGACCGCCGCCTACCTGCTGAAGCCTTCGACAAAGAAAAAACTCATGTCCTCCCTGAATGGAAGCCAATTGCTTTGTTTCCATCTACATTAAAGCGTACAGAGCCCCTGAAGCAGGACAAAGACATGTTCGAGATGTTCAGAAACGTTGAGGTCAACATTCCTCTCCTTAACTTGATCAAGTCAGTCCCATGCTATGCAAAGTTCTTGAAGCAGATGTGCACTACAAAGCGGATTCAGGACAAGAACAGTAAAAAGAAGGTGAAGGTAAGCGAGCATGTTTCAACTGTGTTTCAAAAATGCTTACCTAAAAAGTGTGGAGATCCAGGTATGTTTACTATCCCTATTACAATTGGAGGTACTAAAGTTGACAAAGCCATGCTAGATTTGGATGCTTCCATCAATGTAATGCCTTCTACTCTCTGTGAATCTCTAAAACTTGGACCTATGCATGCCACTAATATCTCTATTCAATTAGCTGATAGGTCTAATGTTTGTCCTATAGGTTTAGTAGAGGACGTTTTGGTTATGGTTGGTGATCTCACTTTTCCTGCTGATTTCTATGTGCTTAAAATGGAACATGATGATCATGCAATTCCTATTTTGTTAGGGAGACCTTTTCTGAAAACAACCAATACTAAAATCAATGTGAGCATAGGCTCTTTAACCATGGAATTTGATGGTCAAATCATTAATTATAATATTTATGAAGCCATGAAATATCCTTCTGATGATTACTCTATTTATGCTATTGATATGCTTGAGCATGTGGTGCAAGATGTTTTTGATGAAAATCAACTAGATGATGTGCAATCTATTATTGTTGATTCTAGTTTGGATTTTACTCTATCAACTGATATACATGAGTTAAAAACGAGATGGATGCTTATTATAAGCTTCCTCTTGAGCCACCTGGCAAAACTCCTTTACCATTAACCCTGCCTAGGGAAAAGCTGTTACCCTTTGTTGTGCAGGCACCGGTGATTGAGTTAAAGCAACTCCCAGACAACCTCAAGTATGTATTCCTTGGAGACAAGGAGACATTACCAGTGATCATCTCCAGCTAGCTTACAAACGAGCAAGAAAACAAGCTAGTGGCAGTTTTAAAAGAATATAAGACAGCAATTGGTTGGACCATTGATGACATCAAGGGAATCAGCCCCACCACTTGCATGCATTGTATACTGCTGGAAGGAGAAGAGAAGCCATCTATGATGAAACCCGAAATAAAACGTCGCTAAAAGACAAGAAACGAGATTCTATTATTCGATTGTGCAAACGCTTGCTCTTTATTTATTGTTTTCTTACAGCGAGGTTACAAACAAACGAGGTTTACAAGCCAACGAGGTTTACAAGCAGAACGAGGTTTACACCTTAGACCTCCTAAGAGTATTTGAGATCTCGATCTAACAAGGTTCGAGATCTCCTAATCACTATAAGATTCTACTACCCGTAGGCCGCTTGATGGACTCCGGTAGCGAGGTTGGGCTACGAGTTTGAGTGTGGTGATGATGGTTTGCGAGATGATGCAGCGAGGTCCTTGGTGTGAGCGAAAGCTCTCTGTGTGACTTGAAGTCTTTTTGTGGACTTCACTTGTCTATAGCGAGGTCTTTTGACGATGTTTCAACACGTCGATCTTCAACGAGCAAGATAGTTCTTGAGTTCAAGA
This sequence comes from Fallopia convolvulus, assembly GCA_964016875.1. NCBI lineage: Eukaryota > Viridiplantae > Streptophyta > Magnoliopsida > Caryophyllales > Polygonaceae > Fallopia > Fallopia convolvulus. The sequence continues at coordinate 36,965,246 of OZ024722.1, forward strand.
TGTTTTTCGACCCCCTTCCACTTACGAGGTTCTTCTCCTTTTATAGAGAATTGAGGAGCCGAGTTTTGGTTATTGCTCGATGTGGGACACCCGAGATCAAGTCTTCTGATTGGTCCGGAGGTGAGGCAGCCGATGATTGGTTGGGAGGAACGGCGACAACTGAGTGGTTCAGGCGGGCGGGGATGTCAGCTAAGTCGGCAACGAGGTTTGGACCTCGTCCCCGAGGTTCAGATATCGTGTGGATAGGGATTTTGTTAAAATAAAAGGGGGGCATGGTTGTGGCCCCGAAATCCACCTTGGGAATCCCGCCGGCCCCGCTTGTTCCTCGTACCCCGGGCCCACTTCCTGTTCTACTATTTTGAGCACCATCACAACCCCATGGCCTGGGGACCTCGTCTCAAGGATCGCAGGTCATAAACACGAGGTGTAGTTGGTTCATTGAACCCGGGGTGCGGGGATCATACTTCCTAGGATTACGAGGTGCGAGGTCTGGGGGCTGGGTGGACACATTGCGAGGAACTCTCTTGCGAAGTCTGACAATTAGGCTTTTCTCTCGTTCATGCGTGCGATGCTTCCTGGGCCTGCTCTCCCGTATTTTGCTTAATGGGCCGTTGAGGTAGAACCAGGTCCAATAAGCCTTTCGGGAGCGGGGAGAGGCCCGAGCTTGTCCTTTATAAGGAGCGTCTCTCATACGCCTCATCTCTCTCGCCTTTCCAGTTTCCGATGAACGGTTTTTTCCAAACGGTTTCATGACGACCTTCCGACATCTTCTAGGAGTGCCACTGCCTTATTCACGTCAATCTCTAAGCAAGTAAGTGTTCAACTCCCTCTTTTGTGTTTTCGACGTTCTTTCCTTTTTTCTCGCCATCGCCTGCCCCAGCGGGAGATAGACGTTTCCCGGTGTTTCGTGGCGGTGTTATGGTGGGGCGGTGGTGGCGCTCGCCACTGCATCGTGCCCTTGCTCTTCTTTTTCTTTCGTTCTCCCTTTTTTTGCTTCGTGCCCTAGCGGGCGATGGTTGCTTTTCGGCGTCTCGCGCCAGCGCCACGGCGGCAAAATAGAGGGGTGAGGGTGGCGCCTGCTACTGCGTCGTGCCCTTTCTCCTCTTTTTCTTGCATTTTCTCTTTTTTGTTTCGTGCCCTAGCGGGCGACGGTTGCTTTTCGGCGCTTCGCGCCAGCGCCACGGCGGCGAAACGGTGGGGCGAGGGTGGCGCCTGCTACTGTGTCGAACCCACCGTTTATCAATCGACGGTTGAGTTTCTGCGACCCCTTGGCGTTTTTGAAATTCGAATTCCTCGGAAACCCAAACGTCATGATGTTTGACTGACGGGACGTTTGGGCTTCCACCGCTGGCTTCCATTCTGCCATCTCTTTCCTCCTTTTGGCGCTTCACATTCCTCCTCAGCTGTCTTATTGTCAGAGTAGCCCTAGGGTGCCACGTGGTCTTTTCCCGTTATCACCTCGCGTATTTTTGTGACTGCTCGATGTCTCAACATTTTTCCTTTTCCAGGTGTTTGCCTTTCGTGGCCTGGACGTCGCTCTTTCATGCCTAGAGGAGCCTCTTTGAGCCCTCCACCAGGCTTCGCGTTTAAGGTTCAAGAGAGGTTCTACGAGGAGGCCCCCGAGGCTGAGGAGAGTGTCGAGACCAGTGACTCCCAGAACCCGAGGTCTCCTTCGTTGGTTTTCAGTAATCCTTCCTCTAGTGACTCCAACGCTTCCGTTAATTCGTGCTTCTCCCGACTTCGTGCCTCGTCTGGTGTTGAAATGGCATCGTCCTCAATTTCTGATGAGGAAGTGGCTGGTTCTATTGCGAGGTCGTCCAACTCCAATGATCAGGCGAGCTTTTTTGCGGAGCATATCACCGATGGTGTGTCTGCCGTTCCGCCTGTCCTTGAGGAGCGGATACCCATGTCTTCGGATTCGAAGGAGACCTTTTTACCCGAGGGGGTGCCTACGACCGTGGAACCGAAGGACCTTGCGAAGATTACCAAGGACTTCGCTTGGCCCGAGGGGGTTGAGCTTGCGCTCCCCGAGGGGGAGGGCTGCTCCTTGGCGTTATACGACAGATGCGTGATCGTGCACCTGCTTAGTCTTCAGGCCGGCTTCAGGCTACCTCTGGCCCCGCACATCGTCAACTTCTTGTGGGCCATGCATGCCTGCCCCGCACAGCTTTTTCCCAATGCGTGGAGGCTCTTGTGTGCCTACACCCTTCGCAGCCATGAGCTCGGGGAGGGACCCGACCTCGACACCATGTTGAGCCTATTTCTAGCGAGGAGGGAACACGATTCTTGCCTCGTCAACCTCAGGCTGCCCGGCCTTAAGATCACCACGGCCCCCTCGAACGTCGGGCCGTGGAAGAAGAAATGGTTCTTGGTCCGAGACCCTACCGAGAGGTATCTTAACTTCCCCATGGCCCCGGACAACTTCATTCGGCCCAAGGGCACCCAAAAAGTCGACGAGATCAAGAAACGGTACGTTCTTGAGCACCAGGAGCCGTTCCAAGAATACCTGGCACAGGACCGGCTTGAGCGGGCCGGCCTAAGTCTCACCCTTCCACCCCGCGAGGGTGAGGAGGGTACTCACTTTCCCTTTAGTTGCTTGTTTTTGTTACTTGCTTTTGGTTCTGGGCAACGCATAGCCCCGAGGGAATACCTCGCTTATTTAGTGCTGACCACGAGCCTCGCTCGGGTCGTAATGCCTTGATTGTTTGTGATATCTCGCTTCTTGTCTTTTATCTAACTCATTATTATTTTTAATATGTTGTGTTTTTGACAGTGAACCTTTTCAACGCTCTCACCTCAAAGGTGCAGGGGAAGAAACCTGCGACCTCCACCTCCCAGGCCCCGCGAGCCTTGAAGGGGGTCGTGATAAAGGAACCGACCCCTTCGGCGAGGCCGCCCACCTCGCAACCGAAGCAGACAGCCCCCGCGAGGTCCGTGGGGGTGAAGATTACGGAAGGGGGGCGTCCAAGGGAGACGCTACCAAAGTGTCCTCCCAAGTTCCCCGACGGTCCGGCGACGGGGCCGGGGGGTCCAAGAGGAAGGGTGGGGAGTCCCCTCGTGGGGACAAAAAGAAGAAACACAGGGCGGCCGACGAACGCGGTTCCTCTAGGAAGGAGGTCGTCGCCAGCCGCGAACCTGTGAGTCGGGTTCTCTCCCCCAACGGTCCCCCCGCCGAGAAGTTCCACTGCCCCGGACCATCCAAAGGGGCACTTAGGAGCTGGAGGAAGGACGACTGGAAGGAGGAGATTGCATGGGCGAATAATCTCTCCGAAGTCGCCCTTAATGACGAAGCCCAGCGCTACTCGGCGATGGTATGTCTTGTTTTGTCTTTGTAGACTTTGCTTGCTAGCCTCGTGTTTTTTCTTTTCTGATGCACCCCTTGAATTTCTCTTTCTTTCAGCATCACTTTTTTGAGAATTACAACTGCAGCTGTATACACCTCCTCTAGAAGAACCTGGAGACCTTGGAGGCGAGGCTCGGGGCCCGCGAGGCTGAGGGTGCGACGAGGGAGAAAGTCCTCACAGAGGCCACGAGGCGGACCCGAGCCGCCGAGGTTGCGGCGGCGGACGAGGCCAAGGAGGAGGCGAAAAGGCTTAGGGGGGAGGTGGAGAAAGCTAAGGAGGAGGAGGGGAAGGTTAAGGGGGAGGCGGAGAAGGTTAAGGGCCATGTTGGGGATCTTAAGGCCGAGATCGAGGAGCTCCGAGGAAAACTCTCCGTGGAGCACAAATTTTTCAGGGAGAAGGAAGCGGAGCTCCAAAAGGCCGAGGAGGAGATCAGCAGCCTCCGACAGCGCGTCATCGAGCTCAACGAGGAAGTTGAGGCTGCAGGCCCCAAGTACGTGGAGTCTGCGGAGTACAAGGAAGAGTTGGTGGGCAGCGTGAGCAAGATGTTCCGCATGGGGGTCAAGCAGGCGGTCGCCAAGTATGGGCACATCGACCCCCGCATTGCCTTCTTCAACCCCAACTATGCGCTGAGAATGGGGGAAGAGACTGGGGAGGAGCCTGAGGAAGAATGCGAGTTCTTCCTCAGAGAGGATGGGACCGTGGCTTCCGAGGCACCCCCAGCGGAGGACCTCGGCCAGGGAAGCCCGAACCCCGTCGTCGCAGATTCTCATCCCGTGACCGATGTGCCGAGCTCCCAGCCCGTTGTGATCTCTGACTCGGTCGTCCGCCCAACTCCCACGGAACCCGCCGCCGAGGACCCGAAGGAACCCGCCGTCGAGGCCCCGAAGGAATGAAGGATGCCCTTGACTCTTTAATGTGTTTTTTTTATATTTTTGCTGTTTTGGTGGCCCCGTCGGGGTCTGTAATTAAGATACTTCGGCCCTTGTGGCCTTTTTTATGCAACTTTACTTCTTTTATGGTTGTGTTGTGTTTCTTACTTTAGTTTACTTGTATGTATGCATCCCGATACAACCCCATGGCCCGAGTGTCGCAACATTTGTGGCAGCCTCGGGCCACATTGGGCGCTTGCCTTATGTCGCGATCCCGAGCCTCGCTCAGATCGCGCATGATGGTATTATGCCAAGATCACGAGCCTCGCTCGGATCTCGCATGATGATTTTTGGTTGTCTCCAACCCCAAGCGGGAAGCGAGGGGTGGACTTCGCAACATAAAACCGAGAATCTCCAACCCCAAGCGGGAAGCGAGGGGTGGACTTCGCAACATAAAACCGAGAATCTCCAACCCCAAGCGGGAAGCGAGGGGTGGACTTCGCAACATAAAACCGAGAATCTCCAACCCCAAGCGGGAAGCGAGGGGTGGACTTCGCAACATAAAATCGAGAATCTCCAACCCCAAGCGGGAAGCGAGGGGTGGACTTCGCAACATAAAACCGAGAATCTCCCACCCCAAGCGGGAAGTGAGGGGTGGACTTCGCAACATAAAACCGAGAATCTCCAACCCCAAGCGGGAAGCGAGGGGTGGACTTCGCAACATAAAACAGAGAATCTCCAACCCCAAGCGGGAAGCGAGGGGTGGACTTCGCAACATAAAACCGAGAATCTCCAACCCCAAGCGGGAAGCGAGGGGTGGACTTCGCAACATAAAACCGAGAATCTCCCACCCCAAGCGGGAAGTGAGGGGTGGACTTCGCAACATAAAACCGAGAATCTCCAACCCCAAGCGGGAAGCGAGGGGTGGACTTCGCAACATAAAACAGAGAATCTCCAACCCCAAGCGGGAAGCGAGGGGTGGACTTCGCAACATAAAACCGAGAATCTCCAACCCCAAGCGGGAAGCGAGGGGTGGACTTCGCAACATAAAACCGAGAATCTCCAACCCCAAGCGGGAAGCGAGGGGTGGACTTCGCACAAAATTTGTATTTTTGAGACGGATTTGACAATTTCACAACCCTTTATTCACAAAATTTGTAGGAAATAGCGGAGTTCGGAGAGTTTACACATAATATTTTTTGAGTCGATCAATGTTCCATGTTTTACTCAGGGTACGTCCCTCGCTGTCTTTGAGCTTGAAAGCTCCGGCCGCGACCTCCTCCCCGAGGAGGTATGGTCCCTCCCAATTAGGGTCCAGCTTGGCACCCTCGATACGCCTCAAGATGAGTCTACTCGTGGCCAGGAACCGGGGTCTGACCATCTTGTCGTGATATACCGCTACGCACCGTTTGTATTCTCTGGAGCGCAGGTCGGCCACCAAGCGCAGTTCGTCCCTAAATAGCAGCTCAACCCTGAGGTTGTCCTCGTTCTCTTTTTCATCGAAATCAAAAACTCTCGCCGAAGGGACCAGGGTCTCTACTAGGACTAGCGCTTCTGCCCGTAAGTTAGAGCGAAAGGCGTTTCTCCCGTTGCGCGGCGCGCGGTGGTGCGGTATGTCCATAGGACGAGTGGGAGAAGCTCCGCCCAGCGACCTTGCGCCATGCCCAGGCACTTCTTCAGATCGGACAAGATGCGGGCATTGACGTTCTCCACCTGGCCGTTGGACTGAGGGTGGGCCACGGAGGAAAACTTGAGGGTTATGCCCAGGTCGGAGCCGAAGGTCCGGGTCTCCTCGCAATCGAATTGGGGGCCATGGTCAGTCATGATGGTTATGGGAACGCCAAAGTGGCAAACGAGGTTCTTCCACAGGAAGTCGCATACCTTTGTCCCCGTGATCTTTGCCATTGCTTGTGCCTCGGCCCACTTCGTGAAATAGTCGACGATGACCAAGATGTATCGCACCTGGCCAACAGCCTTGGGGAAGGGGCCAAGGATGTCCATCCCCCACATCGCGAAGGGGCATGGCGCATGGATGGAGCGAAGACGCGAGGTCGGGGCGTGTTGGAGGTTACCGTGCTTCTGACACCTGTCACATCGCTGGACATAGGCCCTCGCGTCTTGCCGGAGAGTGGGCCAAAAGTATCCCAAATGGGTGATTTTATGTGAGAGGACTCGCCACCCTGGGTGGCCGCCACAGACCCTCTCATGTCCTCATAGAGGATATGCTCCGTAGACTCGATCGGTACACACAGCAGGTTGGGCTCAGCATAGCCTCGGCGATAGAGACGGCCGCCGATGATGCAATAGCGTGCCGCCTACATTTTCAACTTCCGAGCCTCCGTGGGGACCTCTGGGAGGACGCCGCTTTCCACGTATCGCGTGATCGGGATCCTCCAGTCCCCAGTGGTGACGGAGAGAACGTCGTTGGTTACACTCCGCGAGAGTTTTCTTTCTACCATCACGCGATTTCCTACCTCCAAGGGGAGGGTAGAGCCCAACCTTGCGAGAGCATCCGCCTTCGTGTTCGAGGTTCGCGGGATGGACTCTACCGCAAAGGTTTCTAGGCACGAACTTTCTCTCGGTATGCAGGCAGGAACCCCGTCCGGGTGTCGTATTGCCCGTTGAGCTGACGTGCAACCAGCTCGGAGTCGGTGTAGACCCTGATTTTGCGGGCTCCACTGAGAAGCGCCATCTCTATCCCGGCGATCATGGCCTCATACTCGGCCTCGTTTTTGGTGGCATCGAAGACGAAGTTAAGGGCGTACTCCATCTTGATCGAGGGACCGGCGAGGAACATGCCAGCCCCGCCACCGACATCACGTCGTGAACCATCAACGAATGCCTTCCACTCCTCCGAGCTCGCATCAGTTTCGGGGAAGGTGACCTCCACCATGAAGTCAGCGAGGGTCTGTCCCTTCATTGTGGTTCTAGGGAGGTAGCTGATGTCGAACTCGGAGAGCTCGACTGCCCACTTCGTCATTCGCCCGGAGAGGGCGGGCTGGTGGAGGATTTGTCAAAGTGGGAGGTCAGAGAGGACCTGAATGGGGTGCGCATGGAAGTAAGGGCGCAAGCGCCTGGCGGCGGTCACGATGGCCAGTGCCATCTTCTCCACCGGGGAGTATCGCTGCTCCGCGGGCTGGAGCACGCGGCTTGTGAAGTAGACTGGGTGCGTGGCTTTTTTGGTTAGCACCGCGCTGACCGTCTCCGGGCTCACCGTCACATATAACTGCAAGTCCTCGCCTGCCATTGGAGGTGACAACGTAGGGAGCTTTGATAGGAAGGCTTTTAACTCGGAAAAAGCGAGCTCTAGCCCCTCGTCCCAAACAAACTTGTCGTTCTTCTTGAGGGCAGCAAAGAAGGGCAGAGACTTGTCTGCCAAGCGGGAGCAAAACCTCCCCAAGTAGTTCACGGTGCCGATGAGCCGCTGTACCTCAGTACGAGATCGCGGCGACCTCATTGAGAGAATCGACTCGACCTTGGCGGGATTGACGTCGATCCCGCGCTTGCTGATCATGAAGCCTAGGAACTTCCCCGACGACACACTGAAGACGCACTTCTCGGGGTTCAGGCTGAGACGATTGTGCCTGAGGGTCACAAAGAACTCGTGGAGATCGGCCAGATGCTCTTCGGGGCTTTTACTCCGCACCACGATGTCGTCGACGTAGGTCGACACGTTTCTCCCCAAACGGTTTTTATAGACCCGGTCAACGAGACGCTGGAAGGTCGCCCCTACATTTTTAAGGCCGAAGGGCATGACCTTATAGCAGTACGTACCCCATGCGTGATGAAGGACGTCTCCTCCTCGTCACACGGACTCATCGAGATCTGATTGTATCCTGAGTACGCGTCGAGGAAACTCAAGACCCCGTGCCCCGCGGTTGAATCAACTAGTTCGTCGATCGAGGGCAGGGGGTAGCTGTCTTTGGGGCACACTTTGTTGAGGTCTTTGAAGTACACGCACATCCGCCACTTGCCGCTGGCCTTTTTGACCAGCACGACGTTGGACAACCATTCCGGGTACTTGATAGGTGTGAAATGGTCGTGCAAATCACGGCTATGCAAAAGAATCCAAACTAACTAAGAACCGTAGTCTTTAGGAAGTCCGGGTCGAATCCACAGGGAGGTTGATTTATCTTTTTATGTGAATTTTATGACAATTAAATTAAAAGGGGGGTTTATGAATTAAACTAAATCTAAGAATGCAAAACTAGCAAATAATAAAAAGATTATGACAAAAAATAATTAAGAAGATAGCTTAGGCAAACAAATATCCACAATCGAATGACAAGTTGATCATTGATTTCACCTCAATATCATATGCAATGGATTTTCCAATTCCTTTTCAATTCTAACTAACAACACAACCAGATACTATTAGTTCTAACTAATTAAACAACCATGAAACCATCAATGATTCAGTTTAATAGCAGAAATAAGGATAGGAATATAATATGATACAATCCTAGAATAAAACAACCAGCTTTTACCCTAGAATGTAAATCAAATCTCTTCTGCATAAGACTAGCACAACCAGATACTAGTACGATGCAGTTGCTACTTCAATCTAAAGATGCTCAACCAGTAACACTCTAGATCTAGCAATAGATCCAATAACAACAAACCCTAGTTGATCAGGCTAGAAACTGTTGAAATAAATCATAAACTTTCAAGCAAGAGATAAGATTAAACCCAAGCAATAGATAAGGAATTAGAAATCTCACAACTTTAATCAAAATGATGCTTCAATTGTCTGACTAAGCAAAGGTGCTTTGTTCTCCATAGAAAAGCTAAAAACTCTGAAAGAAAAATATGATAATAGTCTATATGAGAGATGTTACTCTCCAAACCCTAATATAAAGAACAAGGTCTAAAGAAGTCTATCCAAAAATATAATATCTCGGAATAATACTGATAGAAAAGGACCAATTGAAACAAAACACGTGGCGCAATAAAGATCTTCGCGGCTGTCAGGGGCGGCGGGCGCCGCTGGGTTGGCGGCGGTTGCCGCCAGCACCTCGGTTCAGAACTCAGGTGACACTTCGGAGGCTGTTTTGACCTTCTTATAGTTGGAAGTTGGACTCGGAGTAAAAACATGAATTGTAGCTCTTTGGATTAGCTTTCCAATGATTCCAAACTCAACTTTATCAGATCACTATAGGTCTTGAACGAGCCCTCGCAAGACAGAGGTGTCGAACCAGCAACTCCAACGGATGGCCCGAATTCAAACGTTCTTCTCCCGTTTCCATTCCTTTCACACTTGTTCACTTTAAGACCTGTAAAACAACATAGAACAAGTGCAAAAACCCAAAACTCCTAGACACTCTAATAACTTAAAGAAACTAACTAAAACTACCTAAAAACAAAGCAAATGAAACGGAAACATGCATCCTAAACACTACCTATCTGCAAGCTATCAAATTCCCCAATGCTTAAACCTTGCTTGTCCTCAAGCAAGAAGTAGATTCAAGTCACACCACAACTTTGCAATCCATGCATTCATCTCATAATCCATAGAGCGAGTCAACATATAACTATAACTTGATCAAGACATCCTAGCATGCAATTGACTAAAGCAAAGAGCATAAACAATTCATCCATTCTAGACCTCACCAAGGTAATGTGTTTGCACTCTCACTCAAGTGTTTAAAGGTATGTGTTTCACTCAAAATCAACAATGAAAACTAGACTACCATATGCTTGCATCAGTGTCCTAATTCTCCACCGCTATGAACCAAACACACAACAAAAATCATGAGGTCTTTTTAAGGATTGTAATGGGGCCAAGGTAAAGAGAAATTTGGAAGGGATCATATTTGGTCATGTGGTGCTAAATCCGGGATAAAGAACTAATTAAACCCAAACCTAACACTTTTTCTTCTTCTTACTTCAACTTTCCTTCACCAACTCCATAAATAGACTTATTTTTGCTTCTTTTGTAACACTTTTGCATGTTTTTTTCAACTCTTTTCTCTCAACAATTATGAAGACTACTTCTTTTGAAGCTCAATTTTTTCTTTCAACACTTTTTTCAATTTATTCTTCATCTTCATTTTTTTTCTCACTTTGCACACTAGAGTTGTATTTCCTTCTACCTTCCCATCACACTTCCCCCATACTTATTCACAACCACACAAACAAATCCACCTAAAGTCCTACATCCCGGATGGGTCAAGCTTATATAGGCTAGGAATTATTTTGTGGAGCTAATAAAAAATAGGCTTTAAAGTCAAAAGAAATGGGGTGTCAAAACAAGGATCTTGTAGGGTAGGAAGGGAAATAATAGGCTAATAAGAAACATGCCTCAATCATTTTAATATCATGCATTATAGTCAAGTAAAGCAGTCTTGAAAAAGAGTCATAACGCAAGTTCTAGAGCTAGTAATTCAAAGTGATACCCCAAGAAATAGAGAACAATTAAACAATAAAAGGCCAAAAAAATCATCTCATAAGGCTTTTTGTCTAGAACTTCAAAATAGATCTAAAACTCAAGCTCGTCTACATACTCAATCTTATAATCAAAGTAAAATAGCCAAAGATCATGCTCATTTCATAGAAACTTCAGCACATCATACAATTCATGGGTTAGAATCCATACTTAAAGAAACACAAGAGGTCTTACACAATGGGGAAATAAGAACCTACAATGCATTTTTTCTGAATTTTCTGATTTTTTTTTCTTTTTTCAAGATTTTAATCAATGCAAAAATAAAGTAAACATGTCTAATCTAATGCAACTACATGAATGCAGAGCAAGTAATTCCCTTCCCCCATGTTTAAAACTTTCTTTGTCCCCAAAGTAAAGTAAAAGTAAAGAGAAAGAGAAAAACTCACAAACCAACTACTAATTTGGGTGAGGGAATGGTGGTGAGCAACATCAGAAGGGTAGAAATCGACATCAGAGAGGGCGGCGGGCGCCGCCAGGCACTTCGTAGCTAGGGTCGTTTGGAATTAATTGGTGGCGGGGGCCTTTGGGGGCCGGCTGGCGGCAGGCTGGCGGCGGGCACCGCTGGACACTTCGTAGCCAGGGGCCTTTGAAATTAATTGGCGGTGGGCGCCGCTGTGTTGGTGGCGGGCGCCGCCAGTTCCGTTGCGTTCCTTTTTGTTCTACCTGCAGGTTAGTCCAACACAGAAACAAAGGAAAAACTGAAACAAAAACAACTAAGCTAGAAAAAGAAAAAAAGAAAGGAAGTACCTAGGTCGGGTTGCCTCCCGACAAGCGCCTTATTTAACGTCGTGGCTCGATGTTTAGCATAAATTGACAAGATTAGACATTGTCAATGCCCTTAACAACCTATCAAAAGCTTGGGAACACATCTCACAAGAAGATAAGTAACACAATGATCAATTGAAAGTGAAAATTATACCATTCAAAAACCGTTTCAACTTATCAAACATATGTGCCCAATTTTTATGAGATGGCATATGCTCAAACAAATTCAAAACAAGTGGTGATGTTAGAAAATACTTACAGTACGAGTCAAAGTATTTGTCTCCATTACCACTTTGTTCAAAGATGAACTCCATATATTTTTCATCTTCCACCTTATGTTCTAGACTTGGCTCCTCATCTTGCAACTCCATAAACTCTGGATGTGAGAAGGTGGGGAAACTGAAACATGGGATTTCAAGGCCTAGCATAGGGCACAACATGATGGCGGGAGCCTCAACAAATGTATCATCTTGATTTTCTCCCTCATTGTTGTCTACTTCATCAACAAAGAAGTCATCATGGTCAACAAAATAATCTTCTTCCAAAACCACAGAAGGCTCAAACTCATGACTCCACATGGGAGAAGATGATTCAGGCTCCCTAGGCTTTGCAAGTATCTCTGTGGCAGCACAAACTTCCCTTGTCAAAGCATCCGTCCTGGTAGAGAGCTCTTTCATTAAATCCTCAAGAGACGTATCAACCGGTTGTGGCTGTTGGGAAGATGACTCAACATGAAAGCTCTGATAGCTCATGAAACTTAAGAAATCCCAGCATTCCTCGGATTCCATATACAAAAGCCTCTCATTGGTCATGTAGTTAGCCAATACCCTTGTCTCAAAATTCATACCAAGAATAACTCCGATGTTGACCTCTCCATCATTGTTTCGGAATCCTTGTGTACCCATTTTGAACACGTGGTCTTGAAATCTAGAAAAATAATTATGGAAGTGTTCATCCTGCAATTGTTTAAACTTGAACAAAGCCATAGATTAGTAGCACAAGTGTTATGAACCGTAAGATAGGTTCACAACACCAAGATTGGCACAAAATCACACAAAAGACAGTTATTGCCTCCCCGGCAACGGCGCCAATTTGATAGGCGTGAAATGGTCGTGCAAATCACGGCTATGCAAAAGAATCCAAACTAACTAAGACAGTTATTGCCTCCCCTGCAACGACGCCAATTTGATAGGTGTGAAATGGTCGTGCAATCCACAAGGAGGTTGATTTATCTTTTTATGTGAATTTTATGACAATTAAATTAAAAGGGGGGTTTATGAATAATATTAAATCTAAGAATGCAAAACTAGCAAATAATAAAAAGATTATGACAAACAATAATTAAGAAGATAGCTTAGGTAAATAAATATCCACAATCAAATGACAAGTTGATCATTGATTTCACCTCAATATCACATGTAATGGATTTTCCAATTCCTTTTCAATTCTAACTAACAGCACAACCAGATACTATTAGTTCTAACTAATTAAACAACCATGAAACCATCAATGATTCAGTTCAATAGCAGCAATAAGGATAGGAATATAATAGGATACAATTCTAGAATAAAACAATTAGCTTTTACCCTAGAATGTAAATCAAATCTCTTCTGCATAAGACTAGCACAACCAGATACTAGTACGATGCAGTTGTTACTTCAATCTAAAGATGCTCAACCAGTAACACTCTAGATCTAGCAATAGATCCAATAACAACAAACCCTAGTTGATCAGGCTAGAAACTGTTGAAATAAATCATAAACATTCAAGCAAGAGATAAGATTAAACCCAAGCAATAGATAAGGAATTAGAAATCTCACAACTTTAATCAAAACGATGCTTCAATTGTCTGACTAAGCAAAGGTGCTTAGTTCTCCATAGAAAAGCTAAAAACTCTGAAAGAAAAATATGATAATAGTCTATATGAGAGATGCTACTCTCCAAACCCTAATATAAAGAACTAGGTCTAAAGAAGTCTATCCAAAAATATAATATCTCGGAATAATCCTGATAGAAAAGGACCAATTGAAACAAAACACGTGGCGCAATAAAGATCTTCGCGGCTGTCACGGGCGGCGGGCGCCGCTGGGTTGGCGGCGGTTGCCGCCAGCACCTCGGTTCAGAACTCAGGTGACACTTCGGAGGCTGTTTTGACCTTCTTATAGTTGGAAGTTGGACTCGGAGTAAAAACATGAATTGTAGCTCTTTGGATTAGCTTTCCAATGATTCCAAACTCAACTTTATCAGATCACTATAGGTCTTGAACGAGCCCTCGCAAGACAGAGGTGTCGAACCAGCAACTCCAACGGATGGCCCGAATTCAAGCGTTCTTCTCCCGTTTTCATTCCTTTCACACTTGTTCACTTTAAGACCTGTAAAACAACATAGAACAAGTGCAAAGACCCAAAACTCCTAGACACTCTAATAACTTAAAGAAACTAACTAAAACTACCTAAAAACAAAGCAAAAGAAACGGAAACATGCATCCTAAACACTACCTATATGCAAGCTATCAGTACTGGACCTCGCGGATAAACCCCGCAGCCAGCAGCTTAGCCACCTCTTCATTCACGGCGTTTGCCCTTTCCTCGTTCATCTTCCTCCGTCGTTGCACAACAGGGCGGGTGGTGACGTCGATGTTCAAGGAGTGTTGGGCCACAGTGCGCGGGACGCCGCGGAGGTCCTTGGCGGTCCAAGCGAACGCATCGCGGAATCTGGATAGCAGGGCCTCCAGCGACTCCGCCGATTTCCCGGAGAGACACTCTCCCAAGTAGATCTTCTCGAACTCATTCCCGAAGGGGGTAACCACCCTTCTTTCTGCCTCGGGGATGGGGACCGTGAAGTCCCAGACTTCGAGGTCGGCCTCGCCGGGGGACTCCACCATGAACACCGGGCATTTTTGTTTTGCCAAGGTCGCATAGCAAACGCGACCCTCCTCCTGGTTGCCCTTTACCTCTCCAACCCCTCCGTCAACGGGGAATTTCATCTTCAGGTGATAGATGGAGACTACCGCCTGGAATTTCATCAGGGATACCCTCCCGATGATTGCATTCCACACCGAAGGCAAGTGTACCACGGTGAACTCCACCATCTCGATCCTCCTCGTGGAGCTGGTGCCCAGCGTCATCCAAAGGTCTATGAGACCTGCCACGTCGACCTCGTCTCCCGAGAAGGAGGTGAGCTTCCCAGCGTAGGGCTTCAAGGATGTTTTGGAGATGCCCAACTGCTCGAAGGCGCCGTAGTACATGATGCCCACGGAGGATCCCGTGTCCACCAGTACTCGCTTCACCATTTTCGAGCCCACTTGAGCGTGCACCACCAAGGGGTCGGAGTGCGGCATGTGGAGTCCCTCGGCATCTTCGGAGGTGAAGGTCGGGCCTACGTGAGACTGCGAGGTCTGGGCGACGCTAAATACCGAGGGTTCATGATGGCTTGCCCTCGCGTACCTCTTTCTTTCTGCCTGGCTTGATCCAGCCAACGATGGTCCACCCGAGATGGTATGGATATACCCATCGGGTGTTGTTGTCTGCCCAGACCGTGCCTGCTTCGCGGGAGCCTGCTGCTCGACGTTGTTGGCCAGAGCTTGACTCGGGCCTCGTGGTACGGTGTTGGCGCCTGACGCGGGGTTGGCACGTCCCTTTTCGTTTGGGTTGTACAAAGGGCCGCCCTAACCCCTATAGCCTCGTTGCTTTCCGCCGAAGCAGTTCCAATTGCCACCGTGGTTGTTGTTACGGTTGGCGTCGTTCCCGTTGTTATTGTTGTTGTTGCTTCTGTTGTAGTTCTTGTTGTTGTTGTTGTTGTTGATGGGGTTTTGGGCCTACGTTACATATGCATCCCTCGCGGGTGGTGCGGCCACCTTTGCCTTTCCTTTAGCCTCGGTGACGATTTCCTTGTCGGACTTCGGTCATGAGCTCTGGTTTACGGCATCCTCGGCATACACCCGGGACGTGATCCGGGCGCACAGGCTGTTGTACGTCATTGGGCATTTCAAGAAAATGTAAGTCTTGAAAGGCCCCGGACACAGGTTGCCCATGAGGGTATCTCGCACCGATGATTCGTCGAGAGTTTGAGCCTTATGAACCACGTCTTGAAAGGCCCCGGACACAGTTGGGTTGTTTACACATGCTCATGGACGGGCCTGACAACTCGCCCTCTCCCTGCTCAATACCGCAGAGATCCCGCATGTTCTTCTTGCGCTTCCTCGAGCCGCTGAAGTGTGTGACAAAGGATTCACACAGCTAAGCGAACGAGGCCACAGACCCTATCTTGAGGCTTATGAACCACGTCATCGCGGCCTTGTCCAGGGTGGTTGGGAAGATGCGGCAGAATATGGCGTCATTGTAGGAGTTGACATTCATTTGGACGGCAAAGTGCTTCACGTGCTCCTCCGGGTCAGCCGTGTCGTCGTAGAGTCCCATTTGTGGCCAATGGAAACCTTTGGGCATAGGCGCGCCCTGAATCTCGTCCACAAAGGGGGAGGTGCACCCGGTCTCGACAAGCTGTCGACGCGACCTCGATTTTAGAGGGTGCATCGGCGTCGTTGGCCTCGATTTGGGGGGATGCAGAGCACTCCCCGCTGTTTCGGACAGCTCCGTGTCCTGCATTCTCGAACGTCGCGAGCGGGACCGCGAGATCTGCATGGGTTCCCGGGGAGGCCTCTCCGTCGATGAGCCGTTGGTGGAGGTATTGTGTCCCGGCACATGCCCAGGGACATACGCAGGTACATACTCGGAGTGTGGTTGCCCACGGGGGGAACAGGGACGTATGAAGGAGCGAAGCCCTGCTGGTACTGCACATAACCCGGGTAGGGATATGGGTTCGGGGGTGCACCGCCCGGCTCATACCCTTGGAATGGGTAGGGGTTTTGTGGGGCATTGTACATGCAACCCGGGGGGAACACGAACGGGCAGGCCAGAGGTCCCGCGCCCATCCACTACGTGGTTTCGGGCATGTTATCGGGGTGTTGGGGGAAGAAATTGTTTGGGCAAGCCATTTTGAGGGGATCAAAGCCAAGGTTTGCACAAATCGAGAAACTGCTTAGGATGAAGAGGTTCCCACAGACGGCGCCAGTGATGAAACCCGAAATAAAACGTCACTAAAAGACAAGAAACGAGAATCTATTATTCGATTGTGCAAACGCTTGCTCTTTATTTATTGTTTTCTTACAACGAGGTTACAAACAAACGAGGTTTACAAGCCAACGAGGTTTACAAGCAGAACGAGGTTTACACCTTAGACCTCCTAAGAGTATTTGAGATCTCGATCTAACAAGGTTCAAGATCTCCTAATCACTATGAGATTCTACTACCCGCAGGCCGCTTGATGGACTTTGGTAGCGAGGTTGGGCTTCGAGTTTGAGTGTGGTGATGATGGTTTGCGAGATGATGCAGCGAGGTCCTTGGTGTGAGCGAAAGCTCTCTGTGTGACTTGAAGTCTTTTTGTGGACTTCACTTGTCTATAGCGAGGTCTTTTGATGATGTTTCAACACGTCGATCTTCAACGAGCAAGATAGTTCTTGAGTTCAAGATGTTTTTCGACCCTCTTCCACTTACGAGGTTCTTCTCCTTTTATAGAGAATTGAGGAGCCGGGTTTTGGTTATTGCTCGATGTGGGACGCCCGAG
The DNA here is from genome assembly GCA_964016875.1 of Fallopia convolvulus. Taxonomy (NCBI): domain Eukaryota; kingdom Viridiplantae; phylum Streptophyta; class Magnoliopsida; order Caryophyllales; family Polygonaceae; genus Fallopia; species Fallopia convolvulus. The sequence goes on from OZ024722.1 coordinate 36,982,291, forward strand.
ATCAGGGCTTCTGATTGGTCCGAAGGTGAGGCGGTCGATGATTGGTTGGGAGGAACGGCGACAGCTGAGTGGTTCAGGCGGGTGGGGATGTCAACTAATTCGGCAACGAGGTTTGGACCTCGTCCCCGAGGTTCAGACCTCGTGTGGATAAGGATTTTGTTAAAATAAAAGGGGGCATGGTTGTGGGCCCCGGAATCCACCTTGGGAATCCCGTCGGGCCCGCTTGTTCCTCGTACCCCGGGCCCACTTTCTGTTCTACTATTTTGAGCACCATCAATCTAGACAACCACATAGGCGTTTAAATCCACCTATGATGGAGGTGGTAAAGAAAGAAGTCTTGAAACTCTTGCAAGCAGGTATGATTTTTCCAATCTCTGACAGCAAATGGGTTAGCCCCACACAGGTTGTACCAAAGAAAGGGGAATTACAGTGGTGGAGAATCAGCAAGGAGAATTGGTCCCAACAAGACTGCAGACAGGTTATAGAGTCTGCATTGACTACTGCAAGCTGAATGCAGCCACTAGGAAGGATCACTTCCCCCTTCCTTTCATTGATCAGATGCTTGAAAGATTGGCTGGCAGAGCATTCTATTGCTTTCTAGATGGGTACTCAGGCTACTTTCAGATAGCCATTGCCCCTGAAGATCAAGCCAAGACAACATTCACTTGCCCATTTGGCACTTTTGCCTACCGTCGGATGCCATTTGGTTTATGCAATGCCCTTGGGACTTTCCAAAGGTGTATGGTAAGCATCTTTTTTTAGTACATTGAGAATTTCATTGAGGTTTTCATGGATGATTTTATTGTACATGGGGATAATTTTGATGCATGCCTAAATCACTTAACACTTGTACTTGCTAGATGTGTTGACATTAATTTAGTGCTTAATTCTAAAAAGTGTCACTTCATGGTAGAACAGGGTATTGTACTTGGTGATATAGTTTCAGCTAGGGGTATTGAGGTCGATAAGGCAAAGGTTGAAATAATTCAATCTTTGCCCTATACTACTAATGTGCGCGAAGTTCGTTCTTTTTTAGGCCATGTAGGTTTCTACTGCAGGTTTATTAAAGACTTCTCCAAGATCTCAGCACCTCTGTACGAACTGTTGAAGAAAGACATGTTGTTTGGGTTCACAACTGACTGTCAGGCAGCCTTTGATGATCTTAAGGCTCGCTTGACAAGTGCCCTTATTATTCAGGCTCCTGATTGGTCTAAGCCCTTTGAAATAATGTGTGATGCTAAGGATTATGCGGTGGGGGCTATGTTGGGCCAAAAGGAAGCCAAAGCTTCTCATGTGATTTAATATGCATCAATGACCCTGAATGGTGCACAGAGGAACTATTCTACTACAGAAAAGGAGATACTTGTAGTGGTATTTGCACTTGAGAAGTTCAGATCTTACCTCCTTGGAACAAAGGTCATCATTTATACTGATCATGTTGCCCTGAGATACCTACTGACAAAGAAAGAAGCAAAGCCAAGATTGATTCGGTGGGTCCTATTGCTCAGTGAATTTGATATTGAGATCAAAGACAAGAAGGGTGCTGAAAACCTGGTGGCTGATCATCTCAGCAGAATTGTTCAAGAAGAGAGCACCCCTCAAAAGCAAATTCAAGCAAGCTTTCCGGATGAGTCCTTGTTCAAGATGAGCACCATAGAGCCATGGTATGCAGACTTGGTGAACTTCCTCAGCACAGGTGAATTCCCTCAACCTTTCAACAAAGCTCAGAGGGATAGACTACGCAGTACATCTAGATTTTTTGCCTGGGATGATCCCTATCTTTGGAAGCACTGCTCTGACCAGGTAATCCGTCGTTGCATTCCAGAAAATGAGGTAAATTATCTCCTTACACTTTGTCATTCTGGAGCATGTGGGGGACATTTTGGGGTTCAAAGAACTGCAAGGAAGGTACTTGATGCAGGATTTTGGTGGCCTACCATCTTTAAAGATGCACACAACTACTGTAAATCCTGTGACAGGTGCCAAAGAATTGGAAATATGTCCAGTAAGGATGAAATGCCCCAAACTATTTTAATTTTTTGTGAAATATTTGATGTTTAGGGTATTGATTTTATGGGACCTTTTCCAAATTCTAGTGGGAATATTTATATTTTGTTTGCGGTGGACTATGTTTCCAAATGGGTGGAAGCGAAGGCCACCAGGACTGATGATTCTAGAGTTGTTGCAGATTTCTTGAAGTCCCATATTTTCATCAGGTTTGGAATCCCCAAGGCCCTCATAAGTGATAGGGGAACTCACTTTTGTAATAGGACAATCACTGCCCAGTTAAAGAAGTATCATGTCAACCAAAGAGTTTCTACTGCCTATCATCCTCAAACAAATGGCCAAGCTGAAGTATCAAACAGGGTGATTAAATCCATTCTAGAGAAGACGGTGTCCCCTAGCAGAAAATATTGGAGCCAGAGGCTTGATGATGCATTATGGGCCTACAGGATAGCTTACAAAACACCTATTGGTATTGCACCTTTTAGGTTGGTTATTGGTAAGGCATGTCACCTCCCAATTGAGTTGGAACACAAGGCCTATTGGGCTATTAAGAAGTGCAATTTACAACTTGAAGAAGCTGGGGAGCTTAGAAAGCTCCAATTACAGGAGTTGGAGGAGTCCAGGACTGAAGCATATGATAATGCTATTCACTACAAAGAGCGGACTAAGGCTTGGCATGACAAAAATATCTTGAGGAAGTACTTCAAAGCTGGTGACAAAGTCCTTCTATTTTAGTCCCGCCTTAGACTCTTTCCAGGCAAGCTAAGATCCCGTTGGGCAGGGCCTTATGTGATTTCTCAAGTCTTTCCCCATGGTGCAATTGAGCTCTATGATTCCAGAACTCATGCTTTATTCAAAGTGAATGGTCAAAGAGTGAAGAAGTATCATGAGGGATTTACCAAGGACACAATTGAGGAAGCTGTTCTAACAAGGCCCGACGCTGATAACTGATGAATTGGCATTACGTCGAGCCACGACGTTAAATAAGGCGCTTGTCGGGAGGCAACCCGGCCTAGGTACTTTCTTGTTTTTTTTTTTATTTTCTAGTTAGTTGTTTTTGTTCGTTTTTTCCTTTTGTTTTTGGGTGAACTAACCTGCAGGGTAGTGAAAAGGATGCCACGGAAAAGGCGGCGACCGCCGCCTGGGTAGCAGCGCCCGCCATTAATTCCACCAAAAAGTAGCTTGGCTACGAAGTGGCCAGCGGCGACCGCCGACACTCAACGGCGACCGCCGCCCCTGCTGTACGGTAAGCCCTTTCCTCTTAAAAAAAATCGAAAAATTAAAAAAAAAATAGAGTGTGTTGAGAGTTGAAAATAGAAATTGTAACACCCCGAAGATGTATAAGGGATTGAGGTGCTACCCATGTCAACAAGAGCTCTTCCTTTTCTGGGTTCAAGTGAGGACAAAGAACTCAGAAGTTAAGCGTGCAAGGGCGAGAGTAGTACCAAGATAGGTGACCTCCTGGGAAGTCCTCGGGTTGGCATGGGATAGCGCTTCTAGGGCCTGGGGCCTTACAAATGGTATCAGAGCTGACTCCGGGTTACAAGTTGGCTTGGTCCAGAGGGCGGTCACTCGGCCCGGAGGGCGGTCCTTGGACTTGACGAGGACGTCAAATGCTTAAGTGGGGGAGATTGTAGTAACACCCCGAAGATTTATAAGGGATTGAGGTGCTACCCATGTCAACAAGAGCTCTTCCTTTTCTGGGTTCAAGTGAGGACAAAGAACTTAGAAGTTAAGCGTGCAAGGGCGAGAGTAGTACCAGGATGGATGACCTCATGGGAAGAGCTCTTCCTTTTTTGGGTTCAAGTGAGGACAAAGAATTCAGAAGTTAAGCGTGCAAGGCCGAGAGTAGTACCAGGATGGGTGACCTCTTGGGAAGTCCTCGGGTTGGCATGGGATAGCGCTTCTAGGGCCTAGGGCCTTACAAATTGTAATAACCCTCTTTTCTAAGAAGGGCAATGATGTAATTTCCCTTATGTTATTTAATAAAACATATGTGGCATTATCACAAATATTAAATTCCTCATCTTATTAAATAAAAAGTTAACAAATAATCGCTATACGATTATTTTAGATAAATGACCTTACCTGAAAGGTCATGAGTCTTACTCAATGTTAATAATAAATTTAAAGAAGTATTTATAAGTAGTGAGATGAAGAAAATCATATGAAACTATTAGGAAGAATTTTCCTTAAGTGATTTTAACTATTCTAAAAACTATTTTTTTAATGAATAAGGAGTCTTAATAAGTTACTTAATATTTTTGTTAATATTTTTGTGATAAAGGAATAAACTTTTAAAGCAAGATAATGATTCCTTAAAATGTTGGGTTCAAAATATAATTTTCGGAATTTCAAATACCTAAGAAATGGGTGTTTTTGCCATGTTTTTAAAAGTACGGGCTGAAATTGTAATTTCATTACATATGGGACAAAATCTGCAAATTTCAGTAAAATATCTTCTTCCTCCGGCAGCAACCTTGCGTGTAATGTTCATCAACCATGGAGCTTGCCTAAAATTATGTTTTGCACCCATTAATCATCAAATCGGGCTTATTATATATGGAAACGATCCATTTCTTGTACACAATCTTTTTATGCTCTAAATTTCATAATCTAATCCCGTTTTTTTCGCAATTTGTAATACCCCAAATTATCTCGGGAATGTCACACGCCAGTGACCTCGGATTTTAAATCTCCGAAGCCACCCAAGGCTTTGCATCAGTTTGAATTTTTGTAAAGACATGTATTAAATTATATAAATGAACAATAGCGAAGACTTTTGAAGGCAAACTCAATTTGTATTCAAACTTTCTTTTACAAATAAAAATTTCCTTAACAATATGAAGACTTCAGCGGAAATTAACTAGAATTTCATTGTATGATAGTCAAACTTCTTTATTGAAAATGAAGCAAAACTACTTATAAAACCTTCTTGTATAGTTTCATGGGCTCCATTCATCATCACCTTGAGTGCTCTCGGATTGACGCTAGTTGCTTGCTAATACCTGGTACCACAAGTGGTCAGCCCTCAACGGGGTCAGCTAGGTCGACTCCATTATTTATTAGGTCAAAGTAAATAATGGAATCAAGATTATTAACATTGTGAATGCACATTTTAAATGTCTAATGCAATTTACCTTACGTCGAATCTTTCCTAACAAACAGCATACAAACTCCATTAATTTCTAAACTAAGAATAGAAAGAACATAACAACAAGCACAAAGATTTAATCCAAGATATTAATAACAGTAGTAACACTAGGCTAGGTTCTTTATGGTGCTTACTCGCACTTATCTTGTTAATGACCACACATATACACATTGGGTTGCGATTTTTAAACCATCTAGGCTCTTACGTACTGATGAGTGGGCTCATACGTCCCAAAAGATCAATTCCGGAATTTCAAAGAGCACTAGCTAGGTGCTACACCCCTCATTTTCGGATGAGACGGGCGGGGTCATGACCAGTATTAGGGTTTAGGACCATCCTAATGCGAATGTTATAAAGAGGCGTCCAAAGCAACTATGGCTCACTCCCCTGGGTACTAAGCTAATCCAAAACAAGACTCAATCGAGACGATAAACACACAAAACCACAGTCATCGAGACCTAATCAAAACTAGCGCAACCTAGCAATAATAACATCTAAACGAGAGAATAACAAGGTCATCATTTTTGCCATGTCAAGCACCTATATTATGTCTTCAGTTATTAATTTCGGTCTTGACTCACTATATCATACTCGAAGCTCCAGGAAAGGGGAGGATAGTCACACAATGGACAACACCAAGCCCTCCTTGCCATTTTTACAGGCACATTTGACAAGCTCGAGTATGAATTCAGACGAGAACAAGACTTACTTAATCGTAGTTCAACTAATAACACCATCCTAACTATTATTATTATCACCATTATTCTTAATTCTATTCTTATTCAAGATTATAACTAAATGCTTATGCAAGTTCTTTCATATTATAATTCTAGCATAATTACTATATATATGCATGAAATGTATTACGCATAATCACATCAATCAAGAGAGCAAACATGGTTATTAGATTCTTCACACAAATCAAACAAGTGACTTAGCCGAGCAAGTATGGGAACTTGCCTTAGATTTGAATACGACATTCAAGATTCGGAAATTTGCTTATGGACTTCATCATCTCGAAGATTTGATATCGCCTTAAATGTCGAAGGACGATGCACTAGAAAATGCGAAAAGTTTAATTAATTGGACAAATTAATTAAACGGACCGATAATAATTAAAATTATAAACTTCAATAAATATAATCCTTATATTTATTAATTAATTTATTGAATTGATTGAGTCAAAAATATACCGAACGGGACGGAAAAGGATCAGAGGAGTCGTCTTCAACCTTGTGCACGTTACTGTTCACGGCTAATCATACATCAGCTCAGTTTTCTGCTCGCCGAGGATGCTACAGACGACGAAATGGAGCGGGGCCAGAGGCGTTGAAACCGTGACTTTGAGAGCTTTCTAAAAATATAAAGTGGGAAATTTTTCATTGTGTGTGGAGAGAGAACCACCCCCAATTAACGAGGCAGTTCGGACAGAACGATGTGTGTAGTCAAGCGAGATTCAAGTGGCTCGTTCTCCCTCGTCGTGAATCGGTTCGAGGCGTATAAGGTATTGTTGGAACCGTCTCGAAGTCACGGCTCGTAAAAAGGTGGAGAAACAAGGAAGATATTACAGTAAAAAGGTGGAGAAACAACGAAGTCACGTCTCGAAGTCACTGGACAGATCCGACATTTTCAATCGGATTTTTGGAGGCTCGGTGAGGGCAGCTCCAGCGACGGATCGGGACGGGACCGGAGACAGTTGGAAGGCTACAACCCCCTCTCTCTATTGTTGGCATTGGCGGAGGCGTAGATGGTCCGACGGCGGCGAAAGGAGGCGGACACCAGCGCCTCACGAGCAACGTTGTGCTCTGTTTTCCTAGGCAGATCCGTGACTTTCAATCGGGATTTTGGAAGGCTTAGGTCATGAGAAAATTAATGGGTGTATAGTGTTTTCGAAGGGTTTTTCATGAGGATTCCGAATATGGCTTCAATTTTGCGATTGGATTCATGGTTTGGGAAAATTTCGAGTTTTAACGAAGGAGGCGCAATTCTAGGGTTTCGGTTTAAGATGTGAGAATTTCGAGCAAATGGGGCATCAATTTATAGGGATTTTGATTTGTAAGGCTCAAGCAGAGGAAGATCTCCAACTTCCTTTTAGATATTGGCCACAATCGTGGCTTAGAAAGATCCGAAATCGGATTTTGAAAGCTAATAGATAAGTAGAACAAAAAAAGAAAAGAAAGAAGGATAAATTTGATTAGATTTGATTTGGAGATCTTATATTTTATTGTTTACAACTAAATTACACTGCACACCTAGTTTTTAGGAAAATATTTTCCAAAATAAATAAATAAATAAATTTTCATGCAAATCCCTTTTAATTACTTTACTATTTTATTCTCACACATATCTTCGCATATCACATTTTATTATTAAAATTATTCTCTTGAAAGATAGTATCTTAGAGATATTAAAATCTAAATTCTAAAATAAATTTATTTGTAAGATATGCTTTCCTTTTCAACAAAATAATTGTTTGTTATTTGGAGTATGAAAACTCATTAAAAACATTAAGGATTTACTCTAGAATAATATCTTCAATTTCGTTAACTTCTAAAATATACTATAAGGGGAAAAAAACGAGTATTCCTTTATTTTATTACAAGACTTAGAATCATGACCTTTTGGGTAAGGTCCACTTATCCAAGTAACTTTATAAGTTATTTGCTAATAAAATAATGCGGTTATAGTTTTTAGTAATGCCACATATATTTATTTTAAAACAAAATATAGTTATGAGAAATTACACAAATACCCTTATAGAAAAATAGGGTTATTACAAAAAGAGGGAGAGAGGTGAGTCATAAAAATTGGAGAGTTTCAAAAGAAAAAGAGAGATTTTAGAGAAAAGTGAGGAGAAGTTATACTTCAATCTCAGATCTACTCCTTTTGGGGTCGGATTCAAGCTCACCGCTACTCACCAAGTCGCCGCCCGTGCGTTGCCATCACCACGCTCTTCTTAGCAGCCCTCGCCGCCAGATCTATCGTTTGTTCGAAGAAACTTCAAAGCGGCGACCGCCGTTTTCAAAGCAGCGACCGCTGCCAAGAACAAGTTCATAGTGGCGACCGCCGCTTGCCCGTCGCTCTCCCGCCGCCAAGAACATCGAAGCCAGCCGCCAGTTCCCGTGCCCGCCGCTTCATTTTTTCCGGGTATCTTTGGATTTGCGTTTTTTTCGGTCCTTTGAGCATTTCAATTACCGAATATGAGTACTAGGAAGCGTGGTTCTACTAGATCTGCTCAATCTGAAATTTATGAGGGGCGGAAGAAGAATGTGGATAATACGGAGTTTGTTTCTATTATATTCCTTGATCCTGCGTTTATAAGAGAGTTAGGCCTAGAGGAGTGCACTAGGCGGATGTTTGATCATGGAGGGTTGGCTAATTTTTATTTCAAGAATGCTCCTACATATCCTGAGTGGACTAGAGAGTTCATCATTACTCTTGAGGATGATCGTGATGCAGCTAGGATCACGTTTCAGTTTGGTGGTTCTATGCATGTTTTGAGTTATGATGATCTGGATGAGGCATTTGGTATTACCAAGCAGCCTTCTGAATCTGTTGATTGGTCTGCTGCGAGTGCTCAGTTTACTTTTTAGGATCATTCCACTGGGTCCACTCTATTTGATTCTAAGGGAGGGGAGAAAAATTATAAGTGGTCACATCCTTCTCTTCGGTTAGCTCACAGGGTGCTTAGGATGGCTTGGTTTGGTCATTCTAAACCAAACAAGATCAATCATCCTGACTTGGAGGCGGTTTGGGGTTTGACATCGCGGTGTGCTTTGGTGAAAGACTGGAAGGCTTTGTTTTAATCTAGTTGTAAGAAGTGTAGGAGTGAAAAGAAGGATAAGATTGCAATTGGCGATATGATTTCTCTCATTGCTGAGTTGATGGACATTCCTTTTCCTCCTCCAGCTGAGTGGCCTTCTGCTCGATTCACTTATGATAGGAAGTTTTTTAGGAACACTGCAGTGATTGCTGAGGCTGGGGCTCATATTGATTATCTGTTTGGTCCTACGGGTGCTTATAAGATTCGTATGCCCATTGATGGTCTACCATTTGGACCTGAGTATCATCACTTTGATCTCAGACGGTTGTCAGTACCTGTTGGAGCTCCAGGCTCTTCTTCTTCTGCTCCACAGGCTGCTCCTCCATCTACTTCACAGCCTATTCCATAGACTGTTCCACAGGGCGATACTGTTATGCATGAGGATGTTCCTGGTTCGAGTTTCCTGTTACTTTTGGAGTTGACACTGGTTTGAGCTGGCAAGATGATATGATGCGCCAGATGAGCAGGCTTTCGGTCCGTCAGGAGGAGATGTTCATGCAGCAGTTTGCTTTGTCTACTTCTATAGACCGAATCCACCAGTTCCACCAGGATCAGTCTCAGTTTTTTCAGCAGTAGACTAGCTATTTCCAGCAGCAGGCTCAATTTTTCCAGGGCGTGTGGCCCGCTTACCCCTCATATCCTAACTACCCACAGTATCCACCACCACCACCACCACCACCACCATCTGATCAGTAGTGGTATTATTCTCTACTTCCCCTTTATTTTATCTTGTCTTTACTACATTGAGGACAATGTGTGTTCCAAGCGTGGGGGAGTTGGAAATTATATTACTATTGATATGCTATAAAAATAAATAAATAAAAAGCCATAAAAATTTTGAAAAAAGGCATAATAAATCTTGGGATAGACTGAAAACCTGAAAGAGCGGTCTAGGTAATAAGCAGGTAATCTAGCAGGTACTAGGCCTTGGCAAAAATAGATTCAGAGTGGTGTGAGTTGGTGAGTCCAATTTTGAAAAATGAAATGAGAGTGTTAGGTGAAAACCTGAAAAGGCACCTAAGCAAAATGAGTGAAAAAAAAAGTGTTTTAGGACTATCTTTTACCGGCGCAGGAAACATAAGAAGTGGAGTATAGGAGTGTTTTGGGTAGGTTTTCACTTGGAGGTATAAGGTGTAGATTTATGGAGACTTTCACTCTCTTTGTTGGTATTTTTGATGGACTTGTTAGTGGTTAGTGTTTGGTTGTTTGAGTTGAGCATAATGTTGGTTGATGTTGATGTTGATTTGCTCATTTATATTGATGTTGAGTAGGGAAGGTAGTTAGAGCTTATTTGCTATATATATTGTTGTTTAGGTTGGGTGTTGAGCTTGCATGAGAATGCTCGTATTCCTCTTTGTAAGCTTTCTTGCATTTTGATGATCCGGGGATTATAGTTTTTATGAGTGATAGTATTCTGAGTGACTCAGGGACGAGTGAGATTCAAGTGTGGGGGAGTTTGATATACACAATTATGTTGTGTATTTGGGAGGAGTTTTAGCGTATGTTTGTGGTGGTTTTTAGGTGTTTTATATACTATCTACAACTAGGAAGAGGAAGACCCGAAGATATGTACTTTTGGATTTAAAGCTGGATTGAAGACGAAGAAGATTGGTGCTCTGGTGCTGGCGACGACCGCCGACCAGGCGGCGCCCGCCGCCTCTGACGGTCAACGAAGCATCTTATGCGCCACGTGTTATATTATGATTGGTTCTTCTATGTCAACTTTATTCCGAGTTTATGTATTTTTGGATAGACTTTTTAGACCTAGTTCTATTATATTAGGGTTTGGAGAGTTGCATCTCTCATAGACTATTATCATATTTTTCTTTCAGAGTTTTTAGCTTTTTCATGGAGAACTAAGCCCTTTTACTTAGTCAGACATTTTGAAGTATCATTTGACATTCAGTTGTGAGATTTCTACTCTTTATTTATTGCATGGAATTATTTTTCTCTCTTGTTTGAATTGTTTATGTGATTGATTTCACCAATTTCTAGGGTTGTTATTGAATCTCAGTTCCTAGATCTAGAGAAATTACTGGTTGAGTTTCTCTATTTCATAGTAGCAAACTGCATTGTACTAGTATCTGGTTGTGCTAGTCTATTGTAGTAGAGAGTTAAATTGCATTCTAGTATAAAAGCTGGTTATTTTATGCTAGAATTGTATCCTAATTATATTCCTATTCTTAATGTTGCTTTTGAATTGAATCTTGATGGTTTCAGGGTTATTCAATTAGTTAGGATTGATAGTATCTGGTTGTGCTATTAATTATCTTTGAAAAGGAATTGGAATTCCATATGCATGCGATATTGAGTAAATCTATGATCAACTTGTCATACGAATGTGGATCTCTAGTTGACTAAGTGTTTTCTCAATTTGATTAAAACCCAAACTTTAATTGCTTTATTAGTTTTTGCATTCTAGATAGTTGTTTAATCCTTAAACCCCTTTTTACTTTAATTGACATAAAATTTACATAAAAAGATAAACCAACCTCCTTGCGGATTCGACCCTTACTTCCCTAAGACTACAATCTTTAGGATTGTTAGGACTCTTTTGCATAACCGTGATTTGCACGATCATTTCACGGTTATCATATTATATATATCATTCAATGATAAAAAAAAATACAAATTAATTACCCTTAATATATTCTAAATATAGAAATTAACTCAAAATTACCAACCCAACATGAATATAATATTTAATACTAAGGTAAGATTATATATCTCCTCTCCCTTCTTCCATATTATTCATATGCAACAAATAAAACAGTAAAATAATAATTCTCTAAACATCAACAAAAAAAAATAATGATTCTCTGAACACAAATTCGTGACCTAAAATAAAATTTCCTCATAATTTATATCAATTTACATATAATCACGATATATAATTACTAATCATCCACTTCTCATATATAAAACCACAAGAAGTAAATAAAGTTTCACCTTGCTAATTTCTATCTCTATAATCCTTTCCGTCCATAAAAATTGTAAAAAATTCGAACATTTTAGAGATAAAAAGATGAGATACCTTATAAGTTGGGAGAGAGGTTCAGACGGTTTACTGGACATGTTATATGAAATTAGGAAATTCCTCAGGATTAGAGAGATAGAAATTAGCAATGTTAAAATTTTGGATTAAGAGCGTCGAATTTTTTGAAATTTCATGGAATTTCCAACCTTTGAAAACAACCACCATGCATGCAAAATAGATCAATCTATCAGCATTCGCTTCGAATGACTCTAGCACAAAATGCATTTGCATAATCACGCCATCACACGCAAACTAATGTTTTCTTTTTCTTTAAAAAATTGAACATGATTTCAAAAATTAACTATAAATTACCTCTTTAATTATTTAACTAAATACTGTATAACTACACTTTGATATCGTTTCACAACAACATATTATTAGTGTAAGACTGTAAGCACATTTTCAATATTTATAATTACCTTATAAATTTTTATAACTAATAATGCATTCTTAGCAAACAAATCTTCTATATCTATCTATCTATCTATCTATATCTATCTATCTATCTATATATACATATACATATATATATATATATATATACACACTATAAAATAGAAAATTTTTGAGCAATTAATGCTCATTTAAATGGCCTAAATATTTATTTCTAAATTTAATCTAATCCATTTATATATTATAACATAGAGAGAATTATTTAGTCATCAATGCTTATAAAATTAATAATAAAAAAATATAATTATAAACTTATAAAATAAGCATTTTTAACTTTATAATAGATTAAGAAAACATTACAATAAATTTAGAATCGAAATTGATAAATTAACCTATGTTCTTTATAAAAAAACAATGCAAAGACACAATTAATAAAATAATTTATAATCTTCTATATATACTATGAAATAGAAAAATTAAAAGAAAACTAAATATCAAATTAAACTAATGGTATTATTAGTCATTCAATCCATAAAATAGTCATCTTCTCTCTCAATGATAAAAGAACATCAATTTGTACCTTAAATAGGCTTTTGGCATTACATATTGCATATGAATAAATATTAAAAGATAAGAAGAAAATAAATATAGTCAAATAAATATTCCTATTAAAAGCACAATTGTAACATACAAATTACATCATCCAACTTTTCACATTCCTAAACAACCTTTCACATTTCTAAACCTCCAACTTTCTTATTCTTATATACATATAAGATTGGGTTTTACCACCATTTATTGCTCTCATTAACTATACTCACAATAATACATATATAGTTATTATTGGCAATAACAAAGCAAAAAATAACTGTGTAGCATAGTGGTGAGAGTGTTTTCCCAATAACCTATAGATCATGGGTTCAAATCTCTTAGATGTAATATTTCAATTCATTTTTTCTTTCTACGATATCTATCTACTCATTAATTTTCCGAACCCATTGATCATGTGTTCCAATTTTTTAGATGCACTATTTTAATTCATTTTTCCCTTCTATGACATCTATCTACTCATTAATTTCCCGAATCCATATTTTATGGGTTCAAATGTTTTAGATGTGCTATTTTTTTAGTTTATTTTTTTATTCTATGACATCTATATACTCATTAGTTTTTCCATTAAATTAATTAAATTAATAAGAAGAAATATTTCATTAATTTTCCCACACTTATATTTTATCTAACTATCATCATAAAAAATTGGCAATCAAAACCCATCATTATTGAGAAATTAAATTCATAAGAATTAAAATAAGAATAAATATTTTATTAATTTTCCTACACTTACTTAGATGTACCATTTCAGTTCATTTTTCCTTAGGTCATGGTGATTGTATATAAAGTAAAAAGTTAAGATTTAATCTATATGATATCATTTTATAGATATTTTTCAAATAAACATTTGTAACCATATTTGTTTAAAAAAATCCCATTTCCAATGTAAATACATTGGATTATATGAGATAGGAAGCTTAATAATGAACAAAAAAATTACACTAAACAGAAACATAAACATATGTGATTATATAAAATATATATAACTACACTTTTGAATAAAATTAAAAAATATGTGATAAGAATTAATATTTTTTATTGATGGTTCAAATTTTGAAATAATTTGTAATGTGCATAATCAATTATTATGGATCATTATATTTATGAACTTTTTTTATCCCTCTACATAATTGAAACTTTTGTTAAAATTTGAATAATGTATAAACACCAAGAACCCAAAATAAAACGTTAAAGCACGCAGAACAAAATTCCTCAAATGACCTCTAAATACTAATGTTAGCTTTTTTTGGTAGAAGAAATACTAATGTTAGCTAATTATCATTGATTAATATCCGTTGTAAATGCAATTTTTTTTGTAGACCCTCACATTCTCAAATTTAATCTCATTCAAAGGAATTAATTAAGAATATAAATGCAATTTAAAGGTGAAAGAGAAGTTAACAACGTCATTCAAATTTTGGACAACGCATACACACTATTCTAACGCCTATCTCTAAAATCCTATAATTACTTTTATTTGCCCTCAAACCTTCTTTATATAGTGATAATTAAAAAAGGGGGTCTAGAAGGATCCTTAGAAGCACAAAGATAAAAGCTCTGAGGAGTAACACAATTTAAGGTACACAAGATGCAAATAACCCAAAAATCAAATGAGATACTACTTCTTTTAGACCTTCCAACCTCTCTTTCCATATTGTTCCTAAATTTTATCGATGACCATATTTGGTTTGAACCAATGTAATATACCAAGATAATATTATGTTTAATTTGTTGCTTATATAAGGACCAAATCACTTTATTGCATATATTGTGCAAGTTTCCGCTGAAAAATGTTTTAAGTATCACACTTGGCTGTGTAAGTCTTCCATTATTTTAAGTAATTTATAAATATTATTAGCCTCTAAATATGAAGCGATTTTAAGTAGCCCTCTATACTTTATAAATTATACTTAGTATTTAATTTTAAATATTTTTAATTAGGTTTCTAAATCTAAATTATAAAGAACAAAGAAGCAATCTTTTCGATAACCAAGTAAAAAATAAAATTAAGTTGAAGATTTTGCGAACCAAAAGATCTAAGTTGCAAATATTTTAATTAGGTGACTAATAATTATAACAATTCAAACTTAAGGAGACAATAAAAACAATATACATTTTAAGATTGGTCAGATTTGGGATAAATGTATTTGTGAAAGAGATAGAATGTTAATTTTGGTTTAGTTAATTTATTGTATAATTTTTCTCATAGATAACAAAATATATATCATGAGAAATGATAAGCATAAAAAGTACACGCTAATCTATTAATGGAAAAGAAACAAAATATATTATGAATGTTAAAGGATTATACTACTCTATTTATCCAAATGAAAAATAAAAAAAATCTTTTGAAAGTATTAAAGTAAAAAAAAACTAAAAATCTAAACTATTTAGTCTCGAACTTTTTACATTTTTAATTACAATTACACAGATTATAATATTTGAAAATAATTATAAGTGGGATACTTACATGAGCGGTTTCAAAAAAAAGTTACATTAAGTATATTTTTTAAGAAAAAAGAAATATTTCATAATATTAATATTGGGACTATTTATTTATTTTGTACGTCCATTTTAACTAAAAAGAATGTAAGATGACCAAATAAGTAATGAAAAAGAACATAACTAAAAAATGTAAAAAAAAACCTATATATATTTTTACGAAAAACTTGTCGCGTGCGTATGCACGGGCATCACCACTAGTATAACAATAATTTTACATATCATCATATCATATCACAACTATAACTTAAAACGGAGGTTAAAAAAATTATTAAACGACACATGTCACTTTTAGATTGGACCACGCTATCGTTTTTTTAAATTATTAAAAGACACATGTCACTTTTAAATTGGACCACACCGCCCTTTTTTTAAAAAAAATTATCTTTTATTTTTGGATATGATAGATTCTTATCCATGTTTTTAGAATATAGGATAGAAAATCTCATTATTAAACAATCTTTTATTTTTGGATATGATAGATAGGAAGATGATTATGATATTTTTTATGTTATCATACAAATTCTAGAATATTTATTTTATTTTTAGATAGAATCGTTTTTTAACTAAGATATCTTAATTGAATAGTTATCTTTGTAACCGTATATTACTAGCAATTTCATTGCCCATTTGGCTATTATTATAATCCAATCATTTGTTACCTTATATGAAAAGATCTTGATTAGTCATATGATAACTGTCTTATCTTTTTACGCAGATCATAACAAAAATTTATATTTAAGCATAACATAATTATTTTTCTCGGATAATAAATATATTTGAAAATATTTTATTATTAATATTTTATTTAAGAAAAACCCGTACAAGGTACGGGAATACATACTAGTGAGTGAGTAAAAAAAGGAAATGGTAAGAGAAAAGTTGGGCCTCTAAGCCCATAAAGAACCCAATGACGTTAAATCCATTTAAAAAAATTTCCCTTTCCAAAAATCTGACGTAAGGAAAAGGCATTTATTACCTACAATGTAAATAGTATCAATGTTGAAACGTTTTTAAATTGAATGACACACAATTAACCATAATCATCCCATTAAAAATAATCCCATTTATTACATTGAATGCAGAGAATATGAAGGTTCAAGCGTTGCAATCGAATGGAAAACGATCGCCAGTAATCATCCAATTTTATACAAAGGAACAACTACATAAACGTAGGAACAACTACTTCCCACTCTTCCCTCAACCTTACAAATCCACACTATATATAGCCTCATAAACGTATGAACAAGTACTTCTTACTCTTTCTTCACAATTCAAATAGCAAGACAATGTCGTGATCTTCGATTCCATTGGTGAGTGTTTGCGTTTGTGTAAATAATCAATTTCCTTGCAGTATATGAGAAATGATTATCTAATTCAAAAGTAAGATGTTAGCATGTGATCATTCCCCATTTTTCCCATATTGTTAATGCTAAATTCATTATTATCCTATTTTTGCAGCAAAAAGTAGGTGAGGTAAGTAAGGAAAAAGTAATTGAAGGAACAATTTCAGACTTGCTTAATTGGTGTAAGAGTAGTACAAAGGTGATTTCCATACCAAGACTCTTTGAAGTCTTATGACTCTTATCCTTCCAAAAAGTAATTTGTTTTTTCATTTCTTTATAGGGAACAACATCAGATGTGAAGTCACCGTGACTAACCTTCGGGAAACAAAGGGTTGGTATCACTACTTATGCTCCAACACGAAATGCAAAAGGGGCTTGCTCATAATTGAGAACCAATTCTGGTGTGAAACATGTGAAGACTTCATCATATCCCCGTGTATAAGTTACTTAACTTGAATACCTAAAAAAAAGGAAATACAACATTGTAATCTATATTTAATTGAAATGCAAAGCATCAACATTGTTTATTAATAAAAATGCATGCAGATTGAGGCTAGATGTAGATGTTGTAGACCATACGGGTTCATTTATAATGAGTATCTTTGATGACACAGTGGAAAAAATAGCCCACAAAAATGCAGTCATACTAATCCAAGAAAGGGATGAGGTAAAGATTGCACACGCACTCCTACTCATGTATGCAACCTATATAGACTAGACTTTTAGAATCATTTTAATTCACCTGCGTGTTTTATAGGCGACAAGTGATGTTTCTTAGCTACCAACAACTCTACAAAATCTGATTAGGACAAGGCATATTATAGAGACCAAGACATGCACTTACTATCCAAGAGGAACTTCCAACCACTTCATTTGCAACGACGCCTTCCCTATATCAGTCAAAAAGGTTTGAAAATACCTTGAAATATGAGAAATAAACCTGACATATTCACCATAAAGAATGAAATATGTTTTCATTGCATCTCACAGAATGTTGCAATAGCAAAGGTTAACAAGCCGACACCTTTTTCAAGCCAAGAGGTTAAGCACATGCTACCAAAAGAAGGATCAATTCTAGAGTTGTTGGAATGGTCCAGAGCTAAAAAAAGAGGTAAAGTTGTATTGCAAATTCAGATGTAATAATACAATTGCCTCTTCCAATAACTTTAGCATTTTATATTATTGTCATGACATAAAAGGCTGCAACCTTTTACTGTACCGTCAAGATTATAAGGGCATGAGTATTGGGGGTTTCACCCCCCAATTTCATGTGAGTTTCACCAAAAGAAAAAAAAAAGAAAAAGGGGTGAAATTGGTGTTTGGGTTTCGAAAGTTGAGACTCAAGAGAGAGGATTTCACTCCTACTTTTAGCCAATTTTGACCAAATGGATTGTGCCATGTGGCATCTACTTTTGGCCAATTTTGTTTAATTAAGCTTAAGTTGGTATTTGGTTCTTTTAACCAATTGTTAATTAATGATAAATAATGATAATTATACTACAATTCATAAATTTTTTTATCTATCCATAAACACCAATTTTATATATATTTGATTTATTTTAAAATTAAATTAGTTTTTTGGGTTGGTTTAGACTTTAGAGTAAACAAATACATATTTAACCACTTTTAAAAATAATTCATGGTTTTAACTTAAAAAAGCGCACAAATTCATAATGATGACGGAGAAGATTATGAGCGTCGGAAACCACGTTATTGGCAAATTACCCAAATTTAAATTAAATTTTTTTAGGAATTTAAAACATATTTTTACAAACCCAAAATATAATAAAATTAGCCAAATTGTAATTCGTTTAATTAGTTAAAGAAATATTTAAAATTAATAAATGAAGGGTATAATTGTCATTGTGTATAGATAAATAAATAGTTGCTGGGAAATGAGAAAAGTAGAAAAGTGGATTTCATGAGTTTCATGGGTTTCATTGGTATTTAAGCGGGTTTCATAAAATGGAATTGAAAGATTGTAAGTTGATGTGGAAGAGAGAGAAATGCTAAAAGTGGAGGTTTTGGGAGTTTCATGGGCTCATTGGTACGTATGGCTTAAAGCTCCAAACTCAAAATCCATAGTACTGTAAATGCATCAAGGGATTCACACGCCACACAATGGTAGTTTTTTTTGGTGTGAATCTTGTACCCATAAAAAATATATGTACACCATAAATACAATATTAACCTAACTATTAGTTTTAACTAGAATGCCTAACCCGTCTGTTGGAGGCGCGGATTTTATATTCTATAAGGAACTCGATATTGAGATATTATCATATGCATTCGTTGCACCCCACTTCCTGCATAACATTACTTCAAGTTGATGCTGAACACCATCACACAATTCATTAAGAGTGCAAAATGTTGCCTCTTGATCGGGTTTGTTGCAATCAATTTTAGCATGTTCATGTGAAATAGAAAATGTAATAATTATTTATATACGTGCATGCAAGATATTATCATGGTAACACAATGGTAACAAAAGTTGTTAGTACGAGGGAAAATTGTATCTTATCTTAATACATTAAAGAAAGAATTTGAAAGGTTCATTGTAAAAATTAATTCTTGTTAATACAATAAGGTGGATAGCTATACAAATGTTTAGGTAAGAAATACATTCATTTAATTAGGAATTCCAAAGGCTAGGTCTATATCTTTTAAATCAATTTCTTGTTATTAATACATTTAAAAAAGAATTTCAAATTAGTAAAATGGAAGTCAATGCATTAAGTTTTGACATTTATTTTACTTTTGAAGATAATTTTTATACTTGTAATATTTTTTTTTGGTAGGAAGGAGAGTCGGTGCTCTCCGGCCCCTCAAGGGGGCGTTTTATTAATAATAAAAAATGGGCTAAGTAGTCAGCATACGGGGGATAGCACGACCCCTTACATCATCAAGTAAACATAAATTAATCCCCTCAGGTGGGGCAAGCAATACATGATAACCAATAGGAAACGAAAAAGCAATAGACGCGAGGCGATCGGAAACCGTATTCGCCTCTCGATACACATGGCGGAATCGGATAATCCAATTCCTACTAATTAAGCCTTGGCACTGGCGCACCAGGCTAACTAACGGATGACACTTCTTAACACTAGAATTAATAAGATTGATGGTGACTGCAGAGTCGGTTTCCACCATGACTTGACGAAAACCCAGCTCCCACGCCATTTGAAGACCATCCCGAACGCCCCAGAGCTCAGCCATAGGAACCGAGCATGATCCAATGTGATGAACAAAACCTTTAATCCATTGTCCGTCTTTATCGCGAAGGACACCTCCCGCCGCAGCCACGGATCCACATTTGACCGCACCATCTGTATTGAGTTTAACCCAATTTTCGGGTGGTTTGGCCCACGCAATACCATGAATACTTTTAGGAATAGAGCTAGAGGGGTCGGAAAACTTACTTGCATTTTGTTGATACTCAAGAGTCCTCTCTAGAATGAAGTCCACTTTATCGTATACAGCCATGTCTTCCTTAAAAGCTTTAGCGTTTCGCCACCGCCATATCCCCCAAAGCGCCATGGCGAATAACGAGCGCCATTCTAAGGTTCCTTCCGATCGGTTATCAAGCACATTTTCTCTAATCCAGAACGCAAACGGTACCTGAAAGAAGGCGACATTTGTATTAGAGATTTGAAACTTATACCAAATGAACGTAACTTTAGGACAATCCCTAAAGAGATGCTCATAAGTCTCCTCCGAATCAGCGCAATAGACACATCTTGGCGAGTTTGCAAAGTGTCTCCTGAATCTCTCGGCATTGGAAAGAACTCCACCCCTACTAGCCATCCAAACAAAACATCGGACTCGTTCCGGGGAACCAATTCGCCAAACAGCTTTATAAAACCCCATGTCATTCCCATTTCTGTCCACATTCCCTTGCAGCAAATCATACCCCGAACTGACAGTGTAGTCGCCATCCTTAGAAAATTTCCAGCACAATTGATCGGTTTCAACCCCGCTCTCCTCCGATATTGAAACAGCAGCAAGTTTCAGCAAGGTTACTGTGGGCAGCATAGTTGCAAGCTGATTCCAGTCCCATCCTTGATTATTAATCCAATACTCACACACAGTTCTGTTCTTGTGATCCTCGTCAATGCTGCAGGTAGCCACGTTGCTGAGGTTATTATCCAGCAGCCATTGATCTTCCCAAAAAAGAATGGAATAACCATCCCCAAGCATCCATTTTGTTCCCTGTCTAACAACCTCAGAAAGCCCACACTTAATCCCTTTCCAAATATACGAACACGCAGAGGTATTTCCAAGAGCACATTCGACATACTTTTTAGTGAGAACCGTCGTCCAAAGCTCGCCTTCACAGTTCACAAACCTCCACCCAAGTTTTCCAACAAGAGCAAGGTTCATGTCGTGCATAGATCGAATCCCGAGTCCTCCCTGAGCTTTGGGTCTCGTAATCTCTTCCCAAGCTACCTTGTGAACTTTCTTCTTCTCATTACTACTCCCCCACAAGAAAGCCCTGTTAATCTTATCAATCTCATTACAAGTACTCGAAGGAAGGAGCACTGTAGACATAGTAAACACCGGGATTGAGGTCAAGACCGATTTCACCAAAGTGACTCTTCCGGCAAAGCTGAGGTGTTTCATTTTCCACCCAGACAGTTTGGTGTTGAACTTATCAATGAGACAAGCAAATGTGTCTTTGTTCACTTGCTTGTGAAGAATTGGCATACCAAGGTATTTCCCCAAATCAGTAGTCACTTCAAAACCACTTTCCTCATGGAGTCGTCGTGCAAGTCTACGACTTGTGTTGGACGACAAGAAGATCTTGGATTTTTGCACACTGACTTTCTGTCCCGAGGCATTGCAAAACACCTCCAAACACTTCTTGATGATCCGAATCTGCTCCACAGATGCCTCGGCAAATAACATGATGTCATCCGCAAAGAATAAGTGAGAGAGAGAGGGCCCGCTTCTAGTGATTTTAATAGGCTTCCATTCATTCCTTTGAACCGAATCCATTATAACATGGCTTAATCTTTCAATGCAAAGTAAAAACAAGTATGGAGAGATCGGATCTCCTTGCCGCACCCCTCTGGAAGCATCAAAGCTAGAAGACATTTCCCCATTCCAAAGAATCTGCATTTTCGGAGAAGAGACACAAGCCATGATCCAAGTAATCATCTTGTCAGGGAACCCAGCTTTCTCAAGTGATGACTTGATAAACGACCAATTCAGCCTATCATAAGCCTTCTCTAAATCCAGCTTAAGGATCATCCAACCCTTGTTACCTTTCTTTCTCTTCAACGAGTGTACAACCTCCTGAGCAATCACAATATTATCCATAATCATCCGTCCCGGAAGAAAACTCCCTTGAGTAGGACCAATGATGCTAGAGAGGGTAGACTGCAACCTGCTAGTTAAGATCTTAGTAATCGTTTTATATAAAACGTTACAAAGACTGATCGGTCTGAACTGATTAATTCTTTCCGGTTTATCCACTTTAGCTAACAACACTATAAGGGTGTCATTCACTCCATCCGGGAGACAAGCTGAGCGGAAGAAATCTCTCACGAAGCTAACAACCGAGCTTTTAACGGTATTCCAACAACGCTGAAAGAAGACCGGTTGAAAGCCGTCAATACCGGGCGATTTAAACGCCCCCATACTCTTGATAGCTCTCCAAATATCCTCTTCACTGACGTCCCTTACCATCTTGCATTTTTCTTCCAAATCAATATCAGAGAAACTGTGGTCGGTACTAAGCTGCGGACTGTTGTACATATCCTCCACCGAATACAACTTCCGGTAAAAATCGACGGCCATGTCTTCAAGAGTCTTGCCATCTTCAATCCACCTGTCTTCATCATCTTTTAACCCTTCAATCCGGTTGTGCTTGCGCCGGATGATTGTCGAAGTATGAAAAAACGACGTATTTCTATCCCCACATCTAACCCACTGTTCTCTTGACTTCTGAAACCAAAAAATTTCCTCTTGCTCCAGACCAACTCAAGCTCTCTCTTGATATTACTTTCCAAATCCATAAGATATGCCGATTGATTTGCCGACAGATTGCTCTGCAGAATTTCAAGCCGTCATGACAGGTGTTGTTTTCGTTGCTGAATACTACCGAACGTCTTCTTATTCCACTTGATAAGTTCCTCTTTTAGGATTGTTAAGGCCTGAGGGGTGTCCAAGTCAAAGCACCAACTATCTTGAACTTTTTCCTTAAAGTCCTGGTGTAGAAACCAAGCAGCTTCCATTCTAAAAGGTCTTCTCTTCTTGTTGAAAGCCACTTTCGGATTTAACGAGATAAGAATAGGTGAGTGATCCGAAGAAAATCTCGGTAGGTGACGGACACTTGCTTCCGGCCACAGCACACGCCCCTCAACATTGGTAAAAGCTCTATCCAATCTCTTAGAGACAGTAACACTGTTGGAGATTCTGCGACTCCAAGTAAAGGCAGGGCCAGAAAACTCAAGATCAATGGTATCCAAGTTATTACACCACTGATTAAAAATGAGCGAATCAGCATGTAAACCTCCCGATCCACCATCTCTCTCATGAAGAAAGCGGATGCAGTTGAAATCGCCGCCAACAATAATAGGACCATTCACCTGACTGACAGCTGACTCAAGCTCCGGCCAAAACGATTTGCGGCGCTCAAACGACGGTGGGGCATAGACACAAAATAGATGACTAAGAATCCCATTGTTGACAAACGTAGCATGAATAAAGTTATTATTTTTGTTTATCACAGTAAGGCCAACTCTGTCCTTTTTCCAAAACAACCAAATACCACCAGACATTCTAACAGCCTCCACTCTCTCACAATCAGTAAAATCCATTCTAGTCATGCGGTCACATATCGAATCAGCTTTTTCGCCCGACACCCTTGTTTCAAAGACCGCAAGAATGTCAACTTTATGAAGGCGGCAGATGTAACGGATAGCCCTACGAAAACCTGGTTTGCCTGCACCAAAGCAATTCCACATAAGTATATTCATCATAAAATATGAAAGAGTATAAAAGGGAACCATCAAAACAAACAAAACAATCAGTTCGGCCCTTGAGCATTATCGCTCTCCGCCATACTAGCATCATTGACGATGCTTTCAATATTAAGATCTTGCTTCCTTGACCGATCACTGTTAGAGTCGCAAGAAGACCGGTTTGGATCAGGCGGTCGTCCATTGGCTAAGGAAACCTGGGTATTTGTTGCCGACACCTCCAAATTTGCCTTCTCAACAGTTTCTTGCTCCTTAGAATTAAAAGCAATTCTTGGCCTCTTAGATAGAACACTTTCTGGTCCATTTCTTGACCCAACCGAGTCAACTGGCCCATTTAAGGCAGGCGTGAAAATCCCTTTCTTCCGGTCCAATTTAACAGCCCTCTTGCCATTCTGTTTCTTGGAAGGTCCAAACCCATTATTGAAGCCCATGGCACCAACCAACTCAATTGTTTTGGACCCCTGATCATTAATCGTAACATTGCTTGACCCATCTTTTTGTGGCTCCACACTACTTTCCTCCTTAGAATTCACAGAATCTTTAGAAATAACAACCGGATTTCCCTCCTTCATATTAGGACTTTCCTTCTTCCCCCGATTCCTTTTTAGATTTTCTTCCACCGCTTTGGAAATATTATCACTCATGTCCTTATCAAGGATTTTCAGAGCACCAAACCGGTTGACTGGAGGAAATAAAATTTCTGGGAATTCCACCGTTTTATTCTTCCCATTTTCTGCATTCGATTGCCCTTCCTTTGATTGAGCTTTTTTCGAATTTTTGGATCTTGCCATCTGTGAGTTTCCTTTCGTGGCCACTTTCCTTTTCTCAACCTTCATCCATTCCCCGTACAAGCCTCTTCTTCCTCCGACGTCCACACCTCCCACCGGCACCGTCGCCGGCGTCTTGATCGTCGGAACTTCCTTACCTACACTGCCGTTCATATTGGACGTATCGATTTGCTTACCAGCCACTTGTGCCAAAGGCAAGGCCTGAGCTTGAGTAGGAGTACCCCGATTGCTTGACTCAGATCGATATGGACAACTTGTTTTTATGTGCCCAAACCGACCACAATCAAAACCAATGGTTGGGAGCCCCTCGTATTCAACCAAAAAACGATCGCCATTGATAATTATCGACCCCTTTAAAGGTTTCTCTAAATCAATTTCTACACAGATCCGGGCAAACCTTCCTCGATTGGTATACATTGTTTTCGAATCCACCTTGATGGGACGTCCAATGGCCGCCACAATCTTCAAGAGAACCTTTTCTTAGTAAAGAGTAACCGGAAGATCTGATATTCTAATCCAAGTAGGAGTTGTTTTGATCGGTTCCGTGGTTCGAAAGTTTGGGGACCAACTACGCACCACAAGGCATCTGCCGAAGATAGTCCATGGGCCATCCGTGAGAGCCGACATATACTCTACCTCTCTCCCAAAACGGATCAAGTAGCACCCGTTCGTAAGATCTAGAATTTGATATCTCATGTCCGAACGCCACATCTCGCGAATCTTCTTCTCCATAATATGGAACGGGATCGGGTAACCCAAGAGCTTAACCACAACTGACCACTTCCAAACAGATGCTAACGCATCCATAACATCATCCTCAATTGTGATGGCCGGATCGCCGTCCTCCCCATCTGGGAAGTAAACTTTGACCTTGCCCTCAAGAAATTCATCATTGATGATGGTCTTTTGTTGGAAAGCGCCTCCTTCAACATCTTTCCATGACCCTCGGTGGTCCGGAGGAGCCCCAGGAGGGCGCCCCTTGTTCGAATCTTCCATTGTAACTTCATTCACGGGATCGGGAGTAGCCGATGTTGCCACCGGCGGTGAACTTTGTGCCATGTGTAGAGAATCGAAAGAGAGCGTTTTAGTGTCACAAAATCGAAAGAGGCACCAGACTCTCTTTTACCACGACACAAATTAACCAACGGATTCTTAATTTGTTTAATTATTATGCTAAATGTGTGAAGAGGTAGCTAGAGCAACTAAGCATTATTAGCACTTTTGAAAACTAGGCGAAATGAATTTTTTTTATAGTTGTAACGATTTTTCTAACCTATGCCCTTGGGGCATAGGTTAAGAACCTTAAAATGGAAATGATTTGTTGAATTTTATAATTTAGAATTATTTTGATTATTTTTTTAGGGTTCATTAATTTCCATATAGGATTTTAGTTTCTATACCTAGTACTCTTAACCTATGCCCTAAGGGCATAGGATAGAAAAACCGTAGTTGTAATATTGTACTGAAGATGAAGATGAAGATGAAGATTATTTGAAACGTGAGAAAAACTGCAGGTGAGGAAAGGCGGATATTTGTGTGAAACTGATGCGTTTACGTCTTGGCGCGTTTCCTCTTCACCCATGCGTTCAAAACCCTAAACCCCTTCCTTCTCCCTCCCCCATTCCCATGCAATTTGCAGAAATGAGAGCTTTTCGCCTTCTTCGATCTCACTCCAACCTTCTTGGCCACAGAAATCATTCTCGTTCTCCGCTTCCTTCTCCATCCCTCTCGAAACCCTATCGCAAACCTCAATTTTCTGGCCATGTCAAGTTCATCCACTCGCTCCACTTCAAATCATGCCCAGAGCCATCTCCACTCAACTTGTCTGAACCAATCGACGCTTCCTGTTCCAGTTCTTCGAGCACGAACCCTAAGCGCAGAGCTTGGCCTGTCCGAGGAGGCGTCGATGCCGAATCGAGCGGTAACGAAGAAGATGAAGTTGACAACCGAGCGAAATCGTCGAATTCGGAGGTTCTGGGGCGTGGAGGTGGTAGCTCGGGGAACGTTGTGTTGGGTAGGAAGAAGGGAAAATCGAAGGTTCATTGGGTGTGCTCCAACTGTGGGCAGTCTTATGGTCAATGGTGGGGGACTTGCTCTGGTTGCAGACAAACGGGCACGATTAAGCAGTTTTCAGTGCCGGAAAGTGTGGAGGGTAAGGTAAGTGGGTTTGCGGCTTCGGAGAGTGCGATGCGGTCATGGTTGCCCCATGATACAGTTCAGGCTCGTCCAATGAGGTTGAGGGATGTTAACCGATTGGTTAGTCACAATGACTGGCGGATTCCATTGTAAGTTGTTGAACTTGATGGTTTCGCTTCATTATAGTATGCACCTGAAAAACCAATCCATCCTTTTTGCTTCGAATTGTGCAAGCATTTGTTGTTTATTTTTAGCTTCAAGCTTAATTAAGACGGCACAGCTTTGACTCCTCTGCAGGTCTGGCCTTTTTGGAGCTGAGGTTTCCCGGGTGCTCGGTGGTGGATTGGTACCAGGTGGACAACAATTTTTGCTTGCTTCTTGTTCTTCTTCTTTTCCCTTCATGTGATGTGACTGGTTGTTGAGATATATTGATGCACCGTTCTGCCTGAATATCAAAAAGAAAAAAGGACACAGAAATAGAGGTGTACTATAAGAATGAATATAAACATGCGCTCGGTAGACAGGAATTTTACTGTAAAACTGGTAGAATGTCACCTTGTAAAGCTGAATAAGTAACTTATTGTATCACTAGGATATGGGTGAGATTTCATAATGCTTTTTATTGTATATTTAACATTTTGTGTAGTACCTGAAAAGAAAAGTTGAAGCTCTATTTGTTTCTAAGCATTTATGTTAATTTA
The DNA here is from genome assembly GCA_964016875.1 of Fallopia convolvulus. Classification (NCBI taxonomy): domain Eukaryota; kingdom Viridiplantae; phylum Streptophyta; class Magnoliopsida; order Caryophyllales; family Polygonaceae; genus Fallopia; species Fallopia convolvulus. Next base: position 37,009,773 of record OZ024722.1, read on the forward strand.
AGAAGGGACATGAATGACATGTTAAGGTTTGGTTCTTTTTGCTGCCATTTCGTCTTCTTTTTCCTCCACATTCTAGATCCCTTCTATATCTCTTGGAAAATTTTCATCTTATTTGTAGAGTTTTCTTTTGCGTCTAGGTTCTTTGACACTGGTTGGTGGTGACCCTGGTGTAGGCAAGAGCACGCTGTTGCTACAAGTATACTCTTTGTTTCTGATACTTGCAAGGTTGATTTATAATGGACACCCTACTTTGTTTTCGGTGCGAACTGACACATGACGTTTGAAATTGAAGATTGCTGCAATTATTGGAGATGGTGCCCCTGCCAATAAACCTGGCTCAGTGCTGTATGTCTCTGGTGAGGAGGTCAGTTCTAATAAAAGTCAGCTGTAACTGCAATTTTCTGGTTGCTAGACCTCCGTTTTTTTTACATGTTTTACCACAAAAGCTTTAGGTGTTTTGGACTAACTTATCAAGGAAAACCGTTATTCTTGTTTTAATACAAAACTATGCAACATGGTGAATTTGAATTGCCAACTTTGATTCTCTTAATGAATTATAATGTGTTTTTTTAAGCTATTAAAAAATTTTACTCGTCTTAAAAGAACTAGGTGTTCTTGTTTCTTGCTCAATTTCTATTTTGAGTGACTAGTCAAGGGTGGAGTACCTGTTTCCAATGTTTGGTGTTTACTTTCCATGTTGTGCCAATTTGTTATTTGTGATTTTATATTTTCTTTCTTAAGAGTATTGAGCAAATTGGCCAAAGAGCAGACAGGATGCGGATTGCAACAGAAGAACTCTTTCTATACTCAAGCACTGATATTGAGGTTGGCTTCTCTAGTTTCGCTAACACTTGATCTTACACTTGCAGAATAGGTATTTTTGCACCTTTTAATTGTAAGAATGAATGGGTTGCATGCCCTATTTTGTACAATTCAGTCAATAATGTTATGTGGGTGATCCATTTCATTTTGCATATGTAGGACATCATAAAACAGGTCCGTGATCTGGCTACACGAGCTGTGGTTGTGGATTCTATTCAAACTGTTTATTTGAAAGGAGTAGCTGGGAGTCCAGGGGGGATTCAACAGGTAATATATTTGTGGCGTAATCTAAGTGGTCCCAATGTCTAATCTGATTTTTAACGTTGGGATTCAGAGCAGTGCTGTTAGAGTTGAGAGATTAATTAATAGCAAATAATTGAGATTGGGTATATGAATGAAGGAAAAGAAAAGGAAGTTACATAGGACACCTCTGTTCCTGGAGAAAACCCTCCCAATGAAGGTTGAAGCCTTACCCAAATAACAGGACAAAACCATCAACAAAGTTGGCCCAAGATAAAATCAAGAGTTACAGGCTTACGGCTCCTTTGTAATTTTAGTAATTTTAAAATTCTATGCTCTAGCCTAAATATATCTCTAGTAATGGTAAATAATCTACTAAAGATAAAATATCTATCTCAAAAATCCAAGTATCTATCTATGCCATCCCCATCCAGGAAACCTTGCCTGAAGGCTTGCAATTGAAAAATAAGAAGATGCTGGTGGCAATGCACTGGTTCTCTCTGTGGCGGTAGTGGTGGGGCTGCCTGTGTAGTCCCTTCATTATTGGCCTCCTGACCTAAACTGCTTCTCTTTCTCTTTCTTGGCCCAGAAATAATCTGAATGAATATCAGGACTGGTGCATTGTTTGAAGAATGACTGGGATTTCCCCCTGCTGTGAAGTGATAGGCCCCAAGGGCCCCCAACAGCTTAACTCGTTGAAAGTTGGGTTAAGTTCAGGCCCAGTCCCCGCTCCATGTTCTTCATTATAATCCCTGCTTCAGTTGTCATCTTCATTAAATAGCTGATATACTTTAGAGTATCTTTAATCCTGAGATTTAAGTATTCAACTATATACAAAAGGTTTTCATATAATGAATCTTATTAACAGACCCTCTTAGAATATGTTCTTATCATTGTAAATCATTTTAGAATTAACTTTTCATATTATGCACAGGCAGCACAGCCAAGAGTCCAAGACCACATATATTTTCCAGTTCTCATTATTTTATAGCAAGGGCTATTCACTTTTATATCCTTTTTTCAAAATATTTGTTCTGTTTTTTAAGTTTTCCACAATGCATTAATTTAAATGATGGATCAAAAGATGCCTTGTGCTTGTTTGGTTTGTGACAGGTGAAGGAATGTACATCAGCTTTACTTCGTTTTGCAAAGAGCACAAACATCCCTGTTCTTTTGGTATGTTGATGCAACACCAATGTTATCTAATTAGTATCATTCAAAAGAATTAAAATTATTCACATGCAAGTTATGTGCGACTCATTCTTATCTAGTTATACTATGTCTTAATGTAATTGTTACACTAGATATATTTCTTAGTTCTAGATATGACCTACTTTTGTAAATCTAGAAAATTCTCGTTTAGAGAATTCCCTACTAATTCCCTTTACTCTTTATCTTTAAATATGCTAGAGGGCTACTATGTAAGATAACTTTTGGGCCTTTTGGCTAATTAAATAAATATTTCATAATTGAAGAATCCTTCAATTATCTTGTTGATTTGTGATATCCTTAACAATTGGCTTCTATCCTTCCCGATCCTAACATATGTAGCTGTGAACTAGCGTACATAACCATTCTTTTGTGCATCTTCATAAAAGTGAAATAAAGATAAAGGGAAAATAGTTTTGCTATCTATCATCTGTTTGCATAATAGAAGAAATTTAATAATTTAATCAAATAAGTGAAATATGTAAATTGATGCTATGTTTTAAGAAATGAAAATCTTGTGATATAATACCTTCTGCTTATCCTTAGGAACTCATGACTCCTGAACAAAAAGTGAGCCAAAACTTCTTATTCTATATCACTTTTCAATGTTACATGTGAACTTGTAAGGGATAGGCTAGATGGTACGTGTTTAACCTGACATGGACACTGCTATGTAAATTATATCATGATTATTCTTTGTAATCACATGGATGATAGGATTTGAATATTGCCTTGTGCCAGAAACAGTTTTGGATGTGATATTCTTCATGTTATATTTCTGGTTTCTATGTTATAGTCCCTATATCAATTTTGGTGCATTATAACAAAATTAAGTTATTATTGTCACATAGCTGAATTTCAGTTTTTCTTGGGTCTATTGGGCGTCCCTTTCCCTTGGGCAGGGGTACCCCCATCTTGACCCCCTAGATTCCGCTGTAACAGAGCCTCACTGGGTCAATGATGACGATGCTGATATGTTATAGTACTTATATATAAGGTTGAAATCTTTCATATTAAACCTTTATTGCTATTATTCCTGTGGGATGCAGATTGGACATGTGAACAAATCTGGTGAAATTGCAGGACCTCGCGTACTGGAGCATATTGTTGATGCTGTTATGTATATGGAGGTGAAGATTATTTTTTCTCGTTATAAATATGGCTTGTCATTATAGATTTATTCACTTCTTTTGGCACAATGAAAATCAAGATAAATCAAGCATTGATATTGATTAGTAATAAATTCCATATCTCATGCTCCTTCATAGAAGCATGGCCTGTATGTTTGTTACTGAGGAAATTTATAGACTTAGGTTATGTTTGACAACAAGCTTTTTCAGCTGCTTAAATTGTTATCCAGAGACAAAAAAGCACTTTGAAAATTTCAAATTAAGCTCTTACTTCAGCTTAAACTCTCATTTTATGACTTGTTATCTAAACAAGCCCTTACTATGATGATTTTATTGGAACGGATGCATGGACGTGCATATGGATCGTGTAATCTTCTTATAGATTTGTGTTATTGCATAAAAACTTCTGTTTCGATATTTGCTTCAGAATAGTTTTTTGATGATTAAATCTCAGGGGGAAAAACATTCATCACATCGCTTACTTCGTTCTGTGAAAAACCGTTTTGGGCCTACTGATGAGGTATGCATTTATTTATAAATTGTATGAAATCTAAGATTGTAGATCCTAAAAATTAGGAGGTATCTTCCCTAAAAGTTTCTTTCTGTGTTATCTCTTCTTTTAGGTGGGAGAATCAATTGTTTGATATTCTGTATGTACACATTGGTGAAGTGGAACGTCCTCATGCTCATTGGCTTTTATACAACGCCTTTGAGATGGATATAGCCCCTATATCAATTTTGGAGCATTCTAACTAGATTCAGTTATTATTGTCACGTAGCTGAATTTTAGTTTTCCTTGGGTCTTCCGGGAGCACCCCCTCTGCGTTAAGTTAGGGGTGCCTCCATCTTGACCCCCCAGATTCCGCTCAAGCGGAACTGCACTGGGTCAATGTTATTGTTGTACACATTGGTGAAGTGGTCTCTGACCTTCCAGTAATCACCCACATATTTTATGTTGATGAACTTCTCTGTAAAATTGAGGGTTTAGTAAATTGAAAATCCGAGTCAACAGATTGTGGAGAATCCCTCTCAAGAAATTAGTGTTCTTTGTTGCATCTTTCCACTACTCATAATTGCAATATTTGTGGTCTTAGTCAATTGCAAGTAAAAATATCATCATATGGAAAAAAAAAGTGGGTCTCTACCTTTTTCTTCTTTGCCATGTCTATGACATACCATTTGTAATTTCTCTATGATTGCAGTCTGCATCTAACATTTTACTCTTTTATAAGTGACAGCCCTCTCATGTCATACCCCATCTGATGTAAGCAGTTATATGTTTTTAGCTAGGAGTATTTGAGATGTCCCAGGCCGGACTTCAAGCTGTTACAAACCCAAGTGAAATTTTCTTATCAGAGCAGCATTCAGACTCAGAGCACTTAGCTGGACTGGCTGTTGCTGTCATAATTGATGGTTCTCGAGCATTTGTTGTTGAAGTTCAGGTTGTTTATCCCCCAAATATTCTGTAATTCATCTACCTATTTCATGGATTAATAGAATGGAAGTAGAAAATGCAGTTATTCTGGTTCTAGAATCTCAGCTAGACTATAAAATATAATTGGGCAAACTCTCTAACTGTTTCGAAAGGTTGAACTCCTTCAATTTTTTTTATTGACATATTAGTTTTGACCCCATTGAAAATATTTAGTTCTTTGACAGGACATATTGTGTTCATTAAATTTTAAGGTGGAGAGAGAAAATGGGACAAACAAATTGTGTGAAATGTTCAGAGTGCTGAATTGATTGTTTCTGTTGCACTTGCAGGCACTATGCGTCTCTAACCCATCTGTTTCGAGGCATGTTAATGGGGTTCCATCAAGCAGAGCTGATATGATTATTTCGGTATATGGCCTACTCTCGCAGTTATTTTAATCATCTATCCTGTTTTTGTACTAGTTTTGTCTTTGTTTGTATGTCAGATTCTTGCAAATTCTGTCTGTAGGTCTACGTTTCTCAGAATTGAAATTCTCATCTGAAATATATGTACCCTCTGACTGGCAAATTCCCTTCTTTTGATTGCAGGTACTAATGAAGCAGGCTTCCTTAAGGCTCGACGGAAACGTAATTTACATATCTGGCTCTCTTTGTGTCTGCCAGAATTTTTGCCACATCTTGATGCTTGTTTAAAACTCTACTAGCCCTGCTGATAATAGGAATTTTTTTGACACTAAAAGGGGAACCTAAAAGAACAAGCTATGGAATGTGAATAAACCTTGTTATGTAGGCTGTTTTCCTTAACCCCTGATGCTTGTCACTGACTGTCAATAAACCTTGTTATGTAGGCTGTTTTCCTTAATGTCGTGAATGGGGTTTCTCTGACTGAACCAGCTGGAGATCTTGCAGTGGCTGCTGCTATTTGCAGCAGGTATGTCTTCACTCCTTATGCTGTTCACTTTTACCAATTAAGGTTCTGTACTTGAATACAAAGCCTTATGTGCTACTGGTTTGCAGTTTTCTGGAGGTCCCTGTCCCAAATAATGCTGCATTTATTGGAGAAATTGGTTTGGGTGGTGAGCTCCGAACGGTTAGTAGTTCCCTTCCCATCAAATAAACAAGCCAATTTTAGTTGAAATTAGGCTCAATTGCTGTTTCCTTCCCTTGAAATGTTAAAACTGTAACGTCTTCTGCATGAATGATATTGTGCAGGTGTCCAGGATCGACAAAAGAGTGCAAACAGTGGCAAAGCTTGGGTACAAAATCTGCGTGGTTCCAAAATCAGCAGAGGAGACCCTCAATTCTCTTGGAATTGAAGGATTGAGCATAATTGGTTGCAGGAATATCAAAGAAGTTATTGATAAGGTGTTCAAAAGTGGTAGAAGGTAGCATCTTCGATCGGACTCAAACATCAGATATGCAAGATGTAATTACGATGCTCGGTAGTAAATTTGCCTTTATTTTTTGGTCTGTTGTGAGGGCTTGTTTTCTTATGATGTTATCTTGGCATTACACAATCTCGTATCAAGAAGACGGAAGCTTCGTTGCTACTATGTATATACATCTTGGCATCTGCATCTGTGAACTGGGTGTTTTGGTTTTGAAGGTAACCGAACATCACCCATCCACGTCCCATTGCACATTATTTACTTCATTTATAATTTATTGCTTTCAAAAGTGCAAAAAATAGGTAAACTTTCAAATATGTACAAGACATTTTGTTTTTAATATTAAATAATAAGTAAATATTAATGTATAGGAACCTATCCGACATAAAATGAGAATTATAGATAAAATTTTGTGTTGGGACCTAATTGTATAGTTTGTCTAGTTGAAGTCCCGTGATATTCACGGGATAATTTTACTAAAAAACTATACAATTCTACGATATTAATTTAAAATACTAAATATATTTATATAATATCATAATAAATTATGCAATAGACAAATTATTATTTTTAGATTGTACTCCATATTTTTGAATATGTTTTTAAATATTTTTTCATTATTTGTGGAGATCTTGTCCAAATTTAGATTGAAATTATTAAAATATTGATTTTACATTTTATTGAATATTTTTAAAAAATAATTTCTTATTTTTTTAGACACTAATATGTATAAAATACTTGATTTTTTATAAAGATAATAATAATTAGGATAGGTAATCTACAAAGAATAATATAATTTATTAAAATATTTTTTAAGGTTAATTTATTAAAATTGTCCCCGATTATAAGTTCTCGTTGACCATATATTAGGGTCCTGATCTTTTACTCTATAACAATAAGAATGTTTGTAAATGTGAAAAATACAATATAAAAATTAGTATAGAAGAGAACATTGTCCTTGATTTAAGAGATAAAATATAGATAAAATTATCTATGTATTATTTTGCAAAATTCAATCCATCTATAAAGTTGTTTTCCATACTAAATTTACATAACGAAGAAATAAAATATAAAGGAAATTAATGTATATGAAAATTTACAAAATTCAATGTATTAATCAACCTATCATCCATATTAAATTACAAAAAAACATAGAGATAAAAAAAAATTTAAATGTAAGGTGGGGCTAGATAAAAAAAAATTCTATATTTACATAAATAAAATAAAAAGGAAATTAAGAAAAATACAATGTAAATTTTTATCAAAATTCAATTTAAGCAAGTATTCATCAAGATTTGTAAATTTTTCTATTTTTTTTTATCAAACCTTGATTTAAGAAAAAATCTTTAATATAAATGCATAAAAAGATAAAGAAAAACTAATTTTATTAACTAAAATTAAAATTCGAATTTTTATTTATTTTTTGACATTTACGTAATCTTAGTTATCAACATAAAATTATATCTTTTTCTCAAAATAAAAAATATATCAACATAACAAAATTTATGATTTAAATTTTTATCATTGTATAGATATAAATTTTATACTTGGAGCTCAAGCCTTGTTAAAAGATAAAAAAAATATATTAAGACCCTAAATCTTGTTAAGAGATAAAAATATTAAATTAACATGGAAAATATCATCTCATAGGAATTTATGTATATAAAAATTATATAAATATTTTATCAATTGTATTAACTAATACATAATCAATAGATAGAAAATTATATACATATATGAACATGTTATCTATTTAGTATATATAGCAAGAATACTATAAGTTGTTACAAAATTTATTAAAATATAATTTCACATTAATTTATTCAAAAATGTCATGTGGCGCAAATTTTACAACAGACTTGGATTCTGCTTTATAATGTAGTAGGTAGATCAGTTAGGAGGGTGGCCGAGTAGGCTGTTGTTTTGACCAATTTGTCTCAAATTCCATTCTAGCCCTCTCCTTCCAAATCCGACCGGGTGTGAGAATGTACGAGGAATTAATTTCATATTCAGATTGTGAAAACCAAATATTGGGTTTTGGCATCTCAAATGATAAATACTTTTGTACTAAATTTGTTATGTTGGGGAAGGAAGAAGCTACTTCCTCATTCCTCAATACCTTGTATAAATACCAAACTATAGCTGTAATATGAATGAAATTCAGAACTTTCTCCTCTCTCCAATTTGTTCTTTCTTACATCATGGATTAACATAATAAGTTCTTTCTTACTTGAGGAGAGATGTTGGCAATATTGTCAAGAAGTGCTAAACTTGTCTAGTTTCTAAAGGTCAATCACAAAATACTGGTCTTTATCTGCCTTTACCTGTTCTTGATGATATTTGGTTTGATCTTTCAATGGATTTTGTGCTCGGGCTTCCATGTAACAAAGAAGAGTAGATTCTATGTTTGTAGTTGTCGATAGATTTTTCGAAAATGTCACTCTTCATTCCTTACAAGAAGACTGCTGATGCATCCAACATAGCCAAATTGTTTTTCAAGGAGGTTCTGTGTTTGCATGGGGTTCCTAAGCTATTACCTTAGATAGGGACACGAAATTTCTTAGTCACTTATGGATTACTTTGTGGAGAATGTTTGGTACATCTTTAAATAGAAGTTCCACAACTCATCCACAGACCGATGGCCAAACAAAAGTAGCTAACATGATGCTGGGAAATTTTATTTGAAGTGTATGTGGGGATAAGCCAAAATGGTGGAGTTCCCTTATAATAGTGTAGTGCATTCAGATACAGGAACGTCGCCTTTTTCTATGGTCTATACTTGTGTACCTAGACATGTGGTTAATTTGGTTACATTACCAAAGGATCGCAGAGTTAGCCAAGGTTATCAGAATCCCGATCCGATTCTACACTTCTAAGAATTCTACGATTCATAACATGCGAAATGATCCACGATTCTAAGTAGAATCTTATTGGAGTAGGATCTTAAATGCTTTAGAATACAATCTCAATCCGACCCTGATTTTACATACGATTTTAACGATCCTATAAACAATTCTAATAATCCTACAAACGATTCTTACAATCATATAAAATGAAAATTATGACTATATATTATTAATAATTTCAAGGTTAACGTCTCATTTTGATGCGACCCTAGAATGGCAAGGGGCGGATCTAGGCTCGAAACACCCGGATCTTCTCCGACACAAGTAAAGGGATAAATACGAGACCACAAAGTGGATTCGTGGGCCTCTAATGCTCATCGGAACGAGGGTGGGGCGAGGCAAAAGTATAGAACCTCGGCCCACGTATGGACTCGACAACGGAACCGGGGTGACGTCGGGCCAAATAAGGAGGAATTTCACTCTACTTTAACTTGGCTAAATTTGACGTAATTAATACAAGGGGACATGGCTCCTTAATATAGAGGAGGCCACACGAAACCCTAGTTCTAATATGGGTGGTGGACTAGGGTTAGCACTTAGCAACATGCTAGGCCCAATATCCAAGCCCATAATAATACTAATAGTAACTACTAAAAATAGAAAGGTGCAACAAACTCTAATGGGCCTTATTCTACCATAATGGGCCGACCTCTTAAGCATAAGAGAACACACGCCTAAAATAGTAAAGACGGAATATCAAATGACGGAAATAGAAATAATATAAATAAATGCATAAAAGAGACTAAGTCCTAAGCCAAGGGGGTCTCCAAGGTCTAGGTCGTCTCGGGTCCGTAGGAGATGGGTCCGAGCTAAGGTAAAGTCGCATCACATTTCCATTAAAATAGTTGACTAGTCCATCCTACAATATTTTTAATAATCAAATTAATAATGTTTATCATTTTCTTACTTTGTATATAACAAAATATACAATCTATTAGGCTATCCTTGCATACTTTTAGTTATAATGTAGGATCTTAGGATTAAGCGATCTGATTTTAGGATCCAATCCAAAAGACCCTCAACAATCCAACCTAGAATCCCGATCTTGATAACCTTGATAAAAGCTGTTAAAGAAGCTGTCAAAGCTAAGCTAGAGGCTACTAGGCGGAAGAACAAAGCTACAACTAACTAACACATGAGAGTTAAAGTGTTCAATGTGGGTGATGATGTGATGGTTTTCCTGCGTAAGGAAAGATTTCCAGTTGGCACTTACAAGAAGCTCCATCCCCGCAAGTATGGTCCTTTCAAGGTGATCAAGAAGATCAATGATAATATGCTTATGTTGTTGCTCTTCCTAAGTCCATGGCCATATCCAACACTTTCAATGTCGCAGACATATATGAGTATCGTGCTGATGAGGTTCTAAATCCAGTAGAGAACTCGAGGTCGAGTTCTTCAGAGGTGGAAGAGATTGATGTAGAAAGGTTTTCGGCGCGCATAAAAGATCTTGATCGTCGAAAATCGCGTTCTCAACAAAAGTGATTTCGGCCATCTAATGTCCGATCGAGCCGCACCATACCTTTTATGGATATAGTGAATTCGGTAACGAATGAAATTTAGCGCTTTGCCCTGGCCTAAGGGGATTTTCAGACATTTAAAATCATTTCAGGGCTCAAATTAGGGTTTTAGTATTTTCGGGATTTTTTTCGCAATTTTCGGATTTTATATCTTTCAGACTTTGTATGTTTTATCTTTATACTCCCTCCGTTTCGCAATGTAAGTCGCTTCTAGCTCTAAAAGGTGTTTCATAATGTAAGTCATTTCTTCCCTTATTTAATGTAAAACTTTCTAAAATAGGTCATTACTCTATTTAATTTACTTAACATTCCAACAACATTCATTAACTCAAGCAATTCTAGTGGTATTAGAAGTTTACTTTTGTAGGGAGTATTTAGTGTATTTATAAATCCAAGATTCAAGAGTTAATAGTGCATATGATAAAAACAAGCATTAAATTATCATCTTTTCCATTTTAAGCTTGTCTTAATTCCTGTGCAAAATCAAAAAACGACTTACATTGCGAAACGGAGGTAGTATCTTTTATAGGTTTATGTATACATAGGAACATATGTAGCCCTTAGACCTTATATTATCATTAATATGTCATAATTCAGAGTTTTTCTCTTTCAATAGGGTGGATTTCAAGTTTCTTGTGATTAGGATTTGTGCTTGCGATTCCTTGCTTCCAAAGGCTCGTGCTTGCTTGCCTTTCAAGCTTCCTACCGTGTTAGCAGTAGTTTACACATCACAACATTGTTGGATTTGTCTCATAATAGAGTGGAAGTCAAAAGCACATAGTATCCGAATGCAATGATCACCGAGTCACCATGCTCTTGCATGTCATCAAGGATATGATACACACCCGAGGTGTTGATGCAACTAGCTGAGATCTATTGCTTTACTTGTTGCTCCGTTAGCCCGAACATATCATTGATACGTCCTCCCAAGGCATTGTCATCGAAGTGTGATAATGTCGCTTGAATCCGTAACCCATTAATTGACACAACCAAGATGTAAAAATTGTAATGGAAGTTGATGGTAATCTCCCCTAAGAGAAATGAAAGCTATTTGTCTCTAGGTACCACCTTTGAATGAAAGTTGAAATCAATGCCTAATAAAGGTTGGGATAAAGTCGCATCAAAGTGTGATTAGAGTAGATTTAGAACCTCTTTCTTGGTTTCTATATCCTATTTTATGTTGTTTTATCCTTCTAGAAGAGAGTAGTCTGACTAGATCTTGTAGACGGTCTTGATCATCGGGATATGCCCTACGTATTTATAATACATTATTTTTGGTTATATATATTTACATTTACACCAAAAAAATAATACATTACAAATGAACTTACTGAAATTTTATGGATTTCAACTGCTTCTCAAGTAGACCTATCTCAACCCTTGTTTATCAAATAATATGTGGCATTTACATGTGGGTCATAATTTTTCATCAAATGACATCTTATAATTAAGGGTCAAAAACCGAAAACCACCCGTAAGATAGTGATATTTACCGCAAACCACCCTCTTTTGCCATATTACCTTAAACCACCCATACAAGACGTTCTGTTAGCCAAACACCACCCACGATACTATTCCGTCAAAAAACCCGTTAAATTTGTGTGCAATTACAATTTTACTCTTCGTGGGTGGTGTTTTTGATGAAACCCAAATTAAGTCCAACTTTAGCTCCATCACCAATCCTAACACTACCAAGAACACAAGTCCCAACTACAATCATAACTCCATGACCGAGTCCTGGAAAATTGGGATTTCTGAGGTTTGGGGCCATTTGGGCAGATGGGCGTGAGAGTGGTGTTCTTAAGTCCAATTATGATTCTCTTAAGCTGAATCTTGACTCACTCTAGTCGGACAACCAAGCTCTCATCAAAGAGGTATAAATCTACTAAAGATCCAATCTTTAAGTTGAAAAGTTTACATCTTTTTTTTTGAAAATTGCTTTGTGGGATTTGATTATAGATAAGAAAGCTGAGATTTTTGCTGAATGAGGAGGTGGAGAACCTAGAGAGAGAAAGTCTGAGTGAGAAAGAAGGATTGGGGTCGAAATCAGATAACCCTGAAATTGAACTGCATGCCCGCCATTACCATAACTCTAGAAGCTTCATCCAGGGAAGGATTGGAAACCTTGAATCAGAAATTCAAAGATACAGGCCCTTTCGATAGTGATTCGAGTGCGATTCTCAACGTCGACGACATTAACAACAACCCCAAAGCTGTCGTCGCCGCTTTCTTCCATCCCGAAATCTACCAAAACAGCGCCGAATTCGAGTTCTTGAACTTGTCGTCGGATTCCGGCGCCTATCCGTGGGTTGTTGTGCCCTAGATGTCGTGGGTCAAAAAGGGGTTTGCACCCACGATACTATTCATCTGATTTTCCCCCAAAAGAGTTTTTTTTTCTATCAAATATAAAAAGGATAAAATTGTAATTGCAAACAAATTTTACGGATTTTTTGATGGAATAGTATCTTGGGTGGTGTTTGGCTAAAGAAACGCCTTGTATATGTGGTTTACGGTAATATGGAAAAAAGAGGAGTTTTTGCGGTAAATACTCCTATTGTACGGATGGTTTTTGATTTTTGACCCTGTAATTAAATCAATTGAGTGAAAGAGGGGAATTGGCTCGAAGCCTCAAAAAGTACCGTTTTTTGACGTTGCATATAGTAGTTGTCCCCGTCGTGCCATGCACGACTATGACTCGATATTTTTTAGATATACTATAAAAAGATATTAATAAATAAATATATAATATAAAATTTAATGTGACTAATTTGTTTCCCGTAATATGTATAAAAATTATTTTATTTTTTAAAATCAAATCAAATCAATTAAATTTAGATTATTAAGTTTAAAATTGAGAATAAACATAGATTATTAAAATAAAATAATCTGCATTGCTCATTTTCCTTGACAATATTACATAAATAGGTTTAATTGAAAAGAAAAGGAGATAAAATATGAAGAAAATAAAGCAAAAAACATATATTTTGAAAATATGGAAGAGATGAGAATTTGAAAAATAATAATTAATTTAATAATAATATATGTAATTGAGTATATTTATCTTTTAATATAAGTGAGAGAAAGAAACAACTAAAATGTTAAAAAGATTAAGCATATATATATTTTGTTGGCTTATAAGGAAAAAAAAATCAACCATTAGTTAAATTTTTTTAGTTAAGATATTATCTCCTACAAAAAATTAAGATATTATCTAAATTTGGGAAATAAATAAATTTTAATTAAGTGGAAAAAATTTGCCATGTGGAATATGAAGTGGAAAGAATAATTAATATATAATTTTTATGGAGCAAGGATTAAATGACATGTGGTAAAATCTTATATGGATTAATAATAGGATGTCATGTGTCAAAAGCTGAGGTGACGGAATGTGGTGGCTCGAAACCTTATTATTTATATATATATATATATGTATATATATATATATAGTAGATTTAATTTTATTTGTTTTGGAGCTACTTCAGTCACTATGAAAGGTATGAGCTTTTTAAAGCTGGAAGTTACTCGTTGACTTGCTTAGCAAAATAAGGCAAATATTAGTGTCGTGGATATTTAAAATGTTAGAGGAAAGAGTGGGGTCCACGGAAAAGGGACAGGTGGACACGACGTTCTAGTTTGGGAAAGAAACGCGCGTGCACTCCCATGTCCATGGTCAGAGAGCGTAGCTTTGACCTCATCTCAAGTCATCTTTACTTAGTGACGGTTACCAGCACATCCTGTAACGCGATTTGCCCAAAAAAACCCACACGTGGCACAACTTGTGTGCTCTCTCCCTACTTTCCAACCCGTGTCCAAGCCGCATCTCCTGCTGGTAATACCCGCGTACTCCACACTCACACACCCATATGTATATATATGTAGCATCCCATTTGAGCAATTTCCCCCAAATCCAAAATTGAAAAATTCTATCCATCTAGCACTCTATCAGTCGCCGCCTTCTACTCTACTGGATCGAAGCTAAACTAACACTCTCTCTGAAATCAATACAAGCCCAGCTTAAGCTAATTAAGCCAGCCAGCTAGCTAGCTAGGATGAACCGAATAAATCGGTTGACCCATGAGCAAGAGTTGTCGGTGATCATCTCCGCTCTGAAGCATGTCCTCTCCGGCGACCCCAACGCAACCGCCTCCGGGTTCGGATTCCACGTTGACGCCGCCACTGCACAGCACAAGAGTACTGCGATCACGTGCCAAACGTGCAACATCGAAGGCTGCTTGGGGTGTCCCCTGTTCCTCCCAACAGCAGACGACAAGGCACCGCCAACAGACTCGGGCAAGAAGAGCAAGAAGAAGAAGAGGAAGATGAATGATAATAATAATAACATTAACATTAACGCCGCGTCGGCCGTGGTGAGGAAGAAGTACAGGGGAGTGAGGCAGAGGCCGTGGGGGAAGTGGGCGGCCGAGATCAGGGACCCGCACAGGGCCGCCAGGGTGTGGCTCGGCACCTTCCACACCGCCGAGGAGGCCGCTGCCGCCTACGACAGGGCCGCCATCCGCTTCCGCGGGGCCCGCGCCAAGCTCAACTTCCCCTTCAACGACTACATGGATATGCCAGAGGGGGAGGATCACAGCACTAGGGGCAAGAAGCTAAAGGAACACGACAAGACGCCGACGTCCACGTCCGAGTCCGAGGAGGAGTTGGACGACTGGGCGACGAGGATGCTCCTCGTTGACGCTGATGCTACTTCGTCCTACTGATCCATTCATATTACAATTAAGCTACCAGATTCGTCAATTTTTTTTATTACTTAATGTTAATTGAGTCAATAAATATACTCCAAAAATAAGATGAGATACTGATGTATATATAGCTAAGCAGCTAGATTCGTCAAATTCTTTTATTACTTGAATTTAAATGAGTCAATTGTCCAAAAAATAAGACGAGTTACTCAAGTATATATAGCTGCTGTACGGTATTCAAATGAGTTTGCCGTTAGTTTTGAGAGAAATTCAGTAAATACGGAGAAAGGGGAGGGAACATGAATTTGTTTTCATTGTACTCAATGTCTCAATGTATTGACTTACCAAGTGCTGCATTGTATTTTAGGAACAGCTAAAGTATACTGCAATTTGCACCACGTGTTTAGAAAACGAATTTGATACAGCATATTCTAACCTACCTCCTATATATGTGGGTCATATTGAAAAGGAATTAAGGAATGTTTTTGCAGGTTTAAGAGCCTAGTTGGCAGTTTGTTGCATCCTGATTCCTGTTCGTTAATGAGAGCCTACTAACTATAATTAGACTTGATCAAGTCTTGATGATCACATAGTTAATTGATTATAAATTATCATATATTGCTTGCTATTTGTAGTCTCCAATTATGGATATTTCACTAGATGATTTTGCTTCCCCTGCAGTGTAAATAGGAATGCTTTATGAGAATTTAGAATGGTTCTTGACCATGAGCTTGCTTTATTATAACATTCTATCAATGTGTAATAACAATATTAGATCGTTAAAAGAGTAATGGAACAAGTGATCAAATATGAATAAATTTCCTTGAGATTTTTCAAGAGCTGTGCTTTCATGCATCAAAGCCACTGACAATCTAGACTTCATCTGTCCCTACTTGTGATTACAAGCCATGTGCTATCTTAGATTAGTTTTAAAATTTCATATCTGGCTCAGTTTTTCCTTAAGAGATATATTATAGACTTGTTTGTATGGGACAACAATTCAGAAATCTTTGTTCACTTGTGATTATTTTCATGTAGGTATGTGAGCGGATGAATGCTAGGGCTGAGAGGTTTAGTTTATGCACCAGTCTACAGCGCTCTTGAGCTTTCCCTGGACTGTTGCTATGCTCTGGTTAATGAGCATGCCCATTTCCAACCAACTCATGAAGCTTATAAGAGCAAGCCCAACAAATTCCCCAAATTCTTGAGGATTAGGCTTTTAGGGATTTTAGACCTTTTTTTTGGTCCAACAAATTTCTTATCTCTTCTCCTATTATAAAGTAATTCTCCAAAATGGGTAGAGACTCCCCAAATTTAGGGAACTTTCTAAAGACATTTGGACAATGTATTAAATGTATATAATAAATTATAGCTTCTTCCTATTGGTCAAATTAGTTTTATAATATAATATTTTAACACGGGTAATTACTTTAATTTTTAGGTTCAAAGGACAAAACTACCCTTTGAGCTAATTTTTTTCTAGAAACGCCGAACTCTCACAATCTCCAAATTGCGCTCTTGTTTGTACGGCACGAGTCACTTTCTCTCTCAAAAACCCCAAATCACCTCTCGATCTCGCTCGATCATGCTAGAATTTGCTCGATTTCTCCATCCTCTATTTTAAGCTATCAATCCTTTTTCTGTGATTTCTCCAAATCACAAAAAAAGGTATGTTTGTATTTCATTTTTCTAGGGTTTATTGTTTTAAGCTCTCAATCTTACTCTTATGGATTATTTTGTTTAAAAAGGTTAATTTCAAAGTGGTATTGATTCTTTGATAACATGCTTTTGGTATAGAAGTCGTGATTGATGATATATTGTCACTGTTGAAGAATCTACTAAATATTCTCGGGAGAAATCAATGTAAGTTTGTTTAGATCATGTTGTATCAGTGAGAAATGTTCATTTGACACTTGAGAATTTATATATTTGGTAGTTTATTAACTCAAATGGTAGAGCAATGTGCATCTGCACATAGATGTAGGTTCAAATCCCACATAGGCTAATTTTTGATACGGTCATGTCTTTTTGTTCATATCGGTTGTTCTTTTGGTTCAAGTCTTTTTAAGGTAAGGTTCATAATATTTCTTCTTATGGTTCATAAATTTTGTTCCGTGCTTTTTCATTTATAACAATTGTTCTTTTGATTCATGTTTGAATAACCTTAGGTTCATCAAAGTTCATCTTATGGTTCGTGTCTTTTAGTTCATGCTCATTATTATTTTCTTTCGTGATTTTTGGTTCATGGTAGTTGTTCTTTCGGTTCATGTTTTTGTAAGCTAGGTTCATAATAATTTTTATGGTTTATGGCTTTTAATTCTTAGTAGTTTATATATCTTATATTTTATGTCATTTGGTAGCCTATTAGCTCAAATGGTAGAGCAATATGCATGTGCACATAGATGTGGGTTCAAATCCCACATAGGCTAACTCTTCGTACGGTTTATGTCTTTTGGTACATGGTAGTTCTTTTTTTGTTCATGTTTTTATATGCTTATGTTCATGATAGTTTATCTTATAAGTCATGTCTTTTAAGTCATATACTAGTTTTTATTTTGATTCACATCTTTTGGTTCATGATATTTGTTCATTTGATTCATGTTTTTATAAGCACAAGTTCATAGTATATAATCTCACAGTCCATAACTTTTAGTTCATAAAAGTTGGTCTATTGGTTCATGTTCTTACATGGTTAGGTTAATAACAATTGTCAAAAAGGTTCATTTAATTTAATTCATAACACTTGTTATTTTGTGTCAGGTATTCATAGATGATATTTTGTTGGTCCATGTCTTTATACAGTTAAGTTCATAACAATTCTAAATAAAGTTCATGAAATCTAACTCATAATACTTGTTATTTTTGTAACATAATCTAGTACATACATCGTATTTTATGGGTTCATGTCTTTATAAGATTAGGTTCATAACACTTATCAATAAGGTTCATGGAATTTAATTCACAGTACTTCATACGTGTGTCATGTATTCTTGTTCATAAATTGGTATGAGTTTCAAATTTGGTATGTTGGGTTCATAATTTTGGTCATTACGGTTCACAATTTATGAACAATAGAGATTCACAGATTGTATGATGTTCAACGCCTTTTCATGTCCCCGTTGCTAAGCCTTAAATAAACATGCAATCCAGCATATGATGTATCAAGTCTAGAATAAAGAAACAAGTTGTCTTAGCAATGGAGATGATAAAATATGGTTCACATAGAGAAGATTATACTCTTATAGGTGGGTGACAATCCATACAAATTGAAATCACAAATAAAAATCAGTAGAAAGCCACAAAATTCAATAAATAACACTAAAACATTGTTGAATCTATACAATTCAAAGTAACATAATCCTGAAATAAAAAAACCCCAAATTGAAAAAAAAACCTAAATTCGAACTTAAAATCATAAGAACGCAAAAAACTTAAATCCATGAAGAAAGTATTGTAAATGTGCTCGAAATCTTCAACTAAATCCAATTGAAACATGGCACAATGATATATAGGAGAAGATCAAACAATGGATGCGAAACGCTGTATCTCGGTGAAGACAAAAAGAAAAACGGAAAAGAAGAAGGTAGGGGTGAGTGTATAGCAAAATGACGAAGAAGGTAGGGGTGATTATTTAAACGCGTGTATTAATCGTAACCACTGATACATGTTGATCGGACGGGTGTAGTGTGCACGCATTTTGCACCGTAATTCTGACATGCATCTGATCTCAACTCCTATAATATATGTAGGATTTTCTAAAATAGAGAATTTATTAGAGTTAGAATAATAAAATTAGAGAAAATAAGTTTTAGTTCTTCATTTTGGAAAAAAGTATAGAGGATTTCTTGAAAATGCCCTAAAATTCTAGAATATTTTATTTTCTTATAGTCAAATAACAAATAACTTATCATTCATTAATCATTAGGGTAATATTTTTTTTAAGTCAAATAAAAAATAATTTATCATTTATTAGATTAAGATTTTAGGGTTTTTCTTATCTTAATAAGTAAGATAAAATTTGATTAATTATAAAATATTTATGGTAGAATATTTTATATGCTAAAAATAAAAGTATTAAATGCAGTATTTTTCAAAATAGAGAATATGTTGGAGTTGGACTGGATTTTTTTAGAGAATATGACAATTGATTCTCCATTTTGGGAAAAATTTTAAAGCATCACTTGGAGATGCTTTAACCAAGCAAAGAATAGGTTTGATGTAAAAAATGTGACTAGCTAAGATCAAACCTTCAAGTAATTTTTCATTAACAAAATGACAATTCAGATCTATGTATTTAGTTCTCTTTCTTGAAAAACTAGATTTCAAGCTATATAGATGGTAGATTGATGTTAGAGTCTCAACTCACATAAGCGCCGACTCAACCATGAAAGTTCAGCTGTAACATTCCTTAGTAATCTATATTCGTCTTAGGTTGAAGTCAAAGAAATAGTGTGATACATGCTTCTTGAACTTACATGAAATGAGACTATATATCCCCAACAAAAATGACAAAGTCACTACTAATACATCTCCTCAAGCTTTTGGTGACGACTTAAAAGCTTCATCTTAAGCTTTCTAGAGCCCGATTTGAGATTTCTCCTCTACTTCTTCTTCATATCTGTTGTCCATGGCTATGTGTTTCTCTTTTCTTGCATCCAATTTGTGTAGATCTCTATGTTTATGTATTGTTTGTAGCTGATCTTGAACTATCTTCAAAAACTTAGTGGATTCGAACGAGTCTCTCGTACTAAGACTTCCTAGAGTAGGGTTTATCCCGAACTGGGTCACCAAACATCTTTGTGTTCATATTGCTTTCAGATATCTATTTTTCATTTCTTTAAGCTTTGTTTGTGCAAATCTCGTTTGGATCTGGAGATTAGATACCTCGATTTACATTATGGTATCAGAGCCTTGTGTTCTCTGACTTTGCTTCCGCTACTGATCTGGTTTATCTTTCTCTAGTTGTTTTGAGTCTGTTCTTGTTCTAGATCTTTCTTGCTTGTTGTTTGATCTGTTGTGTTGGTCAAGCCTTGTGCGTGAATTAGATGCCCTGGGTAACAAATTTTTCTTGTTTAACCCTTCATTGATTTATACATGAGAAAGAGTCTAGGTTTTTGCTTGGTTGTTTGTGGGTCAAGCCTTGAGCGAGAATCGGATGTCCTAGGTAACAAATTATTCCGTTGCAACCCTTCATCGATTCTTACAGTAGACAGTCTAGGGTTTCTTGTTGTTGTTATCTTTAGGGTCCGTTCGGCGGGCCTTATTTTGACCTTATACAGCTTTATGCAAGCTTATGGTAAAAAAATAAAGTCGTTATTATCTGTTCGGTAGTGGGAGCTGATGATGATTATGGTAGCTTACGGGAGTTGATGGTAGTTTATATTTCCCCCAAAATTTAATCTACCCCTCCCAGCCTTATGCAGCCTTATGGAATTTATTTCCTTCAATTGCCCTTCACTAATTTAATTTTGGAAATTTTAAAAATTAATCTTCTCTTTATAAATTTATAAATATATTCTTTTTGGTAATTTTACATCTATCTTTTATAAAATCAGTCTCCATCAATTTAGTCTACCGAACACTTACATAATTTTTCACAAAAATAAGCTAATAATTTTAACTCCTAAAATTAACTTGTAAAATCAGCTTCAACCATTAAATCAGTATCAGCATCAACATCAACTCGTATCAGGTTTGAAGCGCCGAACAGACCCTTAGTCACTCATTCTACTTTGTGTGACTAGTTCTAAGTTTTTCATTCTATTCCTAAAATTGAGACTAACTTGATTCTTTTTGGTTGGTTCTAGGTACACAAGATGACAGACTTGTACATGGTTAAGCCCTTTGATGGAATCATAGACTTTTCCATGTAAAAAGTTAAGATGCAAGCCATCTTGACTAAAGAGAAGTGTTGGATGGTTGTAACTGAAACATGGCCAGTGGAGTTCTCACATGATAGAAGGTAGGAACTCTCAAATCATGCACATACCGAGATCATGCTTAGGCTAACTGATGAAGTAGCCAGGCTGGTTGTATGCCATACTAACCCTAAAGATCTTTGCCATGCTCTTGACGAAATATACTTGAAAAAGTCTCTCCCTAGTAGAATCACTCTTCTATGTAAGTTTTTCATGTTTAGAATGGATGTTAATCTTACCTTGAGTTACAACCTTGATAAGTTTTTTAAAACTGTCTTAAGACTTGGCTAGGTGTAAAGATGAGATAAAAGATGAACATCAAGCTATTATCATGTTGAATTATCTTCCCTTCCAATTTGATGTTATAAAATATGTCATACAATATAGTAGGGATGACTTAACTATCTCTAAACTCACTAAAGTTGTCATTCAAAAAAAAAAAGAGTCTTTGAAGGTTTTTAAGATTAAAAATGGCTAAATCTGATAAAAAAAACCTGACTCTAAAAATGAGGTTATGTATGTTAAGTCCAAAGGAAAGAATAACAAAAATAAAAAGAAATTTGATCCTTCTTCGTTTGGAAAAAATGTCAAATACTATCATTGTGGTAAAGATGGGCATTATTCCAATGACAGTAGGAAGAAGAACAGGGATGAGAAAAATAAAAAGGATAACTCTGATGGGTACACTAATATTTTTTAGTCTAATTGCCAATACTTTGATGAACTTCTAATTGCCTCACATACTTTTGATGAGTCTACCTAGATCCTTGATTTTGGATGTACTATGCATGCTACTCCTAATAAACATTGCTTTGAATCTGTGACTCTAAGGTTAGGCTATTATCACAGTTGCTTACCTCATAAATCGATCACCCTCTTATGTTATTAATTTTAAAACCCCTAAAGAGATGTGGTCAGGCAAGAAACATAATTTGTCATACCTAAAGCCTTTTGGTTATACAACCTATGCCCAAATCTCCCAAGGTAAGTTACAACCTAGGACCCTAAAGTGTGTCATGTTGGGCTATCTTGAGGGAATTAGGGGTTATAAGTTGTTAGTTATACAACCTAAAGGCTATAAGGTAATAACTTCTAGGTCAGTTACCTTTAATGAAACTTAAATGCACTTTAAGAATAAACTAATGCCTCCTATTGAGAACACATGTACCCATGATGAATCTCTCCCTAAAGACCCTCTTGATGGGCACTTCTTAGTAAAAATGAGACATCACAATTAAATCAAGAAGAAGAAGAATTTGACATTGGGTTCTCAAGTGCTCAAAACAATAAGACTAATGAGGAATCCTTATATGAAACTGAACATGATATAGCTCAACAACCTCAACAATTAAGGGGGGACAATAAGTGCTTCTGATTCTAATCATGCACTTAATTTCAATCCATCTCACTCTCTTTTCACAAAATTCTAAATTATTTGCCTCCCCTTCTTCCATCCATCATAATTCAATTGATACTTCTATTCTTGTTGATCATGTCTTGACTGATGAGCATGCCTTGCATGATTATATATTGACTAGAGACAAGGAACCTAGGATTAGAATCCCAAACAAAAAATTTGATGACTTTGTGAATTTGCTTGAGTCTTTTAACAAGGATTCTGATCACGTTGTTGAGTTTGCTTTCATTGTTGTTGAAATTGTTAAGAACTTTACTCTTGAAACTTATTAGCAAACTATTGGTTGCAAACACTCTAATGATTGGTTGAATGCCATGCATGAGGAGATATAGTTTATGCATGCTAATAACACTTGGACTCTTGTTCCTAAACCTGCTAAGGCTAAACTAATAGACTGTAGATGGATTTATTGGATTAAGGAAGGTGCTACTAAGACTGACCCTCTTAGGTTTAAAGCTAGGCTAGTTGCCAAAGACTTTACTCGAAGGGAAGACGTTGATTACAATGACATATTTTCACATGTTGTTAAATATAAAACCATGTGTCTGTTAATTGCTATGTTTGCTATGTTTGATTGGGAAGATGAACAAATGGATGTTAAGACTGCCTTTTTGCATGGTGATTTACATGAAAATATCTATATGAGGCCACCTAAGGGTTTTATAGATAAAAATAAACGTAATTATGCATGTTTGTTAAGTAAGTCCATATATGGGTTGAAACAATCATCCAGACAATGGAACAGGAAGTTTGATGCTTGCATGATCTCTTTAGGTTTTGCTAGAAGCAGTTATGACACTTGTTTGTATTTCAAGCATGTTGTCCAAAATTTCCATGTTCATTTTGCTTTATGTTGATGATATACTTCTGATTAGTAGGTCTAAAGCTATGATTTCTGGAGTCAAGATGGATTTGAAAAAGCACTTTGATATGAAAGATTTAGGACCTGCTAAGAAAATACTAGGTGTCAATATTGCTAGAAACCATCTAAGAGAATCATTTATTTATGACAAGTTGATTACTTATCTAAAGTTCTTGACAGATTCTCCATGATTGATGCTAAGCCTTCACCAATTCCACTTGGAGGTCATCTCACCTTCTTTAAGCAAGACTATCTTACAATTAACAAAGAGAAGAAGGAAATGGAGAATGTACCTTTTGATGAAGCTGTAGGATCCTTGATGTATGCCATGTTGTGTAATAGGCCAGATTTAGCTTTTGCTATAAGTGTTCTTAGTCGATACATGTTTAATCTTGGTGCAAAGCATTGGGCAACCATGAAGTACTTATAGAAATATGTAAAGGGAATTGAGAATACGGGCTTGGTATATGTTGAGCATAGTTCGAGGGACAACTTACATGGATATGTTGACTCAGATTATGCCAGCAACAAGGACAATGGGAAGTCCATTACAACTTACTTCTACACCTGGGCAAGAAATTATATTTCCTAGAAATCCAAACAATAACCCATTGTTGTTCTCTCCTCAACCGAGGCAGAGTACATTGTAGCAACTGAGGCCTCTAAAGAAGCTACTTGGCTTTGTGGTATCTTATAGGAAATTGAGGGCAAGAAATACATGCACATACTCTGCTCAGATAGTCAAAGTGCTTTGTACTTGTGAAAAGACCCTGTTTATCATGAAAAAACAAAACACGTTGATGTTCGATATCACTATATAAGACAAAGTGGAGGACCAAGAAATAACTGTGAAGAAAATACATGGAGATAAAAATCCTACTGACTTTGGGACGAAGGTTGTGCCTTCTAACAAATTTGTCTTCTGTAGGAACTCGCTCCAAATCAGTGATGTACATTGAGATGTGGAGTCTGAGTCAATGAAAAACCTGAAACTCATCTCTATCCCTAAAACTATTTTTCAAAGCTATTTCTTTAGTTATCTAAGCTTGGTTTAGGAGGGCAAATTGTTTTAATTAAACCTAGCTTATATACTATGACATAGATAGTGGCATGAAAAACTTGGTTAAATACATATGAGATTTGTACATTGAAGAACCGGGTTTTGAGTTGCAAGAATTGCGCTTGACCCGGTTTAGCCGGTCTGGAGGTAGCTTATATGAGTTGGGCCTTATCTCTGGAGCTTGCTTGCGTTTGGCCTAAAAGAAATGATGAAGGCCCAAATCTTGAAGTTGTTCGATGAGCTCTCTTGCTTAAGTGGAACACGATGTTTTGAGGAGTTCCATTTAACCCTAGCTACATAAGCTCGTCTCCTCACTTCAGGAGCTCATTCTGATCTGAGGTGCTTAAAATACCAAAGAGGGAAAAGAGAGAGAAAGAGGAAGAAAAGAAAGAGAGAGAGAAGATTCCAGCACCAACGGTGGAGCAATCGACGGAAAAAGGTTTCTTGATTGAAGACTTGACGAGATCCGCGGTAGCGACGACTTAAAATCTTCATCTCAAACTTTCCAGAACCTTGATTTGGGGCGAAAAACCCGATCTAAGATTTCTCCTCTACTTCTTCTTCATATATGTTATCCATGGCTATGTTTCTCTTTTCTTGCATCCTATTGGTGTAGATCTCCGTGTTTGTGTCTTGTTTGTAGCTGATCTTGAACTATCTTTAAAAACTTAGTGGATTCGGACGAGTCTCCCGTACTGAGACTCCCCAGAGTAGGGTTTATCCCGAACTCGGTCACCAAACATATTTGTGTTCATATTGGTTTTAGATTTCTGTTTTTCATTTCTTTAAGCTTTGTTTGTGCAAATCTCGTTTGGATCTGGAGAATAAATACCTCGATTTACATTATTAATTTGGAAACTCAAGAACATTTTGTGTCGTGTGATATTTTTTTATGAAACTCACTTTCCTTTATTGTCTTCACAGATCTTGTAGTCCACAAATATCTCAAAGTTACTCTTAAACAAGCCAGCTAGCTTGTTTAATGTATTCTGGTAAGCTTCCTTATCCGACCACTATGCCAAAAGCCACAAATTAAATCAGCCATTTATAAATCAGATAATCTATCATGCATATTGTTGAAATGGTGGAGGAAAAGGAACCTACCGTATTGATCGGATCAAGGATCTCTGAAGGAATGCCTTCAATCTCAGTGGGGATTTCAATATCAAACACGGGCGTTTTGCAGTATTTTGCGTTCAACAAGCTGCCAGAATGTATGGTTTCTATGATCTTCCTTGTGTACTGCAACTTAATGCGTTTCCCATAATATTTTTATTAGCATATGTTCATAATATTTCATCTTACAACTTTTAGTTCATAAAAGTTGGACTATTGGTTCATGTCTTTATACAGTTATGTTCATAATAATTGTCAATAAGGTGCATTAAAGTTAATTCAAAAGAACTTGTGTTATGATTTATAAATGATATTATTTTGGTTCATGTATTTATACAGTTAGATTTATGAACAATATCAATAAGGTATTAAGGTTCATGAAAATTATTCTCAAAGCACAATATTGTACTACGTGAAGTTGGACATGAAGTTGAGACTACATTCCAAATACACAAAAGAAGTCTACAACAAAATGTACAATTTCACACATACATACACAAAAGCTTTATTCACTAATATTGACATGTTAGGTTCATAATTTCTGTTTCTACTATTCATGAATTCCGAACTCTAATCAATTGAGATATGGTTATGCATGACTAAGTCTCGAGCTTTTTAAATATAGACATGAAAACCAGTGGAGGAGGCAGTGTATGCTCAGTGGGGGCTACTTTCAATTTTTTTAAGAATATAGTAAAATAAACTAGGTTATTTGATAAAAACTAATTTATTTGGTCGGAAAAAAGCAGATTAATTTTTTTTATATATATAAAATATATTGAAATGGTTTTTTATACATAAAAATACAAAATTTTATGAAAAATACAAAATTTTCTATATAAGTTTTTTATATACAGAAAAATACAATTTTTTCTATATTTTATAAAAAAATTAAAAAAATTTTTTACCTGATTTCGCCAGAAATATTTTTGTAGGTAAAAAAATTAACCAAAGAAATTTAACCGCCACTTTTAGGTAGAAATATTTTTTAGGTAGAAAGGGTTTTTTGGGTGAAAAGTGATTTTTACTGTCTTGAAAAACGTAAAAAGTAGAGAGAGTTGCACGGATTTCAATAGTATTAAAAGTGATTTTTGAGTGAAAAGGGCTTTTGTATGTAAAGTGAAACAAGACCAAATTCCTAACTACGCCACAGTACATGAGTCTCTATTTTGATTTAAACCTACCTTCAAAGTTCAAACGTGGCGCTGGAATCAGGTATGGGGACTCGGGTATTATGGGGACCGGGCTTATGACATCCGTAACGACGTCGTTTGTGTTCCTTCCTATAAATACTTCCAGCTTTTGTCTCCGCCGCCCAACTGAACCATATATTAATGGGTCTGGCAAACCGCTCCCGCCACTACCACCGCCAGGTCCGCTTCTTCGCCACCAAGTACACCGCCAGGGTAACTTCCACAACCTCCGATGGCCGCTCACTCGCCGTCGAGGTCCGCCCCTACTTTCTCCCCACTGACGCCAAGGGCTACCCCCTTCCCCGCCGCGACCTCATCTGCAAAATCGCCCAAATTCTCAACCCCTCGTCCCCCGCCGCCACCGCCTCCGAACCCTTGACCGACCTTTCCCACTACCTCGAAACCCTAACGACCCGCCCCCTCACCCCATCCGAAGCCTCCCTGGTTCTCAAATCCCTCACCTCCAACCCCCGCCTCTCTCTCGAATTCTTCCGCTTCTGCTCCTCCAGAATCCCCAATTTCCGACATGACTGCTTCACCTACAACCGCCTTCTCCTCATCCTCTCCAAAGCAGCGTCCTTTGGCGCCTCCGAGTGGCTCCAGCAGATGCTCGCTGTCGTCGACGAGATGGAGAAGGCCGGTGTCCGAGGCAGCATTTCGACGGTCAACATTCTCGTTGGAGCTTTGGGGGCCGGCGAGGTAGAGAGGTGCTTGGCGCTGGTGCAGAAATGGGGGCTGAAGTTGAATGCGTACACTTTCAAGTGTATTCTGCAGTCTCATTTAAGGTCTTATGAGAGTGACAAAGCGTATGGGGTTTATCTGGACATGAGAAGGAAAGGCTATATATTGGACATTTTTGCTTATAACATGCTTTTGGATGCTCTTGCAAAGGATGATAAGGTATAACGTGGTGATTTCCTGTTGCATATTGTCTTGCTTACTTCTGAATTTCAATTTTGGGTTTGTAGTTGTTGAGTTTGGTTTTTATATATTGCTCAACATAACCAACTGTTTTTGCTTGTGTCAAAGTCTTTTTCCACCAATGCGTCTTGTGTTAATTGTTGGCCAATTTTCATGGCTGATTTTACATGTGGTCTGTATCAAGGATGTTCTTTTGTTTTCTGACTCCTGTGTGTTAGGCTACATATGTGATGGGCTGTGGTGCGCGTGGTTCAGGAAATTGTGTCTTTGAATATGGAAGGTTATATGGTTTGTTAGGTTCCCTAAATGATTTAACTTCCTTATGTCTAGGTGATTTATACAGTGCCTTTGAGATTGGGGCGCATTCTCCTTCTCATTGGTTGTTTTATACAATGCCTTTGAGATGGATATAGCTCCTATATCAATTTTGGTAAATTCTAACTAAATTCAGTTATTATTGTCACATAGCTGAATTTCAGATTCAGTTTTCCTTGGGTCTATTGGGCATTTTGGGCGCATCCTCCTGACATGTTCAGGGTATGGGGGGCCCCCCATCTTGACCCCCAAATCTTGCTTTTGCGGGACTATACTCGTGTGATGATGTTGATGTCTAGGTAATTTATTTTTTTGCTCTGAACTCAATTCCTGAAGCGGCTGGGATTCATGTTTTGAAATCCAAGCATAATTTTGGGTTTCACCATTCTATGCGGAAAATAATTGATGACTGTCCAAACCCATATCTGATTATAAACCAACATTTAAAAATTCTTCAAGTTCCAAAGCAGTGCTCCAGGATTCTTGATTCCAACCTTCGAAATGTGATGTGATTTTTTAAGTTATACGTTTCTTATCTGATTTTCATCTTTCAGGGTCCTCCTTATTGACTTGTCTGCCTATATGTTCTATTTAATTGAACTTCCACAGTTCCTAATTATCTGATTTACAGCTTTTGTGCAGGTAGATCAGGCCTATAAGGTTTATGAAGATATGAAGAGGAAGCATTGTGAGCCTGATGAGTTTACATATACAATAATGATTCGAATGACAGGAAAGATTGATAAGCCCGATGAGTCTCTGATGTTCTTCCATGAAATGTTGAACAAAGGCTTGACCCCAAACCTAATTTCTTACAATACAATGCTTCAAGCCCTATGCAGAGGTCGGATGGTGAAAAAGGCACTTCTTCTTTTCTCCAAGATGGTGGAGAACAATTGTCGGCCTAACGAGTTCACTTATAGTGTTATTCTCAATGTCCTTGCTGCTGAAGGACAACTTGCTAAACTAGATGAGGTTGTTGAGGTATCCAAGAAATACATAACTAAATCAATATACGCTTACCTTGTTAGGACACTAAGCAAATTAGGGCATGCAAATGAGGCTCACCGCCTTTTTTGCAACATGTGGGCCTTCCATGATAAGGGCGATAGGGATGCTTTTATGTCCATGTTAGAGAGTCTTTGTAGCGCGGGTAAAACAGCTGAAGCCGTAGATCTGCTTGATAAGATCCATGAAAAAGGGATAAGCACCGATACCATGATGTACAACACCGTCTTGTCATCTCTTGGCAGGCTAAAGCGGGTCCCTCAGCTTCATGATCTCTATGAGAAGATGAAGAAAGATGGACCCACACCTGATGTATTTACCTACAACATCCTCATATCCAGTCTTGGAAGGTCAGGAAAAGTAGAGGAGGCAGTGAAGATCTTTGAAGAGATGGAGGAGAGTAATGTCACGCCAGATACCGTTTCTTACAATTCCCTGATTAACTGCCTTGGGAAGAACGGTGATGTGGATGACGCCCATATACGGTTTAAGGAGATGCAAGAGAAAGGGTTGAGCCCTGACGTCGTTACTTACAGTACTCTTATAGAGTGCTTTGGGAAGACAGATAGAGTTGAGATGGCTTATAGCTTGTTTGATGAAATGGTTAAGCAAGGCTGTTGCCCCAACATAGTTACGTACAACATCTTGCTTGATTGTCTTGAGAGGAGTGGAAGAACAGGGGATGCAGTAGATTTGTATGTGAAGCTTAAGCAACAAGGGCTGACTCCAGATTCGATCACATATTCAGTTCTGGAGCGGTTGCAGAGTGGGTCGCATAGGACAGGCAGGATTCGCAAGCAGAATCCGATTACTGGATGGATTGTGAGCCCTTTGAGGTAACTGAATCCATCGCATGACTTGTTTGTATCGGAGTTTTAAATTTGATAAAACAGATCGACATGTTTGAATCAGGAACATGTCAATGCTGGCTTTCTTCTGAAGCCGAATTGCAATCATTGCCATTTTATCTTCTATTTCAATCTAAGATGATTTTCATTTTACCATCACATTTTTGAAACCGTTGTCAAGTTGTAATGACAGGTGAATGAGGTAATACATGCTTGCAAGTTGCTAATTGTGAAGCGTCTTGAGTTTCGCCCTTTTAGAATACTAGTTTGCTTACTTTAGAAGGGTGAGAAATTTACATGGACTAGTAGGGTTGTAATTGAACTAAGCTTTAAATGGTTTAGAACTTTTTTTGGGCTCGGTTCGTTTAAGTGCTAGTCGAGCTCGGCGAGCCGCTCGTTTAGTTTGCAGCTAATATATTTACAAGCTCTCAATTGCAAGCAAGTAGGTCGCTCATTTAGGGTTTTCGGTTTTAAAAACTAAAAGACAAATAAAATGTGTATTATAATATATACAAGTATAAAAAATAATTTACCAAAAAAATATAATAATTAATATATTATTATTACAATATACTAAAGTAGTGGTTAAAATAATAAATAAAATGATATATGTTAATTCCACATTGACTTACATCATCCATCTTTTTGAAATTAATTTAATTAGTTGAAGTTTAATTGGATTTTTTTATTGGTTGAAATTTGATTTTAGACAAATACATTATTATAAAATAATAAGACACTTTTGTGTATCGATTTCGTCTTTGATTTGCATCGACTTTTTGATGCACATTGTGCTTGATTTCAAACTTTTTTATTTTTTAAAATTATTTTTAATTTTTAACCTTTTAGATATGTTTATGGATTGGGGATCAAATTAGAACAATTCTTATTCTAAGAAATGAGAACAATTATGAGCCTTTGATTTTGTGAGATCAATGGTCCATATATGCTAATAAAAGAGACGCGTGTGACATTAAATTTTCAGAATTTGGGGGTATTTTTGTCATTTCAAGGTCATTTACATTCAATCTCAACATTCAACTGAAATTTTTCCCGTACGATCGTCTCCTTCGCTCGACTCCTCCTTGTACGCTCCTACAAACAAATCCCTTCATTTTATGGTAATCCATCTTCCTCTCAAGCAAATTCAACTTGAATCCCCTCCTTATTGATGGATTTAGGTACACTTTTCGTTGGTTTAGGTTTTTAATTTTTGTTCATGGATTTTCATGGGTTTAGGTGAGATTTTGCATATTTGTTCATGGATTTTGGTGAAGAAAGTCATAGACTTGATAGAGATTGCAAAATAAAGATTTATGTATGTTTTTTGCTTTGCAATTTGAAGGATTTGATTGAAAATATAGTTTGATTTTGTATGCTTATTTGATTGCCCACGAAGTGTTTGATGAAATGCCTAAACCGTTTTTCTCCATAATAACCCAAACTAATAGCCATAATGAAAACTTAGGATGCTTGAGACTATTTACATGAAGTATTATATGGATACTTGAGGCTAATGAACCTTAGAATCATTCAACTATGTTTGGAAGAGGGGGTGAAAACCCCTAAATGAATGTTCAACTTTTTCTATTTGATAAGTTTATGTAAATTTGAGCTTTATTATATTAGAGGGTTGTGTTTATCAAGATGGTGTGGCAATATGTTGATGGATTAGTCAGCTACAAGTTCTAGGTCTTACTACACTTGTTTTTCTCTTTATGCAAATGCAACAGTTTATTGAATTTTGTCTCTAAACAATTTGTAAGGTTAAAGTGGAACTAGTCAGGAAGTCGTGAACCGAATTGTCATTTTCAATGAACTTTAATGTCTATTGTTATGAATCGCATTGACAATCTTTGTGAACCAAAAGAACACTGTTATTTTGCACCCTTTTACTAGATCTCTTCTTTTTCTCCCTTTTATTGTAGGTTGTTCATCAAGCTCCGGCAACCTAATTTGTCTAATTCAGATAAAGATTATAGTATTGATGGGGTTCAATTGACGGGTCTTGATAATGATGTTAGCGTTGACCGTGGGGTTCATCAAGATACGGTCATCCTAAAATTTGAAGTAAACTAATAGATACTGGTCATTTGGTTTTCAAATCCACCAAAAATGACCAAATTTGATACAATTTATGTCAAATACTATTGTTATTTACATGAACCGCATTGTGATTTTCAATGAACCATATAGTTTAATATTATGAACTGTAATGACAATATTTGTGAACCAAAAGAAAAATATTTTTTTTCACATTATATTGCCCATTATGTGTTCCATGTTGCTTATAAATTAGCTTAATTTTTTCCTTTTTTTATTGTAGGTTGTTCATCAAGCTCTGGTCATCCTAACTTGTCTCATTCGGATAATGATGCTAGTATTGATGGAGTTTCATTGAAGGGTCTTGATAATGATGAGAATGTTGATGGAGTTCCATTGGATGATCATGATGAAACTAGTGACACCTACATTCTTCACAAATCACAAGATTGTTCTTATTTCATTCCCAAGATTGAACATTGAAGTTCCAATTCTCTATTTGTCTTTTTAGTAGTTGTTATGTGTTTTGTGGATTAAGTTGTCTATTTTTATGGTACTTTGTGTTTGACAAATCACTTTGCTACTTGTAATTGCTTTTAAGGTTGTTTTTGACTTCACATCGAACCCAATGATCTGAATGTCTTCTTTACAAATTTGATGCATTTTTTGTTAAATGAACTGATTATTTAAAATCCATGAACCTTCATGTCGAACACTATGAACCTTCATGTCGAACACTATGAACCTTCATGTCGAACACTATTAACCGTGTAATTAATTCTATGAACCGTGTAAGTAATCAAGCATCAATCTTTTACATTGTTTTCTCAAAATGGACCCTTTCCATTGTGTAGCACCTGTAGTGATTTGCACTGCTTCTAGTTAACTATTATAATAACAATGTAGTTTAAAATCATAGTTAGTATTCTATCAACCTACAAGTATAAATTGAAATACCATGTACGATTAAAAAAACATGAACCAAACTTTAATGTACTATGAACCAAAAGAACAAAAAATCATAAATCAAAATTACAACTAGTATGACTTAAAAGACATGAATTGTAAGATGAACTATTATGAACCATACTTTAATGTACTATGAGTCAAAAGAACAAATGTCATGAACCAGATTACACCTAGTATGGCTTAAAAGACATGAACGGTAAGATGAACAATTATGAACCAAACTTTATTGCACTATGAACCAAAAGAAAAAATGTCATGAACCAAAATTACAACTAGTATGGCTTAAAAGACATGAGCTATAAGATGAACTATTATGAACCCGAGCTTACAAAATCATGAACTGAAAGAAGAGTTATAATGAACCAAAATATATAAAGCGTTTATAGAATTAGCCTATGTGAGATTTGAACCCACATCTATGTGCACATGCACATTGCTCTACCATTTGAGCTAATAGCTATAAAAAATGTGTATATATGATGATATCATACCATCTCAATAGTCTTTCCTGAAAGGCTCTCTCTTTTTTACTCCTCGTATAAAGCCTAAAATGAAAAAAATACATCAGGAATCCAATAATAAACAACACCAATCATAATGATACTGGAAATGTAATTCCACTAAATTCTAAATAAAATAAAATGGTTAAATATCCCAATAATCTTTTTCTTTCTCTAAAATAGAGAATTTAATAAACTTTATAATTTCATATTATATTATGAAAGGTTACAAAAGTTTACTACAATGACAATTAAAAATTTAATTAAATATATTATGCAAGACGGATATCCAATTAAGTATTTTCTCTTAAAAAGAGAGTTGAATTATTTTTATAATTATCTTAATAAATTATAAAAGTGTTATAAATGTAATATCCGAAATATTCCAAGGTTTGTAAAAACCATTATAATATAATTTATAATCTTTTTTCTCTATAACAAGAGAACTTAAATAATTTAAATAAATAAATTCAAGAATATATTATAAAGGATTATGAAGGCATAAAAGCATTCAAATAAAAATAAGGCTTTTGTAAAATTCAAAATTTATTAAATAATGGAGTGTGCAAGACTAAAAATAGTACAATGAAAATTAAATAAAAAGGAGGCAAGAGTCGTGACTCGAACCCGAGACCTCTCGCTCCTTTCATACAAACACACACTCCTCAAACCGCTATGCTAATGTAATTTGACTACCCAATTCACCACACTTTTAATAATACACCCTCCTCCTCCTCCTCCTCCTTCTTCTTCTTCTTCTTCAAGAGTCAAAGAAGTCTGATATTGAAGTGATGCTCAAACCAATGCATGTAAAAATTTAGTCTGACTTCTCCATTCTTGCTTGCAAGACCAACCATAGATTACATCATCAAGAATCATCATCAACAAACACAAATCCCCCCAATCCTCATCAATCAAACCCTTCTCCATTGGTCAAAATCCATTGTCATGGATCACCAAAGCTCCCATGGTTGCCTATTTAAAGGCTGGAAAATTCAATTCTAACTCACACAAACTCTTTCTCCTCTCTTTCTCTAGGCATAATTGCTCTCTTTTCAATAAAAAATCAGCCTTGAAGCCATTGTTTACTTGCTGAATTTTTTTACAAAAACCCACAAAAAACCCTAATTTCTTCCCCTAGCCCCATCGGACCACCACGGAGGTGCCGACCGGCCACCACCACCACTCCGGCGCACCACCACCGGCCGCCAGGAGCCGCGCCACGCTGGAGGAGCCTCGCTGCCCGTCGTCGTCCGTCCGTCTTGTGCTCTCTGGCATTGTACGTCAATCAGGAGAAGAAGCAAGAGCATTAGTGGGCCTAATCCTAATTTTGGGTAATTTCTAATTAATCTTGAGCTAGAATTTTTAAGTCCAAAACACTTATTAAAAATCAGCTTTATACATATTAATTTCTGAAATATTAAAAAAAATCAGATTTATAAAATGCAAATGCTTGTACATAAATCTTAATAAAAATAAACATGCTTGCAAGATTCAAGAGAAAATGAATTCTACAAATTATAAAATAAATCCTAATAATTTGTAGGGAGTATAATAGGGTTTTAGGCATGTAAATGATGAATTTAAAAATATATTACTTGGTTGTAGTTTATTTTAATAATTAAAGAAATAGAATAAGATAATGAGATTTAATATAAATAGGCACTATTAAAAAGGAAAATAGACTTGCACGCCTTTAATCTTATTATATGCTTTGGAATAATATTAGTAAGATAATTTTATATGATTAAGTTGAAGGCTAAAAAGATAAATAAATAAGTTGCATGTGTTTTTATATAAATAAATATATTATAATAGACATGAGAAAAAAATTATTAAATAAAGTCATGGGATTGGATTATGGGATTTATATAAATGAGAAGTATAATATAAACATTATGATTTCCCTATTTTGAAGTTATTATTATAACAAAAAGACATAAGTTGTTAGAAAAGATATGCTAGCAATATTATAATTTTTGCACAAATAAAATATTTATAAATCATTGTGACATGGAAATTATTAAATAAAAATAGTGGATACATTAAGAGTATGTTATATATATAATTAATGGCATAAATTATTGAGTATGTTAGTTTGTTAAAAGATATCTTATATAAAAAAGATATAAAAGATAAGAAAAGATATTATTATGGTCTTAGGTATAAATAAATAAATTATATACTCCTAGTTATAAGATAATGTTATAAGGCATGTTTCTATCTCATAAACTAAAGATATATGAGTAAACTATTTAATAGATAATAAGATGATATTATTAAATCTTATACTTGGATATTACTACAATAAGTATGGTAGAGAATTCTATTTAAGGAAAGTTCTAGAAAAAGCCTTATTACCTTATAAGTATATTTATAAAGTATGGTATGTTTCTTATGAAGAGAATAAAAAGAGAAGGATGTTATAATGAGAATATATTATAAAGATTTAAAATGATCTTATATGATAAGGTGGATATTAAAATAATAATAAGAGAAATAAATTCAACTACAAGGGTATTTTAGACTTTTCACATCCTAAGAAGAGTTTTATAAAAACAATACTTCATATAGTTATGAAAACTATATCTTAATGATTTCATAAAGATATTTCCTTGCTTGGTTATAATAAGAATATAATAAGTTAAGTTAAAAAGGAATATTGTAAGAAAAATAATAAAGTATGACTTGGTTTCAAACGATTAATGAATGAAACTAAAATAAGGATTTTATAAACGTGATTGGAAACTCTGTTCCAAGTGCGCTAATCCGCCCCTCGCTTCCCGCTTGGGGTCAGAAACAATCTAGTTGGAAAGACGAGGTCCTAATAATCTAAAAGGACGAGGTCCTAATAATCTAAAAGGACGAGGTCCTAATAATCTAAAGCACGAGGTCCTAACTCTCTAAGCGAACGAGGTTCGCTAAACTCTCAAAAGGACGAGGTCCTAACTCTTTAAGCGAACAAGGCTTGCTAACTCTCTAAAAGGACGAGATCCTAACTCTCTAAAAGGACGAGGTCCTAACTCTCTAAAAGGACGAGATCTTAACTCTCTAAAAGGACGAGGTCCTAATTCTCTAAAGTGGACGAGGTCCGCTAATTCTCTAAAGTGGACGAGGTCCGCTAATTCTCTAAGTGGACGAGGTCCGCTAATTCTCTAAGCGGACGAGGTCTGTTAGCTCTCTATAGTGCGCGCAATCCGAGCAAGGCTCGGGGTTGGCACTTAAATCTCGATTTCAAAGATCGAGGCCCTAATTTCCTTTGCGAGATGTGCGTACCCCATCTGATCTCAAGTATAGATCTCAAGTGTGCGCACCTGTCTATTGTCTCGTTGCACTCGTGGAACGAGAACACCAAGCCAAGAGGTTGTGATGGTGCGCGAAATAACCGCTAAATAATCGAGGGTGAATTAATAATATAAGAAAGATGTCGCGTTGCATGCACGCGTTTGAGCAGTAATATGCATGTAAAATTTAGCGAACTCCATGTGCATATATGTATATATATATATTGATAAGTCGTTTTTGGCATGCAATATGTTGATAAGTCGTTTTATCATTTTCCTCAATCTCGAAATTCTTCGTTCTTTGCCAATTTTGAATCTGTTGTTTTACATATTCTTCAGGTTTGGTTTCATATGTTGCTTCCTTGTTGGTTAAAATTTGTTTGATTCCTTATATGCCATATACACCACCATGTTGTCATTAATTCTGTTAATTGGTTTTCATTTAACACATTTCTGATTTGGTTTAGGTTATGTTTCATATCCCAATTATTACTTTCGATGCGGTTTATGGTTTGTAGGATATCTCTGTTGACATGCTTCAAAGTTTTTTTAAGATATAGGCATTCACAAAATAGACCAGTAGAGTCTTCGTAATGGTGGTTGCGCATCAGACATTCCGATGTGACTTCTGCGTGTTTTGTAATCAGTCGGGCTTTTTGTGGGTAGTCCATGATTACACAACCTCCATATAAACATTTTAATTTTTGGTGAAACCTCTAATTTTTAAATCCATTTATATTTGTAATCTTCTTGATTTTGTTGGTTTGCATGAGTTCTATTGTTGATTTTATAGAGAACCACTCATTTTTGTTTGGTTGTCAATATAAACGGTCTTTTATATTGTTTTGAGATTTTATAATGTTTGTTATTTTTTCTATTGCATTGGTTAGTAAGTATTTTGCTAATTCTATTTGGTTCCACTCCTTATTTGGGGTTATAAACTTTGCAACCTTCCATTGTTCATTTCTTGCATTAGCTCACAATGGTATTATTTTGTCTAACGGGTCTTTTGTTATCCATGCATCCGTCTAGAAATTAATAATCTGCAATATGTTGCATTATGTTGATAAACCTCTATTTTAGTACTCCCTCCGTTTCACAATACTTGATCTTAGACCAAATTTCACACATATTAAGAAAACAAAAATTTCCCCAAATTGACCCTATTAAATACTCTTTCTTTTTTCCCAATTACTAAGAAATTTTGGGATATGTGTAATGTGGGGGTATACACAAGGGTATAAATGAATTTTTTTTTTATATGAACAATCATTTTGATACAAAAAAAAGCTTTAAGAACAAGTATTGTGAAACAGAGAGAGTATATAGTAATGATTATCGATATGGATTATAGATTTTTTTTGATTGCCCATTGGTTCACCAGAGTTTCGTCTTGGCTACATTCAGTTCAACGTGGGTCGCACACGATTTTGACGGGTGAATCTTTAAAAGAAATTTTTTTTACATCAATTAAAATTAAACCCCAAACTTTAGTAAATGTGGAGCGCTTTCTCCCTAAACCAACTCCCTTTACTTAGGTTATAGATAGATAGTTTCGAAAGGATGAAATTTTTTAAAATTCTTGAATTTGAACTCATAAAAAAATAGGGTGGCCCGTCGACATGAATAGGAATCGCATCAAATTCTGTCCTCCCAAACGGACGGTTGAGATCCATGGCTTCTGTCGCCCCATCATTCCGCTGATGGGTTGCTGTGACTGTCATCGTGTCACGCCTATTTATCTTTCGAGAATCCATCGGGACAAGCAGACGAGTTCGGAGAGAGAGATCCGTAGAAGATAATCGGAAACATGTCGTGGCAAACTTATGTCGACGATCACCTGATGTGCGAAATCGAAGGCGGCAACCACCTAACCTCCGCTGCCATAATCGGCCACGAAGGAAGTGTCTGGGCGCAGAGCGCCACTTTCCCCCAGGTCTCTCTCTCTATCCGTTTCACTGTCTAGGTAGATTTGGTTCTTGTAAGATCCGTGGGTGGAATTTATTTATTCGCTTTTGTGTTAAATCTCTTTCTGACTATTTCTGGATCCAAAAGTTCAATCGACGTGTGGCTTGAATTTCGTCCGATGCAATTCTTGGCGGATCGATATACATAATGGTGTTGTAGATGCATTTTTGTTCAATTTGATGCCATGAATTTGACAACTGTGTGAATTTGAATGGACTCGAGTCCAATTGTCTGGATAATTAATCGGACATTTGCGATTAAAATAATTTGTTTCGTTTCGTTTCGTTTCGTTTATGTCATCCTTTTTCCGGGGATCCATGAGTTCATTAATTAATGTCTTCTTGACTTTCAGCATGTGTGTATGATTAGGATATTAGATTAAAAGAAGTATTCATCTAAGAATAATTTGAAATTTGATCTTGCTTGTTCTGTAAGCTCATTTGCTAAAATCAACTCTTATTTTATTGTCTATGTGACAACTGACATGTCAAAACTTCTGATCATGCCTTAGAAGACTATATAATGTGGCCTCCTACCCTCATTTAAATTCATTAATAAATTGAGAAATCCTAAATAGTGGCCTGCAAAACAAATTGGGTAGAATTTTAGATTACTTGTATGAAAATCATACGGGTTCTTGCAAGTGCTAGAAAATTCACAGCCAACATAAGTTACAAAATTGAAAATGTTGGAAGTGATTCTGTAACTTTACAATGACAATGGGTATAAATTTGTTAGTTTCGATCCAAAAAAACTTATATTTTAAAGGATAAATTAGATAAACTACCGATAAACTATGAGAGTTTTCAAAAGGCTGCCTGTGCAAAGGGAAATTTTCCAAAATCCCAAAGTTGGGTGTTTTTTTTTTCCACTTTCCTTTTATACTTGTGCTTTTTTTGAAACTCCCCTAATTGACAGTTTTTTTTATTGAATTTATTTTTCCATCATTTGTTTATAAGGGATAGGTGGTTTTTGCAAAACAACCAAAATGTTTATGTTAATCACTACATGTTGCTTATATCAAAATGTATGAAAGACAAGGTTGGTAGCTAAGAAATGTTCTGTAAACCTGTTGTTATTAAAAAAAATCTTTTCCTATGCTTTGAAGCTTTTCTCTCTGTTGCCCCAAACTATTATGAAAATAACATCATATTTTGGGATGGTCTTTAATCTTTGGTGATAGAGAGCGAGATTTTTCATGTGCGGTGTTGTTTAATGTCCCTGACTTCATTATATTGGATAAAATTGGAGCTCTATTTTAAAACCTTTGATTGTGTATGTGGACGCGCATGTGTGGTCACTTGTGTGCGTGTGTGTGTTTTATTCTTGTAGGATGACTTTATTTAAGGGGTGATAGAATGGTCCTCTACCTAACTCATTATCAAATCCGACTCTTTCTGTTTCTGTCATGCAGTTTAAGCCTGAAGAGATCTCTGCAATTATGAAAGATTTTGATGAACCAGGATCCCTTGCCCCTACTGGTTTACACCTTGGTGGCACAAAGTACATGGTTATTCAAGGAGAACCTGGAGCTGTTATTCGTGGGAAGAAGGTACAGCATGCCATCTTTTTCTTTTTCTCTTTTTTTTTGGCTGATTGCAACATTTTTAATGGCATTGTATATTTAATGAAATGCATTTTGAGCTTCAGCCTCTAGTTGATACTTGATGTGCCTCTTAGCTTAGGCTCTGGAACTTGTCTAATATTAACAGTTGGGCTCACTGATATCTAAGTAGCTGGAACAAGTCATTAAATTACTCGTGGAAGAAGCTGAACTCAATGGCTGTTAATCATCATATTGCAGTGTTAGTTGTGTGTGTACATCAACAGGTAGCAATTGTATTTGGGGTGAAACTTTATACTAGAATTTTTTCAGTTTGATTCATTTGGATGCTTAAATGATAGTTTATGCCTTAATCTTGATGTCTTTCTTCGTGGAAGCATATCAAGTTTCTTATGTTCATTTCACATTGATGCCTTCTTGAAAACCAACCATTAATCCTCTCCAGTTTCTTTCACCAGTAGTGAAATGAGAAACTAATGCATATAGTTCACACCTTTCTCTGTTGTACCAGTCATCATTTAACTTGTATATTTCCGTTGTTTTGCCGGACTACATACCTCTCATGGAATCAAAAGCAAAACATGTAGAAGTACTAATTCCAGGTTTTGTTTTTTTGGGTTCCTGACATGATTTTATTGAAAAGAAATGGTCCTTTTTTGTTAGATGCGATGGAGTGGCTGACAGATTATCAAAAATAGAGTGTTGCGCAAATTCATTCTAATTGGTTAGATCAATTGCTTAGAAGTCTCTCATTCTTAAGAATGCTCTTTGGAGGATCAACCTAAGCCCTTACCCCTATAAAAAGTGCTCAAGTATGGAAACAAAGAGTTTTTAATCCCTATGTTTCAAGTTATGCGGCCCCGTATTGCACATGACATGTCTGCTAATTACTCTTTCCCGATTTAACTTTTTGATGCCGGCCAATGTGTTTTCATAGACTTGAATTTGTGTAGAAGTAAACTTGATAATAGTAAATCAGTTGCCAAGTTAGTTTTATGCTAGGCTGTTTTCCTTGAAAAGCATATGAGACACAAGAACGGTAAAGATTGTCTTCTTAGTTTGAGATGGCACATCCATTCGTTCAATACAAAGTAGCATTCATGTTCACTCTGACCATGCTCCTGTTTCCACGAATGAACTTTCAGGGATCCGGTGGAATCTGCGTGAAGAAGACTGGTCAGGCTTTAATTATGGGTATATATGATGAACCCGTCACTCCTGGACAGTGTAACATGGTTGTTGAGAGGCTAGGAGACTATCTCATTGATCAGGGACTGTAGGTCTCCTTAACTCTCTCCTCTCATGGTGTTTGCTATTACAAAATATTATTTTCAGTTTGTCGGCCTGCATTCATCATGATTGCATACATGACTTGCACCTGGGAAAGGAATTAGTGCTGCAAAATAATTTGAGTGAGAAAGCAGGCGGGGTTTTTGCCCTTTATCTTATGTAATTTGTTTTTAATCTTTGGGACGTGGATCTTTGCTGGCTTGTATAGCATATCTTTTAGGGCGAATTATTGCTTTCCTGTTTAAGGATTGGGAATTTGGTTTGAGTTTTGGCCTTTGTTGGAACTATATTTTTCGCTTGATAAGTGGTGTATCCACTTTCTTACAGCCGTCGGCAAAATTTTTTGGCATTCAGAAACTTTAGCATGGAAGATCTTATTGTGAAGTGCGAAATGTAACAGTGACCACACAAAAAGAGAAGTTGACTACCTTTTACTCGCATTTTTTAAAGGAGCATAAGGGAAAAAAAACGTTATGTCCATCTGCAAAGTCGACAAACCAGATTTACAAATGAAAGGCCATGCCACCTAATCCCATTTGCCAAATCTAATTTCCATGATTGCTAGATCCTACAAAAGTATGAGCATAAGCCGTTTTTTTGGGAAAATAAAAATGTTTTCAAGTGGTGTCTTGTTGAAATTGTTGATCCTTTTTGCTTTCCCACGCGTAAAGTATAGGAAGACTGTCGCAATTACGGTAAGAGGAAGAAGAAGGAGAAGACAATTTGTCTTTTTTCTTTCGTTCCTATTTTAGAAAGTTGAAATGGAGAGAAATATAGGCAGCGTGTGGTACGTGCTTTTGCTAGAAGAGGGAGATTCGAACTTATAGATGGTATCACTAGGGGACGTTCTCTTATATCATAGAAGGCATAATATACTTACAATTGAAATTAACAAAGTATACATTACCTTCAAATAATATCAACCACTATCCTTCTACGTCCACATCCTTTTCTACCCTTTCAATTTCCTTGTACTTGTACATACTAGACGTCCAAACAAACGCACAAAACCCCAGTCCACACAGTACACTCAAAACCCAATAGAACCCATCCAAATGGGCTTCATTTAGGTTATTATTCACAAGCCATTTCTCATGGTATCTCGAGGTTATCGCCTGCACAATCGCTATAACTGCGCTACTAACAAAGCTCCCAATCCCGGTCAAGATCAAATACGCAGCTGCCCCAAGACTCCTCAATCCACTCGGCATCTGATCATAGAACAGCTCTTGCATCCCGACCACAGCAAACACCTCTGCCACCGTCACCACCATGTATTGGGGCAACAGCCACCACACACTCAAAGGCACAGTCGCCTTTGCATCATCGAAGTGCCCATTGGCCTTGGCTACACT
Organism: Fallopia convolvulus; assembly: GCA_964016875.1. NCBI lineage: Eukaryota > Viridiplantae > Streptophyta > Magnoliopsida > Caryophyllales > Polygonaceae > Fallopia > Fallopia convolvulus. The sequence continues at coordinate 37,052,750 of OZ024722.1, forward strand.
TACCCTCTTGCTTTCAACCAGAGCCGAGACGATCATAACAACCATAGAAAGGAATTGGCCAATCCCGATTCTTTGTAAGGTAGAAATGCCGGTTGGGCGGCCTGTAAGCTTCCTCATGAAGGGAACGAATGCTCGGTCGTAGAGGACAATGAGGCCGAGCATTAGGGTTGTGGAGACGAAGAGAGGGATGTAGGGTGTTGGGAGCTTGAGATGAGAGGCGGTGCCCAAGGGGGATTCCATGGTGTTAGCTTGCTTGGTGAAGAAGGTGAAGAGTTGAGCGTAGACGATGCTGTAAGGATAGCAAGTGAGCCATATGGGAAGCAAACGGAGGACTTGTTTTACTTCCTCTACTTGCTTTAATGTGCATAGTCGCCATGGGTTTTTGGTTTCGGATTTGGCGTCTTCTTCGTCTATCACCATTGCCTTGTCCAAGAATCTGATCAAAGAAATCAACAATATAATAAATGGGTGATCGAGAAACTCGTGACTACTTTGGAGACGGTACTCATCATTAAGAAATGTCATAATTCTCTGATCTCAACGTAGCTAATAGCCTAATACGGAGTACTAGTTAAAAAATTACCCCAATCTTAGGCAAACCTCCTATTTGTTAGCATCATTGAACGCATACCTGAACTGCTGGGTGCGCACTACACTCACGCGTGGGCCCCACTCGCCTCCGTCCTCCGCCAGGATCCCCAATTTCTCCTCCCTCACCCCCCGCTTCCTCGCCGCCGCGACCACCACCTGCGCCACCCTTGTAAACGGGCTGCGGCCCGCGGGCGGCGGGGGGTCGCGGCGGTAGAATCGGGCGCCGATGAGAAAGACGGCGAGGGCGAGGGCCATCCCGGCGGTGGGGATGCCGAAGCCGGCGGCCATGCCGATGTTGTGCTGGACGAAGAAGACGGTGGCGATGCCGAGGAGCGCCCCCGAGACTATCCCCATGTACCACCAGTTGAAGAAGGAGCTCTTGGCCGCCTTCTGCTCCGCCGTCGACTCCTCGAACTGGTCGGCGGCGAACGTCTGGACCGAGGGCTTGTGGCCCCCTTCCCCGACGGCCAGGATGTATAGGGATACGTAGAAGAAGGGTCGTCGGATTTTCAGCGGAATCACCAGCGTCGACAGGAAGAGGAACACCAGTCCCTGTAATTAAGACAAGTAAAATTTCAACTGATTTACAGCTGGTTATGATCGATACATCTACATGACTACATGCATGCATATTATTTTTCTTAAGAAAAAGGAAAAATAAGAAATAAATAAAAAGATGCAGATTGCAGAAAGGCAGAAAGGGAGAATTAGGCATAAATTAAGTGAAAGCAATTAATTACGAAGAGGTAGATGAGGGAGGAGAAGAGGGCGGTGCGGAAGCGGCCGAGGAGTGAATCGGCGACGAAGGCCCCGAAGAGAGGGCAGATGAAGGCCACGCCTTGCCACAGATTGATGCTCTTGGCCGCCGTCGCCGTCGCATCCCCCATCACCTCCGTCAGATAGCTTATCAGCCCGCTCGTTATCCCGTAGAACGAAAACCTCTCCGCCATCTCCACCACTGTCCGTCCCTCCACCATCAATTTAATTTATTTATTCAACTAATTATTCAATTTAATTAAGGTAAAATTTAATTAATCGATCAGTAACTTACGTATGATGAAGATGGCCGCCTTCCACCCGCCCTTGGAGGCGGCAGAGCGACCGGAGGTAGGCATGTGAGCGAGCCGGAGAAAGAGAGATATTTTCAACTCGATCTAATTTCAATGCAAGTATAGTACAGCTAGTAGTGAGAGTTTGGGGATGATGATATTTAGCTGGGTGGGAAAGTAATTTAAGTAATATAATAAATGTTTCCCATTAATGCATCTTTGAATGCTTTTGTTTCATTTACTTTTTAAGAAAATTTCACAAACTTTCCTTTTTTTTTTCTTTTTTTTTCAAAAACTATCACCTATTTCTATTTATACCTTTTCATTTAAAAAATCACTCAAAATTTTAGGACGAATTAATTATATAGCAAAAATTAGGAGGCTAATTAGGTGGATATTAGGAGAATTGGGAAAATTAGTTAAATAGCAAAACGGCTCGCGCGCACCCATATTCCGCGAAACTCGATCTCTTCCTTCTTCACGCTAGCTTCTCGTTGCTTTCGCGATCCTATTGTCATCACGAACGCATTCTAGAAATTAGGAGGCTAGCTTCTCAATCGATTTCATTCCAGTTGTCATCACGAACGCATTGGTCTTCGTTTTCGTGGTCGATTCCTGTCATCAAAAGTTTCGCGCAAATTTCGCCATTGAAAGCTCGTCGAATTCATTCCAGGTGTCATCACGATTCACGACCGATTACTAGTCGTTTTTCGAGATCGAATCCTTTATCCTGTCATCTACAACAATCGTTTTATCTACAAGGCAATCAAAATCCTTTGTCCTGTCATCTACAACGAGGCAAGTTTCCCAGACAATGTCATCATATTTCACAAGATTTAATCTACATACGTAACAAAGTTTCAATTTTGATGTTAGATCTGCCATGGAAAAACTGTCATCATCATGTTTATGGGATGACAATTCAATAAAACGATTTTTTTTTGAAAAATCTCCAATTTGATGACACTGTTCATAATTACAGTCAATTTGATGACAGTGTTTGTGATAACAGTGGTGAAGTTTAGTTGTAACAGTCTTTGTGATGACAATGTTCAAGTTAGTTCATGCCATTGTCGATGTTAGATGATGTCAAATTTCTGATGATAGATGTTAGTGATGACAGTGGTTCATTATGACAGTGTTTTGATGATAGATGTTATTTGATGACAGTGGTTCATTATGACAGTGTTTTGATGATAGATGTTAGTGATGACAGTCGTTCATGATGACAATGTTCATGTTATTTGATGACATATTTCATGTTTAGATGATGATATATTTTTTGATGATAGATGTTAGTTGATGACAATATTTGTGATGTCTCTAATTGGTGTTTGTTGATTACAAATGATGACAGCAAATGGATATCAAGGTTCTAACTGTCTGTGTTGGTGGAGGATGGAAGACAAACAATGGTGAATGTCTTTATATTGGTGATGATGTAAATTCGAAAGCATTTCTGTTGGAGGAGGATGTAACACTAGACGATCTAAAGAAGAAGATTGTGGCAAGGTTTGCAATGAACTCACAACCAGCAGAAATCAACCTATCACACCTACATCCAACAAAAAAGGTGACAAGTCCTTTCACAATTGAGACAGATGAAGATCTCAAATCATTCTACCAGATTAGCAACACACCTCAAGTTGCTTGGGGTTTGCCTATCTATGTTACAATAAATGGAAGAAGGAAAAGAAAAGAGCTTGCAACTGAGAATATGCAACTGTCATCGAAGGGAAAAGAGCTTGCAACTGAGAATATGCAACTGTCATCAAGTGTAAACAACATCTACCAACCACTAGAAATGTATGATGCACATGAAAATGCAATGATATCTGATGATGATGATGAAGAAGTTGATCATCCACCAGATAATCAGTTTGTTCAAGTAGGGCAACTGTTTCGAACAAAAGAAGATCTAAAGACTGCAATATATAACCAAGCAATAAAGGAGAGCTATGGTTTCAAAGTGCACAGATCAAGGAAAGATTACTACTCGCTGAAATGTGTACATAAAGAATGTGAATGGCAATTGGTGGCATCAAAACTGAAAGGCTTGAGTTATTTTGAGGTGAAGAAATTCAACGAAAACCATACATGCCCATTCGAAGTGAGATGTTCAAGGCATATGCAACCACCATATCAAATTATTGCACAGAAAATAAAAATAAGGTATGTTTCTATTTTGTAATCACTGTCATCGTTGTCATCTCTGTCACCTCCTGAAAATACATCGTTGTCATCACAGGTTTGATGGTGTTAACAAGGGACCAGACCCAAGTATGATCATGAATGACATGAGAAATGATTACTTGCAAAATATTAGCTACTGGAAAGCTTGGAAGGCACAACAATGGGCACAAGTGCTGATAAGAGGATCATCGGAAGAAAACTATGAGATGCTCCCATCATATTGTCACATGATCAAAAGAACAAATCAAGGCACGTACACATGCCTCGAAGTTGAAAGCCAAGGTAGATTCAAGTATGTCTTCGTATCAATCGGAGCATCAATTAGAGGTTTTAATCAATTGAGAAAGGTATTGTCATCACTATGATAAGCTGTCATCACTTTTATTCATGACCAACTGTCATCAATTTTGATTTCTCATCTATCTTTATAATCAAATGCAGGTCATTCAAGTAGATGGAACGCATCTCCACAACAAATATTTGGGAGTTTTAATTACTGCTTCAGTACAAGATGCAAACCAACAGATATATCCTCTCGCTTATGCCAGAGTGGATTCTGAAAATGATAAAGCTTGGAAGTGGTTTTTTGATCAGTTGCTAATTGTAATTCCATGCTCTAGTGAGTTAGTGTTCGTGTCAGATCGGCATTTAAGCATTGGAAAATCTGTTGAATCAGTCTACAGATGTGCAAAACACGTGATATGTATTCGACATTTGAAGAAAAATCTCATTACAAGATTCAAGGAAAAAGGGATTGCAAAGTTGTTCAAGCAAGCAGCTGAATCTTACACGATGACATACTTCAACAAATACTTCCAAGACATTTGTTCAAAGAATCCAGATATGAGACAATATTTAAGGGATGCAGGACTAGAAAAGTGGTCAAGAGTACACTTTAATGGAGATAGGTATAACATAATGACCACCAACAACTCAGAAAGTCTCAACAACGTTTTGAAACAAGCAAGATCTTTCCCTATTGTTGCTCTCTTGGAATTCATCAGAGATTTGTTGTCAAGATGGTTTGCAGAGCGTAAGCAAACAATCCAAGAGAACACCAACCAGCTGCCACCAACAATACATAAGATTCTTGAGCTAAGATGCAAGAAATCAAAGAGATATGGCGTTAAAGTCCTAAATAATTCTCAGTTCGAAGTCTTCAGTGGAGACTTCTTCGGTGTGGTCAATCTAGCTCAAAAAACATGCAGTTGCCGGATGTTTGACTTAGAAAAAATCCCTTGTGTTCATGCCCTTGCTGCAATTCAGCAAATGCAATACCCATTGAGAAGCTTTATCTGTGAGTACTACCAATTTGAAGCTTGATCCTCAACATACGAAGATTCAATCTACCCACTTCCTCCAAAAACAGATTGGGATGTGCCTGTAAAAGTTAAAAGCACAATATGTCATCCACCAAATGTGAGAAGGATGACTGGGAGACCTAAAAGAAAAAGGATCCCTTCCAAAGGCGAGTTCAATACAAAGAGAAGCAAGAATGCTAAGAAGGATAAGGTTTCAGCTGAATCAAGCAACACCACAAATATTATAGAATAGAATTTCCTTCATTTCCTTTTGTTGTCATCAGTCCAATCGGATTGTTGTCATCGATATACAATGTTTCTGTTACTGTCATCATAAAACTGTTGTCATCAATATCCAGTAAATGTTACTATTCAACTGTTTTTATTACTGTCATCACTATTGTCTTTACAATTGTCATTTAAAACAAAATCAAATAAGCAAATGCATATATTGAATTGAATATGTTTGAATTCTCTCAAATAACATTCATTTATTACACATCCATGCATGCATTGGTGCACATGAACCTTTACCCCCTATTCTGATGACAGTATCAAACAGCCTATCATCAAAAAAAGCAATTTTCTATTTTTGAAGCATATCATCAAAATTAGCTTTAAATAAGACCAATGAATAGATAAAATCCATAAATACATTGTAAAAAAGGTCATTCATTCAAAAAGATTTGCTTTTAATTTGCTATTTTAAAATTCTCATATAAAAAGTATACTTCTATCATCACAAAACACTCTCATTCCAGAAAATAAAAAAAAAGTTCTCAACAACAGCAGAAAACACATTTCAATTCAACCATGTCAAGAAGGAATGCCATAACCAGAAGAACCTACGCCAATCCATTCGTCACCTTCACAATGGTGAACGTTGAGGTAGCAATCAGTCCATATAATTCTTTTTGTACACCATATATTTCATGAAAACTAACAAATTTTCTATTCCGTGCATAGACTAATGAGAGAACACCAATAAGAATAAGAGCACACACACCATTGTCGAAATTGGTGAACCGTTATAGCATTATGAAGGGGGTACCACCAGGATATATGAAATTCTTCTTAAGCGAAACCGATATCACATCACGGATTGAAGGAGACACCTATATTTCTGTAAGTGTTCATGATAATCCAATTTCTTGTCATCGGAACATATACATGACATCATGATAATGCTTTCTTTGCAGCTTGGCCTTAATGAAGATTCTGAGATCAGAGCAATCAAACCAACAATACAGCAATGAAGGGTTTCTTATTCAATATTTTTCTCTTTTAATATGATTATACCATGAATCTTCTAGTTGGCGTTTTGACTGTTGTATGTTGCATTTCATGGGATTTTCTTTCTTTATCTGTCATCGAATTGTTTTCCATTTTAATATTAGTATGTAACATCTCGTAAGATCTACTGTCATTACAATTACTGTCATCACAGTTGAATATCAAAAAAGACATAAATTTTGCAAGAACAATTACTGTTATCACAATAAAAGGTTCTACAAGTAGTTATATCCATCTCCTACTTTGTCATCAAACACCTAAACAAAAGTTAAAACATTGTCATCAACCACTAGACCTAACACTGTCATCACCTATCATCACAGATTACATTTCACTAACAACACGTCTATATCCATCTCCAACAGCCAGATCCAATTTTTGATGAACCACCCAATGGAAGTTAAAAAAATCTATGGCCATCTTCTCTCTAATCGCCAGCATGTGCGCATCATCAAGACCATCCAAGCTAAGTCCAAATGCAAGAGCTTCAATATACTTGATGCAATAGACACCACAATTACCACTGAAAATTTTATCAAAATGACTGAATTAATCAAAAAAATATACATAATTACACAAGATAACTGAATTAAAATAACACAAGGCAACCTACCCAGAATAATCTTGACAAACCAAAGCGTCTCTAGACCAGGTGAAATCAACATCCAAGCCCTCAAGATGATCAAACCTCCCACTTTTCTTCATTAGAAACGAAAGAAGCTTGGTAAAAGGCTGTATATAACTGGAAAGCTCCTCCATCGTATACAAATCCCGAAAACAGTCAAATACAGTCATGTGGCGACGATGCAAGTTATTCTCCAATACAACCCAATGTTCACACCTCTCTTTTGAAAGGTGAACTGGTATATAAACCTTTGTCACCTCACCACGAACCCATGATTTCCCAAATAGACGAGGCTTCCAACCAGTAAAATAATCAAACACATCGCTTGGCACTTTATCATTTCGAACGATATAACGCTCCACTTCAAAAGGCGTGAATATCTTGTACCAAATTCAATCCATAATAACCACATTCTTGAAGTCGTCAGCATGATCATGTATAATTTTCCTCAAATAATACAAAGCCTCGCAGAAATGCTACAAAAAGACATGAAATGTCACATAATTAATTTGACAACAAACAAAATATCATTTGATCATATACTTACCTCATCTCCTAACCAAAGACCTCTAGTCTTGAGCAGTCTAAAAAATTTCTTGTTCAGTATTTGATCAGATCCAGCCACAGTAGCATTTTTATCACTAACACAAAAAACAGACTGTCATCACAGCATTATAAACATGCAGTCAACATCATCATCATCACATACTGTCATCACAATGCAATCAACACAAAAAACCCTGTCATCATAACATTACTGTCATCATAACATTATAAACACACTATCATCGCAATACTATCATCACAAAACTGTCAGAACATTACTATCATCACAAACTGTCATCACAAAAAAAAACAGATAACATAACTAATAAATAACATACCCATTATTATACCAATCGTAAAATGGTTTACGAACATCATCTTCATAAAAAAGAATGCTTTGGAGCCTTAGGCAATGCAACAACCCTCTTTTTCTTTAACTTCTTATCCTTCTCAACAGTATATGGAGTTGTGGTTGAAGCACCTGGCTTCAAAAATCTGGTAGACCTCCTAAGTTCAACTGTTTCCTTTGCATCATCATCAGATTGAACCGTTGGATTATGAAAAATTTCATCAATCTCAGAGGTTGCATGATGTGTCCCTCGATTGACAAGGGGCGGATCTAGGCTCGAAACGTCCGGATCTTCTCCGACAAGGGTAACCGGATAAATACGAGACCACAAAAGTGGACTCGCGGGCCTCTAATGCTCGTCGAAACGAGGGTGGGGCGAGGTAAGGGACTAGAACGTCGGTCGTTGGACTCGACAAAGGAACCGGGGTGACGTCGGGCCAAGGCTAGGAGGTTTCTCGACTCTACTATAACTTTGGTTATTTCATTATGACGTAAGAAGTACAAAGAGGCGTGGCTCCTTTATATAGAGGAGAACCACGAAACCCTAGTCTAGCAAGGGAGAGGCGCCTAGGGTTTGTATGCAAACAAAGCCCAACGACTCCTGGCCCAATAAGACAACTTACTAAAAAAGGAAACTAGCTAGAAAGGGAAATAACAAGGCTAGCCCATTCTATAAGAATGGAACACACGCCTAAAATGGAAATGACAGAAATATAAATAGTAACATAATAGGAGACTAAGTCCTACGCCAAGGGGGTCTCCAAGGTCTAGGTCGTCTCGGGTCCGTCGGAGTTGGGTCCGAGCTAGGGCAGAGTCGCATCATTCTCCCCTGCTTAGCTTCGAAGCGTCCTCGCTTCGACGTGTGTCGGAAAAGGGAAGAAGGCGACGATCTCAACAAAGCCTTGCCATCGACATGTGGAGTCTCGAATAAATCTATTGTCGACACAGGGGCAGGCGCAAGCTTGGGCTCGATGTCAGCGTTGGCCTCGGGAAGGACTTCGGGAAGAACTCCGGGAAGGACTTCGAGAAGGACCTCGGGAATGATCTCGGGGAGGACCTCGGTGAGGACCTCGCGAAGGGCCTCGCTAGGAACCTCGGCGATGACCTCGCTAGGGACCTCGGTGAAGACCTCGCTAGGGACCTTGGTGAAAACCTCGCTAGGGACCTCGGTGAGGACCTCGCTAGCGACGTTGCTGGGCATGGGTGCCGACATCGCTGGGCTCGACTCGTGCGTCGGTACGTGGAGTGCCGGCCACGGTTGAGACTCTCGGTTGGCCTCGACGAGAAGGCGCTCGAGCTTTGCGATCCGTTGCTCCGCGGTCATGGCGTAGAGTGTGCGCCGTTGGTTCTCGGAGAGGGTCGGAGTGTTGGCGCTAGGGGTCGGTACCGGCGGTCCACGACTCAAATGAAGGGTTTGAGCGCGGGCCGGGGGAGACCTTGGGGCCTCCAGCGTGCGGTCTCGGGGACGTGGTCGCCGAGGTGCCGGACTCAAATCCTGCTCATCGTATCGGGTACGCGTGCGCCAAGGTGGCGGACTCCAATCCCGCTCTTCGTATCGGGGATTCGTGCGCCGAGGTGGCAGACTCCAATCCCGTTCAACGTATGATCGACGTCGGGGTTTTGGAGTTTCGCCGTAATAGCGGGCCCGATTCTCCGGGAGTCTATATGGCGGGATCCAATCCGGATCGTCCCTCGGAAGCGGCCTATAGGGACGAGTGTTGACTCGTCGATGAGGCCGATCCTAAGAATCCGAATCGTCCCATGCGACCGAGCAAGTCCAAGACATGGCTCGGGCTTCTCGTTTTTTTTTTTACAATATTACGAGATCTTCCACAATCCGAAAGATCCCGTTAAAAACTGAAATAAAATCTATCCTAAAAATTAAAAATAACGAGATCTTTTATAGTTAAGATCTTTTACAAAAAAAGGATAAAATCAAACAAATAAAATAACAAAAAGATATGCTCCAAATCCAAACCAACGCAATCTTCGGAAAAGATCTAGAGTTTCCGAAAAAAGGGTTGGCTGGCACGGGGACGCGCGGGCTGGAACCTTCGGCGCGGTGTGGCGCGCTGCTGGTGCGTCGCTGCAGGGCTGGACTGTGCCAGGATCCGAGTCCTGGCACGCTGGCGGCGGAGTCGTGGCACGCTGGTGCGTCCCGGCGCGCTGGCTGGTTCGTATTTCGGCCTTTTGGAGGGGCAAACGACGTCCGTTTTGGACGAATTATATATGCCCGGACTCATATCGAAAAGACCTACAGTAATATGGAAAAAAATTGCAGAAAAATAAATTATTTTGTGGCCGAAATCTGGGCAGAAGTCGACGTGTTTTTTTTGAAGGGACGGAGAAGGTTCCGTTCGAACCGCCTGACGCTCTGATACCACTGATGTGTCCCTTGATTGACAAGGGGCGGATCTAGGCTCGAAACGTCCGGATCTTCTCCGACAAGGGTAACCGGATAAATACGAGACCACAAAAGTGGACTCGCGGGCCTCTAATGCTCGTCGAAACGAGGGTGGGGCGAGGTAAGGGACTAGAACGTCGGTCGTTGGACTCGATAAAGGAACCGGGGTGACGTCGGGCCAAGTCTAGGAGGTTTCTCGACTCTACTATAACTTTGGCTATTTCATTATGACGTAAGAAGTACAAAGAGGCGTGGCTCCTTTATATAGAGGAGAACCACGAAACCCTAGTCTAGCAAGGGAGAGGTGCCTAGGGTTTGTATGCAAACAAAGCCCAACGACTCCTGGCCCAATAAGACAACTTACTAAAAAAGGAAACTAGCTAGAAAGGGAAATAACAAGGCTAGCCCATTCTATAAGAATGGAACACACTCCTAAAATGGAAATGACGGAAATATAAATAGTAACATAATACGAGACTAAGTCCTACGCCAAGGGGGTCTCCAAGGTCTAGGCCGTCTCGGGTCCGTCGGAGTTGGGTCCGAGCTAGGGCAGAGTCGCATCATTGCACCTTCTTTTGAAGCTTGAAACAAAGAACCAAACAAATGACCATGCTCAGTAAGTTGAGAACAATTATCCATTACATCTTGTAAAAGTCCACGCATGTCAAAACCTAACTCATCCGAGTAGACAGAAAAAAAGCTTGAACCTAACTCACCTGTGTCATCAATTATGTCATCAACCTCTGCTTGATCTTTGACAGGTTCATCAACATCTTCTCTGTCATCAACCCTTGCTTTATCCACAACTGGTTCTTCATGATTAACTTCCCTGTCATCACCACCAACTTGATCCTTTACTGGTTCATCCTCATTAACTTCTTTGTCATCACCACCATGCTCTTTACCATCTTTCACAAGCTCAACCAACTCAGTTGTCTTGCTCTTGCCTTGCTCTTGCCTTGATATTCCTTCATCCACAACTGGTTCTTCATGATTAACTTCCCTGTCATCACCACCAACTTGATCCTTCACTGGTTCATCATCATTAACATCTTTGTCATGAACCAACTCAGTTGTCATCTTTGTCATCACAGGCTCAACCAACTCAGTGGCCTTGCTCTTGCCTTGCTCTTGCCTTGGAATTATATCTAGTGGAACATACTTCACCAACTGCAAATTCATACCTTCACCTCCATCTTTAACAGAAATGTCATCATCAGGGGACAAACTCAAAGACTCAATGCCTTTGCAATCACTTTCTCTCACTGGTTCCACACTTACAATGCGAATCTCATCACTGTTATCATCAGAAACAAAATCTTGGTCTTTAAATTTCAGTTTCTTTTCAATTCTATCAACCCTGATGTTAACTTTCACAACTTGCATCTCAACACGCTGTACTTGACTCTGAAGAGTTTTCATCATTCTAATCATATCATCTTGCAGGGAACACATACTTTTCCTCAAAGACTTAACCCAAGCTGGCTCTTCCATTTTATAGTACTCTTCTGCCTTCTCCTTTCCCTTGGAAGAAACTGGATCCTCATCAACTTCATCAAATTTCGCCTTCTCCTTGGCCATTGACAAAATCCTAGAAACTTCAAAATCAGTTTCATTGCCAACCACACCCTTTTTCTCTAGAAAGTCCTTCTCTACAGCTTCATTACAATCTTTCTTCAACTTTGGCCTCTTGCATTTTTCAATAATCTCAGGCACATTGTTGACACGACTCTTCCGACCACTCACACCCGAATCCTTTGAACCCTTTGAACCCTTTGAGTCCTTCGGGCTCTTGTGATCCTTTCCAATCCTCGGAATCTTATGCATATTGTCATCAACCTTAGTTTTAGCCGCTCTAGGAAGTTGTAATATCCTACCTTCCCTCTTCACAATTTTAGAGCGCTCTTTCGATTTCTCTTCAGATTCCTTTTTCCCTACCCCTTTAGCCTTTGCACCTTTAGCCTTTGCGTCTGTACATCCAATCTTCCTCTTACCACCAACACTGGCTTTTTCAATAACTGCATCTCGTGGAGCAATAACAAAATCAGCAAGTTCATCCTCTGTATCAGACTCAAATCCTTCACCTTCAATCGCTTTTTGCTTCAGTATAATCCGTTTCACAAGATCATTGTACACAGGGTCAACAACCTCATCGGGATAGTCACATGTGATGAATGCAACATATTCTGAGTACGACGGATACAAACATTTCTGTCATCAAAATAAAATAAATTAAACTGTCATCAAATAAACTCTACAAGTTACAGCTGTCATCAAATTCAACTGTCATCAAAATAAATACAAAATTAAACATACCAGTTTCTTGTCCCCAACATCACAAATTGTTTTCCAAACAACAAGTTGTGATGAAGTACTACGCCAATGCATCATATAAGGAACTTCTTTTTTTACCTCCTCTCTAAGCAAGATGACAAATGGATCGAAAAGCTGGAAAAGTCTCCACAATCCAAAACTATAACAACACACAAAAAAGAAACAATAAAAAACCATTGCAGATGCAATTAACATCAAAAAAAAATATATCAACACATTACCATGAATCCAAAAGGATATCCAAACACATTGAAGCCAGGTATATAGTTTGGCTTTTTCATCATCTCCGGATCACGTGGGGGTACGATTCACATGCAACAAGCTATCGAGCAAAGCATTATAGGACAATCTACCCCAAGGATAAGCATAAAATTTCTCCAAATCACTTGAAAGAGCAATATGAATTGGATCTATAGGAACCTTATCCCGTTTAGGAAGCAAAACAGCCTCAAGGATCAACAGGTGTGCAAGTTTAAACTTCCTAGACCGATCTTTTTCTTTTATAAAAACAGACCGTAAATGATCCAAATCACACTTATCCACACCTACAACATCTACGGGGTCAACTTTCGGGATATCAACATCAACTAAATTCTCACAATTCAAGCCAGTGACAGCAGCGAAGTCCATCAAAGAATAACGACACACATTACCCCCTATTCTAAACCACATCTCATGCTTATATGAAGTTTTTAACTCACACATGATGACATAATGCATAACTTTGTAACGAAGTGGTATAGTATCACCTAACTTTAACACTGCACCAAAGCACCCCTGACCTAACCTACTAAACTCATCAGATGTAAGATGACACTTGATGAGGTGGAAAACGTCTGGAGTGTGATACTGGTTTGCTCTTCCATTATATCGTTTTGATACATGTACCATATATTGCAATTGCTTAGGCTCCATTCTTTATCTTGGAAATCAAAAGAAAGAGACAATGTCATCACAAACAACTATCATCATAAAGCAAAAAATACCACATGTTTCAACTCTCAAGTAAACACTTTGTCATCACTAATATGTCACTGTAACACAATTAGAAACAATATTTTATCATCATTAGCAACACTGTCATCACAACATATAAAACATAAGAAAAGACAACTGTCATCATAAACCCTAACATAAAAAAAGTAAAAAATGTCTTTCTCATCACTAATATCAATTAAACACACTTATAATCAATATACTATCATCAATATAAAACAAGTGTCATCACAACTTAGAAACATAAGAAAGAGACATTGTCATCACAAACAACTATCATCACAAGAAAAAGCAACTGTCATCACTAATTGTCAATAAAACATAAGAAAGACAATTGTCATCACTAATGTAAATAAAATTATAAATCAATATACTATCATCAATAACAACAACTGTCATCACAAACCCTATACATTTTAAAAAGGCAATGTAATCACAAGCAAATACAAAATGACTCAACTGTCATCACAAACAACTATAATCACAACATATTGCATGAATATGTTACTATCATCACAAATAATCGGGGAAGGTGATGCTCTAATCATAGTTATAATCCGTCATCACAAAAACGTAATGCCATAAGCATAGTTACAATCTGTCATCACTATTCAAACATAATCTCGAAATCGAGAATTTGACTTCAAAACATCCAAACAGATGAACAAAAAACAAGGATTCAAACACAGAAAATAAACAAACACGAAAACAAAAAGTCATCAAACGAACCAAAACATGTCATTACTATCATCACATGCAACTCATATTCGAATCAACAAACAAACCGAAAAAGCAAAAGCATACAGCAAAATCCAAACACAAAAACGAAGAAAAATCGAACAAAAATCAATGATAACACAAACAAAAAACCCTAACTTGAAGCAGAGGCTTATGGACGATCAGTGGACGAAATCCAGTTGCGCAAAAACACCAGAATCTCGAGAACGAACTTCAAATCAACTTCAAATACACATTGGACTACGAAATTCGACTTAAAATTGACGAACTCAAACCGGTTTTTGCAGTTGAGAATCGGTTTTTGCAAGTGATGGGAGAGACCGAGAGAATTTACCGGTCGCACGAGACGAGAGAGAGAGAGGAGAAAGTGAAAAAAAAAATATTTAAGCCTTATATACTTAACAAATAGCTAATTTAATAGGGGGGCTTAACAAGGCCTAATTAGGGTGACCCAAAATGCTTTTGAGCTAAATTTGTTCAAAATTTTATGATTTTTTTTTCACCACAAGTTTTCCAAATCCTTATTCCTTGCTTTTTATTACGAAAATGATCTCTTATGGTAATTTCGTCCCTAACATGATAATTTGATTACGTCCTAGTTCTATTGGTGATTTCAAGACTAATGGCATAAAAGTGAAGAAGTTTTCAAGATGCATACCTCTTTTCATTGATGCAATTTTATTTGTCTTATAAAATAAGCAACCGTACCCGATCTAAAAACTACATAAATAACTCATAATTAAACCCATGTCAAATGACAAATACTTACAATTTTATTAAAATATTTCACTTTATATTGTATATTTATGTAGTTATTTTTAATTCGTATAATAATATTGAAAAAATGAATTAAAATAGGTCAAATAACAAATGTTATTGAATTAAAAAATCAGGTTTAAAATGACCATTGAATCTATGATTAATACTTATCCATTTGATTTTTTTATAGATGATATATATATATATATATATATTAATTATCACTTGTTTGATCGACTTGACAACTCCCATGTAATTTTTTTAATAATATATAAGGGAGGGATATAGCACATTTTATTCAAATAAATAAAGAACTTAAATCATATCACTAACATTATTCATTTTGGTGTATTTTAACTAAATTCAGTTATTTTTGTCATATAGCTGAATTTTAGTTTTCCTTAGGTCTTTCGGGCATATCCTATGGGTGCCCCTATCTTGACCCTCAGTTGTTTGAGCGGATTTTACTGGTCGACGACGACGATGATGATGATGATGTTATCTGTTGTATCTTATAATCTCATATGTCATTGTAATTGTACTTAGGTTTAGAGTTCAAGTTTTTGGTAGAGTTTAAGGCCAGGAATTAGGAACCGAGTTCAGTTGTATTTACGGCCTTGTATGTCTTGGCTAGCCGGCTTAAGTGGCTTCCCTGGGGAAATCCGGTTTGGAGGTAGCTCTCCGACTTGCTAAGTAAGTTTAGGCCTCATCTTTTTTGTATTATTTGGGCCTGATTTGTTATCTTGGCCCATCTTCTTCTGACTTTGTCCAAATTGTGAAGTCGACTTACGTCTTAAGTGAAACGTGGCGTTTAGGGCTTGACCTAGCTTTATATAGCTATTGATCTTCTGAGAAGTTCACTTGTTTCGCGGCGCAAACTCTAGCTACCAAATAAGAGAGAGAGAGAGAGAGAGAGAGAGAGGGGAGAGAGAGAGAGAGAGAGAGAGAGAAGAGAGAAAGAAAAGAGAGAGAGAGAGAGGAAGAAGAAGGAGCTTCGCCGACGAAACTCATCTCCGGTGGTCCTTTGGAGTCTAGAAGAAGAAGAAGATATAGATCCGCAGCCTTGAAAGGGGGCCGAATCCCTTTTGTTTCTCGTTCCTTGACTTAGCTCTAATTTTTTGTTCTCTGATCTTCTTAGTCTTTTAGTTTCTGGTCTTACTTTGCCGCTTGTCTCTTACCTTGTACATAAACGCCATGGGCTTTGATCTTTATGCATATTTGAGTCGGGTCTCCTCCTCTTAGATCCCCTGGATGTAGAGTGTTAGTGCTCGAACCGGGTCACCAAATCTCTGAATTCTTTACTTTCATTCATGTTGATTTTGAATGTTGTTTATGGTTTAGGATCGATCGAATCTGTCGAACTTAGTTTGTTTCTAGTTCTTTCCAATTACATTATCCATATCTAAAATTTTCCTCAAAGATAAAATCTCCCATACAACTCCCTTCCCGTGTAATTGATCAGCAATCCAATATGATGTTGAAATAATTTGAACTGTTAGCTTACGATAAAGAGCGTTTTAAAATCAAACATATGGATATGGGTATAATTGAATTATAAAGTGATATTTATGTACATCGTGTTCGACGCTATTCTATAAAAGGCCTATTAGATCGTTTGGTCCAAAACAAAAGTAACAGAATCAGAATAACTCAATTCTTGTAAAATATTAATGGATAATAAAGCACGCAATCATAAGATATATATTAAGATTGGTTTAAGTAGTAGCAAGGAATGATCAATTCCATACCCATACAATTTCAGCATTTTAGTGAATGATAGGAATTTATCAGTAGAAATACATGCATCCTACAGCACGAAAGATGTAAATCATAAACAAACTCTTAAAATGCAAATGATACAACTTTTGAGCTGTGGATGTCAACAAACTTGTTCCCAAGGATGGAATAAACTGATTCCTAGCAGCAGAGACAGCATACTGAGATGAATGCAATCCAAACACATGCATAGGAATAGCCTTTTTAGTACAAGGTGACTTTCTGAGAACGTTAGCTGTCATTTTTAGCCAAGATGCTAAATACACAAATTGGATATTTATGTTTCTGTCAAGTGTGGAAGGAAAATAAAAGTCAAGCATCCATGGATAGAACCAACAAAGGATATCAGACACTCCATTTATTATTCAAGAACAAACCCTATACGCGCGAGGATGCACATCCATCCAGCTAAGCAGGGGATGCTTGTACGCTGGTACATTTGGTTTTATTGATGCTTAACCATGAAAACATAAATGCACCTTACAAGAACCTATTTTCTAGAATTCCATTTCCACCCCTTCTATCTCAACTAGCTACGACTACACAGAATCTGATCCGTCACCGACGCCGAGCTCTTCCATGTATATTGTATGGCCAAGTCTCTGGCCTCAGTGCCTCACCACTTCAATTTGGAAGGGAAGTACTGCAGAATTTCATATCATCACAGCAATGAGACCAACATTAAAAAAAAAAAAATAAATAAATAAAGTGACAGAAGAGAATTAGAGATTGACCTTGTCTATGAGTGAGAGGTAGTATGGCTTCACCTTCTCCACATCAACCCTCACCTTGCTCTTGCTGTAAAGATCATATTTACTGCACAAAAAACATATAGCAAGTCCAATTTTAAGATCCTGGGTGGGTTTCCTAAATGAAGCTGCTTCGCAAGGATTTCTGAAGTAACAAGTGATTGATCTTTATGTCTTACTTGAAGATTTGCAGCCACTTGAGGCTCTCCACATCTTCCTCGTTCATCAAGTGTTTGTAAGCGTCTGATCGGTGTAAGGCTGGACAAGAATCAAGCGAAAACGTTCAATCAGGCCAATTAATGGATTATCTTTGGGATTAAACCAAGTGTGGAGTTGATTGTTTATGCGTTCAGTTTTATGCTTTACCATAGAAAGAATGGAATCTGATGATGAACAATGCAGCTGGTGGAAGAGTAGTCTTGTTCCCTTTGGCAACCAAGTACATGTAGTCGTCATGGCCCCATGACATCAACACTTTCTCAAGCCCACATCCCTCAGAGTACATCCCATACTTGGTGTTGTAAGCAGGATTATTGTAATCCGAGTTGTGCACAAAGTACTAAAAAGATTAACAATACGAAAACGAGTTAGCTCCTAAATGGCAATGTGAATCCACCGATTTCAAATAGATTCGGATCCGTTTATGCACACTTTATTCAGTACCTTGTGATGCACAATAGACTCATCAAAAGCACACCCGACAGGGTAAGTGTCGCCGACCACGGCCCACTGTGGGAGATCTCCAAACACGGGAAGAGTCAGAACTTTCCCAAGGTCTGTTTGTTGTGAGAAAAAAAAATCATGTTAGTACATTTACAATTCACTGCTTGGATTGATGATTGAGAACAGCAGATGAAGAATGTTGAAAATGACCATGGATGAGGCCTGTGAGATGAAGCCAGTCTTCATCAGGGTAATCTTTCCTGATGGCTTCAGCAGTCTGGAGCAAGTGCTCAATCTGTGGCTCATCCAAGTCGGGATCGCTCTCGTCAACCACTTGGTTCAGCAGCTCACAACACTCCCATATGCTCATCTCTACCTTGTTCAGTTTCCCATACTCCTCTCTCATCCTCCTTACCTGCATTTCAGATTTAGTATTATTGTAAGATTTCTTGTGCATCAGAGTCCCTGTTTAAGAAGATTATTTGTAACAAAGTGGAAAATGGAGACTAACAAAGTCTACAGATTGGTTGATGTGGTTGTTTCTGTAGAAGGTCTCCACGCCTGATTGTCTCTCACTCTGTGCCTCATAGTCCCTGTTTGTAACAACAACATACCATACAAACAAAAATGAAACACTAACATGAAATGAAACAACCAAACAATGGATGAAGCAACAGCCCGGCCTAATACATTAAAGTCCAGTACAGAACACCTAGCCCAGCCCAGCCCATTAAAGTGCGGGTATTTAGGGCAAAATGATCATGTCTTTCTGGGCCCATAATCCAGTGAAAGTGGTTTAAAATGTTGCTTGTTTGACCAGAAGAATTGAAGAAAGTTCAAATTAAAAATGATAGTATGAGTGTATGATCGGTCATGTTATTATTAAAACAAATTAAAAGGATTTTAAAAAAAAACAGATATGGAGAGGAATTTAATCTTAAATGTTAAATTTTGATTTACAATTTTAACCTAATGTAAGTGGAGTAGAGAATAAAAGGGATGATGACCTAAAGGTTTGACCAAAAGCGTTGGTATTTGGAGCAGCAAAGGAGTTTGGAAGAGGCTCCACGTCTAACGCCAATTCTCTCTTGTCCTCCTCCTCTATCTCCGCTGCATGTAGTTTTTTGTGGACTCCTTCATCCCCTGTTTCACATTTGTTTTTGGTAATTAAGAAAACTAACTAATTTGAATATGAGAAAAAAACAATTCAGAATCCAATTAAAATAGAAAAGCCGTGATGAGTTAATTAATAACCAGAACAATACAAATTGTACAAGTCCATCTATGTATGTAGGCAACAAACAATCACAAAAGAAGACCATGAGGACAAAAAAACCCTAGATTTGGTAAAAAAAAATCTCTTCATTATTATGGAAAAAGTGAAATTAAACAGATCTATAATCTATCCATTCGAATTCGTTAACATTTTATCCATGGGAAAAGCACTGAAAAAAAGAAAAGAGAGAAACAGGCGATCTTTGAATTTACCAAAAACAGGCTGATCAATGATGATCGTCATCGTTGAAGCGGAGGAAGAACAGAATGCGACACCGAAAACAGGCGGAGGAGAATGTGAAAGAAAGAGGAGATATTTTTCGCAATGAAAAACAAGAAAAGTGGGAGGAGGCTATAAATAGGTGGCCGGAAAGCCCCTCCCTGAGATTTCATGCAACTCCGAGTCCTTAACGCGAAATCTCTCTCCTCTCCGAGATTCTCTTGTACTGTACGTACCTTCTAATTACAGTATAATTCTATAGAGAGAAAAAATATTTAATAATTAATTAATACGAGTAAATGCTGAAAGAGGATAAAATCAGTAAATTCGGAGTCCTTGTCTGCAAGGAAGGAGATTATCAAGTCCTCTGCTAGTTGGCAAGCGTCGTCGACACTCGGCGAGTTGGGTTGTTGTTGGGTGGGAGGCGATTGCGTTAGGGATTTCTTTTACTCGTGTTTTTTTTTCGCCGGACGCGGTGGGCCCCACATGAGATAAATTCGCCGTCATGATGACTCAGCTCCCAGTCAACTGGGGAACAGACGGCTGGATGCTTGCTCTGGTGGGCCCCGCGTGACGTTGCACACCGTCGGAGCCTTTTGTTCTTATCTCTTGCATTTTTATAATCTTGTAGTCAAATTTTGGTTACGGTTTTATAAAGTTTTTTTTCTTCCAAGTATTCAAATTTAAAGAGCTCCATCGATGGTATCACCGTTTGATAATTTAATCTAGGTAGTAGCTAGCAATTGACCAACCACGATGGGGTGAGTTTTTAAGATTTTATCTATAATGTGCACTAAAATAAAATACTAAAAAATTAGTTAGGTTTAATTTTTAAAATTATTTAAAAATCCCGTTATACTGTTACTACAACTCAAAATTTTGAATTATTTTTATAAATAAGATATTTATAAAATCATATACTGTAATGTTTAATATAATTTAGTATGAATATTCTATTATTTTTAAAAAATATTATTATTTTTTAAATTGGTATAACTACAATAATACATAAAGATATATAAATTTTATTTTAATATATTTTAAACCCGATTACAAAAATTTATATAATAAATAAAATTAAAATATAATTAAAATTAATATAGTGATGACAAAAATAGAATAAAGTTTTATCACTATCTAATCTAATTCGATTTTTTTAATTTTTTTTTATAGAAATGTCATAAAAAGAAAAATATAATGTAAAATTTCATCACTTTTCTAGTTAAAATTCAAAATTTTTACATTACCAAAAATGATCAAAATTCAATTTATGCAATCTTTTAGGAGATAATTTATTTCTTTATCATAATTTCATTACAAAAATCGTTTACTTAAATCGATATAATGGAAAAGATAATCAAATTGACCTTTAAAATTTATTTCTCAATATTTGAATTTTTGAAATCTTTTTTACATAAATAGATAATAAGGAATTTAATAGGAAAATCTAATATAATTTGAATATCGATTAAAATTTTAAATATGTGGTGGACTAGAGCTCTCAAAAACTGACCTAACCCGCTAACCCGACCTGACCCGCCCGATAATTTTAGGGTCAAGACTCGAAAATTTGAACCCAAAACCCGAAATAAATCGAACCCGATAGAACTCGAAACCCGTTGGGTTGACCGATTTAGTATATTTATAGAATTTTTAAATTTATTTTGAAGCTTATAATGTATTTATTATTAAAATAAATGAAAATAATATATTATAATTAAATATTATTAATTAATTAACAATTGATTTTAATAATCATAAGAAAAAATGATATTTTAGACCCGCTGGTCAACCCGACCCGACAAAAAACCCGCTACAACCTGACCCGATTGACCTGTGACCCATAACAATCCGAAACCGGATTTAACCCGAACCTGAAATAACTGAACCCGAACCCGCCCAACCCAACCGGATTGACAGGTCTAGGTGGAGCCAAAATCATTATGTTAGCTCAAAAAGGTCTACTTTTATAATATATATGGACTCAATGTTTAGTTTTTGAAACTAATATTCTCATGAGGTTTTTAATCTTATGTGAGGAAAGAGCACTTATATGAGGAGTAGAAATGAATATTGAGCATGGGATTAAGAAAATCAAGTGCCTAGATCATTTCATTAAAAAAAAAGGCAACCTAAGATTTTTTGTCAAATTATATGTTTATTTTTTGAAAAAAAATGGACACGTGAGACTCGCATGTAATGTGCATAGGTTTAGTCGTGGTTATGCGTCAATTCATTCCTAAATGTGCACAAGCTTGTATTAAAAAATCTATCGGATTTAATGCACATTTAGGCAAAGTTTTGCACCCATCAATTTCTTACACGATTATCGACTCGAACATGTTTTACACTAGATGTGCATTTATTTTTTTCATGCACATTTGGATGGCGGTTCATGGATATTTTAAAAAATAAAAAAATTTATGCACATTTCAGCCAATGTATATGCACATGAAGGCGAAACTGTATGCGTGTCTTCAGTTGGTATAATTTCATTCGTGTCATGATGCAGAACAAGATGTGTGTGAGTCAAAGGATTCATGGCATCCAATGAAGAAGAAAGAGGCCTCGACCTTACAAGAGGTCTGAGGCTTTCAAGTTCAAGAAGGTCTTGAAGCATGTCAAATTATATTTTGAATAATATCAAGTGAGGTATTTAAGACCTCCAAGGAAAAGAATCAAAGTAAAGATATTTTCGGAAGTTTAAGATCCCATCAAATTATGAGAAGTGTTCAATAAAATGACCATTTCTTTGGCTAGAAAATTGATCGCAAAGGGATTCAAGATGCATTGGAAAGCTTATTCAATGATATACAACTTCACAGTTGACTTCAAGATGAGAATCCAACGAGAAGATGGTCAAAATTGTGTTTTACTGAGAGAAGTACAAGATCTTACGAGATTCTATGACTTTCCTATATTATATCTTTAAGTTATTACTATGTCTTTCATTAATTCCGATTTTTCTAGTCTTTGTTAGTAGGAATATTATCCCTCCTCACTCCCAAGAAGCCTTGATGACAATTGCTATCCCTCCTCACTCCCAAGAAGCCTTGATGTGCAAAGGCTTTTGAGTGACCTTAACTGGATCAGCCTTGACCTGGTTCTAGGGCTGTTCATCAGTCCAAAACCGAACCGAACCGAAAATTGAATTTCGAAATATTTGGTACCGATGACCGAACCGAATAAGCTCGGTTCGGTTTTGGTTCAATTTTATTCGGTTTGGTTCGGGTAGGAACCGAAGTAACCGATTAGGTACAATATCGATCGAAAATATAGAACCGAACACCCTAAACCGAACTAGAACAGAACTAAACCCAACCAATTTTGACCCAAATCAAACTAGCACCGAACTAAACCGATTTTAACATAAAAACCGAACAAAACAGATACTATTTTTTTATAAATAAAACCTATAGAATCACATAAATATAACCTGCAAAATGAATAAATACTATTTCTTATAAATAAATAAAACCTGCAAAATGACTCCCATGAGCAAGTTACAAACATGTGGACTAGAATCACATAAAATAGTTCGGTTTACCTCTGGGTAACTAGTTACTACTTACAAGGAATTTTTTATTATTTATTTTTATATTAAAATAATTCGGTTTACCTGAACCGAACCAAGAACCGACCCGAACCAAACCGAAAACCGAACTAGCCAAAATCATGAACCGAGGACCGAACCGAATTACCTTGGATAAGTTCGATTCGGTTCAGTTCGCATCGGTTTTCAAGTAAAAACTGAATTACCCAAACCGATGAACAACCCTTGGCTGGTTCGTCAATCTACCCAGGGATAGCATTGGGTCGTTTGCTGATTTAATGGACTCCTTCAGGATTCAACTCGCCAATAGTTGTAAGTTCCCGAAGTAATCTAGTCACCTTTACCAAATTGTTCAAAAATCTGGTGAGATTCTTAGAAGCTACCTGGACATATTCAATATAGAGAAGGTCACCATCCCTTAGTGTGACGTGTCAATCACCATTGAAGCTTTTCCACACGGGTTGGTTTGGGGAAACGATTTGTACAACAAGTTGACCAAGCATCCATACTATAGTTTTGAAGATATGCAAGTGAAAGCCCTTACTCAAATTCGTTTGGAAGAAGATGAGGAAGCTGACCAGAGGATCCGAAAACCGAGTTTCCAAAGTCTTGAGTCTGACCACATACCCTAACAAATAGTGAATCTGATCAGGATGAAGTTCATCACGAGCCAAAGAAATGAAGATTCTATCTGTATCACTTCTGAAGATCTTATGCTACTTTGTCATTATGTTTTCTATTTATCTTATGCTATTTTATTATTATGCATTTCGTTTACAAATTCCTTATGAATATAATTACTAACTTAAGTGTCAAAAGGTTATTGTCGAAACCCATGGCTAACCCTCCTAACTCCTTGATCTTATCTTGCAACGAGGCATTATTCACTAGAACCAATGAGGCATTATCCGCTAGAAAAAAAATGAGGCACTATTCGCTAGAACAAATGAGGGATACCCCTGAGGAAATCGCTCTGAAATGCATGAGATGCTAGATATCACCTAGCTAAGCACTCTTGATCTTAAGTAGCTGCAAATTAAATGGTTGACAATGACTTTCGCAGGAGTCCTTGTCCTTTAAAAGCCTCCTCTCAAGAGCACACTTGTAAACACCCATAAGACGTTGGAACCAAGTGCAAAGTACCGACAAAAGTACAAAAGAAACATTCGGAATTAAAGCCCCCAACTTCTGAGGAAAAAGCCCTCAGCTTCTGAGGCATCTTCTCAAAAGACCTCAGCTTCTAAGGCATCTTCTCGCAAGCCATCTGATACGTGACGATCTTCGGGTTGAAGATTATCACGAGAGAGACGTGCCAAGGATATGGATTCAAGTGAACAAGTTGATTGATGATTCGATCTTGACTGATTGTTGTTGAATGAATTTGAACTTTGGATTTGGAAGAACACTATGATTTGTTTGGGTTGGGAATGTGATAATAACAAAGAAAAAGATAGAATTTGGGTAGGAAAACCTTAAAACAAGAAAACTTAATTCAAGTTTCTTATTACAAAGTAAAATCTACCATAAACATAAAAGTATTTAAAGACATAGAAACACCTATAGAGAGATTTTATCCTAAAATAAAACTCTCTATCTATCTAAGATAATATTCCTAATAACAAAGACTAGAAAAATTAGAATTATTAAAAGACATAATAATAACATAAAGATATAATTAAGGAATGTCTCAAAATCCCGTAAGGTCTTGTACTACTCTCAGTAAAATGCAATTTTGACCATCTTCCCGTTGGATTCTCATCTTGACGTAAGCTATGAAGTTGTAGACAATTGAATAAGCTTTCCAACTCATCTTGAATCACCTCGAGATAAATTTTCTAACCAAAGATATGATCATTTTACTGAACACTGCTCACAATGTGATGAGATCTTAACTTCCGAAAATATCTTTACTTTGATCCTTTTCCTTGGAGGTCTTGGACACCTCACTTGATATTCTTCAAAGCATAATTTGAAATTCTTGAATACCTTCTTGAACTTGAATTCTCTGGACCTTGGGAAAGGTCTTGGTCTCGGCCTTTAAAACACCTTCTTTGCAACCATATCTTTCATGATCATTTGATTGCTATCACCCTCAACTCTTGAGGCACAACTCTGAATGTCCTATATAGGTGAATCATTGGATAAAAATAAGTCTAAATCCATGGATATCGACTTAAGTCAAGTCAAAGCTCCTATTTAGCGGCTCCGATCGAGTTAACGGCTTACGCCGATAGTTTTCGTCAAGTTTACACCCGTTGCTACGCAACTTCAATCAATCCTACACTAAAGTCTAACAACTTTGGTTAGGTCCCTACCTACATTTGACAACTCTGATTGCGTATGTGCCTTTGGCTAACGACTTTCTATCACAATGATGCCAAATGGATAGAAACTCAACAACTTCCTCTAGAGAGTAGGATACGCAAAATGACGAAGCATCCGACGAAAAATGTGAAAGTTGAATTTGGGGAATTGTTGGACCTAGAACTTTCTAGTACACTTGCTCCTGAGGATCCAAGCCTAGCTCGTGAGAATCTTGGTGAAGATTGTAGGCCCCAAGTCCAATGACCCATTAGAAGAAGCCTATAATGTGATGTCCCTCTGAAAGATCACTTAAGACTTGCTAATATGTGTCTAAGAGATGCTCACGGTCAAGCGACGGTCATGGTCCACGGTCACATGACGGCCACCGTCTCGAGGCGGTGAGAAGAAGCTAGGTATTTAGACGCACCGTGCAGATTCAACGTTTTATACTAGGAATATATATCAGAAAAGGAAGATAAATATTTGGAGAATATATCTTAGAGAATAGATAAAATGTTATATATTATCTTGTAATTTCTTTATAAAGATATGGCTTGACACCCAAGAAACCTTTGGATTTGAGATTATAAAAACCCTACTTACGATCTCTCAAAAGGGAGAGACTCATTTGTACGTAGTTTTTCTCTCAATCAATACAAAGAAAACTCTTGTTCCTACGAAATCTCAAACCTCCATTATGACCCTCGATTATGACCTCCTCTAATGGATAATTGAGTAAAGCTCATTATTTTTTTGTCCAAAATAGGTAGCACTCCAATTCTTTATAAATGATCTCAAATCCAAGGTGTTACAACCTAAATGTGGGTATCTCACGTCACAATTAAAACACTCTCAAAGAGGAGTTTACAATATTTGATTTCTTGATATGAAAATTAGTAAATTACATGGCTTTTTATGGAAGAAAATGAAGGTTTAGGACTCCTTGGGAACAAGGAACACAAGGCACCCTTATTAAGGGAAGACACCCTTTAATTCTAGGGATGGGTAACAATTCATTGTCCTAGCTGAGCATCCTCGTTAAAAATAAGGGTATTTTGGTCATCCCTTCACAAGTTTGTAGAAGCTTCATCATAGTGACATAGAGTGGGTTAAGTGAGTCCATGGCTAGAAGACCTTATCGTAGACCAACTTAATGGTGTCGAGCTCAATTTGTAGTTGTAGCTTCAAAAGTTGGCCCATCAAAATTGGAGCTAAGGCGCAATATGGACACGAATTCGTTAGGCATAGGCACGGCGATGTCGGGTACGAGTGCGCCCCTCTCATGCACAAGAGCACTGCAATTGGTCACAAGGATATACATGGGCACGAGTGCAAGTGTGTTTCTAATGAAACTAGCCTCCTCAAACTCGGCTAGATTTGCACCTCAAAACATCACAAGCCAACTCTTTCACCTTCTCTTTTTTCTTTCATGCACATTATTTTGTAATTAATGTCTTTCCCTTCATTTGTTAGTCACATATAAAGTACAAAAATACAATATGTAATTTATACTACTATGGAATCTTCACCAAAGGAAAGTTGTCCATAGAGCATATTGTTTCATTACTATTTATAGTGTACAATTGAGTATTAATCAAATCTAGGAAAAATTTCCTCAAAAATATTCTTTGTTGCAAAATGGTATTAGAGCTTGCAAAACTAACATCCACTTATTAGTCCTCTTTCGTCTCCTACTCTTATCTAGATTCAAACAAAAAATAAAAAAAATCATGGCTTTAGCTATCCTCCTCTAAAAATCCCAATCTTGCATCCTTTTCTTTTTTCATCACTTTAAAACTATCTCGATAAATTTGCCTTGTGGAAAGCTCAAGATGCGTCATATTGATATGCTGTGTTTTATACAGCATAACTAGGACTTTTTAGTACATATTTTCGTAGTATTTTAGGCCTATTAGGAGCATTGCTGAAGAACAGATTTGAAGGGCGAGAGTTCAGAATTATGAAGATTTGAAGAATTCGAAGATGCTGAAGGCCACGATCGCTGCCACCCTTAGGGGCGATCGCGGTGGACGTCGCCGAGGAAGACTGAGGTGGCGAGGAGGACCGCGATGACAAGGAAGGCCGCGATCGCGGCTAGGTTTGGTGGCGATCGCGGTTCTGGATCGCCGATTGAAGTCGCGCTTTGAAGATAGGCAGCGATCGTGGCCTTGGTTGATGGCGATCGCGGCCTGGATGGATCTGAAGCGCGATCAGATTTATCTGCTTAGTTTATTATTTTATATTTTATATATTTTTAATTCCGACTAATTCGAGACTAATTTAGGTTTACTTTTCAGCCTTTGTTTGTATTCTTTCTTAGACCTAGTTTCCAATTATTCAGACTTTTGGTATTTTTCTCTCTTATGGAGAACTAAACTCCCTAAATCTTATTCAAGTTGAAGCTTTTCAGACTCAAGTTGTTGTGAGATTCTACTTTACATGTTTATTTCTATAGGTTATTTCAATTCTCTTGTGCGTAATTATTATTGATTGTGTTGATTTCTGCTTGTCTGGCCAACTTGTTGGAATTTTATACTCTCTATTGCTAGATCTAGGTTTTCTAGTAGCAAAGCCTAATCTTTGTAGAAACTCAATTGATTTAGGACTCGTTGGACTAAAACAATTGAGAAAGAGATTTGAATGCATGTTAATTGTTTGACTCATTGGAATTCAATTGCATGTATCCTGTTTATCCTTGTTCTCATTGCTAATATCCATATTATTTATGATCGTTTCATGAGTTGTTTGGATATTAAGTTTGCATGTCTCATTGCCATGTTATATTTCTGATCAGGATAGGAATAACTTGTTTGGATCTATGATCAATTGCTTTAGGAAGAAAAGTGGATACTTGAATAGGATTGTTTTCCCTAATTGATAAAAATCCAATCTTTTCCCTGTTTGATTCATTGCTTTGCTTTGTTTAAATTTCCCTAGTTGTAGTTTAAAATTCCAAAATCCCCCCTTTATTACTTTATAGTTGATAATAATATTGATTAGAATTACAAGTCTCTTGGGTTCGACCCCGACTTACCGACTATACTAGTTGAGTAACTAGGGATTTATTTTTGATTTGGCATCAACGACTTTAAGCCAGTCACATATCTAAAATTCTATAATCTTTTCTACTTTGTTGATAGGCCAACACCCTGCCCCTCTACTATTCTCCTACATGGATTTAAAATTTTGACTTTTCAAGATTGGCATTCCAAGGACTAGTTATTAATGAGCCCATTTTGTTTTCAAATACAAATAAGGGTTACGACACAACCTACAATTTACTAGTTGTAAAGCATTTAGTTTTTATTTTATTTTATTTTTGATAAGGAAAGGAATTTGGGTAGTCACTAACAGGTTAGTGACCGCCCAAGAGCATCCTGAAGGATGAGGGTGTGCAAACCCGAGTCAACTGCAAGTGGAATAGAGGAGACGCGTCAGAACGAGCCAACGATGTAGTCCGCCACGAATTGCACTCACGGTTGACGTGAGCGATACCCCAATCCTGGAAACGAGCCAACAAGCAGTGGATGTCCGAACGAAGCAACTCAACCTCCCACGGGTAGCGCCAGTCATCAAGAACGGCCTTGACCAGCTGCAAATTATCGCCTTCAATCTGGATCCGTGGAATGCCACGACGAATGGCCTCGAGTAGTCCCTGGCGTAAGGCGATGGTCTCGGAAGTCAGAACGGACTGACGACCAATCAATCCTCCGTCGAAATGGATGGGGGAGCCGCAGGAGTTCCTGAGAATGAACCCGTAAGAAGCCACGCCATCCGCATTAACTGCACCATCAAAATTCAATTTAGTAAAATCACTTCTGGGTTTTGCCCATTTGTGGGCTTTCTTCTAGGCCCACCTCTAGCCGTTTCGGAACGTGGATTATCCGAGGCCGAAGCTTCCGCGTTTTTCCAATTTTTAATTTGGTTGTGAATAAAGTCGCAAATGTTTGCCGCGTTATTCAAGTTATTGTTGTTAGTGTTGTCGAAAACTCTTTTATTCCTAGAGTACCATAGGCACCACCAGGTGTTAGCGAGGAATTCCATTTCCTCTTTTGTTAATCGCATCCTTATCACATCCAGGATAAGGTGTGGTTTTTTATCCCCAGGGGAAATTTGGTTGAGGATTCGACAGAGTTTGGGATTTTTGGATTTGATGGTTTCCTCGGTTAATGGGCACGAGAGTAACACATGATTAGTGTCTTCCTCTAGGCTGTTACAGGCCTCGCATCCCGACGGAACATGGATATGGTTGGAAGCAAGCCTCATCTTAGTTGGCAAACCATTTCTGGCTACTTTCCAAACAAAATTTCACTTTGGTGGGATGTTAAGTTTGTTGATCCAAGCTAGGTTTATTTTTGGTTCGCCTTTAGATTGGTGGATCCATTGCATGGTTGAATGGGTTGAGTACCAGCCATTTTTACTAGGTTGCCAGTATAGTCTGTCTGGGATTTTGTTAATGGGATTTATGATTTTGGATATGATTTCAAGGTCGTCTAGATTAATTACCTTGCTCAATTTCTCAATGTTCCACGAATTATCGTCTCTGAGGTACTCATCCACGGTTTCATCCCAGTTAATGAGGTAATCTACATCTGTCCTTGGGTTGAGAGGGCCCTTAACGGTCCAGTTGTCTTTCCATACTCGGACGGTTTTTCCATCCCCAATCTGCCAGATAAGTCCTTTCATGAATAGGTCTTTAAGGCATATTAGCTTGGACCACTGCCAGGAGGTGTTATGTTTTTTCTTGTAGTTTAAGAGGTCTTCCGTTTTAAGATATTTTTCCGAATAATTTTGACCCATAGATTGTCTGGTTCAGCTAGTATTTTCCAGAGCAGTTTCATTTGGAGTGCTTTGTTCATCTCTTCTGCCTTGGCTATTCCCACCCGCCATCCGCGGGTGGGCGGCATCCAGAGTTCCAACTAATGAGTGGTTTGTAGTTGTGATCCTTGTTCTAAAAGAATTTTTTATTGATTTGGTCAAGTTCTTGTAAAGTAGTTTGGGGTAGCATAAAGGATTGCATAATGTAGTTGGGTTGTGCTGATAGATTTGCTTTAATTAGGGTTTTACGTCCTTCCTAGGATAGAGTGTTTGCTTTCCATTTTGCAAGTTGGAATCTGGTCCGCATTATTAGTGGTTTAAAGGTGTTTGTGTTACTCTGTTATTAATAATTGGACATCCTAGGTATTTGTCCAACGCAATTGTGTTTGCGATTTGGAGAATCTGTTTGATTTGTTCCTTAGTTGTATTACTTGTATTTTTGGTGACCTAGAAGGCGGATTTGTGGAAGTTGACCTTTTGGCCAGATACCTGGCAATAGTTGTCGACAATTTCTTTGATATTTTTACATGCAGTGGTATTCGCTTTAGCGAAGATGATGATGTCATCGACGAAAGCGACGAATGTGATTTTTGTTCCATTTCTAGTGATTTGAATCCCGATGCCACTCTTAGGGTTAGTGCTTTGCAAGTGGAGTTGTCTTGCCAGAATTTCGGATGCGAGAATGTATAGGTACGGTGATAGGGGGTCTCCCTGTCTAAGTCCCCGTTGGGGGTAGAATTGTTCTGTTGGCCCGTTATTAACCAATACAGAGAAAGAAACCGTTTCGACGCATTCTCGGATCCAGCCCAAGAATTTATCATTAATACTAAATTTATGTAGGACAATTGCCAAGAAGTCCCAACTAATTCGGTCATAAGCTTTTTCCATGTCCAGTTTGACAGCAATCCATCCTTCCCGCCCTTGTTTTTTGCGGAAGGAATGGAAAATCTCGTGTGCGATATGGTTATTATCGTGGATACTTCGGTTCTGGACAAACGCCCCTTGCATCAGATGTATGAGCTTGTTTAAGATGTTTTTCAGGCGATTTGTTAGGATTTTTTATATTACTTTGTATATTGTGTTGCATAGGCTTATGGCCTATAATGGTTTGTGGAGCTGGGGTTCTCACATTTTGGTAATAGGGATATGAATGTGTGGTTTATTTGTTTTAGGAGTTTCCCGGTATGGAAAAAACTTTTAACGACCCTTATGACATCCGAGCCTACAATGTGCCAATATTTCTTATAAAAGCATGCTGTCATTTCGTCCGGGCCAGGAGATTTATCGTCCCCAATGTCAAATAAGGCCTTCTTGATTTCATTGTTTGATACTGGTTTGAATGTATCAACATAATTATTTGATTCATTTTGTTAATGATTCTAACAAAAATGAATTTTTGGGGCACAATAATTTTTTTTATTCTCAATAAATCTCAAAGGGGTTTGTAGCTATTGCGAAAATTTCATTTTCTATGCGGTTAATATCTTCCCTAGAAGAAAAAAAACTAAAAGAATCTAAAAATTTACGACCAATTCATTCAACATTTCCTTTTTTAGAGGACACATCTTTATGTTTAAGTTTTGTGTTAGATATATATACTGATACCTAACCTTGTCCATCAGGAAATCTTGATTTAAACTCTTCGGTACTGGGTAAGGGATACCTTATCTTTGCATTTATTATGATTCTTTCTTTATGAGAATTGTAACAATGTTATTACTCTAAAGATCTGTTTCCAATTTAAAAAAAAAAGAATCAGAGATTCTTATTGTTCATATATAATTTCTATGTGTGTGGATGCGAATCCATCTTTGCTTTTCTCCGTAACCAATCTTCTCATTTACGATCAACCTTTTAAGGAGCCTTTCTTACACGAGTTGATTTCTACCTAAAGTTAGAACACTTTGTAAAAGTATTTACTAAGCACTTTTTGATTATCCTTTAGTTCTTGAATGATCCTTTTCTACATTATGTTATGTATCAAGGAAAATGGATTTTGGCTTCAAAGAGGACATTTCTTCTGATGACTAATTTTAAATATTAGTTTGTGATAGCATGCATTTAGGTGTTAGTTTTAGGGCATATTTATGTTTAAATATTAGGTAGTTGCTTGCATTTTGCTTAGTTTTTGTAGTTTTTGTATTTCGGTGTCTACTCTTGTGCTTTCTTGTTTTTAGGCCGTTTTGAGAAGCAAGGAGTGGTTAAGTTGAATGATTCAAGATTGAATATATTAAAGTGTATTTTCCAAGTATATGCAAGACACTTTTGAGGATCATTAAGGTCCAAGAGGGTGTGGAAAAGAATGCTTAAATTCGGGCCATGCATTGGAGTTGTTGTTTCGACACTACTTTCTTGTGACAGATCGTTTAGGAGCTACGGTGATCGTATGAATCTGAATTTGGTATCATTTTAAAGTTAACTCGAAGAGGTGCAATTCATGTTTTACTATAAGTTCAAATTCCAACTCTAAGTAGGTCAAAACATCCTCCGAAAGTACCGTAAGAATGCTGTCAAGAGAATAACCGCGACTGCGGATCATCAGGCGGCGCTCACGGTGAAACACCGACTTGGTTGGTCAAAGGAGTCAATTCGCGACCGCGGACCCCAATTCCGCGCCCGCGGATTCCCACGTCATCTCTAATCCGAGACGACGATTCTATCTATCTTTTTATATTTAGTTTCTTATCTTTCGTATTTTGCATTGGCTATTTAAGCCGAGTTTTCAGACTTTGTTGAACCTCTTAGACCTTTTCTACCTATTATTCTACTTTGGATTTTGTATTCTTTCTTCCTATGGAGAGCTAAACTCCTTTAATTCTATTCAAGTTGAAGCTTTTGGATTCAAGTGCATTGTGAGATTCTCTTCTCAAGTCTATTCCTGTAAGGTTATTTCAATTCTCTTGGGCTTAATCTTTATTGATTGTATTGATTTCTACTTAATTGATCACCCTGTTGAAGTTGATACACTATATTGCTAGATCTAGGTTTTCTCGTAGCAAAACCTAATCTTTGTAGCAACTCATTGTTTTAGGACTCGTTGGACTAAAATAATTGAGAAACAAATTTGATTGCATATTAATTGTTTGACTCGTTGGAATTCAATTGCATGTAACCTGCATATCATTGTCCTTAATGCTAGTATCTTTATAATTCATGATCGTTTCATGTTTATTTGGATATTAAGTTTACATGTGTCGTTGCCATGTTTTACAACTGATCAGGATAGGGAATAAGTAAAAGGAATAACTTGTTTGAATCAATGATCAATGAACTTGATGATAAAAGTGGATACTTGGATAGGAATGTTTCTACAAACTGATAAAAACTCAACCTTTGTTTTGCTTGATTCTTTATTTTATTTTTAATTCCCTAGTTCTAGAATATAAATCCACCAATTCCCCCTTTTGTTACTAATATGAGATAATAAGAATAACTACTTGGAATGTATACAAGTGTCTCTTGGGTACGACCCCGACTTACCAGCTATACTAGTTGTGTAACTATGGATTTATTTTTGATTTGGCATCAACGATTTTCAGCCAGTCACTTTGTCAATTTTTGGCAATATAATTTTTTCGTATGGGTGCAAACGAGAAGAATCTACATAAATCAATCATAAAATCAACCCACTAATTTTATGGGTTTTCTTTTAAGTGTGCGACTAAACCATCCATGTTACGAAGTCAAATGCTAGAAAATTCATTCCTAATAGATAGGGGTATTAAGAAGTTTGAGACCCTAGTTCTAATTATGCCTCAAATTGGATCATTGGCTAAAGCAAAATTTTGTAATGTATTAGGACATCACATTAGTAAGCCAGTCTGGGTTGATTTATCTAATTCGTATATTATACGTTGATTTTGTTATATATGTAGAAATCTTTCTCATTGGTACAAAGGATCTTCAAAAAGGTGAGTTTGTATCGGATAAAGTATGTACTTTGACATTCTTGTGCTAGACGTTGACTCATAAACATAAAAAGCATTGTAAGTGTGATTAGGTTCACAATTTTTGAAAGAACTTTTTATCAAGGAAGAAAAAGTGCTTTCTTTGATCTTATCAGTATATTCTTCTATTTTATGAAGATTATATAAAGTACGTATTTGGTATTTAGATATTTTTTGTATTCATGATTTGGCCACTCATAATGATTGAGTATGAAATTAAGCTATTCTACTTCCGTATTTGATTCATCCTCTTTTATTGGGATGGATCAAAATAATCCTTCTCAAACCCACCCCCTACTTATCAATATATATTGCACAATACTAACCCTAAACCTATATTGTATGGCTTGTTACAATCTAAATATAAACATCATCCCTAAGTGAATGTCAAAGACCAACAATGGTCCTTGGAACACTGATAGCTTGCATATAGCTAGTATTTAGGATGCATGTTTCCGTTTCGTTTGCTTTGTTTTTAGTTAGTTTTAGTTTAGTTTCTTTAGTGTATTAGGTTGTCTAGGAGTTTTGGCTTTTTGCACTTGTTCTATGTTATTTTAAGGTCTTAAAGTGAACAAGCGTGAAAGGAGTGGAAACCGTGGCAAGGAAGCGGGTCTTGGAGAAGTTGGAGAATTTTCAAAGCGAAACGGAGCTATCTGGATTTTTGCTGGCAGCCGGTGCCGCCAAAAGGAAGCAGTCGCCGCCTTTGTGGGCTCGCGAGATTCAGTTCGTTGGTTGCTTATTATCTTACTATTATTATATTAGGCTTATATCCTACGAGATTTATGTGTTTTAGACCTAGTTTCCTACTATATATTAGGGTTTTAGAGAGGAGGAACTCTCATCTATCATATTCTCTTTACATTATTTTGGTTTTCATACTTTTCTATGGAGAACTAAGCCTCTTAGCTTAGTCAGACAATTGAAACATCGTTTTGATTAAAGTTGTGAGATTTCTAATTCCTTGTCTATTGCTTGGATTTAATCTTCTCTCTTGCTTGAATTTCCATGATTTATTTTTACAGTTTCTAGCCTGATCAACTAGTTATCAAATCTATTGCTAGATCTAGAGTGTTACTTGTTGAGCATTTCTAGTTTGAACTAGCAACTGCATCGTACTAGTATCTGGTTGTGTTAGTCATATGCAGAAGAGATTTGATTTACATTGATGGTTTCATGGTTGTTTACTTATTTAGAACTAATAGTATCTGGTTGTGTTGTTAGTTAGAAATGAAAATGAATTGGAAAATCCATTGCATGCGATATTGAGGTGAAATCAATGATCAACTTGTCATACAAATGTGGATATTTGTTTACCTAAGCTATCTTCCCAAATATTGTTATTCACAAACTTGTTAATATATTAGTTTTGCATGATCTAGACTTAGTTACAAACAAAAAACCCCTTGTTATTTGTTTGACACAAAATTCATACAAAATGATCAACTTGTCTCCTTGTGGATTCGATCCTAACTTACTAAAGACTACAGTTTTTAGATAGTTTGGCTCTTTTGCATAACCGTGATTTGCACCACGAAATCTCTATTATCAAAGGCCAACATTGAAAAGTCGGATTTTCAAAGCCATCTAGGAGGATAGTGGAGGGGCTAGTTGTCGTGATACAGAATTATCTCCTCAAATGCTCGATGGTGACAATTTGGTCTTTTTTTACTCTCGATATTAACAAGTACTTCTCTTTGCGTTTGAACCCACAAATCAACACTTTCATAACTTAGTTTTATAGAGGAATAAACAGAATATAACTCACAAAATTGTATTTGAGAACTCACACAAATTGCTTAGCTAGAACATGGAAACCGAAAGCACACATGAGAGTTTTAGGGACTGAAATTGACATTGAACTTAGCCAAATTTGATTCTCAATTCAATCTGATTTTTTCATTAATAAAATAGTATTTAACTATACAAAAATGTTCATAAAGTTGCTTATAAAAAATCAACTTATCATAAACTCAAAGATAACAAAAATACTAAAAGATAGAATTTCAACATAGGTAACTTTCACACATGTTTTGGTTGGCCCTATGACTTTATTACGTAACATATAATTGAAATATTAAAATAAATATAAATATTAGATCCATAATGAAGGGAGTATAAGATAATCCAAATCTAGCTAAATATGGAAAATCTATTATTTTCGTAAGATTTGCACATGCCTCAATAAAATTGGATTTGGATCTTCTTCTCATTGGAATTGCAACTCGATGTGAACTATGAAGTTGTGGAACTTTGAGTTAGCTTTCCAAAGAATCTTGAATGAACTAGAGATGATTTTTTGTAGCCACGGTTATTACCAATTTACTAAGGTTTAATTTGTCCAAATTCAACTTGAACACAAACTTCCCAAATTTCTATTCAAAATTCCATTGACTTCATTCTCTTTTTTTGTGGTTGTGACCTATGTCCATAGAGGAATTTCAATGTCTTGTTTTAGTTGTCATCATGTTGGCCTATCAACAAAGCAATATATATATATATATATATAGGATTGAGATCAGGTAAGGAGTGTTCTTACCGTAGATAATTAGGAGGATTTTCTACCGTCAGATCTGGTTTTTTAAAGGGACGAGATTAATTAGTAATTATAATTTAAAATAAATTGGATGAATCATGTTACGTAATTATAGAGATCTAACAGTTTTATTTATGGAAAAAAGATTATTAAGATCAACTTGTTCATTCAGTTGTGAGTATCCTATATCATTATATTTCTCCATATCTCACAAATAGCATACGATAATCGTATTCCTCTGAAAATTATTCAGATTAATTCGAGCATTGATGGACCCATCGATACAACGATTGAAGGAGACACATCTGAATTCGCGATTGAAGGAGCAACGTCCGACTTGGGGATTGAAGGATCTATATTTGCTTAAGATAATGGAACGACACCGATTAGGTCTGAGAATGATGTTGTAGAAGCCTCAGAGCAAGAACGCTCTTTTTTGATACGTTTCTCTAAAAAAACAGGAATTTTAGGATACTAGAATATTGGTAAAGATAATAACCAACAAATTCTATAATTTAAGTTGTTACCAAAATTATTTATTTTTTGATTTTTTTATATCCCAATGAACAACTTCTCACTTAATCTTAATCTTTAAAAAACCATATCTGACGATAGAGGATCCTCCTAATTATCTACGGTAAGAACCCTCCTTATATGATCTCAATCCTATATATATATATAATTTTAGATAGGGTGTATCTTGATCTTTCCACAAGGGAAAGTTCTCTTGAGATAGTTATAAAGTGATGAAAGAAGAAAAAGATGTATTGGATGTTGGTGATTTGTGAAATGTCATCAATCCCGTTGTATGCATGTGTTGAGAAAAGGGGTCACATAGGAACATCGATTGAGAAGATCGACCTTTATCACATACCATGATTTGTTTAGAGGATTGAAACTGGTCGAAGTAAAGGTAAAATTCCAAGACATGCACCAACACCTAGGCACAAAACCTCGTGTGCCGAGGGCACAACAAAGGCTTGATGCTCAGCAAGGGCGTGTCCATGCTTGGGCGGCGCCGCCGCATGAGCATGGCGCTCAATGGAGGCGCGCCCATGCAAGGGTCATAGCGCGACACGAGCTTGATGCAGAGTAAGGTCGCGCCTACGCCATAGGCTAGGCACACCTAGTGCTAGCGATGGCGCATGGATGGTTGGAAGCTATGAGATGGTGTTGTGGTGCGCCTATGGCATGGCACGAGGCACCAAGCACTTGTTTTGATGTTCAACCGAGTTGGGTTTTATGTTTTGAGCAAGGAAAGAATGTAAGTTAGCTTTGTGCATTATTATATGAATGAATGGTAGCTTCTCTAAGCTTGGTGAATGTCTTAGACAAGGACCAAAGCATAAGAATAGCTTGGCACATAGTTATGAAAGTTAGAATGGAGTTTGAAAGCTTCAAACTAGCTTGTAAGTTAGCTCCATAAGCTTAACTTGGTTCCTAACTCAAAGAAATAGCTTGGAAGTAAGCTCAACTTGCTAGGGTTTAGCTCAAATAGCTTGGAAGTCGGCTCAACTAGCTGAAACTCAGCTCAAGCCCACTCAACTAGTTGGATGTCAGCTCAACCAGTTGAGGGCCAACTACACTAGCTCGGTGACCTAGCTTGGTACCTAGTTATGCTAGCTGGACCTAGGCCATGTGGGCCATTATGGGCCAGCCCATTGGGCGTGGTATTGGGTTAGGATGGGCTGATTCTATGGGCTAAATTTTGGGCCAAATGGATTGCCAACTTTGGCTTGGTTTTGGGCTTGACAATGGG
This sequence comes from Fallopia convolvulus, assembly GCA_964016875.1. Classification (NCBI taxonomy): domain Eukaryota; kingdom Viridiplantae; phylum Streptophyta; class Magnoliopsida; order Caryophyllales; family Polygonaceae; genus Fallopia; species Fallopia convolvulus. Next base: position 37,091,525 of record OZ024722.1, read on the forward strand.
CTTTACTTAAAGTGTTTTTGGACCAACTTCATGGGCCTTCTTGGCTGGATTTTTGATGGAAAACATGGTCCTTTCTAGGGTTTGTTGGCCGCCTATTAAAGGAGATAAAGAGAAAGAAGTTGTGGATAAGGATGAAGGTAGTTACGGAGAGAGAAACCTCCTAACCAACTTCCTAGATTCTCTCAACTTCTCCAAACATCTCTAACTACTTTGTAACCACCCTTAACCGATTTTGGACAACCTTGCACTTGTCTATAAAAGGGCATGATTGGCACGAAAGTGCAAGACAATCATGGTAGGTTTGAGTGTGGTTCTAAGGGAGTGTTCACACGAAAAAACAAACACATTTCGGTGGCAATCATTGATCGATTCTCTCAAGTGAAGATCAAGGAAGAGTCTTAAGATTCGAACAAGTTATGTGTCTTCTAATGGAAATCGTTTTGCCAACCTTTTCCATTGTCGTTTTTGTTGGAACGTTTTATCTTGCACCAATATTGTGGAATACCCTTGGCATGGAATAGGGGTAATATTCGTTGAAGGAAAGCTCGATCTAATTGAGTGACTCGTTTCCATTATCCAAGTCATCTTTATAAAATGTTTTTATAGTCGGTGGTGATTACCTTTATGATCTACACCCAACGAGATTACCCTTCAAGGTCCACTCACGAGACTACCCTTCGGGGTCTACTCAAACTGCCTTGACTATCCTTTTGGATCTACAAAGACCGGCATTACTTCAACTTAACTCTGCAAATATGATATTCTTTTTATCCTAAAATCAACATAGGAGGGATTTAAAATTCCCACAAGGAAAACTTCTCTTGAGTCAAAGTCAAAGACCAAAAGATGAGGATGAAGAGTCAAACACTAGAAAAAAAAGAGAAGAATAAGACCTAAAATTCTAGGCTATAAGATAAAAAATTGTCTTTCTCCTCACATTTATCTTTTAAATGTGATTCAAATTATGATTTTAAAATCAATATAAAAATATTAATTCAAGTTATATTAGAAAAAAACTTAGGCATTGCTAACATAATATTTTTGCCTTTAAATACGTAAAAAAAATTCTTTTCACGGATTCCAATGAGAAAAATAATGTTTTTCAAAACAAAAAAATATTTTGGTGCAATGAGAAGTCAAATAAAATTAGTTTTGATATCCTCGAGTTTCTACCTTTTCCTTTTGGCTTCTTATGAAAAAACTTATTCCTCTTGGTACCCTTAAGGTTTCGGCTCTTTCAATTGGTGCCACTCTTCCGTTCAAATTAATTAAATTCAATTCCATCCCTATTATTATGTTCCCCACCCTTAAAATAATAGGATTCGACTCTTAAAACACTCAAATTCATAACCGAACCATTCTGGTTTGAATTTCCAAACAATCTTATTTTAAGGGGTTTTAAGGGTAGTTGTTTAGAAATTCAAATTGGGATGATTCAGTTATGAATTTAGATTTTATAAGAGTTAAATCCGACTTACTTAAAGACTCATATATGTATAGCTGGCATGGAACCGTTGTGGATATCGGTTCCAACCATTTCCCTTGTTGATACCAAACTATCCCTATAATGGTTTGGTGGTATTTGTAAACAGAAAATCTTTATGCACATAATTTTTTCCTGGCGCACAAGAATTTTCTCGCTTCATAATGCGAGACGCTTCGTAATGCATTTCGCTAATAGGGACCCGATAAAGGAATTCGGGATCTGGGTGAATATCATTCGCTTCATAAAGCGAGTCTCTTCGTGAAGCGAGGCGCTTCACATGAAGTGTGAATTACCGCTTCACGAAGAGAGAAAACTCACAGTAAGGAGCGACTAAATTGCCTTCCCCTCTTCGGCTGCTTTCTCTAAACCCTAGCCTTTGTAGATGTCGTTGACAACGATTGATTCCAGTTTCCGATTAAAGCAATTTCTCGCATCCTTAATCTACAAACAATGACTGATCGAAGTGGGCATCCTCCGATGGTGTCGCCGTACCGATCTTCCAACACCGAGGTAGATGGTGGGGGGAAACTGTCGATCTGGAGGACGTCGCACCGACGGTGGTGGAGTTCAGTCTAGTGGAGGAGGTCGCTCCAGTGGTGGTGGATCCGGTGTGGAGCGGGAGTGTAGTGGAGGTCTGAAAGTAGCCGGAGGGTGGTGGAGGTCTAGAACTTTGTAGTTCCATTGTGGGGTCGGAGGTTGTTGGAGCGTCGGGGGGTTCGTCTATCCCATCGGCTAGTGTTGAGGTTGGCGATCCAAGCGGGAATTCCACTCAAATTGACACATGAAAAGACTTCGGAAGGAATTGGTGGGGCAAGACGGGTCTATCGGTACGTAATTTGATTTCTCTATGACCCGGAGAGGATACGTAGGCAACTTAATATCAAGTTCATGCCCTTCTTCTCCCAAATCTTCTCTTACCAAACCGAGTGAAATCGGCAAAAAATAGCCATTAGAACCACCAAACGCGGTCGTGGTTGTTGAACTGCGATCACGGTACCCAAAATCGCCACCGCGGTTGGAGAAACCGCGGTCGTGGTATTTCACTTCCAATGAATTTTTTTCAAGGAAATGGCTCCTGAAGCGGTTGGGATAGGAAGAAACCAAAACTGAGGAACCGTGGGGTTCCTAATTTCGGTCCCGGTTCCATGGTATGATGGAACCAGAACCGGAACCGCCGTTTCCGGAATCGGACACACCTCTAATGCCAACCTTCTTAATCCCGACTTGCTTACTTTGCATGAGTTCGCACATAAATCGTCGAATCTCTTGAAGATCCCTCGTATGAGCCTTGGAAACCATTGTTTGTGATGATGTGAAGGTCAGAATGGGGAGAAATAACTAGATGAACTGATGTGGGAGATGGCAAACACGTTTATATAATTGGGGTGGTGCTGGTAGAATTGGCTGGTGAATCTCCCATAAAATCGTCCATATTGAAGATTTACATGGATATTAATGTAATGTTTTTTTTGGAAATAATATCATACAAGGTAACTAATGTGAAGGTAATCCTTTCGCATACCTAGATATGTATGGATATGGCCGCGCTTGCGTTTATTCTGTTGCAGATTTTGTCGCTTCATGAAACGAGACAAATGTCACACTTCATGAAACTTCCCTCTTCATGCAGCGAGATATACTCTCCTAGGGTCGATGGTTAAAGGGTAAGCATTTATATTTAGTTTTTTTTTACTTTTAGGGTTTAGGGTTAGTAACATGATATAGTGTTTTTATTCACATTAGGGTTTAGGGTTAATAATATGGTTTGGGATTTTTATGCTTATTAGGTTTATGGTTTACAAATTAGGGTTAGTAATTCGTATCTTGGGTCATGAATGACTCGATTTTTGGTTATGGGATAACATCTAGTGTTGAGGGTTAAAGGGTAAGCATTTATGCTTTAGGTTTTTTTAAATATTAGGGTTCAGGGTTAGTAATAGGGTTTAGAGTTTTTATTCACATTAGGGTTTAGGGTTAATAATATAGTTCATGGTGTTTTTTACTTATTAGGGTTTATCTTTAGCACTAAGGTTTAGGGGTTTTATTCACATTAGGGTTTAGGGTTAATAACATGATTTGGGTTTACTTATTAGGGTTTAGGGTTAGTAATACGATTTATGATTTTTATTCACATTAGGATTTAGGGTTAATAATATGGTTTAGGGTATTTTTTCTACTTATTAGGGTTTAGGGTTAGTGATATGGTTTAAAGTTTTACTTCTCAATCAAGGTATAGGGTTAATGATATGGTTTGTGGGTTTTTTGCTTATTAGCAATAAGGTTTAAGGTTTTTATTCACATTAGGGTTTAGGGTTATTAATATGGTTTAGTGTTTTTATGCTTAATTGGTTTAGGATTAATAATATGATTTAGGATTTTAATTCTAATTAGGGTTTAGGGTTAATAATATGGTTTAGGTTTTTTTGCTTATTATATAGTTTAGGGTTAGAAATAGGGTTTATGGTTTTTCTTTTGTAAGGAAGATGATATGGACTATGTTTAGTTCAAAATAAAAGGTTTCCCAGTATAGTTTGATTGCCAATGCAGCACAATTAGTCTAGGTACGTGCGTATAAGGGTGAGGTGTCGAGTTCAAAATGAGGCGAGCGAAAGCCACCCGTTTTTATTTCCCTTAAGGGCATGAAGCGCTATTGACGGTCTTCTTAATGAACCACAATGCTTCATGAAGTGTTAAGTCCTAACCGAGTGTTGTGATTGCATAACCCTACGCATGCCTCCCTTCACACATCTCTCTCCCCCTACGAGTCTCTCCCAACCAGCCTAGTTGTCTACTAGCTAACAAGGACGATAACGAGCTATCTGAATTCCCAAACGTGGATGACATATATTATGACAACGGTGACATGGATGCGGCATATTATCTTTAAAAGGCTTTGTTTGATTGGAATGGATTTTAACAAGCAAATGATATTCATGTTTTTAGTCTAGTTTTTGGTTTGTTTCTTAGTTTGTTTAGGTTTAGTTTTAGTAGTTTTAGAGTTAGTTTGGTGTGTTTTTGGATAAGTTTGCATATTTTGTGAAAAGTATGGAAGCTACTCTGTTTTTTGTCTTTTTGTAGGTTTTGAGCTGGAAAGAACGCTTTTTAAGATGAATTGGAGTGCTATGGTGGAAGTCGGAAGAATATGAAGATAAAGAGGTTGAAGTCCAAACTGTTAAGTGAAGAAGAGTTGAAGAAGCAAATCCTAGGCTCGTTAATGAGGCTGTGAAGGGTTGTTAACGAGGCATAAAGATAGAATTTTTGGATAGGATTTTGTGATTCCTACCGACCCTGTGCGGAAGTCGTTGATGATAATTCCGTGTCGGTAGGATATTAAGTGATTTTAGGGTTTTAATGATTTTTAGGGTTGTTATATCTTCTATCTTCTATCTTGTTATCTTTTTAGAGTTAGTTTCTATCTTTTAGGGTTTTTAATAGATAACTTTATTAGTATAAATACCCTTCTTTCTAGCTTAGGAGGAAGAGGACGATTTTTATTTCTTCTAGGAAAGCCGAAGTTGACGAGGTCGAGTGGGAGAAGTAGCGAGCCAAGGTCGATTGAGAGAAAGAGTTGGGTCGTTAGTGGTTTTCTGCTCGGTGTTGTTTTGTTTTCGATTTCTTCTGAAGTTTGTAAGACGATAGTTTTCTTATTAATTTGAAGTAAGTTTGTTTTTGTTTCCAATGTTCTCTTTTGTTGAAGTTGTTTTCTTTATTAATATGAGTAGTGAGTAGTTTTCTTATCTAGGGTCGGGGTAGAAACCCGGCATAGTTATGCATGTTTGATGAGTGAGTTGATGTTCTGAATGGCTTTTATCTATTTTTTTAGATTGCTTGTTGTGCTTAAGCTTAAACGACAGTCGAGGTAATTTGAGTTTGCAATTTGATCGAAAGAGAAAGTTGTTAACTTGAAGGTTGATATTGTTCGATTACGAAAGTTTCAAGCTTTGGATCCGAAACAAGTGATTGGGTGAATTAATTGATTAGAATTGATTGATTTACTTGCTAGTCAGCGAAAGTTGATGAATCTATCTATTTAAAGGCATGATCTTTATCTTCTTACCGGTTTTTATGCATAGCTATGTTGTGGTAACCCTTGTCCTAGGTTTTTATTCTTATTTGAGTTTGCATCCGTTACATTCGTTATCGAGTTACTTGCCTCGGTACCGAACCTAAGTTAAGGTCGTTAATTTGTGTTTTCGTAGAGTCACCCAGGTTCGTTAACGACCCTGACAAAGTCGTTAACGAGGTTGGTCGTAGGTGTTTTGTGTTGTTTTGCTTTGTTTTAATTTTAGTAGTTGATAAACAAACAACCGTGCTTCCCGTGGAACGATCCTGACTTCGCTATACTCAGCGGGGTCTTGACTTATAAATTTATTTGTTGTCAAGAATACCCTCTCAACAGCAAAATATAAAGTGTTTTGGCAAAATGTAAAGTCTTCATTATAGTTTGGATTTTATACCAATATGCATCCAACATACATAAATCATTTGAGTTCTATAGCTTTTATACCAATACCAAACCTACTTGCACAAAAAATATCCCTCTAACTTATTCACCAAAATTAACAATAACAACATCCTACATTTGGGCTTAGACTACTAGAAATTTGAAGGTTGCGCCGTGTTTCCATCCTTTGTCTAAAAGGGTTGTCCCACCTATTGACGCTAGGGTCATGGTTCCTTGTCCAATCCACCGGAGGAGGAGCAAGCGGTGCGTAATCTTTCAACCACACCTACAAAAATATTATGTAACGATAAGAGAAAACAATTATAGGTCAATAAAGGATAATTAATTCATGATTATGGGTACTTACCCGTACAACGTGGTTTCTGTGTCCCACAAGAGCTATGGCATAAATCCTTGTCGGAGGGGGCCGATTGTCCCCTACAACCTTCATCTGTAAGCATGTGTGTGATCCATTTCACGACACCATCACAAGAGCAACCTGATGTAATGCTGGAAATATCAAACCACCCATGGGTATCTCGAGCCAATATGGTCGCATGCAAGGGCTCAACACATACGACATAGTATGCAAAAGGTGATCGATAGGGGTGTTGTTTGATGTGATGGTTTCCCACACACTCGCAAGAATACGAGATCTATTGTAGTAGTAGATCAAGATTAAATCACAAGGATTATGTCTGCTTTATCTAATTCTACAACTAATTTCTAAGCCAAAATATTGATTGTATTGTAATTCTATAACTATGAAAGCAAATAAAGCAAGTAAATAACAATGTAAAAATATATGAGAAAGCAAAGTTCCAAGGCAAGGAATCCCCACAACTTTGATCCACGGAGTTTGAATCTCACTTCTACCTAAACTGAGTTGGATATTTTGTTATGAAGGTTATTGTCTAATGTGTCATAAATTAACTTTTCTCAAAGTATAGCACAATGTACTTCTATAAATTTAAGAACCCACTTTCGTGACAAAACAAAACCAATAGAAACCCTTTAAGCACTTAGAAATCTAGATGACAAACCAAAATTTCCCCACTTTCGTGATGCATCAAACTTGACTCAAACACCTAAAAGTTCTATGACAATTAACCACAGGAGAAACTAATCTCAAGTTCAATTCTAGTTTTTCCAAATAGAAACAACCACCTTTCGATGTGTTCTCTCTATTTTGTTTACTCACTTAAACTACCACCTTTCGATGCGCAACCTAAGCAAGACTCTAACAAGTTTAAACATATTAGATTAAGCCCCTAGAATTAAATCATATTAGTTTCCAACTCAATTCAAGCAAAAGGTATTGATTTTGATCCGCTTCACATTGTTAGGTTCACCCCAACCCTAGAACTATAAAGTTTAGCCTAACATAATGGAATTCATAATCAAATCAATAAATTAAACATGGAAGTAGAGAATAAGAAGAATAGTTAAAAGAGAAAACTTACTAGAAATTAAATTAAAATAACAAATTGCAATGGATCCAAAGTTCAAAGGAAAATCTTCAATTCAAAGCAAGTAGAACTCAAAACCCTGGAAATTGTCTTCTCTTTCTCTCACTAGAAAAATAGAATAATAATGCATACAAATTATCCAACTTGTGCTCCAAGTAGTCTTAGAATAGTCATAAAACTCGTGTAAGAAGATATCCCAAAAATAAAACCAAAGCGGGCCCAAAAAAGATAAGAAAGCCCAAATTTCCTGGCTCGCGCAGCGTCATGTCAAGATATGTGATAGGGTCACGACCCATGACGGGTCATCTGAGAGCATGTCTTTGCTTTGTTTGCCCTTGGTTTGGATCGTGATGGCATCCACAACTCGTGACAAAGCTTCTAACCTCTTCCTTCACTCCTTAACTTACATTTTAAGTTGTAATAGCCCATCCACAACTCTTGAAACCTCTTCAAATCTTCAAATCATCACTCCTTAGTTCTAGTTGTGGTCTTTAAGATTCACCAAGATCATGTCCTCATGTCATCTTCTCCTCCTGACTCCAAAACACCATCAAATGACCTATAAAAGCAAACAAACTTTTGTGGACCTCCATAATACGAATAATACGAAAATCAACACAAAAACACTAAAACTAAACCTAGAAAGAAAGAAAACCATACCTAAATGCATATGCAAACTACACAAAACTAGATGACATTACTATTTGCTACACAATCATATATGATTTTGTTCCGAACCAATTCAACAATTAGCTCCTTCCGAACTTTGTGATATTGTCCCTCTCTATATCCTAACACTTCTGCAAGGGCTCGATAACCACAATGACCATCTGCGGCAACATCCCTAACTCTCTCAATGTAAGGAATCATGAAATGGTTAACATTGTCATCACCAAAGTTCACACCCAACCACACCACTTATTACTTAGCCCATGTGTATGCGTCTCTACCATAACTTTTTTTACGGGCCTTGTTGGTTGAGCCCTTTGGCCTCTCACGCTTCTTGACCATCAACGGGGTTTCTTGATTGCTCTCCTTATCCTTCTCTTCCCTCTCCTTCCTTTCATGGTCTTTCTTCTCTTTCTCGTATACAACAATCCTATGCTCAAGCAAAGTACTAGTCCTCTTGGTAGATCCCTTTGTAGACCCCTTTGGCCTTCCCTTTCCACATGAAACAAGATCTATCGGCTCATGCAATGAAGATTCTTATGGTATGACCAGGTCTACAAATGTGTCGGATATATCGTGAACCTACTCCTCTATGAATTCACCTTTCCTATATTTTTCCACCATCTGTTCCATTATCACTTGGGCAATTGAGAGGGATACAATGTCTTTTATGGGCATGCGTTGTTGTTCGATGCCTTCCTATACCACCCGATGCCAAAACAGGTGTATCTCACTTTGCATTATCGACTGCTTGGTGACGATGGCATGAGCAATCCTATGAGGACAAGGAAGACCCATGCATTCTATCCACCAATAATCAATACACTCAAGCTCCATCTTTCCCTCAACCATCTTTTTGTGTAGGTTGTAAAACAAATCCAACAACTTCTTTAGGCAGTGTGTTGATACTCTATAAAATAGGCGAATGAATATCACCCTCACTTCCTTAGGGACACCATCCAACTGTGTTAGAAGCTTTGTACGTGACATCTGATAGCATGCATTTAGACATAGTTTAGGAGATGTTTACTTTCATGTTTTGAGCCTTTTTAGCTTAGTTTTGAGTTAGTTTCATGCTTGCATTGTTTGTTTTCTTCGTTCGGTATCTACTCTCTTGTTGTGTGGATTTCAGGCCATTTTGGGCAGATATTCAAGTGTTTCGAGGATCATAGCTAAGAGGAGTGTTTCATGGATCCTAAGTGATGAAGGACGGAGCTTACAAGTGGTTGCTCGGGTGCCAAGAAGAAAAAAGAGCGAAACAAAGAAGAAAAGACAACCCAGTCGAGTACGTGACCGAGTACGTGGTCGGGTACTTAACTACCCGACCGGGTTCATGCCCGGGTTTAAGGCAGGCTTCTCTAAAAACTCGTCCTTGGGCCGCAGAAGACTACCCGACCGGGTAGTTCCCCGCGTCGGGATTTGGTCGAGTTTTGCTTTGATTTGTCTCTTAAAACACTTTTACCCTAGTTTAATGACGACAATTAGGTTTTATTCTTTCTAGCCTCCATTTTGAAGACCCCTAGTTGGAGAATTGAGGAGATTACTCTTGTGTGTGTTTGGATTGAAGTTTGAATCATTTGAGAAGACAATATATTTTCATTCTACGGTATGTTGTTTATTCAATTAGATTTGATTTCCTTCCATTCCATGTTTTGGTGATTCTCTTATTCTGAGGTTGGGTGAACCCAATGATAAAGTAGGTAGATCTAAATCGTAATGTTTGGTTGAATGGAAACTTGATTGAAGTTTGATTTAATCCTAGGTTACTTTATGCCCTATTTTCTTTACATATAGGATTCTTATTATAATTTGAGACCGACAAGAGATAATTGTAATGGGATATTAATTTGAAAAGTACCAAAAGTTGGTTCTTAATAAGATCCATATGTATTATACTAGAGAGTTATCTATGCGACATCAATTTAATTTCTCTTGTGTGAATTTCAACTATCGTAGTAGTTCTAGGGTTGAATGATTCTAGTGGAACGCTGCAGTGAATGCTGGGATTATTTGCCCCTAGTCTCTAAAGAGCTTAAAGGGTCTAAAACTGATTTACCTTACGCGACAACGATTGTTAGTTGAGTCTAGGCACATTCACTTATTTTCTTAAAAGAGGTTTGTGTTGGTTTTAGAGAGTGAGTTCCTTCAAACCACATTCAAGTTGAAATCAAAATAGTCATCACTTAAGATCTACTGAAACATCATTGTGAGAATCCTAACCTTGGAAGCTTTTCTGTACTGATATTTCCTTGTTATTTTCGATTACTTGTTAACATTTTAATTCAACCATAAACTCTTTTTCTTATTTATTTGGCTTGATCTACTAGTTCGAATATCAATTGGTACTACATAGTCCATGTGTTCGACACCTTGGTACTACAACCGATCCCTTACGCTTGCGGGGTAGGAAAATAGCCTATCAAGTTTTGGCGTCGTTGCCGGGGAACTATTGCTAGTATTGGTTGTCTCTCGCAACCGGTAGATTAAGTCTTGTTTTTATTTTTAATTGATTTCCTTTTGGTTTTGGTTTCAGTTTTGTTCTCCTTCTTTTCAGAAGATCTCTGAGCAATAGTGCACTACACAACTACGATTCTGAACCCGAGCGTGCTTTTCATAGAAGAAGAAGAGAGCAAAGGGAAGCTAGAACCTAGGATATGGAAGATGATCAGACAAATGCACAACAACAGTTGTTGCAACAACAACAACAACAACAACAACAACAACAACAACAACAACAACAACAACAACAACAACAACAACAACAACAACAACAACAACAACAACAACAACAACAATAACTATTGTTGCAACAACAGTTGAATGCACAACCACCTATGACATTGGGTGATTATGTGTGGCCACACCATCAAGGACCCACAACTGGTGTGGTCCGACCTCTAGTCCAAGCTAGGAATTTTAAGCTGAAGCCATCTCTGATTAATATGGTTCAGCAAAATCAATTTGGAGTTCTACCTTCTGAGAATCCTCACCTACACCTCAACACTTTTCTGGAGCTTATGGATACGGTGAAGATTCATGATGTTTCTAATGACATGCTTTATTTGCGCGCCTTCTTATTCTCTCTAAGTGACAGGGCTAAAGCTTGGTTCAAGGCCTTGCCTCAAGGCACTATCACTACATGGGATGAGTTGGCCAAAGCTTTCCTAACCAAGTACTTTCCCCCTAAGAAGACTGCAGAGATGAGGAATCAAATCAGCTAATTTCAAATGAAGGATGGGGAATCTCTTTATGAAGGTTGGGAGAGGTTCAAGGAGCTCCTATTGTTACGTCCTCACCATGGAATAGAAAAGTGGGTGCTTTTTCACACTTTTTACAATGATGTTGACAACACCACCAGGCTGCTCATTGATGCCTCATCTGGAGGCACAATCATGAAGGTGAATGTTGATGATGCCTGGGAGTAGATTGAGGATATTGCCTAGCATACTCACTACTATAATGATGCTCGATCTGCTCTAAAAGATCAGCTGGGTTGTATGAGGTGGATAAGGAAACTCTATATCAAGCACAAATGGAGGCTTTCGCTCAATAGATCAAGCAGTTGAACTGGCTTGATTCATGGCTTGATTTTAGAGTTGATGACATTCGGATTCTGCGAACTGGCTCTCGGCAGGTCGTTAACGACCTGCCCAGGCTCGTTAACGACCCTGCGTAGCTTCAAAGTTTAAAACCAGTCCAGAATACGTTACCGACCCAATTGGGTAGTTAACAAATAATTCCGAGGATTATTTCGAGACCAAGTATGGGGTATCTTGTCTAATCTACTTGAGTGGATCTTATCTTGGAAAAATCAAATTGTTTTGTAGAATAAAATGGCAAGTTCAAGCAGAGCCGCTACCCGAGCCCAGAAGAAGAGGAGGAATCAGAGGTCCCCATCTCCACCTCGCATGGATAATGTGATCTTGCGCACTCAAGGGCAAGCGGATCGATACAATGCCATCCTAGACAAGGACCACAACACTCGGTGGTTTTCAAGGACGAGTGCCAAGCAAATGGGGATTTACGAAGATGTCAAAGAGGCTTTCACGATTCTAGGTGTGCCTCACATGCTGAAGAAGAAGACTCTACCACACTTCCCGACTCTCACATCTGAGTTTCTAGCTACTCTAGAGACGAGTTTCCCGACGAAGAATTCGGCGGGATGCATCCGGTTTAGGCTCGGTAATGTGAACCGAGAGTACACTTTGGCGGAGTTCAACGCTATTCTGGAGCTCCCAAATCCTTCTCGAGATTACAGTTTGAAGGACTACAAGGTGACAAGGACTTGGAGCTACATCACCGGGGAGATCGAGCCTTCCGCTGCGGCATTATCTGGGGCAAGCATCATCAACCCCATATTTAGGATCATCCTTCGAGTGCTCGCCGCCACATTCTGGCCCAAGAGAGAGCTGAACAGGCCAACAAGGACGGAGGTTGCAAGTCTTCGCACCATCCTTTTTGAGGAGCCCACCCCATTGAACTTGGGGTATGAGTGGCTTTATTATATAGAGAAATCAACCAAGTCCAAGGAAGTATGGTGTGGGAATTTGGTTAGTCTCCTAGCGACCAATCTTGGAGTCGATCTCACTCGCTACACACCGGCTCATGCTCAACTCCTCCACAAGAGTTATTGGTATAGCTCTGGTATTTTCATTCAAGCGAGGGAGGGTTCAAGACAAAAGTTCAAGATCGCATTGTTGTACCCACTCTTGACAAATTGGAGCTACTTTATGTACCGAATTGGTACGAGGCGTGGACGGGTCATGCATTCCCGTTGGAACCCAAGCCGGAGGATGAGCTATCGCTTAGGCCGTGTGAGACAAGATTTCAGAGAGAAGGAGAAGAGATGGACGAAGATGAAGAAAAAGACAAGACTGAAGAGGCTGACACAAAGGGAGGCATAGAGGAGCTCAACCTCGAGGACGAAGACCTCGACACAGAAGTCCTAGGCACCAACGTCTTTGTTGACGAGCCCACTAGGGTCGTTAACGACCACTTCCAGACCTCTACCGATGCTCCTAACGAGGCACCCAGCTTCGTTAACGACCCCCCGAGGACAGCTACCGACCATCTGCAGCCTCCTATCGACCCTCATTCTTATGGAATCATGCCATAAAACCCGGTGCTTTACCAAGACCACTTCCAGCCTCACTATCCACCACCTCCTCAGCCCGGATACACTGGATCGAGTATCCCGCCACCATGGGCCGAAGATCTTTCTGCACAGATGCAGCAACTCAACCTCCAACAGACACACATTCATAGGAGGATGGATAGATGGGAGACTGTCTACTCCGCTCGCATGACATTTGAGGAAGAGAGGCATCGTTAGAGAGAGGCGGAAGATGCCGAGCGCTGGAGGACGATGTACGACTTCATGGGGAACTTCGAGCACTACTTTCCTCCACCGAACCGTTGATTCAGCTTGAAGAAGTTTCCTTGTTTTCTGCTTTTAAGACTTTGTAAGTTTTATGTTTTACTTTTCTTGTTTTATTTTTGTTGTTTTGTTTTCTATTTCTTTCCTTCTTCTTATTTTTCTTACAGTGGGGACACTGTAATTTTAAGTATGGGGTGGGAGAAAGTAGAAAAACTTGTTTGTCTTGTGTCTTGTTTGACTTATGTGGTTTGTTTGTTTTAAGTAGTTCTTTGTTCCATAAAAAAATTTGAAAAAAAATCGAAAAATTTAAAAAATCCAAAAAAAGAGTTTTAGAATTGATAGATATTCCTTTCTTATGGTTCTATGATAGTTAGTTGCTAGCATGATCATATAATTCCTTGCAAGCATGTCTTTGATAGTATAGCCAGATTCTTGTTATGGAGTTGTTCTTTAGAAGGGATAACATTTGATGAAATTGAACACATATACTTTATAACATAAATGATGCAATCCAACAAAAATTTCTACCTTGTGAGTTATTTTTGGCCTTATAGGGAGAACATCAAAAATCCCTCTTCTTTTCTTGTGTGATTTTACTCTCTATATGCATATTACCTCTTGGAATTGTGATGGTTATCTATTACTTGAGACCTATATAAGATTTATAGTTCACTAGCTATACCCGTCGTGCCCTGCACGACTACATGAATTTAATACTTAATTTATTTAATAAATATGATTTTAATTTAATATAAAAAACTTATTTATTAGAAAAAAATTATATAAAATTTTACAATTGGTGTCATACTATCATGTGAAACGGGCCCAAAATTATTAAGGTGAGCCCACTATAATTTTGATGGCTTAATGATAATTTATTTATGCAAAAATATAAATAAAAGTTATTTTAATTAGAATCATTTAATTTTAAAAATATTTTACAAAAAATATAAAAAGGTAAAATTAATCTAAATTCTTGTATTTTTTTTATCAAATTCAATTCTTTAAAAAAATTTGAATAAAAATTAAAAATATACTTAATAAGAAACGATGAAAAATATAACTAAATAATGAATTTTTAATGATAAGAAAATAATTTATATTTACACAACTAGTTCAAAAAGAAAATTAATGAAAAGATAATGTAATTTTTATAATCAAAAGTCAATTTAGGCAAGTAATTATCTAGATCAAAAGTTCTATTTTTTTATCAAATTTTTATATAAGATAAATCTTTTACATAAATAGAAAAAAATAAAGATAAAATAATTTTCTTCAATTTTAAATAAAATTCGAATTTTTTTCATACAAATAGATAAAAATTTAATTGGAAAACTAAATTAATATATCTATTTTAATATATAATATCTAATGTTCTATAATTTATTTTAATTTTAGATAAAATCTTTTAGATCTATTGTAATTCCTAATATATATATAATAGATAACATATTTATTATAGATAGAATCTTTCCTAGATTAATTTATCCTATTTCTATATTATTATCTTAAAATAATATGAACATATATATATTTCCAAAATAAAAAATCCTATGTGGCGAAATCCTAGGTGACTTAACGTAAGAAAGACACCTAGGAAAATCCTAGGTGGCGCAACGTGGTAGCCTTATTCCTTGCATCTTTTATATATATACATAGATTACTTGTGAGAATCATATGATAGAGAACTTATTTTTATAAGCCCTATTAATCCTTATCCACCCTTACATTATTCTTCTTTTGAAGCCAAGTTGAGCCTGAAGCCTTTTATTTTTAGCTCCACAAAATTATTCCCTAGCCGAAATAAGCTTGACCCTATCCAGGGATTAGGACTTAGTATTGGTTGTTGTGATGGTTTTGTTGAGTGAGATGTGTTGGTTCAAGTGTGGGGTAATATGGGTTGGGTATTTGAGAACTTGCAGTTTGTTATGTAAAAGGAGTTTGGTTCCCTGAATGCACTTACAAAAGAAATGAAGTGGAAAGTAAATAAAAGAAAAGAAGTAAAGATCAGTACAATCAGAACTCGTTACCGACTCTGCAGGGTCGGTACCGAACCTTCCCAGCAGAAAAGAAAAAAGTGTGAAAAATAGAAGGAAAGAGGAAAAGAAAGAGAGAAAGAGTTGAATAGTGAAAAGTGTACATGAGCCAAATTTCCTTGTTGTTTATAAGCAAGATTAGTTAGGATATATTGGGTGAGTGAAGAATAAGTGCATAATGAAGAGTGAGTTTGGTATTGTTTTAGAGAGTTTTTGGTATTTGTGTGAGTTTTTAGGAGTCTTTGATTCCCGGATATTATTAGCACCACATAGCCAAAATATTTCCACGCCCTATTGTTTTTACCAATCCCCATTACAACCCAGCCGAATGGAAGCTTTTATGAAGTTTTTCATTGAGCCCCCTAAGTTCTCTTGATGATTTTTGCTTGTTTTGACAAATCTTGGGTGGAGAGTTTGGTGATATAAGTTCCAATTTATATGAGTTCTTGTATATAAGATGAGTTGAGAGATTGAATTTATAAGCCCAAACACTTGAGAGTTGAGTGAAACACATTATTATCCTTTGTGAGGTTGGATTGTATTTTCTTATGTCTATTTGGTGCATATATGTGTGATGATATTAATAGTCATTTGTTATTTCTCTTCTATGAGTTGATGTTGTTTTTATAAGATGGCTATGTCTTGATGAGTATGTTTGGTTTTGATTTATGTTTAGTGATTGCTTGAGGACAAGCAAGTCTAAGTATGGGGTATTTTGATGTTCGTGTTTTTAGTATAATTTTTAGTAGGTTTTCTTAGTTTATTAGGACTAGTTTTGATAAGTTTAGGGTTAGTTTTGTGTGTTTTTGGATGATTTTGCATATTTTATGAAAAGTATGGAAACTACTGCGTTTTGTGTATTTTGTAGGTTTTAGCAAGGAGACGGTGCTTTTTGGAGCTGAATTTGAAGTGCTATGGTGAAGGACGGAGGAATACGAGATGAAGAAGTCGAAGTCTAAGTTTTTGAAGAAGAAGTGATGAAGAAACCAAACCCAGGCTCGTTAACGAGGCTGTGAGGGCTCGTTAACGAGGCTACGAGATAGGTTTTTCGAGGAATCTTAGTGATGATCCACTGATCCTGTGCGGGAATTTATTTCCGTGTAGGTAGAGTATTTTTTATGAGTTTTAGGGTTATTATATTATGTATTTTAGGTCTTGTTATCTTTCTAGATTTTATTTCTATCTTTTAGGGTTAGTTTCTATCCTTTTAGGAAAGTTTTTTATCTTTTAGCCTTTTTATTTTCTAATCCGTATTAGTATAAATGCCCTTCTTATTAGCCTAGAAGAGGGGGTAGCAAGAAGTAGAGAGAAGAGGAAGAGCCGAGAGAGACGAGAGGAGTCGGAAGTCGAGATAGAGCCACGGTGGACGAGAGTTACCGGGGTTGTTAATCGTGGTTTCGATTCGGTGTTTTGTATTTTTTCGGTTTCTTCTGAATTTCTGTAAGACTATTATTTTCGTATTAATTTGAGTAGTTGTTTTGTTTTCAATGTTTTCTTTTGTTGAATTTATTTGCTTCTTAGTTATGAGTAGTGAGTAGTTTTCTTATCTAGGGTCGGGGTTTAAACCCGGCATAGTTATGCATGGTTTGATGAGTAAGATGATGTGTTGAATGCCTTTTATCTATTTTTGAGATTGCTTGTTGTGTTTATGCCAGGATGAAAGTCAAGGTAATTTGAGTTTTTAACTTGATTGAGAGAAAAAGTTATAGACTTGAAGGTTGATATTGTTTGAATGCGAAAGTTTTCAAGCTTTAGATCCAAAACAAGTGATTGAGTGAATTAATTTATGAAAGTAGATTAATTTGCTTGCTAGTCAATTAAAGTTGATAAATTTATCTATTTAAAGGCATGATCTTTATCTTCTTACGAGTTTATATGCATGACTATGTTGAGGTGACCCTTGTCCTAGATCTTTGTTTTAATTTGAATTTTCCTAGATTATATTCGTTACTGAGTTCATAGCCTCGGTACCGAACCTGTTTAGGTCGTTAGTGATTGGTTAATTTTTTGCGGTGGTTCGTTAACGACCCTGACGAAGTCGTTAACGAGGCAGGTCGTGAGTGTTTTGCTTGTTTTTGTTTGATTTTCATTATTAGTAGTCGATAAACAAACAACCTTGCTTTTCGTGGAACGATCCTGACTCCCCTATACTCAGCGGGGTCTTGACTTATAAATTTATTTGTTGTCCAGAGTAAAGGCCCGTCAACATCATCCAACCAAGTATTTGCTTCTAAGGAGGAACCACATGAGGAGGAGGTGAGATACATGAATAAATTTGACAGGGGGCCTAGGAATGATCCTTACTCTAATTCCTACAACCCCGGTTGGAGAAACCACCCCAACTTCTCTTATGGGAACAATCAATCACAACAGCGAGTACCTCTTGGGTTTCCACCAAGAGCCCCACTACACCCAAACGAAGATGCTCAACCCTCCCAAAAACCTACATGGGAGATTGCTATTGAGACCTTGCCACCTCCATGAAGACGCTAACAAAAGAAGTGAGAGCTCATGGGAAGAATTTGAAGATCATAGAACAACAAGTGGCTCAACAAGCTTTTAATGTTCCTAGACATCCTGGTCAATTGCTTGGGCAACCTGAAGTCAATCCTAAGGAGCAATGTCGGGCTGTCATTCTAAGGAGTGGAAAAGAGCTTCAAGAGCTCGCACCGGTGAAAAATGGAGTTGCGAAAAGACAACGGAGAAGCCATCTAATGATGAAGAACCTAAATATGTTGCCCCCCCACCTTACAAACCACCTCTACCTTTCCCACAAAGGAAGATTCAGGTGGTGCAAGAGCAACTATTTGGGAAATTCATGAGCATGATAAAGAAGCTCCACATTGGCATTCCTTTCATCGATGTCCTCACTCAAATGCCAACATATGAAAAATTCTTAAAGGAAATTCTATGGAAAAAGAGGAGGATTGAGGACTATGAGACAGTAACTTTGGTGATGGATCAAGTCGAGAAGATGCCAAAGCTAAAAGATCCAAGTGAGTTCTTTATCCCTGATGGTTTTGGTTGTTGTTGAGAGGGATTTACTTGACAACAAATAAATTTATAGTCAAGACCCCGAGTATAGAGAAGTCAGGATCGTCCACGGGAAGCGAGGTTGTGTCTAATTACTAAACAAAAAAGCAAAAGAAAATGGCAAAACAAGACAAACAAACGCACTGAAGAGGGTCGATACCGACCTTGTCAGGGTCGATAACGAGGTGCAATTGATGCTGAAAAACTAAGTAAACAATGAAACAAATAGAGAATCTGCAGGTCGGTACTGACCTAGAGAGGGTCGTTACCGAGGTACCTGGAATGCAAAAACTTGACTCACAAATAAGAGAAAAATCTAGGATAAGGGTCCACCACAACATAATCATGTAAATTCAAACAATATGAATCATAAAAATCATGCCTTTAACATAAAGTTATCAACTTTCGTTGAATAAACAAGCAAATCAATCAACTTTCATAAATCAATTCACTTCATCTACTTATTTTGATCTAAAGTTCTCAACTTTCATCTCAAACTTTATCTCTATTCAAGTTCATCACTTTCTCTTTCAATCAAGTCATAAACATGAATTACTTTAACTTTTATCAAAGTATAAGCACAAACAAGTAGAAAAATAGATAAAAGGCATTCAATTCATTCAATCATATCATCATTCATGCATGACTATGTTGGGTTTCTAACTCCAACCCTAGAATAAGAGACTACTCACTCATGGTGGAGAAAGAACAAACAAAGAGATTGAAAGAAAACATACTTGAATTAAACTAAAACCTTAGTTGAATTCAACCACAAACTTGTCTTAGAACACAAGAAATCTTCAACAATTCTCTTCCTTGTGCTCCAAGCAACAACCTTGTCTTCTAAACCCTAAAAACTTGCGTCCAAACTTAAAACTCAAGAGAGAGAGAGAGTCCTCTAAAACTTGTCTAAACAAGGGTATTTATACTAAAACATCTATCTAAAAAGTTTTTATAAAGATAAAAACTACTAAAGATAAAAGATCTCAGAATAATATCATTAAAAGCTCTAAGTCGGTCAAACTTCACCAACACGGGGACCTCGGTACTGACCCCGTCAGGGTTGGTAGGACACTGGAATTTACACTTGGAAGCCTCGTTACCGACCCCTAGAGGGTCGATATCAAGCATGGATTGACTTGTTCTCTTGTTTATTCTTCACACTTCTCTTGGACTTTCTTGGGGTTTCTTCCATGCTTTTCTTCTCTTCCTCCTCTTAGCATGCTTCTCTCTCTTTTCATGCCCTCAAATGCTTCCAAACCCACCTCAAAACCTACACAAAAACACAAAAATAGCATAGTTTCCATACTTTTCACAAATTAAATATGCAAACTATACTATAAAAGACACAAAAAACTCAAAAAAATACAACTAAACAAGACTAAACAACCTAGAAAAACATACTAAAACAAGGCTAAAAATACGGACATAAGTTGTCTTCAATACAATTGTCATTGTGATCTTGGTTCTAGTGTCAATATCATGCCTTTATCAATATGCAAAAGTCTGAATTTGGGTGATCCTATTCCAAGCAAGATGCGTCTAATCATGGTTGATAATTCAGTCACTCATCTTGTGGGCATTATTGAGAACTTTCCAGTGAAGGTGGGTAAATTCTTTATACCAAGAGATTTTGTGATCCTTGACATGGAGGTGATGAATGATAAGACTCCTGTCATCTTTGGGAGACCCTTTTTAGCCACTGTTGGAGCTAAAATTGATGTTAGGAATGACAAGATCTCACTCAATATTGGGGAAGAGAAGATAGAGTATGAATATCTCAAAGATAACTTTCTTGAAGTGCACAAGAATCCTCCACAAGAGATTGTCAAAGTAGCATGCTGTAATATTGAAGTGAAGCTGGCTAATGAGGAGATTCAATCTGATACTGCTGAACCTTATCAAGAAACCTTGGAAGTTAAAAGCTTCATGGATGGTGATATTGCTAAGGATTTGAAGGGTAGAGAACACAATAAAAAGAAGAAGGACTAAGCAAAAGCATAGATTAAAAGAGGAGACAAGGTGATGTTATTCCATGAAAGGTCCAACATGTTTCCTGGGAGCAAAGGAACAAGAAGGTCAGGGCCATACATAGTGACTCGAGTTTTACAAGGACGAGGAATTGAGCTTTGGCATTAAAACTCAGGGAAATTCAAAGTACAAAAACATAGGCTGAAGCTTGTAGTTGAACCCGATCCGGTTAGGGTGGGTACCAAAGACCCTCCTGACTCGAGTGCTTAAAAGAAGATGGAAGGTCAAGCTTATGACCTTAAACAAGCGCTGCTTGGGAGGCAACCCAAGGTTAGTGTTTCTTCTCTCTGTCTTTTATTTATACATTGGGGACAATGTATGGTTTAAGCATAGGGGAGGGGAACACTTACATGTTAGTTAGAAGCGTATAGTTGCATGTTAGATTGCATTTGCATTAAAAATAACAAAAAAATCAGAAAAATGTCAAAAAAAAAATCATGCAATATTAGGTGTTGTTGAGATCCCTTTTTATTGTGCCCCTTGTCCTTCAAAATTTTTGAATGAAATCCTATCCCCTAGACTTGCTTGAAGTATTTGAAGTTTTGGTGATGTCTAGCTATGTTTATGAACTTGTTTGATAATTGAATGAGCATGTGTATTCTTTGATATTTGAGTTAACATTGAAGTTCTAAACAAAAGCCATGTGAGATTCTTGACCTTTCTAGGACTATTTGCTATATTGAGTCCTCTCTTTTCATGTGTGATTCTCACTTTTGATTGCTTCCTCTAGAACTTGCATGAGACTCTTTTTCAAGACCGCTTTTATGAGTTTTGTATGCAACTTTAAAGTGATTGAGACATTATTTCCATGAGCCTATTATTCCCTATCCACCCTTATACATGATCCTCTTTTTGATAGCCCCATGTTGCCTTTATTGCCTATTTATTTGGAAAGCTCCACAAGATAATTTTGAGCCTAATGTTAAGCCTTTACCCATCCGGGAATTAGGTATTGTAGTGGATTATAAGTGTGAGTTTGAGCCAAGCTAGAGGGATTCAAAAAGGGCTGATGGTAATCGTCAAAAGTGTGGATGGAGTTTGATGTAATGAGAAGAATGAAATGAAAAAAAATGAGGAAATAGAGCTCATAAGAACAAAAAGAAAAAAATTTCTTTAAGATGAGAAAAGTGTTTCAATGAAAAGGTTGTAGGAAAAAAAAGAAAAAAAAGGGAAAGAGAAAGTGAGAAAGAAAACAATAGAAAAAGTTTGGGAAAGAAGAGCATTAAGCTTGGTTTTGGTGTTTTGTTTTGGAGCATTAAGCTTGGTTTTGGTTCCTTTTGGTTTGACATTTGAAATAAGAATCGACAAATTGTTCCCAACAATTGTCATTCATTCCTAGGTAGAGTAGGTACTTGGATTATTGAAGCAAAGTTAATGTTTTATTGAAATACCAACAAAAGGTTGGTTCCATAACATAATCTCATTTAAGGAAGGGAAGATGTTTATAGTAAAGTGCAATAAACTAGGCAACCTAATAACGGAATTAACGATTGGAAAATAATAACAGCGAGGATGGCCAAGGTAATTACTTCAAGTGCGACGAATCTGGACACGTGTCCACAAACTGTTTTAATAATGAAGCAACCTTATGGCCTATTAGGCCTACTGAGGCAACTTAGCTAACTTACAATCCTTGTCCAACAATCTTGGTCCTAACAACTTCCTTTTTAGCTTCACCTCTACATCTTTTATCGCGTCGACTTATCAAAATGGTGGAGAAGAAATCTTCATGATGTGACTTTCACATTTACGATAACCTTGTTATGGTTGGTTTATTCGATTGACAAACGTTATATATCATGTCAAGGCTCCATATGTTGACTGAGAAAGTCACTACTACTTGTAGGTACATCAGATTATTATATTCTTCATTGGTCAGAATTCTCGACCACTCCTTTATCATTAGACCATTGTTTGTCCCCCTCACCTACCTCTCGATAATCTGGTTCGAGATCGGAATAGATGGAGACATGTTAGATCCTTCGTTGACTAAGCCTTCCTTGGTGTCCTCTTTGGAAATTTCTATCTTCCCATGAGTCACTGGCTCAGTAAGTTTGGCTCTATGGAACTTAAGAATCACCTTTAGCTGGCACAATTTCTTCTAATTCGAATATAATGTGCATGAACTTTTTTTCCGTTACAACCATTTTCTGTAAATGGCTAACCACCGACGTTCATATAGAATATCCGTAATTCTATATTTGAAGGATGATATAGTTAAAGGAAGTTTTGAAATTTAAAAATAAAATTTTCATTTTAAACACCTTTATATTATTAAAGAATTAAGATGGTTTTAGGGTATATATTAAAAATTCATTTTGTAAATGACTTTAAATTTCAAGAGAAACTTTTAAAGTTAAAAATTTCTTTCATATCCAATATATTATAATTCTAAACCATGGAAGAAGAGTTTAAAGATTTTTAATTGTACAATTTATATCTCGGGTTTCGAGGAGATAAATTTATCGTACTATCGTTAAAGAAAATCCTTTAAATTTTAATCCTTTGATTATGGGGAAAAAAATTTGGTGAATTTTTTATTTTTATTTTTTTTAAATAAAGTTTATAGATAAGAAGTTGGCATGTTAACACTTTACTAGGACTTGGTCTTTAAAACTCTAGAATAAGACTTTGGAAATAAAATGATCCCGGCTTTAGGAACTTATCGCCTTAGGATTTCTTCTTATAAGTTGCTCTTATATGAGTTTAGGTTTTAAACTTTCAGCGGAAATATCTAACTTAGAAATTTCTTTAAAAGTACTTGTTACTTGAATTTTTGGAGTATTTATTCAGATATTTCAAGTTGAAATTTCCTTTCAGAAAAAGAATTTGAATCCTAGGTTTAATCTCTTTAGGGAAAAGTTTTAACAAAAATTGGTCGGTTTGAATACAAAACTTTCGGTTTAAAACTTTTGATTTCGAAAACTTTCGGTTTTGAAAATGTTCGATTTTGAAAATAAAACGTTATTGGCTAACGAACCCTCTTTGGGTTTGGACTACTGATTGTAGATGGGTTTCTTATTTGATCAAATGCTTGGAGATGGGATGACACCCCTTGAGTCCAATTAACCCATTCATCCATTTGATGGACCATTGCAGTTTGTCTGGATTGGTCATGAAATGAATTATCAACTCCTTTCTCGAGGTATTCTTCTTCGGATTTCTCCTCATCAAGATTTAGCTTGGGTGAATTTTCATGGATTTCTTCTCGTAGTACTACCTCGGGTTATCCTCGGGGTTTCCATATGGCAAAATCGGCAATCGAGAAAAGCCTCATCAAGCTCTTAAGCGGCTTTTCTAGCTTCGTCCCTGATTCGGGTTGGACTTCTAGTGAGTACCATTTTTTTGTAGAGGAGAGAAAGGCGTTTGTATAGAATATCCTTTGATTCTATGCGACGAAGATATTGGAAGGAAGTTTTAAGGCATTCTCGGATATAAAGTTTAGACATAAAATATTAAATTTAAGACTTTTCATTTTCTTGGTCCTATTAGGGAATCTAGGATTTTTCTTTTGAACTTGTCACTTAGAAAGAGTTTTCTATTTTAGTAATAAGTTCTTCTAAGGTAAGAGTTAAGTTACAAGAAAGTTCTAACGAATATGTTTCGAGTTTAAAAGTTGAAACACTTATACTTTTTAAGTCCTTAAAAGGTATATAGGAAGTTTATAAGGATAATAGTTCTAGAACTAAGCATTTAGTATTACAGTTTTTAAATTTTTAAGAAATTTTCTTAGTTAAGAAGTTTAAATTAGTAAGTTGACATTTTCGAGTTTCTTTAAAGGATATAGAAGGATATTTCTATAAATGGAAGTTTCAGATAGCGGAAGGAAAACATATGTTTAAAGTTCTCGGTTTTCAACAAATTTCGGTTTTAAAAGTTTTTTTGTTTTGAAAACAAAACGTTCGGCTCTGATACCATAATTGTAACACCCCTATTTTACAACATTGGGTATTACCGCCAGTGACCTCGGACTTTCCCGTCCAAAGTCACCCAAGGCTTTTAGAATGATATTGAACTCATACAAATGCGGAAAATTAACATAAACGTTACATAAATAAACGGATGCTCACGAATGAGACTTGATTCTTTAATTGAAGATGAAAATGTCTAAAAGCGGAATTTTATTTATTGATAAGAACTTTCGTTCATTACATTGAGGGTCGTTTTACAAAAGATGTAGCAGCGGAAAGTAAAGCCATTTAAAAAAGGTATAGAATACGTAATCTAAAATTACAAGTATGTTTTCCCAAGACAACTCATGTGATGATGATTTGCTTGGTTTTTAAAAAGGGAAGAGCTAGTGCGCTATCTTCGGAATGCCTTGCTCTTATGAGAATTCCTTCCTTCCTTCAACGTCGTCTTGCCTTGACCTTAAATCCTCGCCTAACGTTTCATGAACCTTCTTGACTTTGTCTTCAAACTTCGGTGTACAATCCTACAGTCTGGCATTTGTCGCGAAGGGCGAGAAATACCAAGCAAAAATGCAGAAGTGGGGAATTAGTCTAAGGAGACTAAGCAAGCGGGAATGGAACTTCCCGAGGGTATTTCGGTAATTTCAAGTATTATCGAAGGAGATATTAGGGTTGTGTTTACGATGGGCTTATTTATGTGGGGCTTTAATGGTACGAAAGAGAGCGTATCTCAAACGGAGATAGCTCGATAATCGAGAGAAGAGCTACTAGATTGTAGCCTTCTTTTAGAATCGAGATTATGTTGGGAACGTTATTAATTCATACAAGTTAAAAACCTCTCGCGCCCTGAGCGGACCGAGAGCCGGATCGATCATTTGAGACCGGTCCGGTTTTGGTATCTTAAATGTGCATTGGGCACTTATCTTATATAGTGACGAAAAGTATTCGATTTCATTAGTTATTTTAAAAGGGGGGTGGGGGCTCGGATGGCCCGATCCACCAAGGGGAAACCCAGTTTCCCGGCACTTAGCTAAAGTGCGCTCATCCCTCCTTGCAATCGGAGCGGATAGGATCATGATCCTGAAAGTCGTACTTCAAACACGTAGGCATTTACGACTTAGTAAGATTATATAGAGGCGTCGGCTATTCCGCGCCCCTCACTAGTTCGTTCGACGTTGATCTCTGAACGAGACCATAAACAACCAAGGCCACAACCATACTAGCATAAATAGTCCTATCAAATAATAATAGCGAACTATACTAACAATGGTCGTTATATCTAACAATCGATATTTCCTAGGTTCATTCGTTACTTAGCACACAAGTTGTTCCCAACATTGAGAATTTCACGGAAACGGAATATAAAAGGTCACAAGGGGAAATTCCACTTGTCTTAGCTTTTACGATTGTGTACGAACGAACGGAAATCGTTGACTTTACTCGGAACGGAGACTCGACCTATCGACACGACAAGTACGAACGAACTTTAATAAGAATTTCTTTAATTCTTGTAAAGTTTTAAATATCTCTCATATTCTTTTTATAAGAGAATTAATTACTAAATTATTATAATAATAATTTAGGTGAAGATGAATAAAATAATAATATTCCTTATTATTATTTTATATTGGTAATATCCTTGTATTTCTTATAAATTCTTTATTTGAATTTAATTATTATTATCCTTTGAAGATCAAGGTTTAGTAATATTCAATTTATTAAATACTCATCAACTTAAGGATAATATTCCTTTTAGATTAATTTATTATTTTCTTATTATAACCAAGCAAGGATAATATTTTTTATCAAGATATGGTTTTCATAACTATATGAAATATTATTTTTATAAAACTCATCTTAGGGTGTGAAAAGTCTAAAATACCCTTGTAGTTGAATATCTTTTATTTCTCTTATTATTATTATTTTAATAACCACCTTATCATATAAGATCTTTTTAAATCTTTAATATTATTCCCATTGTTACATCCTTCTCTTTTTATTCTTTTCATAAAAGACATACCATATTATATAAGAATTGAGATCAGATGGAAATTAACCTTACGGTGTAAAATGAGAGCAAATCTAGTGCATTGGATCTCGGAAATCAACGACCATAAGAAGGCGCGCTTCCTTTCATATTTTTTTAAACCTAGGGGTATTTGTGTCTTTTCCCCCACAAAAATAGATCATTGTGCAGCGTCATCTTCATGCCCCATCTTCATCCACTGGACTACACATATTTGATCCGAGATTTCGATCGTTACTTCTCCATAATCATTGCTACTTGCTCCTTCTATTTTAGCTTGATTTTATGTTTAGTTTCGACCTCTTTTGAAGTTCAATCTTCATGGAGTTAAGTATAAGTTGTTTTTGTAAGGCTTCAATTTTGTATTTGGGGGGTTTTCAAATTTGGAGTTTTACACTTCGATTTTCATATATTTGGTCATGTTTTGTGTTCTTTGAATTGTTTTTTTGTTAATTTTACTCAAACTGTGAAGGTTGTGTACGTTTTGCATTGTAATTTGATGTTTTTGATTGAAAATCTAGGTTAATGGTAAATGTTTATCTAAACACCCACCATGTGTTTGATAAAATGCCCAAATGATTAACTTAGAGTTTTGCCATATCTAATTTTCCTAATTTTCCTCTAATTTTCATTGTTTCTTCTTTGATAAAAATGATATTAGTTTTTCTAGCAAGTTTGGTATGCAAGGATCCATAGAAGCGCTACAACAATAAGTCATTGCGAATGACATCCATGTTTCTTTTTTATGAACTTGTATTTGGGTATTGATGAACTCATACTTGTATGTTTATGAACCATAATAAATAAAATTTATGAACTATATGTACCGCTATCATTAGAGTTTTTGTGACGAAGGAGAATTTCAAATATTGCTTAATTATGGGTTGAGATGAAGAGGTGATTTTGTTCTTATAGATGTTATGACTTATAACATTGTAATTGTGTATTGATGAACCAATATATATAATTACGGTGTCATACTTTTTGTTGTGTACTTAAAATTTATTCTCTGTGTAATGATTGTGAAAAATCATTTTAAAGTCTTTTAACTAAAAAAGGAGAGTAATGTGTGTCATTGCAAATGATTTGGGTTCGAAACCTACACACGAAACCACATAATAGAACCACTTTCATGAATCTAAAGTCATGACACTAACTATTACATGCAATAAATTCATGAACCGTAAGATTACTTATTATGAACCTTAACATTTAAATTTATGAACCCACAGAATACCATTTATGAGCTAGAATACACCACATAAAAAACAATTATTGTTAATTAAATTTCATGAACCTTTATGACATTTGTTATGAACTTAACCATATAAAGACATGAACCAATATAATATTATTTATGAATATATGACACAAAATAAAAAGTATTGTGAATTAAATTTAATGAACCTTATTGACAATTGTTATGAACCTAACCATGTAAGAACATGAATCAATAGACCAACTTTTTATGAACTAAAAGTCATGAACCATGAGATGAAATATTATGAACATGTGCCAAATGACAAATATCATGAACCTAAAGACGTGGACCAAAATAAAAACTAGTATGACTTAAAAAACATGAGTTATAAGATAAACTATCATGAACCTAAGCATATAAAAACATAAACCAAAAAAGAACTACCATGAACCAAAAGACATAAATCGTACGAAGAGTTAGCCTATGTGGGATTTGAACCCACATCTATGTGCACATTCACATTGCTCTACCATTTGAGCTAATAAGTTACCAAATGACATGAAATATAAGATAAACTACTAAGAACTAAAAGTCATGAACCATAAGAATTATTATGAACCTAGCTTACAAAAACATGAACCAAAAGAACAAAAACCATGAAATAAAAACCACGAAAGAAAATAATACCTATGATGAACTAAAAGGCATGAACCATAAGATGAACTTTGATGAACCTAAGGTTATTCAAATATGAACCAAAAGAACAATTGTTATAAACAAAAAAAGCATGGAACAAAATTTATGAACCATAAGAAGAAATATTATGAACCTTACCTTAAAAAGTCATGAACCAATAGAACAACCAATACGAACAAAAAGACACGACTGTATCAAGAATTAGCCTATGTGAGATTTGAACCCACATCTATGTGCATATGCACATTGCTCTACCATTTGAGCTAATAGGCCACCAAATATACTATTTCTCAAGTGTCAAATGCACATTTCCCACTAATACAACAAGATATAGACTAAATTACATTGAGATTTCTCCCAAGAAGACTATATTAGACAACTTCAACATCGACAACATATAATCAATTTAGTATTCTCCAAGCCTATTGGAAGTATTAACTATATAGATTTTTACAAGTGATTATCATTTAAGTGCCAATGTTTTTCAAACAAAAAGGAAGAAAAATGTGCAAATGCCTCGCCCCCTCCAAACCAACATTGAAGAAAATAAGGGTCATGTTTTATGGTTTTCGGGCTCACTCCCCCACCCCCTTGTAATACTGAGATAAAATCTTATAAATTATACCGGTTACTAACCTTATTTTAAGCTCATATATAGAAAGACATATAAACTAACAAATTTAATTTTTTATATATATAAAAGTCATTGTTTAATTAACTATTTTAAGTGTTAAAATGCTAGAAATTACTTTCATCCTTATCTTTTAACTATACATGTTGGGTTTAGGTTCACATTAAATAATTATGTTAACGTGTTATTTTTGGTTGCCGACCTATTCATTTGTATATATAATACACATCTCTAGATTCATTATGTGTCATCTTAAGTTGACTTTTGGCTAAGAGATAGCTTTCTTCATCCGTAAGTATTTCTTGTGCCAACCTCTTGCACAGCCTAAACACCACCACCACTTACACCAAATTCACCATTTCTGATTGATTTGCCTCTACAGAGAAGTAGGTGATTGTGGCTAAGTGGAGAGAGTGTCTCGTTTACATCACCTCACTCCAATCCTTGCACAAGCTGGTTAAGAAATCGTATCATTCGGTTTAATTGATTCTCCACTGTCTTTGGAAAATTAACATCTAAGGTAAGTCATCTAGACTTACTTAGTTATCAATTTTGATGTGCGTTTATGTAATACTGAGATATAATCTTATAAATTATACCGGTTACTAACCTTATTTTAAGCTCATATATAGAAAGACATATAAACTAAAAAATTAAATTTGTTAGTTTATATGTCTTTCTATATATGAGCTTAAAATAAGGTTAGTAACAAGTATAATTTATAAGATTATATCTCAGTATTACATAATTTGTAACACCCCGGTTTTAAATACCAGAATGTCACTTGGTTGTGGACCTCACTTGGGTTCACTCAGGCTAATTTAACAACAATTTCACAATGCGGGACCTTGCAACAAAGGCACGACCAGAAATACAAGAAAAACATCCAACTATGTTTCTTTAAAAGTAACAAAGTCATGCACATGTGCATTAACCCACTCCAACACAACTCTCATTTCTGATCTCTAGACTTTAACCAATATTTACAAACATCTAACTTAACAAGATAACATAGACTCCTAGGACCTACAGTCCTACAAAACATTCTCCGACTGCATCCTAAGACACACCACGTCGATCTGGCTCACCATCATCTTGGAGAAGATTCCTTGGAGCATTATTCATACCAGAGTGATTACCTAAAAGAAAAACAACACCCCGAAGGGTTAGCTAACAATTCCAATATACACTGGATAGTAAATGTAACATGTAGAAACAAAATCAATCTATTCAATTACATAATAAGAGCCGTAATATAATATTTCACATATAGCACATTCACCATAACAAACAAACGCACATCATTGATTCTCCGCTGTCTTTGGAAAATTAACATCTAAGGTAAGTCGTCTAGACTTACTTAGTTATCAATTTTGATGTGTGTTGGATGTGTAGATATGATGTGTAGTCCTGTATTTTGGGATTCTTTCCTATATATTATATATGTCTATTTGAAAACAATTCGCTATTTTAGAAAATTATAATAGATGAATAATATTTTGTATTTTATTTGGATTTCTAATCATTGGCACCTAACCGATACGGCTAGGATTAGGGATAGTCGGGAAGGCGGAGACATCTCTAACTTAGTTGTATGTCAAGGAGGGCCCCTTCAAAATTATAATAAAATATTTTGGCGAGTGCTCCCGAGGAGGCTTGACCAGGCGTAAGAAGGTGAATGATGAGGGTGTGAGTGGCTCGGATAAACGGTGGAGGCCGCCGTCCACTACCCCGCGTAAGGTTGGAGGATGCCATGCTTGTTTAATAAATTATGTCGATTGAACAATTATTGAGACGAAAAGTGATTGAGGTGATACTTAAGTGAAATGATGTGCTATTATTAGTATGCATTGTATGGCTGTAAGTATTATTATGTGCGTTTTATAATTATAAGTATTGATGTGCGTTTGTTTGTTATGGTGAATGTGCTATATGTGAACTATTATATTACGGCTCTTATTATGTAATTGAATAGATTGATTTTGTTTCTACATGTTACATTTACTATCCAGTGTATATTGGAATTGTTAGCTAACCCTTCGGGGTGTTGTTTTTCTTTTAGGTAATCACTCTGGTATGAATAATGCTCCAAGGAATCTTCTCCAAGATGATGGTGAGCCAGATCGACGTGGTGTGTCTTAGGATGCAGTCGGATAATGTTTTGTAGGACTGTAGGTCCTAGGAGTCTATGTTATCTTGTTAAGTTAGATGTTTGTAAATATTGGTTAAAGTCTAGAGATCAGAAATGAGAGTTGTGTTGGAGTGGGTTAATGCACATGTGCATGACTTTGTTACTTTTAAAGAAACATAGTTGAATGTTTTTCTTGTATTTGTCGTCGTGCCTTTGTTGCAAGGTCCCGCATTGTGAAATTGTTGTTAAATTAGCCTGAGTGGACCCAAGTGAGGTCCACAACCAAGTGACATTCTGGTATTTAAAATCGGGGTGTTACACCCCTCCCCTTGAAACCAAAATTGACGCAAACAAGTAACAAATCATGCGAGAACCACTCATGAAATTCCATGGTGGGAATGAATGTCACTACCCCTATCACAATAAGGCAAGTTCAGTTTGACTATGAACCTACATACTTGATATTTTGAACCTATACATTAAATATTCTGAACCATAAAATCAGAGATCGCGAACCAGATCGAGAAATTTCGAACCTAAACAGTAAACACAATCAAATACAAACACCCATCAAATCAACCATAAACACCCATTAAAGCTCAATAAACATTTCTAATACTCAAAAACAAATCTTATAACCCTCAAAAATCAAAATCAAAGGAATCCATAGATCTACCACATAAATAATAGCCGTATCAAATTAGGTCTAAAAAAACTCATCTTGAAACCAATGTCGCAAATTGATGCCATAGGCCCATAGCCAAGTCAGAATTGGAAAGGAGTGAGTTTGAGGTAGAGATTTCGAGTTTGTGGTGTAGATTTTGAATTGGATCTAGAGGTTGAAGATGAGTCTCCTTTTCCCCCAAAAAAGAATGCGTGTAATAAAAAAAGAATATGTGTGGGGTATTTTTGTCTTGTCATTCAAATTTTAAACAAATTACACTTCGTGCCATTGTAAATGAATGAGACCCTTTTCCTAATTTTTTTTATCAAACTCGTTTTATTTAATCTAGGTCGTCGATCTGTTTAATCCAATGGCCACGATCTGCTCGCATTTTTTACTGTAGCAATAATTTCCACCCGAGCGTGACTCTATTATATAAATATACTTATAATGTAATAGGGCTTTTTCTAGAACTTTCCTTAAATAGAAATCTCTAGTATACTTATTATGGTAACTATCCAAGTATAATTTTTAATAATAACATCTTATTATCCATTAAATAATTTACCCTTATATCTTTTAGTTTATAAGATAGAAACATGCCTTATAACATTATCTTATAACTAGGAGCATATATTTTATTTATCTATTACTAATAACTAAAGCCGAAGCAATTTCTACCACCACGTTGCGCCACATCACCCCTTTATTAAAATAATAGTTTTTTAGTTAATTATGCAAAAAAGTTATCTCCAAGTCAACATAAAGATAAAATAATATTTGTAAAAAATTATCCCTAAATAAACATAAAGATAAAATAATATTAGTAGATTTGAACAATATAGATAAAAAAGCACATTATATTTATTATATTTGTAAAAGATAAATTAAAAAAATAAGAAAAAATATGTAGACATGATCACATATATATCTTTGAAATAAAAATAGTCATCATAACTATATACTAAAGCGGAGGTGAAAAAAACTATTAAACAACACATGTCACTTTTAGATTGGACCACACCACCCCTTTTATTAAAACCAATCTTTGGCAAAATAATTAAGTTTAATATAAAGATAGTGTAATATAGGTACAATCTTATATCACTATATAATCAATGGATAGAAAATCTCATTCTTAATTTAAAAAAAAATCTTTTATTTTTGGATATGATAAATATGAAGATTTATTAAGATATTTTTATGCTATATATTATACAAATATTAGGATATTTATTTTATTTTTAGATAGAATGCATATGCTAGGTTTAGATAATTAAGTTTAATATAAATATAGTGTAATGTACGTACAATCTATATCACTATAATTATGTTTATTTGAACGGTCCCGTGTATATAATAAATTGATAAGTTTTTATCTTATTACTTATCGCTTTTCATAATTAAATAAATTATCATGCTTTGGATATTAATTTAATTCGTAATACTAATAAAATATTATTGTTTCAAAATTTATACTTAAGCATTTATATGATTATTTTTCTCGGATAATAAATATATTTGAAAATATTTTATTATTTATATTTTTTTTAAGAAAAACCCGTACAAGGTACGGGAATACATACTAGTTTATATCTAAAATCATAATAATATATTTTCTTATCTTTTATATCTTGTTACATAAGATATCTTTTTAACAAACTAACATGCTTACAATTTTATGCCATTAATTATGTATATAACATACTCTTAATATATCCATTATCTTTATTCAACTTAATCATAAAAATATCTTTTAAGACTACTTTATTTTATTAAAAATACTTCCCATATTTATAAATCATGTTGATCATGACAATCATTCCTAAGATGTGAAAAGTCAAAAAAAAATGCCCTTTTAATATTATATATTTATCCCTTATTATTATCTTTTTACCCAAATTAATCATATAATATCTTTTTAAATACTAGAATATATCTTTATTATAATTTCCTCTTATTATCAAATCATTTTAAAGACATGGAACCACCTTATGATATAAAAGGTATTAACATAACATATTATAATATGCTTATTCTATCACTTTACTTACATGGTAGGTTTCCAAATATTATTTTTAAACAATAATTATATCATACTTCCCATGTAAATATCTTATCAAAATATATTTAAGTTTATTATGTGCTCTTTAAAAGACATGCCGCCCCTTTTTATATTATAAAAAGTCTTAAGATACTATTTTTTTTCCAACAATTTGTTCTAGCTCTTTTATTTATATAGTAAGCTTCAAATAAGGTACACATAATATTTATATTACTCTTTCTAAGTATATAAAACTAGTATTTTAATCCCATGATTTTATTTGATAATTTTTCCATGTATATCATATTCTACCTTTTTATATAAAAGCACATGAAAATTATTTATTTAATTTATTTAATCCATACTTTTTCTTATTAAAATAATTTATTCAAAAATATCTTATTATTATTATCCCAAAGCATATAATATGATTAAAAGACATGTAAGTCTATTTTCCTTTTTAATAGAACCTAGTTATATTAAATCTCCTTATCTTACCCTATTTCTTTTATATTAGGATAAAAATATGACTAAGTTAACATTGTTTTCAAAATCAGAATTTTCATGCTTTAAAGTCATTTATATTATTCCTATAATTTGTTGGGATTTATTTAATGATTTACCAACATTATTTCCTATTTTAATAATCCACTTATGATATTGATTCTATTTATTTAAATAATTATATATATGTAAAATTATATTATCAAAGATTATAATTAAAATACGAGTCGAGAATTATACCGAGCGAAAACGAGACGGGATTTGGGCTCGGAAATTGAAATGGGCGAAATGGGCTTCTCCTTCTCCTTTTTTCCTTATTAAAATTCTGATGGGCCTTTTAAAAGGATAAATGGGCCTAATTTATTTTATTCTCTACAGCCCAACTACAATTAAGCCCATAAGACTACTCCTTCTTCTTGATTCCACCATATGAACGACAACAGCATTGCCATGGTGGATGAGCAGGCGGCGGCGAGTGTTCCTGGGCGGCTCCGGCGAGTGGTGGTGGTGCGCTGGGTGGTCGTCCGGCGGTCCAGCAGCGGGGCAAGGTGGTCTGGCGGGCAAGGAGGGGCAAAAATAGGGTTTTTGGGATTTTTTTGAAAAAAATCAGCAACTTAAACAAGTAAATTGGAGCTGAAAATTGACAAATTAGAATAGCAATTTTGCTAGAAGGAAGAAGAGAAGTATTGTGTGTGGAAGAGAAGTGAATTTCAGCCTCCTTTTATAGGCAAATAGAGGCAAGGTACTAATCCATGGCACTTGGAATTGGCCATAGATGGAGAAGGAGATTGCTCTCCATTGGTGGAGATTGTGTTTGTTTGAGAGTGATGAAAGATGATGCAATAGTTTAGTCTTGCAAGCAAAGGAGAAGGAGAAGAAGGCTCCATTGCCATGCATTGGAGGAATTTTCAATCAACGTCAATTCACATCAGGCAGAAGTCTGATGTTTCTCTTGTGTGAATTTCAACTATCGTAGTAGTTCTAGGGTTGAATGAATCTAGCGGAACGCGACAGCGAATGCAGGGATTATTTGCCCCTAGTCTCTAAATGTAACACCCCCGATTTTTCCTCGGAGATGGTACACGCCAGTGACCTCAGACTTACCGTCCAAAGCCACCCAAGGCTTGATCCGAACAATATAGGTATTGAAATGATAAAAATAGCGAAAGACTTTCATCGAAAACAAAACATTTTTATTAAAGATTCTCCTTATAAGTGAAGGACAAAATTGTTACAACTCATAGCGGTAACGGAAGACTTGATTAAAATTAATAAATTACATAAATGAGTCATCACTTGCGCCTATACATCGACTAGGAAAAATTAAAGTCCTAACTCAAGTTTACTTAATTATGAATTACCCTAACTTTATGAAATAGTTTGACTCAAAACTTCAACTGCAGCTCATCTCTTTACCAGCTTACTTCTTATAACCTGAGAAAAGATCGTCTGATGTGCCGTATAGGGACGGTTGACACCAGCCGACCATGCAAGGGAATAAATTGGTCGGGTTAGTCTTGTGACAGACTAAGCAAGTGGAATTTTGTGAGAGGTTCTAGTGATCATAACTAATTGTTACATTGTAGTCCGAATGAAAGCCGGCCAATGATAAACAACTAGACTACTTTCACGAAATAATGCAGGTGGACAAACAAATCCTAAGGGAGAATATGAATTTCATGTTTGGAGAACTTATAAATTTACAAAACACTTTCAAAATTATTAACAACCTATAACTAAGCTTCCTTGGAATAATCAGGCCTCAACCAACCTCACCGCATACGTGTTGTGCGAATTCAGATTGGAAAGACAACCTTCATAAACTGGAAGTCCGAACGATTTCCCAATATGGGTGCTTCATTCGCTGGATTCAATTAGGTGTGCAACGCGCACTTATCTTATGTGATTAACACTTCATGGTAACTTTTACTTGATCTCAGACTTCCGAGTTAATTAACTTTAACGAGGACGTGCCACTCGGCGCGTACCCCATGGCACTAGCTAGGTGCTGAACGACACATTCCCGACGGTGGGAGATGAGCCATGGATCATGATCTAATCATATCATTAATGGTGTAGTAACCATTAATGTGGTTATAAAGAAGTATTTAAGATGACGTGCCCTTAAATACTCCTACAATACTACTACTTGCATATTGATCTAACCTAACTACCACATCAAGGTCACAACCAAAATCATTTCAAAGTAATAACATAATATATATAGATATATGAACATAAATTCGGTTTGAACCAACTATGCAATCAACTTTGACGGACTCGTGTGGGTTCGTTTGGGAACCGAATGACTCGAGGTTGGTGTCAATGGACTCCTGGGATTAAGTTCCTCCACGTCCACTATCCAGTGGCGGCGTTGATGGCCATATGGTGGCGCAATGGGTGGAGCAAAGTCGGAGTCGGGGGTTATAAAAACCGGACAGCAGCTCAGCAGAAAACAGAGTACACGCGCAGCTGACTTCGTCCGCTCGCTTCGGACTCCATAGGGATCCGTTTGATGCGAGACCAGTGGGGTTGGATTCCTAAGATCGAGGGCTTTCTAATGATATAAAATGGGAAAATTTTGGTCGAGTGTAGAAAGAGAACGAACTGAATTACATTAGCAGTTCGTAAATCAGGGTACTTGTGATAGCTCGGCTTCGGGAGTGATTTCGGGATGATTTTTGGACGGATTTCGACGATTCAAGAGTCGAATTCTATTATTTTGAGGATGAGGAATCTAAATATGGGGTTGTTTTTGGCAAAATCGAACTGAAAATATGAAAAACGAGGCTATGAAAGAAGCGAACAGAAAAGCGAAAAACAGAGCTGAAGTTATAATGGCAACCGATTGAATTGTGTGCAATTGTGGTGTCAATCGACCCTATATATAGAGTCACAAGTGTAAACACTTGGTTAAGATTAGTTCAAATCAAATCAAACTTCGGATCAAATCTTTGATTTGAACAAACCGAACGAAAATTAGGTTAGCTGACTTCTTTGATTAATCTGGACGTATTTAGGGACGAATTCAATTAATTGAGTGGGAGTTTAGATAGAGATCGAAATTATCAATCTTATCCTTTTTACGGATTTGAATTTCGTTGTGAAACGAATCCAAAATCCTCAATCGAAGATTTCGACCCAAATCCAAACAAACAACAAACTATTGTGTTTGTTTTGGATTTTATTTTCAAATATAAAAAAAATCAACCCTTAATTTCTATAAATGTTTTCTCTCTTTTGTATTCTACTAAATTATAAAATTGTCCCAAATAATACACATATATTTTACACAATTAAATTTCATAAAATAATACTTTATAAAAAAAATATGTATAACAATGAAAATAAAATCAGCAAAACAAATATTTTATTATAAGTCACACAAATAATTAAATAAATAATTAAGTAAATTTAAAATTGAGGGTTATTACACTAAAGAGCTTAAAGCGTCTAAAATTGATTAACCTTACGCGAAAACGATTGTCAGTTGAGTTTAGGCACATTCACTTATTTTCTGAAAAGAGGTTTGTGTTGATTTTAGATAGTGAGTTCCTTCAAACGACATTCAAGTTGAAATCCAAATAGACATCACTTAAAATCTACTGAAACATCATTGTAGGAATCTTAACCTTGGAAGCTGATGTGACCCGGGATTCCGCATCCCAAAGCTCAAGACAAATGAAAAGTTGTATTGTAGTTCTCGGATCCATTGAAAAAGGTTGTGGTGATTTGATCGGGGCCATTAAAGAACTGTTGGAAAGCTTACTTGATGCTGTACAACTTCTATGTTTAACATTTTCCCTAAATCAGCCAAGAACAGTCTCGAAATCATCAATCTTTCTAGAAGCTCGAATCTGGACGTGAAGGGTTTTAATAGTATTCAAGTCAAAGAAAGCCAAACAACTTCATCACCTACATGGAATTAAAAGGGGCGTCTTCCATCAATTTTATTCATTTAAGTATGTAGTAGGTGAGTTGGTAGGTGAGAGTGAACATGAAGGGTTTTGTAACTCTATTTATAGATCCTTGTTTGTCTAGTAATATGATAATTTGAATTTGTGGAAAAAACCAATGGGAGTGTTTGGGAGAGATTTCCTTGTTTGGTGTGTAATATCCATGTTCGATGAGTTATATCCCAACGAATCCTTCGTTTCTCTTTTGCTATGAGATTCAAACCCTCTTTCGATTCTCTTGTGGTGAGTCATATCCACATAAGATTCGATTGCTTATCCCTCTTTCGAATGACCTTGGTGTGTCATATCCTTGGTCTTTCGATTTCTTATCCCTATATTTATAATTAAAGTGAGTTTTCTCTTTTGCTTGAATCACTTGTCATCTCTTTTGCTTTCATCTTAAAATAAAGAGAAAATTGCACTAAACCACCCGTTAAATAGGCGAATTTACACTTAACCACCCGTTATACACGAATTTGTTTTAAACCACCCAAAACTTCGATTCCGTTAACAAATAGCCACCCACGAGCCTTTTCCGTCAAAAAATCCGTTAAATCCTACCGTTTGACACTTTTACCCTCAATTGTTCACCCCTTTTCTTCTTCTTCTTCCGTCTCGCTCGACCTGGCGACCTCTAACCACGCTCGCCGACAACACACATCCTGATTGGTCCGGCGAGGGAGGCGGCGGTGTCAGAGCGGTTGTTTAGGGTTCCGGTGTGGAGGAGCGATCTGCTCCAAGATGAGGTAGAGGATGGGCTCATTGGTGGCGATTAGGGAGAGTTCGAGGTAGTCAACGCCGTCGGCGGGAGAGGAGACGCGGAGGAGCCATGTCGACAGCA
Organism: Fallopia convolvulus; assembly: GCA_964016875.1. NCBI lineage: Eukaryota > Viridiplantae > Streptophyta > Magnoliopsida > Caryophyllales > Polygonaceae > Fallopia > Fallopia convolvulus. The sequence continues at coordinate 37,130,675 of OZ024722.1, forward strand.
TCCTCTCCTCTGACCTGAAGCTCTCCCGCCTCTCGGGCCACCTCTCCTCCCTCAAGTCCCTCATCGACTCTCCGAAGCTGAATTTCTGGGCAAAGAAATCAGCAGAAAAGCTGGTCGGGAACACCTGTTCACCGACTCGTGGAGGCGACACCACGGACGGGGAGGCGAAGAGGACAGCGATAGAAGCACCTACGATATCCCCTCTATTTACTGTAGGCCGTTTCCGACAGATTTTGTGGCCGGAAGGTCGACCACGAAGCCCACAAACTTGACTCGTCGCTGCTGAATTTTCCGGGCAAAGAAACCAGCAGCAACGTTGGTCACGAAGGCCTGTACGTCGGCTTCCACCGGAGACATCATGGGCGGGGTGGCCAAGGGACCTGCGACAGCTGAAAATAGACTTCCCCATCTACCTAATGTCGGCGGTGGAGACCGGATAGGTGACCGGAAGTCTATGAACGAGGCCCATGAAAATCCTTCGTCACCCACCTCTGAAAATCTGGAAAATTCAGTACCCGATCTGTTTTGGTAGATTTCGACTCGATTCTTCAATCCTTTCTCTACAATTGATTGAGGGTTATTGTAGAGCACTTAATCCTCGACATATAGCAATTTGAATCACCAATTTTGGTTAAGAAATGAGTTCACAATCGAATTTTGAAGTTTGGGGTGTTTTAGGTCAAAACTGAGATCGGGATTTCGGGTCCCAATTCGAGCCTCTTTCTATTCGAGCACCCCTCCTCCTCTTATGTACTTCCTTGATATTAATCACTCTCTCCTTGCCAGTAATCTCATCAGAACGCCTCCATGAGGCTCGTCCCGAGCGTGCCACATTCGACAGCAATCATAGGACAGGGCGAGGTGGCACATGAGCGACCCTAGTGCTCAAATCCAAGGTGTTCGGCGGCCTCCAGAACCTGTGTGGTTGGCGAGCGAGGTTAGAGGCCAGACAAGACGGAAGAAGAAGAAGAAAGGATGAACAGTTGAGGGTAAAAGTGTCAAACGGTAGGATTTAACAGATTTTTTGACGAAAAAGGCTCGTGGGTGGCTATTTGTTAACGGAATCGAAGTTTTGGGTGGTTTAAAACAAATTCGTGTATAACGGGTGGTTAAGTGTAAATTCGCCTATTTAACGGGTGGTTTAGTGCAATTTTCTCTAAAATAAATACCACAAGCAAGGCAGGCCAAGATCAAATTGAGTTGGAACTTTCTTCGACAACGATCCGATTCTCTCATCATTTGGTATCAGAGATAGAAGTTGAAGAGAGATCCTCAAAAGGTGCATGAAGATTCGAGGACGAATCTTTTCAAAGGTGAAGAGGATGATGTGACTCGGGATTCCGCATCCCAAAGGTCAAGACAAATGAAAAGGTTGTATTCTAGTTCTTGGATCCATTGAACAAGATTCAGTATTTTAACTCCTTTGGAGGCTGTGGTGGTCTGATCGGGGTCATTAATGAACCGTTGTAAAGCTTACTTGATGCTTTACAACTTCTATGTTTAACATTTTCCCTAAATCAGCCAAGAACAGTCTCAAAATCATCAATCTTTCTAGAAGCTCGAATATGGACGTGTGATCGTATTCAAGTCAAAGAAAGCCAAACAATTTCATCACCTACATGGAATTAAAAGGGGCGTCTTCCATCAATTTTATTCTTTTAAGTATGTGGTAGGTGAGGTGGTAGGTGAGAGTGAACATGACGGGTTTTGTAACCCTATTTATAGGTCCTTGTTTCTCTAGTAATAGGATAAGTTGAATTTGTGGAAAAAACCAATGGGAGTGTTTGGTAGTGATTTCTTTGTTTGGTGTGTAATATCAAAACATGTTCGGTGAGTTATATCTGAACGAATCCTTCGTTTATCTTTAGGTGAGTTATATGCTACGAGATTCGAACCCTCTTTCGATTCTCTTGTGGTGAGTCATATCTACATAAGATTCGATTGCTTATCCCTCTTTTGAATGACCTTGGTGTGTCATATCCTTGGTATTTTGATTGCTTATCCCTATATTTATAATTAAAGTGAGTTTTCCCTTTTGCTTGAATCACTTGTCATCTCTTTCTCTTTCATCTCAAAATAAATACCACAAGCAAGGCAGGCCATGATCAAATTGAGTTGGAACTTTCTTCGATGACGATCCGATTCTCTCATCATTTGGTATCAGAGCTAGAAGTCGAAGAGAGATCCTCAAGGCTATAGGTGCATGAAGATTCGAGGACGAATATTTTCAAAGGTGGAGAGGATGATGTGACTCGGGATTCCGCATCCCAAAGCTCAAGACAAATGAAAAGGTTGTATTCTAGTTCTCGGATCCATTGAACAAGCTTCAGTATTTTAGCTCCTTTGGAGGCTGTGGTGGTCTGATCAGGGCCATTAAAGAACCGTTGGAAAGCTTACTTGATTCTCTATACCTTCTATGTTTAACATTTTGCTTAAATCAGCCAATAACAGTCTCGAAATCATCAATCTTTCTAAAAGCTCGAATATGGACGTGAAAGGTTTTGATCGTATTCAAGTAAAAGAAAGCCAAACAACTTCATCTCCTACATGGAATTAAAAGGGGCGTCTTCCATCAATTTTATTCATTTACGTATGTGGTAGGTGGGAGTGAACATGAAGGGTTTTGTAACCCAATTTTATAAGTCCTTGTTTCTCTAGTAATAGGATAAGTTGAATTTGTGGAAAACACCAATGGGAGTGTTTGAGAGTGATTTCCTTGTTTGGTGTGTAATATCCAAACATGTTCGGTGAGTTATATCCGAGCGAATCCTTCGTTTCTCTTTAGGTGAGTTATATCCTATTAGATTCGAACCCTCTTTCGATTCTCTTGTGGTGAGTCATATCCACATAAGATTCGATTGCTTATCCCTCTTTCGAATGACCTTGGTGTGTCATATCCTTGGTATTTCGATTGTTTATCCCTATATTTATAATTAAAGTGAGTTTTCCTTTTTTCTTGAATCACTTGTCATCTCTTTCGCTTTCATCTCAAAATAAATATCACAAGCAAAGCAGGCCAGGATCAAATTGAGTTCGAACTTTCTTGGACAACGATCCGATTCTCTCATCAGAAGCTTTTCTCCACTGATATTTCTTTGTTATTTTCGATTACTTGTTAACATTTCAATTCAACCATAAACTCTTTTTCTTATTTATTTGGCTTGATCTACTAGTTCGAATATCAATTGGTACTACATATATTTTTGTAAGTAATGTCCTTAATATAGATGATTAAATCAAAGTACATATATAGGAATAAAATTACCGATTCGTTGTTCTCGTCAGGAAGTGAAGACAATGCTCCGTTCATGCTCTTATTATCAAATGCTTGTAAGGCCCAAGCCATGAATCTCCACATAGTTCATGACCCTTCCCCAACGCTCTTTGACTTTTTGAAGCCTCTCCTCGTATGTTGCACCAGTGGATGACATAAATATGCCCCAACATTTATGGGAAAATCTTTCTGTAACCTTGAGGTCCTTTAGAATACTAAGAGCATATGCTTTAATATTCGCCTTCATGTGCACCCAACACAGGAGACGTTTTACTTCCTCCCAAAAGACAACTACCTTTGCATTCATGATTGTCTTCTTTCAATCTGTAACAATCGCATTTGGCATTGTCCCCAATTCTTCAAATAAACGCTTCAAACATTTCAACACCCATGTATAACTATCAATGTCTTCTTTTGCGATAAATGCAAAACCAATGTTGAAGGATTTGTTAGTGAACGTGAATCCAACCATCTCTAGTAATGTCATGTCGTACCTATCAATGTACTAAATGCTAATCAACTTAATCAAGAACAAAACTAAATGCTTCAATAAAATATTCAAAGGTTAGAAAAGTGTACCTATTTGTCTTATATGTGATGTCCATAATGACAACATAGGGAAACAGTCTCAATAGATGCAACGAGGTCGGGTGGACGAAGAAAAGGATCTTAATATGATCCTAATTACGCATCCTCTTCGAGAAGAAACGGTATTTGTTTTGTTGCAAAAAATGTAACGAATATTGGGTTACCGTCATATTTTCACGGTCCTCGATTAGATACTTAATTTGCCCTCAAATTGATACTTGTTTCGTCAATGTCACATTACTAGGATAAAGCTTCCTCAATTGCTCGACTATTCTCCTTGGAGGCACGTATATGTAGCTCAAATTCCTAACCGACTTTTTTTGAGCTATTGTCTTTTGTCCCATAAATGAATAAACAAGTAAACTAGTTGGGAGGTCATGGTTGTGAACTCCACACCCAACTGTTAATTCCCACTTCCTTGTTGACTTGCTTCGAACCTCAACCAACTCAAATTTACAATCGCACTTGCTCTGAAGTGTTCGTACACTGGGTGGTCTAACACTTGGGAGAACTTGACCCTTCTTTCCGGATCTATACTTGTCATGCTTATGACATGCTAGTCTGACCATTGTAGGATTTGATGTTTTTATTGTCAACACCATCATTATTTCACGACCAACTTGTCTGGCCCAATCTAGCATGTCATCTCGATTCTCCCACACTCTATCATTATCAAAATCATCCGGAAAATCCTTCCTAGGTACCTATGTATATAATTTCACAATTTATTTTAATACAACAAACATCTATAATATACAAGGATATTAACGAATTACAAAGTTAAATAATCTGTTTGAAACAATAATCCAATTCATGTATTAATTTGAAAAAATAAAACTAAATAAGCGTAAATTGTGGCTTACCTCCGATTCGAACGTCTCATTGTCTTCTTTTTCAGATTCACCTTTCTCTCCTTCTTCTTCTTCAAAAGAGAGTGATGACTCTGACTCTTCTTTTAAAGAGTGTGACTCTCGTCTTCTGCCTCATAATATAAATCCGAAAATTCCTTTTCTGATGATGACATTGTTCAATGTAGTTTTTTGAATAAAAAACTTCATTATGTTTTTCGAAGAGGTTTTCGTAGTACGTCGACCGTAGGTTTTTTCCTTCGAAATATATGTACAACGGGAAAAAATCTGGGCGGATATAACTGTCAGATTTTCTCGCATCATGAAGCTAGACGCTTTACGAAGCGTTTAATCTCGCTTCATGAAATGAGAAAAGTCGGGTATCCGGTTTTTTGAAGGTCGATTGTCTCGCTTCATGAAGTGAAATATGTCTTGTGTGCCAGGCAAAAAAATGTTGTGCACAAGGCATTGCCATCCGCCAGGTGATAGTTGTGGTAAAAAGAGTGATTTGATAAATTTCCTAATACGTTTCATTCAATTTACAACATCTAAGGCCTTGTTTCACTTTCCCCATGAAAGTCATTTCTACCCAAAAACTACTTTTAATGTTATTGAAATCCGTGTAACTCTCCCTACTTTTTAGAAAAACGGTTTTTCATGACACTAAAAATCACTTTTCACGTAAAAACGATTTCTACCCACGAGTGAAACAAACTAAAATTTGTACCAATAACTAAATTTTGTTTTTTATAGGTTGGGGCTTGCCTGGTTCGACACTTTGTGTCTACGTCTGGACCGGAGTCGGTAACAAACTAAAATCTATGTATATCTATCTACACTACTATAGAAGTTTGGTAAGGGTGTTAGTCTCGTTACTATCCTACCGTTCAATTAAATCAGCTTATTGAGCCTTATCCGGACGTCCGTTCCTTTCACGCGCTTAATTTTGTCTTGCTCTTTTTTGGCCTTATCTCTATCATTCGTTCTCCTTCGTTTTGCCTTGCGCTCTTTTCTTCTTCGTTTCCCTCTTTTCTTCATGTAATCAATCTTTCTCCTCCTCTCATCTTTTTTCTTTGATTTTTTTGCTTATACTCAATTTTATCTCGTCTGTTTTGGCCAAAAAAATACCCAATCTTCAAACTTTGTTTTATCCTTCGTTTCTTAACAAAAGTCAACGATTCAAAGCTCAATTTGTGAAGGAGAGCGTTCTCTACAAAAGACCTAATTTGATTTGGGCAAAAGCATCACAAAATCGAGCAAGTTTTGTTGAAAACCGATCGCAAACTGCTTAGGTTTAATTTTTCGAAACCTGCAAGGAGCCGACTTTAGCGCCATCGTTAGCCGCCATTAAGTCGCCTCTCATGACGATTCTGCCGAAATTGGGAAGGTGGCACTACAAAGATTTTTCTGTCGCACTTTTTGTACCACCCCACCTGATGTAGACGCCGTGAAAGGCCGCCAAAGTTCGTCGGAATCTAGCCTCATTGCTGACGCTTTGTCCAGATTCACGAATGGTGAGTAGCAATTTTCGCGGTGTTGAACGTCGTCGTTCTGCTACCATTGAGGGAGAAAATGCCGACAGTATGGAGAGGGAATTATGGTGGTTTTACTGTCGCATGAGGTACCGCCGTTCATGATATTTCAATGCCGCCAAGGTCCGGCAAAGGTAGCTCGTTGACCGGGTTTTGCTGACTTCCGAGTATGGGTGGCGGCGAACAATCTTAGAGACCGTCGTATGCCGCCTTCCCACCACCAATCATGCTGCCACTGCCGACAGTCAGTAGAGGGTGACTCGTAGCTCCGACTGTCGCAAATCCCGACGTCGTTACCTGCCTAATGTTGCTACCAAGTTTATGTTAAGTCCGGTCCAGGACCAACTGTCATACAATTTGATAGAGGATGGATTCAAGATTTGGCAATGCATAAAACATGTTTGATGAAATGCCTTAAGGAAATGAGTGGAATTATTAACTTCATGATTACAAAGGGTGGTTACTCAATTGATTGCAATACTCTAGAAATATATTCACTGATGCAATACTTTAGGTTTCATAAGTTTAGATGAGGTGTAATGTCTGGTTTATACTTTTGTGATACAATTTGAAATTCTGATGTTCATGTAAAAATTTCAATCAGCTTTATTGGCTGGTTAAAGAATTCATGTGGTTGCATTATTATATATGAGCATGAAATTGGTCTTTATACATTTTATAAAGATATTGAGCTTCGTCATCATTATCTAATGGTTAGTCAAATTATCTCAACTTATGCTTATTTATTGTTACTGTCGATCCACTACAACTCTAGAGACAATGCCATTATATGACTTTGTGAATGCCTTTCAGAATGGTCATAGTGACATGTTTGTCGTCATAAGAAGACAAGATGATTTACAAAGTACAACAAGGGGTACTAATCACTCAATATTCACTGTAACACTATATAAATTTTCTTAAAGCTTAGATATGAACTGCTTGAATGCAATCAGGAGAGGTGAAGTCTTTAATATAATTGCCTTGATAATTGATCAACTCCATACTCATTACTATATTTTTACTCTTCCAGGTCCTTTAAAATGGGATGGTATGTTCATGTTTTGCTGAGTGTGTATATAAATGAGGAGAATAATCATCAAAGTGCAATTCTTGTAGGCCTCCCCCAGTGAGTGCTTTGGTGGAGATCTTGATGGTGCCCTTAACTTTGTTTCTTGGGATGAAAATCTTCGGCCTTCACATACAGTACCTCCAATGGACTACTACACTGGATGCGCTGGCCTCAAATCATGGACCATGATGTGACATTAGAGATAAATTTTTTGGCTCTCTTCCTAATTATTTTATTCAAATTCAGTTGAATCTTCCTTCTAATTAAGCAAAGAAAGTGGTTTACCTTTTAGTGGAATATAGCAGTCTTTTAACTCTCTTCATGGAAATTCAAACTTCCAAATACATTTTAGACAACTTTGTAGGAGATTTAGCAATTCTTTGTTCATTACATACATGATAAGTGACTCCTAGGAATTGAAACAATCAAGATTTGTTAGGTTGTTCAAAGATGAAATAACTATAAAGTGAGTTGTTCGTTCAGATTGACGAAGATGGATCGGTGGCCATGATCAGGCATGGAGAGACATTCGATGCATCCGAGATATTTTGTTGGGTTATGAGTTATGACAAACAAATCGGATATATGAGTAGTATGACTCTCTATAAATATTATACCTCGATTTACAATTGATAAAAAAACAGTAAATTTATTCAACTTATAGAAGTTTTAGTCTGCACTTGAAGAGGTTTTTTTTTAGCGAATGCTTTCACTTGTCCCTGAAAATTTTTATACCTCAAAAGTCTGAAGTAATGAGGAGCAGTTGTCGTGAAATCCTGTCATATACTTCAGCCAAGTTGCAAGTATAGGCCGCGCAACGCGCGGCACCCCAACTAGTATATAAAAGATGCAAGGAATAAGGCCACCACGTTGCGCCACCTAGGATTTTCCTACGTGTCGGTCTCACGTTAAGCCACCTAGGATTTCGCCACATAGGATTTTTTATTTTGGGAATTTATATATGTTGATATTATTTTAGGATAATATAGAAATAAGATAAATTAATCTAGAAAAGATTCTATCTAAAATAAAGATGTTATCTATTATTAGGATAGATCTAAAAGATATTATCTAAAATTAAAATAAATTATAGAACATTAGATATTAATATATTATACATTAAGATAGATATATTGATTTAGTTTTTCCTATTAAATTTCTATCTATTTATTTGAAGAAAATTAAATTCGAATTTTATTTAAAATTACAAAATCTTTTATCTTTATTATTTTATATATTTATGTAAAAGATTTATCTTAAATAAAATTTTGATAAAAAAAATAGAACTTTCAATCTAGATAATTACTTGCCTAAATTGACTTTTGATAAAAAAAAATTTGTGTTATCTTTCCCTTAATTTTCTTTTTGAATTATTTATGTAAATATAAATAATTTTCTTATCATTAAAAAATTAATTCTTTATTTATATTTTTTCATAGTTTCTTATTAAGTATATTTTTAATTTTTATTCAAATTTTTTTAAAGAATTGAATTTGATAAAAAAAAATTTACAAGAGTTTAGATTATTTTTACCTTTTTATATTTTTGTAAAAGATTTTAAAAATTGAATGATTCTAATTCAAATAATTTTTATTTATATTTCTGCATAAATAAATTATTGTTAAGCCATCAAAATTATATTAGATTCACCTTAATAATTTTGGCCCCGTTTTACATGACAGTATGACACCAATTGTAAAAATTTATATAATTTTTTCTAATAAATAAATTTTTTATATTAAATTAAAATCATATTCATTTAATAAATTAAATATTAAATTCATGTAGTCGTGCATGGCACGACGGATATAACTAGTTTGTACTAACAGCCCCCCTTGCAAACTAATCCACGAGCGCTCGCTTTACCAACTTCAATCGTCTTCCTTCTTCGCAAATCCGGGGAAAAACATCAACTTGAACAGAACCAAACAGAATGCGAGCATAAGATTCTTGGCTTTATAAACTGGTCAATTTAGGTATCGTCTTAATGTGTTTCATGTTTTGCCTGTCTCATAAAGTTGTAGCGATTGATCCGTCAGATCACCCATAAGCTACGCGTTTGTATTCGTTTTTAAATCTCTGTTTTTATTGTTTTAGACTTCTTTTCTTGATTGCTCATATTGGGAAGGAGAATACTTGGCGAAATCAACCATGCTGAACAGGGTGTTTGGAAAGCCGAAGGAGGGAAGCACTAGCAGTGCGGTTGCCACAATCGAAAAGTTGAGCGAGGTTTGTTTTTCATTTCAATTAATTTGAATCATAGATTCAATGATTCAGAGCATTTAGGGTTAGATCTTAGTTGCCTATTTTATTCTTTTAGCTCTTGTTTAGGATCTCGGGTTGTTTGTTAGGGTGCAAACTGACTTGCAGTTCCGTTAGGTGTCAAAATTCCAGTGTTACAGATCTGAATGTTTTGAGTATGAGGTTGATTCCGTGCTTGTGGCTATTTAGATTTGGCTTCCAGTGTAAATCAACTGATCTGATCGTGGCAGACCTTTCATTTTATATAGTTTCTGTGATTTGTTTTCGAATGAGTGTGGTAAAGGGGTTCAGGATTCAATTTCAATGTGGATGAGCTCCTTTCGTAACTTCATGTAACAAGTGCATATCTTTTATTGAATGTTGTAGGTCATTTCATTGAGGAAAAATAGCAATTGTCTATTTTTCTGACAGATAAAATATTGATTCAACAACAACAACAACAACAACAACATCTACCCAATGTAGTCCCGCTTTTGCAGGATCTGGGGGTCAGATGTACACACCCGTACCCCGAAGGAAGGTGTTTCCGATAGACCCAAAGATGACAAGAGCAAAGCTAGAAAATTGAAATTCAGCTATGTGAAAATAATAACTGAATTTAGTTAAAATGCACCAAAAATTGATATGGGGGTTATATCTATCTCAAAGACACTTTATAAAACAGCCAAAGAGCCACATACAAGCCCCAATAGATAAAATATTGATTCATCTAAAGAAAAGGGAAAGCAGGCCGAAAATTTTAGAAAATAATCATATTATACATTTATGTATGTGTATATATATTATCCAGTATTAATGTCGCAAACATGAATAAGTTAATTTAGTTGTTGAAAAGCAGAGCAAATGCTGACTGTAATTGTCTTAATAAATATAACTTCACCATCTTGTATATGAGTCAGCTAGTTGTTTTTGAATTTTTTTCATATTGTTAAGAATACATACTATAAGGTTTTGTAGCTCATAGAGTCATAATATGTGTACTGGCTGGAGATATAAGTATTCATACACTCTTACTGATACCATAGTACAAACTCTTATCTTTTCCATTGTTCAAGAATGAACTCCTCAGGCAAGGTCAAACTCATAAGAATATAAAAAGCTAACTAGGATTAGTGCTGTTGTTAGAGTCATACACTCATAGTAAGTTCAACTTACATGTATTGCATCAAGTACAATTCGCAATGGGCTGATTCCATGGTTGCTCAAAGTATGAACCATCTTCTGGATTTTCTTGGTTTAGTTGCTTTGGAAACATGGAGCTTGGATGTTGATATTTCCTGGATACTATTAGCATTTGCTTCATTATTGCCTGCCTTGACATGAATGAAAATTTCCATCCTTGCCCTTCTATGGCTAAGTTAATCACCATACTTGTGCAGACTCTTGAAATGCTAGAGAAAAAGGAGAATCTTTTAATAAAGAAAGCAGCAGCTGAAGTAGAGAAGGCCAAAGATTTTACAAGAGCCAAAAATAAAAGGGGTATGATCCAAGTTCGTTTCTTCCATGTCTTGAAAGAAATGTTTTTATTTTTTTCTTTATATTCTGTTTCCACAGCAGGATCTATGAACTTCAGAACTTTGGAGTATCATTAGGATCTTGGTCCATTTTAATTTTGAGTTGTTATTATTCAAGTTTTTAGTTTTTACTCTTCTTTTGTATAACTAATGGTGAAAACAATCTGCATCATACTTTCTTAAGTTGCCAAGCTACAGCTAATAAGATATTCATGTTTAGGCTCTCAAGTCTCAACTCTTTATCACCATTCTACCCTGTTAATTTTTTTTTGTTGTTGTTGTTATGAGCTTACCTTTGAGCTTGTCTGATAAAGATTTATGTGTATATTGAGAGTGGTACTGAAACAGATGTGTGGTTCATATTGATTGATTTTGTAGTGTGAAAGTGGAGTAGGGTGTATTTATTCTCATGTTTTATGTCAAAATCCCATGTTGATTTTGCTTCTGTGTTTTCTGGCAAGCTGCCATACAATGCTTAAAGAGGAAGAGACTGTATGAACAAGAGGTTGAGAAACTTGGCAATTTCCAACTGCGAATTCATGACCAGGTCAGCATGTCTACTATGGAACTATTCAGAAATCTGAAGTGGTATCTGAGGTGCTTGTTTTTAGCTGTATCATTTCCATGATATGTCTTTGCGTATTGTTGTAATATGCTCACATGTTGCCTATAGCATCTATAAGCTCCTTATAATGTATACAGACATTGTGCCAGATTTGTCCATTTTTTACTTGTCTGCTTCATCCAAGTCCCTATTTTTTCTGACCTAATAGTTTTTGCCAAGAACAAGGGGCATAGAGAATGAGCGAGAGATACTTGCACTTTTTTAGCTGGTTCATCTGGATATTCTGATTGCTTTGGCCTTCGATTATATATATTATCCCTTGTTGTTTTTCAGATGATTTTACTCGAAGGGGCAAAAGCAACCACAGAGACAGTTGATGCATTAAGATCCGGAGCTGCAGCAATGAAGTCCATGCACAAAGCAACGTGAGTAGTATATACAGTTGAACACTTTTGGTTGCTTGGAACATTCGTTATGTTCAGTTTATAGTCTGTAGTCATTTAAAAAAGAAGTATATAAGGGTTGAGCCCCATATTGTCTTTTGTGCAGTTTAAATGCAAGATTGTGTAGATTATGCATTGATGTCGGGTCATGAGGATCTTTAGTATGATGTTGTTCTTTTAACCTTCATTTCCGGCTTTAGGTTACAGGGTTTTCTACCTTGACTTTCAAAACTTGTATTCAGCCAATCTATGTGGTTCTCCTTTGGATCATGGGATAAGGGCTTGCTTTTAGATGTGTTTTAGTCTAGTGTTGGAACTTGTATTCTTGCTAAAATTCAATTTGGTGCAAGTGTAGTATTGGGTCTGCCTTTTGTTCTTTGGAGGTGAACCACAATTGTCTCCTGGCTCTAGATTTTGGGTGGGAGTGACTTTTTAAATCATTAGCATCCACGTTCGTCTAAATATCTATTGACTGTATGGCTTATAACCTTTGAATTAGGATTCATATTTAGTTTTGGTTTAAAAGAGTCTTGTTTTCTTAAGGAGTCACGGGATATAGTTTTTGGCTTGGGCTGATCATTAATTTCTTGCCTTCAGCCTTGGAGTTTTTTTGTTACTCACCTTTTCCCTCAGCATAGTTCTTGGACTTCGATTTTGGGTCTGGAATGTGGTACATTGGCAACTTACTGAAAATTGGAATGGAATAAACCAGATGCATGTACACTTTGGATGATAAGTTTGCCTTTTGGATTAAAATGGGTTATCATATTTAATTCTGTTGCCAGTCAAGTATAATAAGCTATTATGAATTTTCTTTCATAAACAATCATATTTCTCTGACTCTCTCAATCTTCAAACCACCATAAGTGATATAGTCTTACATTACATCCTCTTGTCAACAGAAACATTGATGATTTGGACAAGACAATGGATGAGATTAACGAGCAGACAGAAAACATGAAGATGATACAGGAAGCACTTTCCGCTCCTATAGGGGCAGCAGCTGATATTGACGAGGTGCATACTGTATTTCTGGTTTGTCAGTTTTAAAATTCAAAAGATTTGAGACCAATGGATGGATCTACTTACTATATACCCTTTGTAGGATGAACTGGAAGCAGAACTTGAGGAGTTGGAAGGTGCTGACTTGGAAGAACAACTTCTACAGCCAGCTACTACTGCCCCTGCCCAATCTATAAACGTTCCAGCAAGGCAACCCGCGCGCGCTACACCTCAAAAGAACAAAGCCGAAGAAGACGAGCTTGCTGCATTGCAAGCTGAGCTGGCACTTTGAACAGCAACATCTACCGTAAGTAGCTACATCTGTCTGACTGTTCTTTTATCTATTAAATGCCTTGTGAGCATTTGTTGTATAAAGTGTGAACTAATTTCTAAGCTTTTGATATTTTCTACAGGTTTCATGGTAGTTTTTAGTAGATGGAATGTGATATGCTGACACGATCTCCATTCAGATGTACAGCCTAGTCCGGTTATAAGAGGGCTCTGTATCTTACAAATTTCTGCTATGATTTTGAGGAGATCTAATTTGTGTATTATCTGTCTTTTTATCATTGCTGTAAAGTAAGGTTGTCATGTCCCTCACAAGCTCGAGATGTTACTCGTTTAGAGTATGAGCTTAATTGAAATGTACTGATGTACTGCTATTTTCGTGCAAGTTAGCCCAAACCTTGTTATAGTCGTTCGTGATTGAGTTTGAACTGCTAATGGCTGCTTCAGCTAGCAAATATTAGGCTTGTATGTTTGGATGATGAAGACCAGATAAAGTATCAGCAGAAAGAAGCAGTGTGTTCTTAATTTTCGACATTTATGAGACCCATTGTCAACATGTGACCAGGGAGCAAGGACTGAACTAACTCCATTATATGAGACCCAAGTGTAATTCAACAACTCGACACATAAAAATACCTTTAAACGTGTCTTCGACAAGAACACATAATTTGCAAATGTACATACGTTAAATTGTGCGACAGGGACTTTGACGTATTCATGAAAATTCAATTAAGCATTTCAAAAAAAAAATTATTTTATTTTTTTGTTTCCAGCCCATCTTACCAAAATGAATCCGATCTAAACTTAGTGAAAACTAGTAAGATCTACATCGGGTGAAAACTTGGTAAGCGGTGGTGGGCCTGGTGGGTTCGGTTGGATTTAGATGGAGGTCCATCCCCACCATCCAACGTGTTTTACTTGTCTAATATTTATACATTTTTTCTGACAAGGAATGAATTAGGGGGAGCAATACGACATTCACCCAAGAACATCTTTGTGGATGAGATCTTGAAAACCCGGATCAGCTGCCTACGGGGAATGTTGATGAATGGCCAAACTTGGCGAGATAGTCCGCCACCAGATTGATTTCCCTCAAAAAAATCATGAGATATCTGCCAAAACTCTAATTTCGAAAGCTATAGTAGTGTGTCTGACACGATGATTTCTATCTCCCATGGGTAGCTTCACACACTGTTTAGGACGTTGATGAGGCGTGAGTTGTCGCTCTCAATCACTAGTTGAGAGATGCATCAACCCACAACATTGTGAATACCAAGTCTAAGAGTAAGAGCTTCTGCCAAGACAATGGACTGGGCTTCGATCTGACCAAGTCATATGGGTGGGATCTACATACTAATATCTGATGATAAATTCGAAGGAAGAAGTCCGAGGTTGGTTTTGGATCCATCGAAGTTTAGTTTGAAAGAATTTTGTGTCGCTTTGCCATCTAAGGTTTTTTCTTTGGCGACTATTAGCCCTAGGTTTTTGGTTTTCCTTGTTTGGGATGTTTTTGTAGTTTTTGTTAGTGCACATAAATCCTCCTTTATGCCCTAATGAATGCTCCTCTTGGTTCTCCCTTTTGCCTTCCGTTCAAACCTCTTCTTCAACCTAGAACCTGCAAAACAATGGATATAGGGGGCAGGGTCCCCATAATCCACATCCGATGCCTAAGTCAAAAGAGTAGTTTGTCGATTGAAGATCGAGATAAAAAGTAAGACTTGCTAGCGAGTTCAGCGATTATGAATATGCTTATCGTACATGGTGAAGACATGTATTTATAGTAGAAGAAAAGAACACTTGGACTTTATGTTGTGGATTTTCCTTATGTGCTTTAAAAGTCTTAACAAGATAGGTATGTTTATCACCATCAAAAAGAGGGAATTTGTTAGAAGTTTTAGTTTTGATGGTTCCAAGAGTCAATGACTCAATGACACAGAAGTTACATGGAGAGTCAGCGACATCAATTGGTGTGATCGATAAAGTCATTGATACAGACAACTGACATAAAAACTATTTTTGGAAGGAATATGCAATTAGTGTTCGATTGTTTACAAGCCAACTAGAGCTTTTATTTATGAGAAAATCATCACAAAAGAGTGCAAAAATCAGAAGATCGTGTCGAGATTCTTTTGTGATATTTCCTATGAGATTACATGTTAGTTTAGGAAAGATCTTATAAAGATTGTGTGGATGTCATTTCCCTAACCGAATGGGAAATGATATCACACGAAATCTCTCTTCTTCTAGCTTAAATACTTCGTGTTTAGGATAGACATTGATACTTTTTTAGCGTAACTTGTATTTTGTAAGAAAGAAAGAGAAGACTTGTGCGTGGGACTTTTGCAAGTGGTGTAGTCAAGTGTTCTTAGGCATAACGTGAGATTGAGACTGCAGAAATAAAGGTAGAGCATGGTTCAAGGTTGTGGGATTCAACTTGTACATATGATAGCTTTGTAAACACTCAAGAAATCAATAGAGCGAGTCTAAATACTCTTGAAATCCGACCGAGTGAGAAGCTCGGAAGGGAGTGATTTTTTCTAAGTAAACAAGTTGCTTTACAAAGAGTTTCCACTATACATCACGGTGTCATTTACAGTTTGGTAATACTATCTCCTATTTGTTTATTCCGCTGCGTAATTACTCAAAGTTGACGACTTCGTAGGAGTCGCTGACTCGCTCAAGTACTAAAGTTCCTGCATAAAGTTACCATGCAAAATTTCCAATTATCAAATATCAAAATGAAAAATATGAAGCATAGAAAGCTATGCAAATATACAAATAGTGGTACAACCTAAGCCTATTTGTATATCTAGATTGCTCCCATCTCCCCCATTATAATTACACCATCAGTGTCTAGTTTTGCATCTCTATCGTTAGTGTGAAAAATCAAATTAAACTTATTTGTACAATATCAAAAACGTTTATGTTGAAATCAAGTTCAAATCCGCTTCAATCGTTCTCAAACAGTTTTGGTTCGAAAACTATTAGAATCATGGTTATTAAAATCCCGATTCGATTCAACGATTTTAATGATTTTACGATCCAAAGTGACGGAGCGATTCACGATTCTAGGTAGAATCTTATTTGTGGTAAAATCTTAAGTGATCACAATAAAAACTTATAAAATCTTTTGTGCGATCCGATTTTATATACGATTCTAGCGATTCTATAAACGATTATACCGATTCTACAAAATGACTACTACTATTTATATATTATTAATTTGTTCAAGGTTTGTCTCAATTATATCCAATTATTCTAACTAATAATTTACTTATTACATTCATAAAGTTTATAATGTTTTTTACTTTGTATATAATAAATCGACAATATATAAGATTGTTTTTACCTACTTTTAGTTATAATCTAGTTAAGATTCAACGATCCGATTTTACGATCCGATCCGGAGACCCTTCTACGATCCGATCCTAGAATCCCGATTTTAATAACATTGATTAGAATACCCCTTCCCACATGGGAAGTTGAGAGATAATATAGCCTAGTATATATACTCGCGGGTTACTCCTATTATTAGACTTGTCAAAACATGACCTGACCCGAAAAACCGACCCGACCCGCCTGAAATTTTTTGGGTTGCAACCCGACACGAAAATCAATGGGTCAAGAGTAACCCAAACCCGGTCGACCCGGAAAAAAACTGGGTTGGGTCACCAACCGGTTGCGTTGACCCAGCTGATGGTGCACAAAATAGCGGAGTATGAACGGTGGGACCCGAGTACGAGGAATAGTGCGATTCGGCGGGGTTCCCAAGGCATAAACTCGAGGGCCTTTGCCGTACCCATCCAAAAAAGGCAATCCTGGCCCAAGTGAAGCCTCAAAACCCCAGACCTCGTTAAACTCACTAATTGGGTCGGTTAAGCAAACTCCCCCCCCCCCCCCATGAATAACGAGACCCAAACATCGTTGTTCAAAAGATGACATCCCCGCACCATTTAAACCACTCACCGGCCACCATATTCTCAATCAATGATCGAATGCCTCACTCTCGACCAATCAGAGGGCTTGACCTCGAGCATCCCACATCGACCAAACGGCAGGAATCATGTTCCTCAATCCTCTATAAATAGAGGAGAACTTCGAGGGTAGGAGGGGGTCGAAAAACATCTTGAACTCAAGAACTATCTTGTTTGTTGAAGATCAACGTGTTGAATCATCGTAAAAGACCACGCTACAGCCAAGTGAAGGTCCACAAAAAGACTTAAAGTCGCCCAAAGAGACCTCGTCTCAATCAAAGATCTCGCTACATCGCTTCGCAGACCACAATCCTCGCATGCACAACCAAATCTTCAACCTTGCCAAAAGATATCGGGCCTAGGTTTGCAACAGGAGTAGAGCTCGTCAATAGTCTGTTAGTGATAATATCTCGCAGCAGTTAGGAGGTCTCGAACCTTGTTAGACAGAGACCTCGAATCCTCTGAGAAGAGATCTAGGGCATAATATCGCTATTTGTAACCTCGTTATAAAGATATAAATAAAAGCAAGTGTTTGCCTAGTCAAATAAAAGTAATCTCATTCTTGTCTTTTAGCGTCGGTTTATTTTGGGTTTCATCACTGGCGCCGTCTGTGGGAACATCTTCATCCTAAGCAATTTCCCGACTTGCAAAAACCTTGGCTTTTGAATCCCTCAAAATGGTCTGTCCAAACAACTTCTTCCTTTAGCACCCCGATAACATGCCTGAAACCTCGCAATGGATGAACATGGTACCACCGCAAGGTTGTCCGTTCGGGGTCCCTCCGGGGTGGGCATATAACGTCCCGCAAAACCCTTACCCATTCCAAGGGAACAAACCGGGCGACATTCCCCCGAACCAATATCCCTATCTGGTCTATGGGCAATACCAACAGGGCTTCGTCCCTTCGCCCGTCCACGTCAGGCACCTCCGATGTCCGCATACGTCCCCGTTCCTAGGCCTAGCTAGCCCCATTCTAAGTACGTACCTGCATACGTCCCAGGGCACGTGCCGGGGCATGAGGCATCAACTAACGGCTCGTCACTGAAGAGACCGCCCCGGGACCCCATGCAGATTTCGAGGTCTCGCTCGCGACGCTCCGGGATGCAAGATCCGAAACTATCTGAAATAGCGGGGAGCGTGATGCATACCCTGAAGTCGCGCTCGCGACGTCGCCATGTTGAGGCTGGTAGCCTCTCACCTTTTGTGGACGAGATTCAAAGCCCACCGATGCCCAAAGGCTTCCATAGGCCGCAGATGGGACTCTACGATGGCGCGGCAGATCCGGAGGAGCATGTGAAGCACTTTGCTGTTCAGATGAATGTCAACTCTTACAACGATACCATCTTCTGCCGTGTTTTCCCGACCACCCTGGAGAAGGCCGCGATGACATGGTTTATAAGCCTCAAAATCGGGTTTGTGGCCTCGTTCGCTCAGCTGTGCGAGTCCTTCATCGCACACTTTAGTGGCTCGAGGAAGCGCAAGAAAAACATGCGGGATCTCCACGACATCGAGCATGGAGAGGGCGAGTCGCTGGGCACCTTTTTTACAAGGTTCACAACCGTGGTTGCGGAGATCGCGCATATCGACGAGGCGTCGGTGTGAGACACCCTCATGGGCAATCTATGTCACGGGGCTTTCAAGAATTACATTTTCCTGAAATGTCCGGCGACATATGACAGCCTGTGCGCCCGGATTACGGCCCAGGTATACGCCGAGGAAGCTGCCAACCAGAGCTCTCAGCCAAGGACCGACAAGGAAATTGTGGTCAAGGTTGTGGGATTCAACTTGTACATATGATAGCTTTGTAAACACTAAAGAAATCAATAGAGCGAGTCTAAATACTCTTGAAATCCGACCGAGTGAGAAGCTCGGAAGGGAGTGATTTTTTCTAAGTAAACAAGTTGCTTTACAAAGAGTTTCCACTATACATCACGGTGTCATTTACAGTTCGGTAATACTATTTCCTATTTGTTTATTCCGCTGCGTAATTACTCAAAGTTGACGACTTCGCAGGAGTCGCCGACTCGCTCAAGTACTAAAGTTCCTGCATAAAGTTACCATGCAAAATTTCCAATTATCAAATATCAAAATGAAAAATATGAAGCATAGAAAGCTATGCAAATATACAAATAGTGGTACAACCTAAGCCTATTTGTATATCTAGATTGCTCCCATCTCCCCCATTATAATTACACCATCAGTGTCTAGTTTTGCATCTCTATCGTTAGTGTGAAAAATCAAATTAAACTTATTTTTACAATATCAAAAACGTTTATGTTGAAATCAAGTTCAAATCCGCTTCAATCGTTCTCAAACAGTTTTGGTTCGAAAACTATTAGAATCATGGTTATTAAAATCCCGATTCGATTCAACGATTTTAATGATTTTACGATCCAAAGTGACGGAGCGATTCACGATTCTAGGTAGAATCTTATTTGTGGTAAAATCTTAAGTGATCACAATAAAAACTTATAAAATCTTTTGTGCGATCCGATTTTATATACGATTCTAGCGATTCTATAAACGATTATACCGATTCTACAAAATGACTACTACTATTTATATATTATTAATTTGTTCAAGGTTTGTCTCAATTATATCCAATTATTCTAACTAACAATTTACTTATTACATTCATAAAGTTTATAATGTTTTTTACTTTGTATATAATAAATCGACAATATATAAGATTGCTTTACCTACTTTTAGTTATAATCTAGTTAAGATTCAACGATCCGATTTTACGATCCGATCCGGAGACCCTTCTACGATCCGATCCGAGAATCCCGATTTTAATAACATTGATTAGAATACCCCTTCCCACATGGGAAGTTGAGAGATAATATAGCCTAGTATATATACTCGCGGGTTACTCCTATTATTAGACTTGTCAAAACATGACCCGACCCGAAAAACCAACCCGACCCGCCTGAAATTTTTTGGGTTGCAATCCGACCCGAAAATCAATGGGTCAAGAGTAACCCAAACCCGGTCGACCCGGAAAAAACTGGGTTGGGTCACCAACCGGTTGCGTTGACCCGGCTGATGGTGCGCAAAATAGCGGAGTATGAACGGTGGGACCCGAGTACGAGGAGTAGTGCGATTCGGCGAGGTTCCCAACGCATAAACTCGAGCGCCTTTGCCGTACCCATCCAAAAAAGGCAATCCCGGTCCAAGTGAAGCCTCAAAACCACGATCACAAGGTCCAGACCTCGTTAAAGTCACTAAATGGGTCGGTTAAGCAAACTCCCCCCCCCCCATGAATAACGAGGCCCAAACCTCGTTGTTCAAAAGATGACATCCCCGCCCATTTAAACCACTCAACGGCCACCATATTCTCAATCAATGATCGACTGCCTCACTCTCGACCAATCAGAGGGCTTGACCTCGAGCATCCCACATCGACCAAACGGCAGGAATCATGTTCCTCAATCCTCTATAAATAGAGGAGAACTTCGAGGGTAGGAGGGGGTCGAAAAACATCTTGAACTCAAGAACTATCTTGTTTGTTGAAGATCAACGTGTTGAATCATCGTAAAAAACCACGCTACAGCCAAGTGAAGGTCCACAAAAAGACTTCAAGTCGCCCAAAGAGACCTCATCTCAATCAAAGATCTCGCTACATCACTTCGCAGACCACAATCCTCTCATGCACAACCAAATCTTCAACCTCGCCAAAAGATATCGGGCCTAGGTTTGCAACAGGAGTAGAGCTCATCAATAGTCTGTTAGTGATAATATCTCGCAGCAGTTAGGAGGTCTCGAACCTTGTTAGACAGAGACCTCAAATCCTCTGAGAAGAGATCTAGGGCATAATCTCGCTATTTGTAACCTCGTTATAAAGATATAAATAAAAGCAAGTGTTTGCCTAGTCAAATAAAAGTAATATCGTTCTTGTCTTTTAGCGTTGGTTTATTTTGGGTTTCATCACTGGCGCCGTCTGTGGGAACTTCTTCATCCTAAGCAATTTCCCGACTTGCGAAAACCTTGGCTTTTGAATCCCTCAAAATGGTCTGTCCAAACAACTTCTTCCTTCAGCACCCCGATAACATGCCTGAAACCTCGAAATGGATGAACATGGTACCACCGCTAGGTTGTCCGTTCGGGATCCCTCCGGGGTGGGCATATAACGTCCCGCAAAACCCTTACCCATTCCAGGGGAACAAACCGGGCGGCATTCCCCCGAACCAATATCCCTATCTGGGCTATGGGCAATACCAACAGGGCTTCGTCCCTTCGCCCGTCCACGTCCAGGCACCTCCGATGTCCGCATACGTCCCCGTTCCTAGGCCTAGCTAGCCCCATTCTAAGTATGTACCCGCATACGTCCCAGGGCACGTGCCGGGGCATGAGGCATCAACTAACGGCTCGTCAACGGAGAGACCGCCCCGGGACCCCATGCAGATTTCGCGGTCTCGCTCGCGACGCTCCCGGATGCAAGATCCGAAACTATCTGAAACAGCGGGGAGCGTGATGCATACCCTGAAGTCGCGCTCGCGACGTCGCCATGTTGAGGCTGGTAGCCTCTCACCTTTGGTGGACGAGATTCAAAGCCCACCGATGCCCAAAGGCTTCCATAGGCCGCAGATGGGACTCTACGATGGCGCGGCAGATCCGGAGGAGCATGTGAAGCACTTCGCTGTTCAGATGAACGTCAACTCTTACAACGTACCATCTTCTGCCGTGTTTTCCCGACCACCCTGGAGAAGGCCGCGATGACATGGTTTATAAGCCTCAAAATCGGGTCTGTGGCCTCGTTCGCTCAGCTGTGCGAGTCCTTCATCGCACACTTTAGTGGCTCGAGGAAGCGCAAGAAAAACATGCGGGATCTCCGCGACATCGAGCATGGAGAGGGTGAGTCGTTGGGCACCTTTTTTACAAGGTTCACAATCGTGGTTGCGGAGATCGCGCATATCGACGAGGCGTCGATGTGAGACACCTTCATGGGCAATCTATGTCACGGGGCTTTCAACAATTACATTTTCCTGAAATGTCCGGCGACATATGACAGCCTGTGCGCCCGCATTACGGCCAGGGTATACGCCGAGGAAGCTGCCAACCAGAGCTCTCAGCCGAGGACCGACAAGGAAATCGTGGTCGAGGCTAAGAGAAAGGCAAAGGTGGGTGTGCCAGCCGCCAAGGATGTGTATGTGACGCAGGCCCAGAACCCCGTCATCAACAACAACAACGACAACAACAAAAACAACAACCACAACAAAAACGAAAACAATAGAAACAACCACAACAACAACAACAGAAACAACCGAAACAACAACAATAACGAACCAGGGAGAAACAAAGGTGGTGGAAGTTGGAAATGCTTTGAAGGGAGGCCGCGAGGTTACAGGGGAAAGGGCGGCCCTCTGTATAACCCGAACGAAAAGGGGGGCGCCAACCCCGCCTTAGGAGCAAACAACGTGCCGCAGGGCCCGGGCCAGACGAGAGCCAACAACATCGAACAGTAGGCTCCAGCAAAGCAGGCACGATCCAGGCACACGACGACCCCCAATGGATATATTCACACCATCTCGGGTGGCCCCTCGTTAGTTGACTCGACCTAGGCAGAAAGAAAAAGGTACGCGAGGGCAAGCCATCATGAGCCCTCGGTATTCAGTGTCGCACAAACCTCGCGGTCCCACGTGGGGATAGCCTTCACCTCCGAGGATGTCGAGGGCCTGCACATGCCGCACTCTAACCCTTTAGTGGTGCACACTCAGCTAGGCTCGAAGATGGTAAAGCGGGTGTTGGTGGACACGAGATCTTCCGTGAACATCATGTACTACGGCGCCTTCGAGCAATTAGGCATCTCCACAACGTCCCTGAAGCCCTACGCCGGGAAGCTAACGTCCTTCTCTGGCGACGAGGTTGATGTCACGGGCCTCATTGGCCTTTGGATGACGTTAGGTGCTGGTTCAACGAGGCGAACCGAGATGGTGGAATTCATCGTGGTGCATTTGCCCTCGGTGTATAACGCGATCATCGGGAGATTGTCCCTGATGAAATTTCAAGCGGTGGTGTCCATCTACCACCTAAAGATGAAATTCCTCGTCGAGGGTGGGGTCGGTGAGGTCAAGGGCAATCAAGAAGAAGGTCGCGTCTACTACGTGACCTCCGCAAAACAAAAATATCCGGTATTCATGGTGGAGGCTACCGGGGAGGCCGATCTCGAAGTTCGGGACTTTACGGTCCCCATCCCAGAGGCAGAAATAAGGGTTGTCACGCCCTTCGGTAGCGAGGCAGAAAAGATCTACTTGGGTGAGTGCCTCTCCAGGGAGTCAGCATCGTCGCTGGAGACCTTGCTTGTTGGCTCCCGCGACGTGTTCGCGTGGACTACAAAAGACCTCCACGGTGTCCCATGAACTGTGGCCCAGCATTCCTTAAACGTTGATGTCCGCCCGTCCCGTGGTGCAGCGACGGAGGAAGATGAATGAGGAGAGGGCAAGCGCCGCGAATGCCGAGGTAGGAAAGCTGCTGGTCGCGGGGTTTATCCGCGAGGTCCAGTACCCTAGATGGCTATCTAACGTTATGCTGGTCAAAACGGCCAGGGGAAAGTGGCGCATGTGTGTGGACTTCAAGGATCTAAACAAGGCCTGCCCCAAAGACAGTTACCCCCTACCCTCGATCGACGAGCTGGTCGATGCCACGGCGGGTCACGGGGTCTTGAGCTCCCTCGACTCGACGCATACTCAGGTTACAATCAGGTCTTAATGAGCCCGCGAGATGAGGAAGAAACATCCTTCATTACACAGTGAGGGACCTACTGCTACAAGGTCATGCCATTCGGTTTGAAGAACGCGAGTGCGACCTTCCAGCGACTCGTAGACCGGAAATTCAAGAACCATCTGGGGAGGAACGTGTCGGCGTACGTCGACAACATTGTGGTCCGAAACAGAACCCCAGAAGAAACTCTGGCCGACCTCGTTGAAGTTTTTGCAACACTCAGACACAACCGACGCAGCCTAAATCCTGAGAAATGTGTGTTTGGTGTGTAATCAGGGAAGTTCCTGGGATTCATGATCAGCGAACGGGGGATAGATGTGAACCCCGCCAAGATAGAATCGATTCTTTGAATGAGGTTGCCCCGATCTCGAACCGAGGTACAGCGGCTCAACGGCGCTGTAAACTACCTAGGGAGGTTCTGTTCCCGTTTGGCGAACATATCGCTACCCTTCTTCGCGGCACTAAAGAAAAACGACAAGTTTGTCTAGGACGAAGAGCTAGAGCTCGCTTTCTCTGGGTTGAAGGCATTCTTGTCAAAGCTCCCACATTGTCGCCTCCAAAGGTGGGCGAGGACTTGCAACTGTACGTGGTCGTGAGCACGGAGACAGTCAGCGCTGTGCTGAAGAGAAAAGTGATGCACCCTGTCTATTTCATCAGCCGCGTGCTCCAACCTGTGGAGCAGCAATACTCCCCGACAGAAAAAATGGCCCTGGTTGTGGTGACCACCGCGAGGCGCCTGCGCCCTTAATTTCATGCACACCCTATCCAGGTCCTTTTCTATCTCCCTCTTTGACAGATCCTCCACCAGCCCGCCCTTTTCGGGCGGATGACGAAGTGGGCGGTCGAGCTCTCCGAGTTCGACATCAACTACCTACCCAGGACTGCGATGAAGGGGCAGGCCCTCACTGACTTCATGGTAGAAGTAAGCTTCCCCGAGACTGACGAGAGCGTAGAGGAATGGAAGGTCTTTGTCGATGGCCCGCGATGCAACGCCGGGGGCGGGGCTGGCGTGTTTCTTGCCGGTCCCTCGATCGAGACGGAGTATGCTATTAACTTCGCCTTCGACGCCACCAATAACGAGGCCGAGTATTGTTAGGCCCAAAAATCCACTGGCCCATCTGGTAATTCAAGACCATGAATGTACGGAGAAGTCACTAGCCGTGCCAAACAAGAGGAGATCCTGGAATGGAGAAGTCTCCAATCATTCGATGGAAGGAAGAAAGCATCCGTCACAAAACGAAGAAGACTGTTCAAAAGACGTTGGAGAGAGCGCTCCAAGCCTCCGATATATGCGGGAAGTGGGAAGTTAGTTGTGAGGTGTGCCCTAAAGATCCGGAGATCATGATATTAGGGAAGTAACTGTTGTGTTGTAGACAAATGTATAGGAATGATGTATTTTTGTAGGGGAATCAATGATCACACGAAACAATCGACTTTCCGAAGCAAATTTCCTCTCTTCGTTCTTGAATTGCATACTCATTCGAACTCGTAATTCCCATTGATCTCGATTGTGCCCCAATCTAGGGCAAAGGTTTGTTAGTCAAATTTTTGTTCAAAACAATTTGGCGCCCACCGTGGGGCCCAACGATCGAGAAAATGTTCAATTATGTGTATGGAAAAGAGTTCCGGAGGACCACCATGAGTAACCCTAACTAAGGTGGTCAAGAACTAGCCGTCGAAGAGGAGGGGGCGCACGCCAGGATGCATCGGCAAACCTTCGCCTCGAATTGTCCAAATTTGCCCAAAGGCTCCAGGCTTTGGAAAAAGAGCTATCAGATCAGCGTGCTTGCAACGAGAAGCACAAAACCAGCATTGAGCAGCTAACCGCTGATAACGACGGTTTGCGCTCCCAACTTCGATCCGTGTCCTCTGTCGGCCCGCGTGTCAGGGTAATGGATCGAACCTGGGACAACGGGGGTGAAGGTTCCTCTAGGAATCGTGCCGACCGCCGCGGAGGAAATCCTGGCCTAGAGTTCATCACCCCACCAGCAACGGTCCCCGGAGTACCATCATTTACCCCCGCTCAGGGGAACCCTGATAGTGAAGGAATGAGGCACCCATACGCCTACGATCGGCGCGAGAGGTTAGTCCTCGACGCTTGGAAGATGAAACCATGGACGATGACGAGGACTGGGACCGCCGTCGTCCCCGAAACCTCGAGGATATCGTTCGGAACCATATCAAGATGTTCACCGAGAAGTTGTCGAAGATACCAGGGGTCCCGCGGCCCATAGAGAAAGAAGCGGTTGACGGTTATGATGAGTCACCTTTCGCTCCCCACATCGCACAAGTCGAGATACCAAAGAAGTTCTCGGTGCCCAGTATGACTTCTTACGATGGCACGGGGGATCCTGACGAGCATGTGGCCATATTTAAACAGAAGATGATGACTAGTGCGGTACCATACCATTCCCGCGAAGCGTTGATGTGCAAGGGGTTCGGAGCCGCCCTCACGGGACCAGCCCTGAAATGGTTTGTTAATCTCCCAAGGGGAAGTATCCGTTCCTTCGCCGAGCTAATGGACTCGTTCCGGGTGCAGTTCGCCGGTAGTCGGAGGTTTGACAAGCAGTCTAGTGACTTGTATCGGGTTATTCAGAAGCCGGAAGAATCTATCCGGGAATACCTGGACCGGTTTAACCTAGAGAAGATTTCCATCCCGCACTGTGACGTGCCGACGACGATGGAGGCTTTCCGTTAGGGGATAAACCAAGACGGAGATCTCTATAAAGAGCTCACTAGACATCCTTGCCACAGCTTTGAGGATGTGCAAACCAAAGCCCTGGCTCAAATCAGGCTTGAGGAAGATCTGAAGATGAGAAAACCCACGAGCGTATGGGAGAGGGTAGATAAGAAGGCAGCACCAGATCACCGTCGAGAACGTCGGGATCAGCCATACCGACGCCCTCACCCTGACGCGGTGAAGGTAAACGTCGCCGAAACCAAACCGGCCAAACTGTTGCCGCCAAAATACGATGAGTTCAACCTGGGTATATCCCCCGAGGACCTCGTAAAGAACATAGCTCAGACAATACGGGGCGTGAGGTGGCTGATACACTCTATTTAGTATAGGTTAACTCTTGTATTTTAGGTATGACTTGAGTGTGTTTAGGTTAGTTTTGAGCATAATTGTCATATGAAGACCGAAGACACGATTTGAAGAATTGCAAGAGTTTTGAAGACAAGTGTTGATTTGGAGTTGTTTTGACACCACTTTCTTGTAACGCTTATTCCGGGAGCTACGGTGATCGGATGAAGCTGAATTTGGTATCATTGGAAATCTAACTCGAAGAGCTACAATTCATGTTTTTACGGCGAGTTCAAATTCCAACTCTAAGAGGGTCAAAACTACCTCCGAAGTTGACACCGGTAAGTTGTCAGAAGATCCGCGCCCGCGGTTCAGTTCCGCGCTCGTGGTTCGTTGAGCATCCGCGGCCGAGGAGATCGAGTGGATCCGCGCCCGCGGATTATTTCCGCGCCCGCGGATTATTTCTGCGCCCGCGGATTATTTCCGCGCCCGCGGATTCTGGTTTTTCAGCGCCGCCTTCGTCTCGTTTTATTTTATCTTTTATTATTATTATATCTTTTAGGTTTAGGTTTATTTTCGACTATTTATGTTTAGTTTCGTATTTTCCAGTACAAAAATTCTAGCATACTTTCAGAGATTATTCCAGTTTTTAGTTTTATTATGGAGAACTAGTTTTCTTTGGAGTTTGTTTGATCAAGGAAACCTTTTTATGTAATTCGTGAGATTCTGGTAACTTTTCTATCCCCTGGTTAATATCAAAACTCTTGTGCTTAATTTTATGATTATCAATTGATTTCTCTTGGTGCGCAACTTGTTGAATTTGATTTATATTCTACTGTTTGGATTAGTTTGATTGTTGTTTGTGCAATCTTATTTATCCTTGAAACAACTCTTTTCTAGGACCGTGGACTAGAATTGAGAAAGAGTGTTTGATTGTTAATTTATGCATGAGACTCGTAGCTTGATTGCATGATTTAATATCCTTCTATCCTTAATACTTTGCATGATTTGAATTAAGAGTTCTTGTTCATATCATAATTTCGCTTGGACCGTGGACAAGTGGAAATCTTTTATAAGGATTGGAATTAACCTGGGAATTAATAGAAAAGTGGATGAATTGATGATCGGATAATTAAAAATGGTGGAATTGATTGAATGAACTCTGTTTTTCCTTAATTGATTTGATACTTAATATTATTTGCTTGTTTGTTTGTTTGCCTGAACTCCCAAAATCTCTGTCTTGTTACTTGCTGATTAATTCAGAATTCCGATTCTCTTGGGTTCGACCCCTTGCTTGCTTACTATAATAGTTAGTAGAATAGGGTTATTTATTTTTTATCTTGGCAACAACGACTTTAGCCGAGTCAAATTTTGGCGGCGTTTCTGACGAAACCGCGCCCTCGGATTTATTCCGCGCCCGCGGGGGAACCGCGCCCTCGGATTTATTCCGCGCTCGCGGTTTCTGTTCGTCCAGAAATCCCGAATCTCGTTGTGTAGACCTATCTTACGGTCTACACTTGTATATACTAATGTTTGCGTTTAGGCTTTGTCAGTTGCAGGATGAACCCTTTCATTAGTACTTCACTAGGTGCCATAAACTATTGCTTGATCTCTCTGTTTGGGGGTTACACATAGGGCTTGATGATGCTTGCAATCACATCTTTAGTGGGATGACTCTTGAGTCCCAACTAAGGATGTACCGCGAGAGTGATGCAAAATACATCATTTGGAAACGCATTGACCGATGGTATTTCTTTTGTAAGCTCCGAGCTGAAGAGATAGAGGTGCAGAAATTGAACAACAAATTGCTGAACAAAGAAAATTAGAGGAGGTGTTGGCCATCAAGACGGAAATTCTTGAAGAACCAACAGATCCCCCTGAAGAGCCAGCTCCATCCTTTCCGGAGGCACTCAGAGACCTTTCATTGGATGAAGAGATGGATGATCATAATCAGATGAATACGGAGGAGGAATATTTCCTTAAGTTTGACAGCTCCTGGAGTGATGACGACGAGCCTGATGACTCGAAAAAGGAGTTAAATGATGATATGGAGATTTCCCTTCCACATGAGGAGATTTCTATGTCTCTTGCCGTGGAGCCCTTTGTTGTGATCGATCATGATCCTTTTATCCTTTCCTCTTCTTCCTTACTTTCTATTGATATCTTTTTGCCTGATATTTCTGCAAAAGGTCTTGAGCATGATAGTTTACCTAGTGATTTCTCAAAATTTAAGGGTGGTAGTGCTAACATGAAAATCATTACTCTTGATTTATATTTTGAAAAACTACCTCGTCCTTTCAACTGGTTCTATCCTAAACCTACTAATCCTGATTTCTCTAGTGGGTTTGATATACTGAACGGTGTCTGAATGCTATATTATTTAGTTTCAAAATATTATTGTGTTATATTTGCCTGCATGAGAGTTGTTCGCAGGATTTTGATAGACTTCTTAGGGCTTTAACTATGTCTGAGTTTTGAGGTAATAGGTTGACGTCGGGCCAAACGACGTTAAACAAAGGCGCTGCTCGGGAGGCAACCCGAGGTAAGTTTTTCTTTTCTTTTCTTTTTATTTTTTTTAGTTTAGTTTTAGTTTTAGTATTCGTTTTGGTTTTGTCGGGCTAACTTGCACGAACAAATTTTTTCCACTAAAAAGAAGCAGACCCGAGGCGAGGACGAGCCCGTGGCTCGATCCGCGCCCGCGGTTCCGCCTGGCGGAATTAAAATTTTTTTTGAAAAAAAAATTAATTAAATTAAAAAAATAATTTAAAACAAATAAAAATAAAAGTTTTTTGGGTGAAACCCCCGAAATAAAAGGCTTTCAGGTGAAACCCCTGAAATAAAAGGTTTTCGGGTGAAACCCCCGAAATAAATCAGGAAAAATAAGAGAGAGAAAAAAAAGAGTGTTCTTCCATATTCTACCATCATCCATCAATCCACTTCTCTATATCTTTCCATGTCTAGTTCCTTGGAATTGTTTGGTACTATTATACGGTTCCATTCCATTGTGGTGAGTCTGCACCTACACCACTTTTGTGGCATAGTTCAAGTATGGGGGTGCTGCCGTCGTCAGAGTTTTTTTTATTTTGAGAAGTCCAGTTCATTCTCATTGGAGACGTCCTATGGTGTGGATCTGGTTGCTGAGTTGTGAAGACGACATTTGTGTTTCATTCGCAGAAAGATCGGTTTGTTCCTGAGTTTGGTGCATTACAATTCGGGGAGTTCTTTCATCTCTCTTCTTTCGTATGTGAGTCTTCTGATTTTCTTCTTCCTTGCTTAATTTTTTTTTCTCTTTACTTCATTGAGGACAATGAAGGATTTAAGTATGGGGGAGGAAGTACTCACTACGCCTATCATAGTTAGTTGCAGTTCAGTTTATTTTTCGTTATTTTTATGGGATTTTTGTTCCATGTTTTGTATAGAGAAATTTTTGAAAAAAAAAAAGAAAAAAAAGAGAAAAAGCCATAAAAATATAAAAAAGGCATAGAAAATCCTGGGATGAGTTGAAAACCCGAAAGGGCGGCTCAGGTAATAAGCAGGTAACCCGGACCAGCATTAGGCTGGGGTAATATGAGGTTTATGAGAGATGTGATTATTTGTGAGCACACCTAAAGAAAAATGAAAAGAGTGATTAGGTGAAAATCCGAAAGGGCGCCTAAGTAGAATGAGTGGTAAAATCAGAGTATTTAGGATTCATATTCTACTTTGGGGTCTGGGGATTACATTTTAGATGTTGGGTAGATCCTAGTTTGCTCTACACTTTTTAGAACTTGAGTGTTATATCTTGTATTATTGAGGTGTGTGCTTGAGCTATCATGTTGTTGCTCATTATTTCTCTATTTTGGGTTCGGGTTGGTGAGGTGAGTGATTTTTGTCTTCCCTTGTACTATGCTGCAAACCTTGATAGGATTTATTGTTAGATTTATTTTGAGCTTGCTCGAGGACGAGCAAGGTTTAAGTATGGGGGAATTTGATACACTCTATTTATTATAGGTTAACTCTTGTATTTTAGGTATGATTTGAGTGTGTTTAGGTTAGTTTTGAGCATAATTTTCATATGAAGACCGAAGACACGATTTGAAGAATTGCAAGAGTTTTGAAGACAAGTGTTGATTTGGAGTTGTTTTGACACCACTTTCTTGTAACGCTTATTCCGGAAGCTATGGTGATCGGATGAAGCTGAATTTGGTATCATTGGAAAGCTAACTCGAGGAGATACAATTCATATTTTTACGGCGAGTTCAAATTCCAACTCTAAGTGGGTCAAAACCACCTCCGAAGTTGACACCAGTAAGTTGTCAGAAGATCCGCGCCCGCGGTTCAGTTCCGCGCTCGCGGTTCGTTGAGCATCCGCGGCCGAGGAGATCGAGTGGATCCGCGCCCGCGGATTCTGGTTTTTCAGCGCCGCCTTCGTCTCGTTTTATTTTATCTTTTATTATTATTATATCTTTTAGGTTTAGGTTTATTTTCGACTATTTATGTTTAGTTTCGTATTTTCCAGTACAAAAATTCTAGCATACTTTCAGAGATTATTCCAGTTTTTAGTTTTATTACGGAGAACTAATTTCCTTTGGAGTTTGTTTGATCAAGGAAACCTTTTTATGTAATTCGTGAGATTCTGGTAACTTTTCTATCCCTTGGTTAATATCAAAACTCTTGTGCTTAATTTTATGATTATCAATTGATTTCTCTTGGTGCGCAACTTGTTGAATTTGATTGATATTCTACTGTTTGGATTAGTTTGATTGTTGTTTGTGCAATCTTATTTATCCTTGAAACAACTCTTTTCTAGGACCGTGGACTAGAATTGAGAAAGAGTGTTTGATTGTTAATTTATGCATGAGACTCGTAGCTTGATTGCATGATTTAATATCCTTCTATCCTTAATATTTTGCATGATTTGAATTAAGCGTTCTTGTTCATATCATAATTTCGCTTGGACCGTGGACAAGCGAAAATCTTTTAATAGGATTGGAATTAACCTGGGAATTAATAGAAAAGTTGATGAATTGATGATCGGATAATTAAAAAGATGGAATTGATTGAATGAACTCTGTTTTTCCTTAATTGATTTGATACTTAATATTATTTGCTTGTTTGTTTGTTTGCCTGAACTCCCAAAATCCCTGTCTTGTTACTTGCTGATTAATTCAGAATTCCGATTCTTTTGGGTTCGACCCCTTGCGTGCTTACTATACTAGTTAGTAGAATAGGGTTGTTTATTTTTGATCTTGGCAACAACGACTTTAGCCGAGTCAGTGGCCGAAGAGGAATGAAAACCAATATCCGAATAAGGATATGAGTAGGTGGTGTGACTTCCATGACGATTACGGCCATGTGACCAAAGAATGCGTAGCCCTGAGGAGAGAGATTGCTTACCTCGTCTCTCGGGGAAGGATTACAGAAGTCGCACCAAACGCACAAGTCCCTCCAGATGTTGTGGAGGCCTCGCGCGCGGGAAGGCCAGCGTCGCCGGTACCGAAAAAAGTCGTAAATGTGATCACCGGGGGGTCGACTGTGTGCAGACTCACTTATTCAGCAGCTAAGAGGAACGCATGAGAAAGCATCCTTCCCCATCCAGCGCGAGAGAAGAATGACGTCGTCAACCTCGCAATACACTTTGGCGAGGTCGACGTCAAATGTCTTGACGAACCCCAACATGACGACCTCGTGATTTCTCTGTCAATCGGAAATGTCCTAATGAAGAGAGTCCTCATCGACATCGGAAGCTCAACTAATCTCATGACGCTAGAGGCTTTGAGGGGAATGGGTCTGAGCGAGAAGGACGTGGAGAAAAACCCCATAGCACTCGTAGGCTTTAGCAGAGAAGTGAAGCACACAGTAGGAGATATTATCCTTCCCACATACGCAAAGCGCGTGAACATCCAGGTTAGATATTCTGTTATGGATTGCCCTTCGTGTTATAATGTAACTATGGGAAGGCCATGGTTTCATGACATGAGAGTCGTTCCTTCTACTTACCACCAAACGGTGAAGTTCCCGACTCCATGGGGGGTTCAAGAGATCCGTGGTGATCAAAGAACGTCCCCGAAGTGTTACAAGTCGGCGTTGAAACCAGCCGCCAGTTAGAAGTCCACCTAGCAATTAAAGAAGGCCACTAACCCTACCTCTCTAAAAGAAAAAGAAAAGGAAGATGAACAGGTAGAGGAGGTGGCCCTAGACCAATCCGACCTCAATCAGTCCGTAAAGATTGGAAAAGATTTGGAGCCAACTATGAAAAGCGATCTGATAGACTTCCTTAGTAAGAACTCGGAGTGTTTTGCTTGGTCCCATGAGGATATGGTGGGAATCGATCCAGACGTCATCACGCACCGATTAAATGTGGACCCCAATCACCCTCTAGTAAAACATAAGAGGAGGAAGTTCGCTGCAGAGAGAAATAAGATAGTGGATGAAGAAGTGAGAAAGTTGATGGAGACTAGAAAGATCAAAGAAGTCAAGTATCCAGAGTGGTTGGCAAATGTAGTCGTCGTTCCCAAGAAGAACGGGAAGTGGAGGATGTGCGTTGATTTCACGGATTTGAATAAGGCTTGTCCCAAGGATTCATTCCCGTTGCCTCACATAGATGCACTAGTAGATGCCACAGCGGGTCATGAGCTGCTGACTTTTATGGATGCTTTCAGTGGATATAACCAGATCCGGATGGAAGAAAGTGATCAGGAGAAGACATCCTTCATCACTAGTAAGGGAACATACTGCTACAAGGTGATGCCCTTTGGGCTGCGGAACGCTGGGGCCACATATCAGAGGCTGGTGAACAAAATGTTCCAAGACCAAATTGGGGAAACCATGGAGGTATACATAGACGATATGCTCATCAAATCGAAGAAAGCGATAGATCATAGAAGTCACCTTGAGAAAGCTTTTGAAATCTTGAAGCAATTTAACATGAAGTTAAATCCACAGAAGTGTACGTTCGGCGTGAAGTCGGGAAAATTCCTAGGGTATTTAGTCACCTAGAGAGGGATAGAAGCTAGCCCCGAGCAGGTTCGAGCAATAACCACGTTGAAATCCCCCAGGTGTGTAAAAGACGTTCAAAAGCTCACTGGGCAGATCGCCGCCTTGAACAGGTTCATATCTAAATCAGCAAACCGATGCCGTCTCTTCTACGAGGTCCTTAGAAAGAATAAGTGCTTCCAGTGGACTCCCATGCATGAAGAAGCTTTCCAAGAATTGAAGAGCTACTTCTCTAATCCTTTGATCCTGGCCAAACCCGAAGTAGGAGAAGCTCTGCCCTTGTATCTTGTCGTCACTGAAAAAGCCATCAGTGGGGTGCTGGTCTGAGAACAAGATGGGCAACATCAACCAGTGTACTAAGTCAGTAGAACTCTTCTGTCAGCTGAGACTCGGTACTTTTCCTTAGAAAAGTTGGTCCTTGCCTTAGTCATGTGCTCCAACAAACTTTGCCCGTACTTCGAGGCCCACCCGATACTGGTAAGAACTACACATCCGTTAAAGAAAGTAATGCACAAGCCTGAATTCATAGGAAGAATGGCCAAGTGGGCGATCCACTTGAGTGGGTTCGATATCAAGTATGAGCTTAGAACTACATTGAAGTCTCAGGCACTGGCCGATTTTGTGGTTGATTTTAGTCCTACGACAGAAGAAGGATCCGATCCAACAGAGGTAATGACGCTAGAAGCTAAGTCTCCAGCCCAATGGACGCTTCATACGGATGGCGCTTCTAACGATGTGGGAACGGGGATATAAGTAGTCCTAAAATCAACACAAGGGGATAGGGTGGCACAGTCCGTAAGGTGTACGTTTGAGGCCACGAACAATGAAGTGGAGTATGAAGCTCTGATCTTTAGGCTAACCCTCGCCAAAGACCTGGGCGTACAACAGATAGAGGTCAAGTGCGACTCGTTATTGATAGTCAATCAAGTGCTGGGGTTGTACGAAGCAAGGGATGAAAGGATGGCTGCTTATCTAGGGGAAGTCAAAAATCTAATTCCTCGTTTCGAGAAGGTCTCCTTCGCACAGATCCCGATGGTTCACATCATGGTTCCCGCCATAAGAAGAGCTCACACTTGTGATAGCAAGAAGTCTGAAAGAATGATCAAAGACATCGATCTTCTCGGAGCGGCCCCCCACAGCGTCCTCATGAGCAGTGACGACGTTGACGCCAGAAGTTACCGGAATGATCCCAACCCAGATTCGCCCTTAGGCGGATTAAGCCGCGAGAAAGTTCCCTTCGATCCCTCGGAGATTCAAAACGAAGCACCTTGGACTCAGCCGTACCTAGATTGGCTAACCAAGGGAAAGCTTCCAGAAGACAAAACTGAAGCTAAGTTGCTAAAGATGAAAGCCACCAAGTTCACGGTAGAAGGCGGGAAGTTGTTCCACAAGTCAGCGGTAGGAACGCTACAGCGTTGCCTAGCTAGAGAGGGGGTTCATAAACTTCTTGAAGAACTCCGTGAAGGAGATTGCGGAAACCACACCGGGGGTAGAAGTCTATCCAACAAAGCCCTTCGGCAAGGATGGTTCTGGCCTATATGAGGAAAGATGTTGTAGACTTCTGTCGAAAGTGTGATGCCTATCAAAGACACGTGCCGACCGCTCACCAACCTCCTGAGCCACTCTACCCCACGCTCACACCATGGCCCTTTATGCGCTGGGGGATGGACATAGTCGGGAAGTTACCCCTTTCGTCCGGACAGAGAGTTTTCTTCCTTGCTATGACCGATTACTTCTCCAAGTGGATCGAAGCTGAAGCTTATCGAGAAATCAAAGATAAGCAGGTGATATCTTTCATTATCAGAAATATCCTTTGTCGTTTCGAGGTACCTGCGGAGATTGTATGCGACAATGGCTCTCAATTCATAAGCTAGAGAACCAGAGACTTCTGTAGTCACTGGAAGATTAGCCTGGTCACTTCAACCCCCCGTTATCCCCAGTCAAATGGTCAAGCCGAGGCTAGTAACAAAGTGATCATAAATAACTTGAAGAAGAGGCTCGCGAAGGCGAAAGGAAACTGGGCTGATGAGCTCCCGTACGTTCTTTGGGCTGATCGCACGACGCCGAAAGTCGTGACTGGTCAGTCTCCTTTCTCCTTAACACACGGATGCGAAGCGGTCATTCCCGTCGAAATTCTCATCCCAACCGCTCGTACCAGCTTCGTGACTGAAGAGCGTAATCGTCAGGAGTTGTCAGCTGATTTAGATACTTCTGGCGAACTTCGCGACCAAGCCCGGTTACGTTGGCAAGACACTAGCAGCAGGTCACCCGGAGCTATAACCAGAACGTCAGGATCCGGACTTTCCGGGTCAGTGACTGGGTACTACGACGAGTCTTTCAAAATACCCATGAAACCAAATCGGGGAAACTAGCCTCGACCTGGGAAGGACCCTATAAGATAACAGGGGTCGTTGGGCAAGGTGCTTACCAGCTAGAATCAAAGGACGGAGAACCCATCCCCAAGAGCTGGAACGCACTACATTTGAAGAAGTATCACTTCTAAGGGAGAACTCCTTTTATCGGAGCGAAAACCTCCCCGAATCCTCAGCAGAAGGCTCTCAGCACCAGATAGTTCAGACACTAGAGGCCATCAGTCCGCAGTTTGTTATCTTGCTTTCATTTTAAGTTCATCTTTCTTGGTGTGTTCAGCTTATTTATGTGAAGACTCTTTGTTGTGTGATTTCTATGCTATGGTTTGCTTTTTATCGAATGAATGACATTAACACATCTCTGCGTGATTATCTTTATTATCTCTTCTTGCATGAATAGAACTGGAAAGTTGAAAGTATATTTCATTTACATATAGAATTCCTTGTACAATTAAATACGAATCTGAAAGCAACAAGAGGTAACCAATCCTAGACTAAAGCAATAGAAGTAACCAATCCTAGAGACGTCTCTAACCGACCGTCCTTACCGAGCGCTAGTCCCAACGCGATACTCGTTGCACACCTGGAAACTTCATTGGTAAACGCAGCTGCCACCCGTGACCAGAGACTTCTGCAGGAGTCCTCGTCTTGAAGCCTTCTATCCGAAGCACCTATCCGTCCTGAAAATTCCTGCACACAATGGAAGGACAATAACAAACGAAAACGCATAAGAAAAGGAAAACATGCATACACCAAAAACTATTCACTTCCCCTTCCTGAGGAAGAGGAAACGTCCAGACAACAAACGAACATTGTTCATGGCCCCTAGGCGGCCCATACAAGTTACCAGAAGTTTGTTCAGACAAAAACAAAAAAAAGAAACGTCTTAAGAAATCTTTTACAAGGGCTCGCGACCCTAGTCTTCATCGTTCACAGGAGCATCTCCCAACCGCTCCTTAGCATTCGTCAAAGGACCATCACCTTGCTCAAGTACACCGTCCGCGCTCGTACAAAGACCACCGTCTTCTTCCTCCACGCCAAGACAAGCTAGGAGCTCGTCACCAGGGGCCGGTTGATCTGGAGGATAACAATCGTGGAAGGATGCGATCTCCGCATCCAGATCCCAGTCCGAATGCTCGCCCGCCACGAACTGTTTAATTGTCTCCACTCTAGACATCATTGAACAGTAAGCCCCGATTTTGTTAGCCTCCTTGATGATTCTCTTGTTCTTGGCCTCGAGCTCAGCGATCTTGGATCGATCCGACACAACTTTGGAAGACTGACGCTTGACCATCTCGGTGAGCTTTGCCACCTTACTCGCATCCGTCTTTTGGCGTTCAGCAGCTAGGTTGACATCCCTCTCCAACGCGGCCTTTTCGGCATCCCACCGGGCTTGGTGCTCTCTCAAGGTCAGCTCTTCTCTGTCAACAGCGTCTGCCACCCACAGAGCACTTTGTAGGGCCTACGCACCAAGACACAGTATGGTCGCAGTCAAAATATATATATATATATATATATATACGCATATAATAATAAAAGAAAAGGAAGGATAGAGGAAAGCAAACCTTCCAAATCGATAAGCCTGCATCCCTGACCAGGATAGAGCGGGAGACCTCCAAACGAGGTTTCTTCGAGCCATGGGCACTCCGAAGTTTTTGCCACAAATCTGAGGGACCTTTGTCGTCCAGGTCAATGACTTCAGTAGCGTCGGGTGATGACCTCTTAGCCTGGTCACTTTTGCTACAGCCTCTACCTTCACCTTCGGATCCAAGGGAGGTTTCTTGTCGCTTGAGCGGAGCTTGCGCTGAATTAGAGCCGCAGCAGAAAAACTTCTCCCCAGAGACGGAGATGGTTCTGGAAGGACAAGCGTCAGAATGCAAGAAAATAATCACTGTCGTATTCACGAGTAAAAAAGAGAAGCACATACTGGTAGGGTTTTTAACAGGGCTCGAATCCTTGCTAGCCAATTTCCCAAATATCGGAACATTGTCCTCGATCGTCTTCTCCGAGTTCCCTGATCCCGCATCATCCTCATCGTCCTTCAGATCCCCAGTTACTGCCGTTGTCTTATTGCTTTTCGCCCTCGAGCATTAGTTCTACAGTCCTCCCGTATGTCTTCTTAGCCTCCGGGAGGGAAAAGAGCTTTCTGCAAGCTTCCGATTCCAGGACTTGGGCCTCCAGACTCGGCGGAACTGCACGAGAAATTCTCAAAATCAGCAAATTGGGAAAGAAGCAGCTTGAGAAAACAATTGGAGGTTGAGGAAATTAGGGCAAAGTGTACTTACATTTGGTAGTCCAAGAGTCAAAGAACGCGGCTTGGTACATCTCCCCTAGGGTGGTTTTCTCTGCGAAAAAGAAGCGCGAAGCCCAATCTTTATCATTGACCTTCGATTTTGGGATCAGAGGGTTCCTGGCATCTCGTGCGTGAAGAGTGAGACGTCCAGCCCTGAGATGACAAACTCGATACGCACACAAGAGGTCTTGTAAGGTGAAGTCGATCTTCTCGCCCCGACAGAGTTCGTTGATCTGGTACAAAATCTTCCATACCGACGGCATCAATTGCGCCAGGGAAGCTTTGAGCGTCATTAAGAAGTTTAGAATCAGGGGAGAAAAAGGGAAAAGGGCTCCCAGGATGAAGGGGTACTCCAGGAAGCAAACCCAGCCCTCTTTGACCCAATCAACAGCCTCGCATGTAGGGGTATAAAAGTTGGTGTCGGAGGGGAATCCATGGCTTCGGACTAGGGTTTCCACTTCGTCAGGAGAAAGAGAACAAGGGCGACATTCGTGAGGTTCGAGAATGTGAGAAGACTCGAAGTTCATATCTTTGACATTGGTGTTGGCCATGGAGTTTGACAACAGAGGAGTAAGACGAAAGATAGAGAGAAGGGCAAGAAGGCAATGAAGCACGAAAGAGGAGACGCGTATCTCTGAAGAGGTCTGAAGCAAGGCATTTAAAGTCTGGGTGATGGGACTCTTAAAGTTCTCGAGGGAGATCGAACGGACGGGTAACCACCACGTGTCACACGCTGCCTACACTCACGCGGCAAATCCGATCCAAATCCCGCCTAAAAGATTTGGATTAGGATTTGGGGGTATTGTTAGGCCCAAAAATCCACTGGCCCATCAGGTAATTCAAGCCCATGAATGTACGGAGAAGTCACTAGCCGTGCCAAATGAGAGGAGATCCTGGAATGGAGAAGTCTCCAATCATTCGATGGAAGGAAGAAAGCATCCGTCACAAAACGAAGAAGACTGTTCAGAAGACGCTGGAGAGAGCGCTCCAAGCCTCCGATATATGCAGGAAGTGGGAAGTTAGTTGTGAGGTGTGGCCTAAAGATCCGGAGATCGTGATATTAGAGAAGTAACCGTTGTGTTGTAGACATATGTATAGGAATGATGTATTTTTGTAGGGGAATCAATGATCACACGAAACAATCGACTTTCCGAAGCAAATTTCCTCTCTTCGTTCTTGAATTGCATACTCATTCGAACTCGTAATTCCCATTGATCTCGATTGTGCCCCAATCTAGGGCAAAGGTTTGTTAGTCAAATTTTTGTCCAAAACAAGTATGACGCCATGATCGCCGAGATAGAGATGGCGCTGCTCAGTGGCGCTCGCAAGATCAGGGTATACACCGATTCCGAATTGGTGGTGCGACAGTTGAATGGACAGTATGATGCCCGAACGGGGTTCCTGCCCGCGTACCGGGAGAAGGTTAAAGCCTTGGTATCTTGTCTAGAAACGTTCGATGTAGAATCCATTCCACGCGATGTGAACACAAAGGAAGATGCTCTCGCGAGGTTGGGGTTGGCCCTTCCCTTAGAAGTAGGCAACCGCGTGATGGTGGAGAGAAAGCTCTCATGAAGTGTGACCAGCAAAATTCTCTCCGTCAAATCGGAGGACTAGAGGATTCTCATCACGCGATATGTAGAAAGCGGCGTCCTTCTTGAGGATCCCTAGGGGCCAGAAAGCTCAAAATACAGGTGGCTCGCTAATACGTGGTCGGAGGACGACTTTATCGTCGGGGTTTCGCAGATCCCAACTTGCTATGTATGCCGACCGAGGCCGTAGAGCACATATTATTCA
Organism: Fallopia convolvulus; assembly: GCA_964016875.1. Taxonomy (NCBI): domain Eukaryota; kingdom Viridiplantae; phylum Streptophyta; class Magnoliopsida; order Caryophyllales; family Polygonaceae; genus Fallopia; species Fallopia convolvulus. The sequence continues at coordinate 37,171,213 of OZ024722.1, forward strand.
AGGCACATGAGGGGGTCTGTGGCGGCCACCCCGATTGGTGTGCCTTGTCACACAAAATCGCCCATTTGGGGTATTTTTGGCCCACCCTCAGGCAGGACGCGAGGGCTTACATTCAGAAGTGTGACGGGTGTTGTGACGGGTGCTAGAAGCACGCCAACGTCCAGCATGCCCCGACCTCGCGCCTGCGCTCGATCCATGCACCCTGCCCCTTTGCGATGTGGGGGATGGATATTCTAGGACCCTTCCCCAAGGCCGTGGGGCAGGTACACTACATCCTAGTCATCGTCGACTATTTCACGAAGTGGGTCGAGGCAGAGGCAAAGGAAAAAATCACAAGAACAAAGGTCTGCAATTTTCTATGGAAAAATCTCGTATTTCACGGGGTCCCCATGACCGACCATGGCCCCAAGTTCGACTGCGAGGAAACTCGGACCTTTTGCTCCGAGCTTGGCATAACCCTCAAGTTTTCCTCGGTGGCCCATCCCCAATCAAACGGCCAGGTGGAGAACGTCAACGCCCTTATCTTAAGAGGCGGTTGGGCATAGCACAAGGCCGCTGGGTGGAGCTTCTCCCGCTCATCCTATGGACATATCGAACAACCGCGCGTCGCGCCACGGGGCAGACACCTTTCGCTTTAACCTACGGGGTGGATGCGCTGGTTCCAGTGGAGACTTTGGTCCCTTCAGCAAGGGTCTTTGACTTCGACGAAAAAGAGAACGAGACCAATCTCAAGGTAGAATTGCAGTTCAGGGACGAACTTCGCGAGGTTGTAGCCTTGCGCTCCATGGAATACAAGCGGCGAGTTGCGGTGTATCGTGACAAGAAGGTTAGACCCCGGGTTTTGGTCTCGAGAAATCTCGTTTTAAGGCGAACCAAGGGCGGCAAGCTGGATCCAAACTGGGAGGGGTCGTACCCCTTGGAGAAGAAGTCACGCCCGAAGCTTTTAAACTAAAAGATAGCGAGGGGCGCACTCTAAGCAAGACGTGGAATGTCGCTCGGCTCAAAAGATATTATATGTAAAATCTCTGAATTCTCGTCGTCACTAAATTTTGTGTATCAAGGGTGACGAGTTATTTCACAATATTGACCCAGTTTGGAGACTCTCGGTTCTAAATGCACGAATCCACTCCTCGCTTCCCGCTTGGGGTTGGAGATTCTCGGTTCTAAGTGCGCGAATCCAACCCTCGCTTCCCGCTTGGGGTTGGAGATTCTCGTTTCTAAATGCACAAATCCACTCCTCGCTTCCCACTTGGGGTTGGAGATTCTCGGTTCTAAGTGCGCGAATCCACCCCTCGCTTCCCGCTTGGGGTTGGAGATTCTCGGTTCTAAATGCATGAATCCACTCCTCGCTTCCCACTTGGGGTTGGAGATTCTCGGTTCTAAATGCACGAATCCACTCCTCGCTTCCCGCTTGGGGTTGGAGATTCTCGGTTCTAAGTGCACAAATCCACCCCTCGCTTTCCACTTGGGGTTGGAGATTCTCGGTTCTAAATGCACAAATCCACTCCTCGCTTCCCGCTTGGGGTTGGAGATTCTCGGTTCTAAGTGCGCGAATCCACTCCTCGCTTCCCGCTTGGGGTTGGAGATTCTCGGTTCTAAATGCACGAATCCACTCCTCGCTTCCCGCTTGGGGTTGGAGACTCGGTTCTAAGTGCGCGAATCCTTCCCAAGCTTCCCGCCTGGGGTTGGAGACAATCAAGCGAAGTCGCGATCATTGGGAGCAATCCCAAGTGATCGTCATAATCTATCCTCCCCAAGCTTCACGCTTGGGGTAGGAGACAATAAAGCAAGGTCGCGATCACTGGGAGCAATTCCGAGTGATTGCCACAATCGAACCTCCCCAAGCTTCCCGCTTGGGGTAGGAGACAATAAAGCAAGGTCGCGATCACTGGGAGCAATCCCGAGTGATCGCCACAATCGAACCTCCCAAATCTTCCCGAAGGGGCTACAAATAATCTAAGGGTGGCATGCGCGATCCGAGCAAGGCTCGGGATCGCTGCATATAATCTGTGTGACATGCACGATCCGAGCAAGGCTCGTGATATATAATCTATCTGACATGCGCGGTCCGAGCGAGGCTCGTGATCACTGCATATAATCTAACATGCACGGTCCGAGCGAGGCTCATGATCGCTACATATAATCTAACATGCGCGGTCCGAGCGAGGCTCATGATCGCTGCATATAATCTAACATGCGCGGTCCGAGCGAGGCTCGTGATCGCTGCATATAATCTAACATGCGCGGTCTGAGCGAGGCTCATGATCGTTGCATATAATCTAACATGCGCGGTCCGAGCGAGGCTCGTGATCGCTGCATATAATCTAACACGCGTGGTCCGAGCGAGGCTCGAAATCGCTGCATATAATCTGACATGCGCGATCCGAGCGAGGCTCGAGATCGCCGCATATAATTTGTGGGACGTGCGTGATCCGAGCAAGGCTCGTGATCGCTGCACGGTTGTAAAATAAAAGAATGACTCGATATGGCTCGAGCAGTCTGCAAGTCTTGCAGCACTCGGGCCATGGGATTGGATCGGGATGGAATGGGCCTTTGGAACCCTTAAAAGGCACGCAATGTAACCACAAGCAAAGATAGAAAGAAAATGCATAAAGTAAGGCCGCGAAGGCCAAAACATCATATTACAAACCCCAGCGGGGCCACCAAAATATTTGGAAAAACAAAAAATTACAAGAGCGTCTTTCATTCGCTCGGCCTATCAGCAGGAGGGCCCATGGAGATTTGGTGGAGGGGCGAGGCAACGATAACTTCGAGCTCGGAGGTGGGCTCGGCCTGTGCGGGGTTAGGATCACCCAGGGCGGGGTTCAAACCTTCCTAGGCCGAGAGGTCTATGGCAGGAACTTCGTTCTCGCTCAATACAACCCCGCTCTCGTTGTCAAGGAAAAATTCACATTCTCCCTCGGGCTCCTCCCCGCCCCCCCCCCCCCCCCATGGTCAGTCCATAGTTGGGGACGAAGAAGACGATGTGGGGGTCGATGTGCTGATACTTCGCCACCGCCTGTTTCACCCCTACGCGAATAGCCTGCCGGTACATCCCATCAATGTTTCTCAACAACTGTTCCTGGTACTCGGCCGACTTGACGTATTTGGGCCCTGCAGCCTCCACCTCCTCGTTGAGCTCCTTGACGCGGTGGTGAAGGCTGTTGTTCTCCTCCTCCACCTTCTGGAGCTTCGATTCTTTCTCCTTGAAATATTTGTGTTCCTCGAAGAGTTTGGTTTGAAGGTCCTCAACCGAGGCATGTAGGTCCCCAACCAGGGCCTTCGCCTTCACCTCCTCCTCATTCGCCTTGGCCGCCTCCTTGACCTCATCCTTCGCAGCGACTTCCGCAGCCCGAACCCGCCTCTCAGCTTCGGCGAGAGCCTTCTCCTTCTTCGCACACTCCTCCATGCGCTGGCCTTGAGCCTCTCCTCCTTCTTATCCATTCTCTTATGGAGGAGGTTGATGCGACTATAGTTGTAGTTCTCAAAGAAATTGTGCTGAAAAACCAAAAATATGTTAGGGGAGAACAAGCAAGAAACTTTCAAGCGAGTCTTACAAAGAAAAACAAAACATACCATCGCCGAGTAGCGGAGGGCCTCGTCGTTGAGGGCGTCCTCGGAAAGATTGTTCGCCCACGCGATCTCCTCCTTCCAGTCCTCCTTATTCCAGTTCCTGAGTGCGCCCCGGGACGACCCGGGGCAGTGGAACTTCGCAGCAGGAGGGCCAGTGGCGGAAAGAATCCACCCCTTGAGGTTGGAGTTGGGGATAATCTCCCTCCCCGGGGAGCTGCGTTGATTGTCCCCCATGTGCTTCTTCCTTTTCTCCCTGCGGGGCGATGCCTCCGCTTCCTTCCTTTTAGATCCGGCCTCGTCGCCGGATCGTGGGGGAGCCTGGGAGGACGCTCTGGTAGCGTCTCCTTTGGGTGGTCCCCCTCAACAATTTTCACCCCTGCGACCTTTGCAGGGGTCGGCGCCTTCGGCGTCGAGACCTTCGGGACCCCAGAGGTCTGCGCGGAGGGCCCCGCTGTCTTCTTTCCCTTCGCCCTCGAGGCCAGAGCATCCAAGAGAGTCACTGAGAAGGAAAAGCGAATTAATAAAAGAGAAAGGGGAAAAGGTCGCAAACAATCAAAATCTAGAATGCGTGATCCGAGCGAGGCTCGTGATCATCGCAAACAATCAAAATCTAGAATGCGTGATCCGAGCGAGGCTCGTGATCATCGCAAACAATCAAAATCTAGGGCGCGCTCCAAACAGCGCTCATGCCCATCACGGACAATCTAGGCGCGACATGAGCAACCTAAGCGAGGTTCGGGGTTACCGCACGTGGTCCAAATCTAACACAAAGCAAAACAAGAAACAAATGCAAGAGCGAGAAAACATAAAGAGATAAGTACCCTCGTGGTTTGGGAAGGTAAGACTCAGACCCGCCCGTTCGAGTCGATCCTGCACCAAGTATTCCCAGTAAGGCACCTGGCGCGGCGTTGCGAACCAAGTCTTGATCTCGGTGACATCTAACGACCCCTTGGAATGACGAAAATTGTCCGGTACCGAGGGGAAGTTGAGGTACCTCCCAGAACGGTCCTGAACCAAGAACCACTTGTCCTTCCACTGGCCGACGTTCGACTAGGTGGTGGTGATCTTGAGTCCGGGCAAACTTAGGTTGACGAGACATGATCTCTTCTCTCGTCTTGCTAAAAACAGGCTTGTCATGACATCCATGTCAGGCCCCTCCTCGAGCTCATAGCTTCGGAGGGTGTACGCGCACAGGTGCCTCCATGCGTTGGGAAACAATTGCGCAGGGCAAACATTTATTAACCATAAAAAGTCAGCTATGTGCCGGGCGAGCGGCAGCCGAAAGCCGGCCTGGAGGTTGTGCAGATGAACAACCGCGCACTGTTCGTACAGGGCCAAGGAGCAGCCATCCCCCTCGGGGAGCGTCAGCTCAACCCCCTCGGGCCAGGGAAAATCCTTCGCGATCTTTTCTAGGGCCTCCCTTTTGAGAACTTTCGGGGCCCCTCGGGCAGAAACATCTCGATCGCGGGGTTCGGGGTCATCGGTATCCGCTCCTCAAGGACTGGAGGGACGCATGACACCGAATCAGTAATATACCGCGTGAAGAAGCTCGGCTGGTCGTTGGAATCAAACGACCTCACATCGGAGCCAACGAGTTCTTCATCAGAGATCGAAGATGAGGCCATCTCAACCTCAGGAGACGTGTGTAATCGGGGAAAGCGCGAGGTAACAAAAGTGTTGGAGGCACTAGGTGAAGGGTCGCTGAACACAATCGAAGGGGACCTCGAGATCTAAGAATCACTAGTTTCAACGGTTCTTGCGGTCTCGGAAGAGACTTCGTAAAAATCTTCCCAGAGTTTGAATGTGAGGCCTGGTGGAGGACTCGAAGAGACTCCTCTAGGCATGAAAAGCGAAGTCCAGGTTGCGAGAAGCGAGCACCTGCAAAAGAAGGAGAAGTTCTGAGACATCGAGCAAACCAAAAAAGAAAGGAAAAGCGAGGTAATGACGTAGAGGACGCGTGAATCTAGGGCTACTCTGACAGATGGGACGGCTTGGGAAGAATGTGAAGGGAACGAACAGAATTGCAGAGTGGAAAGCAGTGGTTGGAAGATCAAACGTCCCATCTCCCAAGCGGCGAGACGTTTGGTTTCCCAAGAAGCGTTCGAAATTCGAAAAAGAGAGCTACGATGAACTCAATCATCGGCTGGCACACCAAAAGGCTCGAGAACATCGCCGGACTATCAAGGCCACCCCCGCTCCCACTGTTTCGCCACCGTGACACCGACGTAAAACACCAGAAGCCTACCGCCTCCACCTAGGGCACGAGGAGGAAGAAGAAAAAACGTATCAAAAACACACGCAAAGAAAGGATCGACTACTTACTTGTCGGAAATCGGTGTGGAGAAGACGGTTGTGGGCCTTGAAACTGGTGAAAACGCTTCGCCTGCTCGCCGGAGATCGAGAAGAAAGAAGAAAGAGAGGAAAGGGTTGCTTGGAGAAGAAGACGAAGAATGAGAAGAAGACGAAGAATGAAGGCTTTTATAGAAAGCGAAGTTGGGCCTCTCCCAGTTGGAAATACCTTAATGGGCCTAATTTCCTTCAGGGGCCCATTAATGAGGAATGGGAAACAAGCCCAAGACTCGTCAAGTGCGTGACAGAAGGAAAAACCTCCAAGAAACTGTTAAAGTGTTCAACCTCGCTGAAAATCCTTGAGCCTCGTTTCCCACGAACCTCTAGCCTCGCTGAAGATCCTCTGACCTCTCTTGCCCATAACCCTGTAAACTCGCAAAGAGTGCTCCTCAAAGCTAAGACTCCGCACCCCGGGTATGGAGGACCGAGCATCGAGCATATATGACATGCGGCCCTCGGGCCGAGACCCACAGGCCATGGGTTTGTGATGGTGCGCAAAATAGCGGAGTATGAACGGTGGGACCCGAGTAAGAGGAATAGCGGGATTCAGCGGGGTTCCCAAGGCATAAACTCGAGGGCCTTTCCGTACCCATCCAAAAAAGGCAATCCCAGCCCGAGCGAAGCCTCAAAACCACGATAACGAGGTCCATACCTCGTTAAACTCACTAAATGGGTCGGTTAAGCAAACTCCCCCCCCCCCCCCAATTAATAATGAGGCCCAAACCTCGTTTTTCAAAAGCTGACATCCCCGCCCCATTTAAACCACTCAGCGACCACCATATTCTCAACCAATGATTGACTGCCTCACTCTCGACCAATCAGAGGGCTTGACCTCGAGCGTCCCACATCGACCAAACGGCAAGAATCATGTTCCTCAATCCTCTATAAATAGAGGAGAACCTCGAGGGTAGGAGGGGGTAGAAAAACATCTTGAACTCAAGAACTACCTTGTTTGTTGAAGATCGACGTATTGAATCATTGTAAAAGACCACGCTACAGCCAAGTTAAGGTCCACAAAAAGACTTCAAGTCGCCCAAAGAGACCTCGTCTCAATCAAAGATCTCGCTACATCACTTCGTAAACCACAATCCTCGCATGCACAATCAAGTCTTCAACCTCGCCAAAAGATATCGGGCCTAGGTTTGCAACAGGAGTAGAGCTCGTCAATAGTCTGTTAGTGATAGAATCTCGCAGCAGTTAGGAGGTCTCGAACCTTGTTAGACAGAGACCTCGAATCCTCTGAGAAGAGATCTAGGGCATAATCTCGTTATTTGTAACCTCGTTCTAAAGATATAAATAAAAGCAAGTGTTTGCCTAGTTGAATAAAAGTAATCTCGTTCTTGTCTTTTAGCGTTGGTTTATTTCGGGTTTCATCACCGGCAAACCCGATAAATTATTATTTCAATTAAAAATTCAATATTTTATTATAAATTTTGTGTAAAATTATTTTTTTATTATTATTAAATAATATTTTATATAATATAATATTAATTATTTTAATAAAGATAAAGATTAACAAAATTGACAATCATGACCCGTTGGATCAACCCGAACCAGTAACAACCCGGTCCATATGAACACGGAAATTTTACGACCCGAGACCCGTTTTGACCCGAACCCGATTGACCCAAACCCGAACCCGACCTGCCCGACCCATTTGACAGGTCTACCTATTATCAATTGGTTTTAGAATGGAATTTCATGGGCTTGTGTATTAGGCCTACATATACTTTCACATGATATCAGAGCACACGGTCTGGTCCCGTGCTCGTTTCCTAGCTTGGGTTTAGCGGTTTATGCCTACCTGCCCATTATTTGGGTTGTATATATACCATTGGGTTACTCTTCCTATTGTCAAAGTGGTTTTAGGATAGAACCTTGTAGACTTGTGTACTAGGTTTATGTATGCACGACCTCCGTTTATGACCCACAAACTTTCACAAAAACTTCAAAAAAGAACCACGGGACTATCACAAAAAAAACTTCTAAAATGAAAAATGAAATGGACAAGGAGGAATTTGTTGACACAGTTTCAGAAACCCTACTTTGTGGAGGCTGAAGAAGGGAGACTCACCCAATCCACTAGGCAACAAAGGCCAACAATAAAAAGTTTACAAGCAAGCACATAAAGACAACAAAGGCAAGTAAAAAATAGCAAGAACAGAAAGTAGCACAAAGCAAGAAGAGAAAAAGCAGAGGGAAGCGAGTTCATAGAGAACTCAACAAAGCTCCCAAAGAAGCGAAGCTCAAGCACAACCACTAAGCTCCGATCTCCCTCGATATCTCTCTTTTCTCTCTTCCTGTTTCTTTCCTTCTTTGGTCTTGGATCAATTCAATTGAGCTACAATGGAATTACTAGAGAGAGACTCAAAGAGCTCCAAACCGTAACTTTCCCATAGCGGCACTAGAAATGAGCAAGAAAAGCTTCTAGAGCTAGAAGCTTCACTTTTATATCAACCCCTTTCCTCAAACGATGTCATTCATTTTCATTTCCCTTCATTACGTGAAGCACATCGTTTCAATTAAAGCCTTCAGATGCTCAAACGAAGGATAGGCCCATTAAGCTCACAATACGAGACTTCGGCCCAAGTCGCTCAAGAACATGCCCAATTGCATCATTCATCGAGTCCGAGAGCCATACTCACCAAGTCATGGTCAAGCGGCTCAAGGGTGATCGAGTTATTGTTCACACGGGTTTGCTCATATATGGCATCTTATGTGCCTTGGTCATGGTTCCCTAGCTTCTACCTATTGTCTAAATGTGCTTGCACTAGTAAACATTAGCTTGTTACATATTACAACAATGGATTATAAATCACAACAGTTTATTCTAACTGCATTACTATATACATCATCAAAGGTGATCATCAAACTAGTTAGTTAAGTCACAGTTCAAACACGAGCTTAACTTGATATGTTTAACAATTACTTCTAATTGAGTTAAGAGGCCTTAAAGTCTAAAGTTACATATTTTTTCTTAATTAACTACTATGTACCTACGTTTTCCTGCAAATGGAATAATTAGATTAATAAACAAATAGGGCCCCTTCTGTTATACAAAGACATGCAAAGCACGAAGCTCATACAATGCGAGCATGCTGATTGTTAATTATCTAGTCTTCTTAATCTTCCGGGTCTTTAGCAAATACTCTATATTAATTAACTCTATATTAATTAACCGAAATTCCAGTTCTAAGTTAAATGATTGATTTTGAGTTCCGGTTTCCAGGAAATCACATTTCATCAATGTACAATTTGCCAACTGCACACAAAATCTTCCAAAAAAACAAGAAATTCTCTTCTTAGACCTGCCCACATTCCACTTGTGCATTTCTCATCCTTGATAGGAAGGGGAAAATTAACATAACGAAGACATCAATGGCTTTGCAGCTGCCAAGGATTGCAGTTTTCGCGCTCCTCATAAGCTTAACTTTTGATGCAACTCCAGTTATTTGTCAAGATCAATCAGGTTGGCCCCTTAATTCTCTGATTAGCATACATCAATCCTTGGATAAATTTACTATATCCTTGCAGCTTCATTTATCTTACATTAAATTGAGCAACTGAGGATATCCTGTGCAGGATTCATAAGCATAGATTGTGGATTATTCAAAAATAGCAACTACACCGATGCAACGACATCCCTATACTATGTTTCTGATGAAGGATTCGTTGACACCGGAACCAACATGGACATATCTCCTATATACAAATCAGAAAGCCTAGCAAAGCCATTCACCAATGTAAGAAGCTTTCCACAAGGGATCAAGAACTGCTACACTCTGAGGCCACAACAAGGCAAAGGCACAAACTACTTGATCAGGGCCACATTCATGTACGGGAATTATGATTCTCTTAGCAAGCCCCCAGAGTTTGACTTGCACTTAGGCACTGATGTTTGGGACACGGTCAAGTTGGACAACTCATCCCAAGTTGTAGTCAAGGAGATGATAAACACTCCATCTGCTGATTACTTGTATGTTTGTCTTGCTAATGTAGGCCTTGGGACGCCTTTTATATCCATGTTGGAGCTTAGACACCTTAATAGCTCTATCTACAATAGAGAATCCGGGTCTCTTGAACTCGTCCATAGATATTATACTTACACAACGTCGCTTGACAAGATAAGGCAAGTACTTCTGATCAATGGGCTTGTTTGATTCATCTTGGAGTTTACTAGTTTTTAGTTTTGAAGCATCTTTATTTTCCTATAGTTATGGCAATAATTGTTTCTAAATATGCTATATCCACCTTAATTTTCAAAACTGTCAACTAAAATTTGAAACCCAGCATCACTTCTGTTTACCAAAATGTGTTTTTAGGATTGGAAAAAACTGAAAACTTAAAGCAGAACCATACAAGTTTGCTTGATCACATATAGAGAATTCCTTTTTCCGGCTAAAAATGCCAATTGTTAGGATTTAACAACCTGCCAAGACTTCTACACATGCTCTTGAAGATTTGGTTGACTTGAATCAATTTGTTTTATGATATAAGTTTATGTGATATAGGTACAAGGATGACATTTTTGATCGCATATGGGAACCTGCATACCTGCGAAATGAGACCACCATCTCAACTACATCAGCTATAGATGGCTCAATAGTCATTTTCAGGTTACCATCTTCGGGCATGAAAGCAGCAATGACACCGAAAAACAATAATGACCCTTTGGTGATAAATCTTCCAACTGAGAGTTTAACCTCTCAATATTACATTTACTTCCACTTTGCTGAGCTTCAGAGGCTCAGTGCAAATGAGACTAGGCAGTTCAACATTACTGTCAATGGTGCCCGCTTTTATGGGCCTTACTCTCCTTACTATCTGATTTCTGATACCATCTACACCACCAAACCCTTAAGTGGTTCTAAGCTCTCATTTAGATTTGAAAAGACAGCACTTTCTACTCTTCCTCCCATTGTCAATGCCTTGGAGTATTTTATGCTGAAACAACTCTCTCAAGCACTCACTGAACAGCAAGATGGTATATTCTTCTTCATTAAATTGTAATTGTAATAGAGAGAGGGGGGAGAAAAAATTAGCTGCACATATATAGGGTTCAATTGACAGAGTTGCACCTATTTTTCAAGGATATGATTTGTAGGTTGAAAAAAAATTAGCTGCACATATATAAGGATATGATTGATTTATAGGTTGAAGTTTCAATTGACGAAGTTGCACCTATTTTTCAAGGCATTATAGGGTTCTAGTTCTAGTACAAGTAAAAAATGGTTATATTTTGTTGATATTATCTTACTCTTCATGATTGTCTTAGATACTCACAGAATGTTTATCTATACAAATACACTCTAGAACATAAATTTTAGAGAAAGAAGGCTTAGTACTAATTGTTTATGCATGTGTATTGATTGAATTGTAACAAGTTGCTAGCTATTTTGTTAGAAAAAATTATTTTTTACACTGATTTCTCCGACTATTGATCTATGTTAGTCGATGCAATTTTGAAAATCAAGTCAGCCTATAGTCTGTCCAAGAATTGGCAAGGAGATCCTTGTGTTCCACAGACTTACATGTGGAATGGTGTAAACTGCAGCTTCACAAATCCTCTTTCTCCTGTCATAACTATGTTGTAAGATGTTTAATGCATAGTCATTTAATGTTGTGACCTTTTCCGCTGTAAATTTCTAATCAAGAACTCTACCAGGCTAACTGAGTACTTTTTTTTATTTTAATCAGGAATTTGTCATCAAGCGGGTTAACAGGCGATATTGCAGCTTCATTCTCAAATCTCTCATCACTCCAAGTCTTGTAAATGTTCCATCTATTTGAATTTGGACTATTTCCACTTCTGAAGTATATATAGTATTTGAAGTCATTTTTCGATGTCAGGGACCTGTCAAACAATAGCTTAACTGGACAAATACCTGAATCATTGGTGAGGCTGCCATCTTTGACAGTCCTGTAAGCTACTATCATTTGCTTTCTTATATTTAATATAGTGAATCAGAAAAAGGAAAAAAAAAATCTCAGCTTATTCAGTATGACTGATTAGAAAGTTTCTGAGTTCTGATTATAGGAATCTAGCAGGCAACAAGCTTAAAGGTTCAGTTCCAAAGTACCTATTGGATAAATCAGAAGGAGGACAACTCGCTTTAAGGTTTCGTTGATCCTCATCTCCTAAATCAGCTGTTTTTTAGTTCTCTTGTCTTCATCTCATATTAATTCTGATACTGAGATTTTCTTTGTTTTTAAAAGTACAAGCGATAACCCGGATCTTTGTACGAGTTCATCTTGCAATAAAAAGAGGAAACGCTTTATCATTCCTCTTGTTGCATCAGTTGGTGCATTTTTGGGCCTTGTAGCTCTTCTTGGAGTTGTATTTCTCATCATCAGAAGTAAACCAGGTGGGTAAAGTTCTGCTACTGGTGGATAAAATCTTTGAACTTTAAAGCATATGTGTATTAAGTCAACCAACATCACCATGTTTTTGCAAGTTGACTACCGAAAATTTAATACATCGGTAGAACAGCAACAAGCAGTGACACAACAAGCAAACCTCTCATCAGCTCAATCTGCTTACACCAAGAATAAAGGAGGGTTATCCCGGTTTTCTTACTCCGAGGTCACGAATATGACCAAAGATTTCCAAAGGCAGCTCGGAAAAGGCGGGTTTGGAATGGTCTACTATGGCTGCTTGAAGGATGGCACTCAAGTAGCTGTCAAGAAACTCTATTCTGCAGCTCATGGTCTGGAGCAATTTGAAACCGAGGTTTGTATCTTTCAGCTGACCAAAAATTAGGTTAAAATTGCTGAGACTTGAACATTAAAAAATAGTTCAGAATGATCTTTGATAATTGAGATGCAACTAGCATGATCTTGATTTTACTTGAATCTTTGCTTCCTAGATTGAACTACTGATGGCGATTCGTCACAAGAACCTGGTCTCGCTGGTAGGATATTGTGATGAAGGAGACAACTTGGTGCTCATCTATGAATACATGGCTTATGGAGACTTGCAAAATCTTCTAACAGGTAAACTGCCTGCTGAATCCCCATCGCCTCTCCAACGTCAAATTTAGGTTCATTCAAGTTTGCCATGAAACTAGTAATTGACAACAACGTTTGCAAATAAGCAGCTGAAGATACACCAACTTGGAAGCAGCGGCTTCAGATAGCAATCGATGCAGCACAAGGTTAGCTATATACTAGTCTAAAGCAGTGGCTTCAGAGAGTAGTCTTTATTTAGTTTCTTAAATGGTGAGTCTATGGGATTGCAGGCTTGGATTACTTGCATAACGGATGCAGACCGCCTATAGTCCACAGAGATGTGAAGACTCCCAACATTTTGTTAAATGAAAATTTCCAAGCCAAAGTTGCTGATTTCGGTCTATCTAAGATCTTCCCAGACGAACATAGATCTTATGTGTCGACAAGAGTTATGGGCACACCGGGATATCTTGATCCGGGGTAAATTAATCCATCTATCATAAACTTCAACACCTATCAAGTATAGTACCTCAAAAGTTCAATCCACCACCCTAATACAACATAAAAGAGAGTCAACCTCTTTGTTAAAAATTGCAACATGTCACCTTATCTGCATTATGCTTACAAGAAAGAAATTTTGGAAATTTGACAGGTACTATTCAACTCAACAGCTGAATGAGAAGACCGACGTTTACAGCTTTGGAGTTGTAGTACTGGAGTTGATGACGGGCCAACCAGCAATCATCAGGACGGAGGCAACCCATGTGACATTGGTTGACAAGGTTTCAGCCATGCTTGAGACAGGGGATATATGGAGCATTGTGGATCCAAGGCTGAATGAAAGCATCCATAACCAGAACTCGGTTTGGAGGGCCGTAGATGTGGCCATGGCTTGTGTCAAAGGGAACTCTATTGAAAGGCCACCAATGAGTCACATAGTGACAGAGTTAAAGGAGTGTTTGGCAATGGAGATGGATGCTACTACATCACAAGGGGATTATACTTGTAGCTCCGCCACTTTTGATTCTATGGATCCTTCTGTTCCTATGACAGCAATGGCTCCAAGGGCTAGATAGTTGTTATAAACTCTAAAATCAACTATAAGCATTTAAGATTGTGTTCTCTGAAGTGCTAGTGTAGTTTATGTCAAAACTGAACAAGCTTCAACTTGAAGGTCTGCTAATCTTCTCTTCTTTTCAACATGATTGTCCTCTTATTTCAAAATTCTTGTTCTTATTCAAGTATGCACATACAAATACGAGCAAAGCCAAAACCATTGCATCCTGTAACAAAATCCCTTTCCATTACACACCGCTCTTAACTAATCCTGTTCCATCCTGTTGGATCGTGAAGCGTTAGTAACAAGTCAGGGAACTAGCAATGTTCCCTGAGCAGCGGAAATAAACAATAAGAACACAGAATTTAGAGAGGAAAACTTTCTGTCTGACCAACAAGTCGTAGAAAGAAAAAACCTCTACCCCTGAGACTCCTTCTCAGAAGATTTTCAATATAATACTTTTATTAAGTTTCAACGATTACAAGGCAAGTCAAGTTCCTTGGTAACTAAAGCATCAACCAAAGTTCAACCAACTAGACTTCTAAAACCCTAAGCGTAAACCTAAATGGAAGAAAAATACTGACCTGAGTACCCACTCACTTGTGGATTCTTCACCGGAAAAAGCCACACACTCGTACACTCGAAAAGCTCACTCTTCAAGTTCGCCGTTAATCAACTACACTTTAACCCTAGCTATAACCTAGCTATTTATAAGAAATGTCAAGTCTAATCTCATACGTAATTATTGCCTAATTACGCAGATTTTCCACTTAACAAATCCCACACTAATAGGAGAAAGTATTGTTTGTGATTTGGATCCTCAACCATGCCGATTCTTGCCAAAACTGAATGATCTCGGATTTCCTAGATAAGATCGTGTATGCTTGATCTTATCCTTCTTTAATCTTCTCAAGCAACCGCCTACAGCTGTCGTATCTTCGTAGAAGATTGCTCGCAGAAGTTCTGGTAACTTGCTATTAATATAAAGTCGCGTCCTTTCGAGAAGCGCTTCTTAAATCCGTCACTCGTTCATTCCATTGTTCCTCACAATGTTCTGTCACTCATGACCATGTACCTGTTTTCCTGAAATACTTACATGTAAAAGCAAGTTATACCAGCTAAGTTTGTTATCATCAAAACTAAGAGAAACCGTGAAACAACGATTGTTCCAACAATTTCCCCCTTTTTGATGATGACAAACCTATACAAAAATGCACATCTAGAAACCAGTAAAAATATAGAGTTAAAAAAAATTTCTGTTGTTCCCCCTTAACAGATGCATAGTTGTTCCTACTTATTAGAGGTTACAATATATTCCCCCTTAACCAAAGTTCCCTATGTTTTTCCTGGATAGAACACATCTCTACATTTTTCCTAACTTCCCCCTTTTGACATCATCAAAAGGTCAACAATCATCAAGCAAAATGTAGAGCAAATGAACAAATTTAATTGAAACTCAAACCATTCATAAGCAAAAGATAGTTAATTCATAGATAATTGTCACGGAAATCATAGCCAGAGAAAACAAAAAAAAACATAAAAGTCTTAACATCTTGAGGCCTTGTTTCACTTGTGGGTGTAAAAGGGTTTTTGGGTGAAAAGTGATTTTTACTGTCTCGAAAAACATAAAAAGTAGAGAGAGTTGCACGGATATCAAGAGTATTAAAAGTAGTTTTTGGGTAGAAAAGGATTTTGGGTAGAAAGTTAAAAAAAATTTAAGTGGGGGATAGATAGGCTAGGGAACAAGAGAAGGATCCACATCATGGTTCCGAGGAGGTGGAATCAGCAGCAGCAGTGGCAGTGTCTCTCTTAGCCAAGTACCCAATGATAGTACTTAACTGAGAGGAAATCTTTTGAAGCTCGATCAACATCTTGGCATTAACACTCCCACTCATCGAAGAACTCTCAACGTCCATCTGAGTAGTCTTCTTTACAGTTGTTCCCTTTTAATCACCCTGGTAATTCATCCTCGAGATATTGCGCATATCTAGGGAAATCCAAAGAACTCCTTTCACGAAGGAACATACACATTATTCTCCTTCAGAATTGCCTTTACAAACTGAGGGTAAGGCAAACCATGATTCTTCCTTGTGCTTTTGGCCATGTGCCTCATCATAATCTCTGGAAGACTGATTATTTCCCTCCTTATAAACTTATCCAGCAGAATCATGTCGTTGATGGTGAGATTGTTCCTCTTCTCCGGCCTTGGAACCACGACCTTGATCAGAAACTGATGTGCAATTCTTGCAGTGTAACCAAGATCGCCCTTAGAGTAAGGACCAGCACCAGACACCTTCTCCATAACGCGCTTGATGAGTTGATTCTTGTTCTTTGGCCAGTTGTTTGAAGTGTGCAACTCCTCAAATCCTTCACAAGATACCCCTATAACTTTTGCAACAGACCCCCGAGAGAAAGAGATTTTGGATTCTCTAATAGTAGAAAAACCTAAGGGACCAATGGAGAGATCAGCCAGTTGGTAATGAGAAAAGAAATCAACAAGAACAGACACATCTACCTTGACCTTCGAAGTGCAAATCTTTTCCCAGCCTTGGAACTTGAGAAGTTCCCAGAACTCCTCCAAGTCATGGTCTTTCAAAAATTCCTCGTCGATCACCAGATGAGCGACTACCTTCTTTGCGCTCTTCTTAGAAGTACCTTCTGGTTCCATTGGCAATTTCCCTTTTGCCTTAGTAGACTTAAGGTCTTTTTCAACCTCCTCCTCAAGTTCCTCCTCTTCTTCATCTTCACCCTCACCACCAAACTCATCTTTTCCTCAGACTCCACCTCCTTAGGATCAGAACCAGTCTCTTCTTCGACTTCTTCTGGATCTTCTTCCTCAGCATACTCTTCGACCACCGTTTTCTTTGAAGTGGTGGCAGTGGATCGAAGGTTGTACTTTTTTCCCGTTGGAGACGTCTGCGCCTTCTTGGAGGCGGGGAAGGAGTCCTTTCTCAATCAGAGACGTGAAGAATCTGAGTCGGATGGGGAGGGACTCGCCTCCTGGCCTTGCTCTTGCCTCGGCTCATTGGCTTGACCCACCCAGGACGCAAGTGCACCGGTAAAGCCTACACCTTTTTCGGTTCTACAGTGGATTCCTTGAGAGGTGAGTTAACTTCTCCTTTCTCAGACTCACCCAACCCTTCTTTTCCTTCCTCTGTTTCAGCAGGTTTTTCAGAGGGGTTTTCCGAGGGGACCATGGAGGGATCCTTTTCTGATTCCTCGGGCAAAGCTTCCTTTTCACTTGGAGCCCCATCTACAGCCTTTGCTCCAAGGTCGGCAACAACATCAAATTGGGATTGAAGCTTTGTAACGGGAGAGGGAGATGAAAGCTTGGCCTTTTTTAGAGCGTCAAGTTTAGCTTGAAGAAACTCGAGTTCCGAATCATTGAGGCCTTCGAGGTTTAGGACAGGGGTCTTCGAAGAGCTCCATTGAGGAGAAAGAGAGAAGAAAGATTGAAGCTTGAAGAAGATTAGGGTTTTCGAAGGTAAAAACAGAGATGCGGTGAAAAATAATGACCGAGAGAGAAGGATATATAAAGCAAACCTCTTTCCTTGTTGATAAAGATCACAATCTTCCCAAAATCTTCTATCCATATCTTAGCGGCTAATACTTCCCATAATTTTGATTTTTACACCGCCATTAAGATGAGGCTGCGCAAAACGTCCTATCGTTCCCTGCAAAAGCACTATGCAACGGCTGGAAAATTCAAACTCGTAGTTACAACGTCTATCACATTGTGTCCTTTTTGAGCTGAGTAGACGTTTGTTCCTTTTTAGAGAAAAATCTTCAAAAACAATTTAAGGATGTTTCTCCAAAAATCAAGCTCTCCAAACCACTAGTTCCATTCTTTGTTACCATGAGTGGATAAAAAAGGCATGTTTGAATGGACAAGGGATGTTCCATTCAAACTTTTTGAGGGCTTGGGATATTTTTGACATCCAAACAATTATTCCCCGTTCAAAGGTAATCAAAAGGGGTTCATAGGGAACGCTTGTTTGGACCAGGCTAAAGGACAGCTTATAACCAACCATCATTTCGGCTTGAAGTGAGGGATAGAATAGATCAAGTTGGTTATTTTGGGCTAAAAGAAAATCTTGGATATTAATCATTTAGTCTCAGTTCCTTTTAGCATGCAACACTTAACAATTTATAATGTATATAACATCAATGCATAGAAGAAAGATATAAGCCATTAGAAAACATGTCAAATGATACGTAGTTCCCTGAGAAGTTACCTCTTTAGCCAGGCACTGAGGGAATAGAGGATCGAGACTTGTTTACTCCAAGGAAATCATTTCTAGCAACATCCTCATATGCTCATAGGGTTTTCTGTCTAAAGCCTTGGTGAAAATATCTGCAACTTGATTTTCAGTCCTACAATGATCCATCTTAATGAAACCTTTTTCAACATTATCTCGTAAGAAATGATGTTGAATATCTATATGTTTGGTTCTAGAATGATGCACAGGATTCTTGGAGATATTGATGGCACTTGTATTATCACACAACATAGGTTTAGTTTCAAGAGACATACCGAAATCCACCAGTTGGTGTTTAAACCACAAAACCTGGGAACAAAAGGCGGCTGTTGCGACATACTCTGCTTCAGGCGTGGAAAGAGCAACCGAATTTTGCTTCTTCGATCCCCAAGAAACCAAGCAAGGACCAAGAAATTGGGCCATACCTGATGTGCTCTTCCTATCTACCAAGTGACCTGCAAAATCTGCATCAATCCGACAAGATGGAAAGAGTTATTGTCTTGGATACCATAGACATAACCCATCGTTCCCTTTCAAGTAGCGCAGAATTCTCTTCACTTCTTTCAGATGTGTTTCTTTAGGATTAGCCTGGAATCTAGCACAAAGACAAGCATTGAACATAATATTTGGCCGACTGGCCATTAGGTACAATAGGGAACCAATCATTCCTCGGTACATCGTTTGATCAACATCAACACCATTAAGATCAGTATCAAGACGAGTATTAGGAGAAATAGGAGTATCATATGGTTTCGTAGAATCCATACCATACTTCTTCAATAGCTCCTTGATGTACTTTTATTGATGTACCTTCGTTCCCTCATCGCTTTGTACCACTTGTAGACCAAGAAAGAAAGTGAGTTCACCGATCATGCTCATCTCAAACTCACTGCTCATCAGATTCTTGAAGCTTTCTACAAGTTCAGGGTTAGTAGAACCAAATATAATATCATCAACATATACTTGAACTACTAATATCTCATCGTCTTGTTCCTTTAGGAACAATGTCTTGTCGATCACACCACGTCTGTATCCATTTGATAATAGAAATTGGGCGAATCTATCATACCAAGCACGAGGCGCCTGTTTAAGACCATAGAGAGCCTTATCCAGCACGTAGACATGATCAAGGTGATCAACATCTTCAAACCCTGGAGGTTGCAACACATAAGCCTCCTCTTGTAGGTACCCATTCAGGAATGTTGTCTTCACATCCATTTGATAGAGTTTAAATCCTTTGTGAGCAGCATAGGCGATTAGAAGACGGATGGCTTCTATTCTTGCAACAGGAGCGTACGTTTCATCGTAGTCGATCCCTTCTTGCTGATTGTACCCTTTTTCTACAAGCCTCGCCTTGTTCCTTGTGACAGCTCTGGTGTCATCAAGTTTGTTCCTAAATACGCACTTTGTTCCTATAGCCATCTTGTGCTTTGGCTTGGAAACTAATCTCCATACTTTGTTTCTCTCAAACTGGTGTAGTTCATCTTGCATAGCAACTATCCAGTCATGATCTTTTAATGCTTCTTTCACATTCTTCGGCTCTACAAGAGAAATAAACGCATTGAAAGCACAAAAATTCTTAAGAGAGGAACGAGTAAGCACACCTTTTTCGTATGGAGTGATGATGTTGTCAACAAGATGATCCCTCTTTTGATGATAGTTTCTGACTTCGATCTGAGTGGGATCTATGCTTGACTCCTCTTGCTCATGTTGATCAGTCGTTCCAGGGATGTTTCTTCCACTTGTTCTTCATTTTGTGGAGTATCATCTTTAGGATTCGACGTACCTCTTATGTTATCTCTATCCACGTCTGGACTGGGAGGAGTGACTTCTTCGTTTGGAGCTTGCGTACTTGAATTCGAATCGACTTCATCATCTGAGTCTGAATTTAGAACCTTCAGAACCTCCTGGTTACCTGACATGTTCCCTTCATTCTTGGACTCGTCAAAGACAACATGAATGCTTTCTTCGAACTTCTTTGTCCTTTTATCGAATACCTTGTAAGCCTTTCTGTTGGATGCATAGCCCAGAAAGATGCCTTCGTCAATTCTTGGATCAAACTTTCCTAGCTCATCCTTTCCGTTGTTGTGAACAAAACACCTGCATCCAAAGACTTTCAAGTGGGATATATTTGGCTTTCATCCCCTGATTAGTTCATATGGGGTTTTATAAAAATTAGAACGTATAGTAGCTCGATTTATGATGTAGCAAGAAGTACTTGACTGCCTCAGCCCAAAAGGACCGAGGCAAGTTACTTTCCAACATTATAGTACGAGCCATGCTTTGCAACGCTCCATTCTTTCTTTCTGCTACGCTGTTTTGTTGAGGAGTCCTCGGCACAGAGAAGTTTTTGAGACACTCCATCTTCATCATAGAAGCTATGAAACATGGAATTCTTGAACTCTGTTCTGTTATCCGATTTGATAGCCTTCAGTTTCTGTCCTATTGATGCTTCTACCTTCTTGATCCAACTTTTGAATTCCATGAATGTCTCATCTTTGGAACCTAGAAAGAGTGTCCATGTATATCTAGTAAAATCATCAACAATAACAAAAATATACTTGCTACGTCCATGACTTTTCACCCACATGCGACCACACAAATCCATGTGTACCATCTCAAGGGGATGAGAAGTGTTGATCGATAACTTTGGTTGAAAGGATGATTTCCTTTGTTTCCCTCTCACGCACTCTTCACACAAGCCTTCCTTTTCTGCAAGAACTTTGGGAAGTCCTATCACTAGGTTTTGTGAGTAGAGTTTGCGAATTCCTCGATGATTTACGTGACCAAACCTTCTATGCCAAAGATCAGTCTCATCGACCACTGTAACAAAGCATAACTCTTCTTGTGGTTGGAAACTTGAGTCGACAAAATACACATTGTTGCGCCTATTTCCTTTCAGGACCACAAGACTTGAATTCTTGTTCTTGATCGTACAACCATCTGAGGTAAATGATACCTAGTTGTTCCCTTGGTCACAAAGCTGAGCAATACTGAACAGATTGTAACCAAGACCCTTCACCAAGCTCACGTCTTTAACGCTAGTCTTTTCATTTAGCTTGACTTCACATGTTGCAATGATTTATCCTTGATTGTTGTTGTCAAAGGAAATGTTTCCTCCAACATTGCTCTGAAGTGAGGACAGAATACTCTCGTTCCCAATCATGTGACATGAACACCCGCTATCAAGGATCCAGCAGATGTTCCCCCTCACTTCAACCTGCAAGAAAGAAATCACGTTTTAACGACCTAGACCTACTTAGCCTTCCCGGGATCGGTTAACAGAGCACACAAAATGATATATTTGAGATTGAACTAAAGTAGTTTTCTGTGGACTCTTGGAACTAGAAGCAATGTTTGAGGGATCAACATGGTTTTTCCCTTTATCAGTTTTAGAATCTTGCTTCTTGTTACTATTGTGAGCTGGTTTCTTCTTATTCTGATGAAATTTGTCTACCCTCGATTTTTCTTACCAAACCACTGTTTCTTGTTGTTCCCTGTGATCTGTTTTTGAACCTTCTTGTTAGATACTTCTAATCTGACCTTACAATCATTTTGGACATGACCTCCCTTACCACAGTAATAGCACACCCTGTAATATTCACCAAGATAGCGCTTAGGATGTGGTTTCTGGAGGGTTCGTTCCTTCGCACGTTCCTTGGAAGGAACTTTGTGCTGGTTCCCTTGATACTGTTTAAAATATATCTTATGAGCTATTTTACCAGAATACCACTCTGAGTTTTCATTTAGCCCACTCTCAAGAATCTTAACCCGTCCCTCTAGATAAGTAACTTTATCTCTAGCAGATTGAAGTTCCCTAGCTTTCCTTCCCATCTTTTCTTTAAAGCTAGGATCATCTGGAGGATATTCAGATTTATCTTTACCATAACCAATACCAAACTTAGCTGGATTAAACACAACACGAGTTCTTTTGTCTAGTTCATTTTCCAGTTCTTCCTTTTTATGTTTGAAAACAAGCAAATCAATTCTAAGTTCGTTATTGGTTTCAGTGAGAGCTTTAACATCTTCTTTTAATTCTTTACACTCAATATAAGGAACAACACCAGTAACAGTTGACTCTGATAATTTTTCTTCAAGATTAAGACATTTCTCATCAACAGCTTCTATTTCATCTTGCATTTTCAAGTTATCTTCAAAAAGTTTTTTAACAAGAATGACAAGATCAGATTGTTTAGCATTTTCTAATCCAGCAAGAGATTGTTAAAGAGTTACCTCTTTATTGACATCTTCGGTCTTCAGGGTCATGGCACAAATCTTCGATTCGGATTCATCATCTGAGTCAAGATCCCATGCATCGATGTAGGCCTTCTTCTTCTCGTTCCTAGACTCGTTGCCTTTGGGACAACTCTTAGCATAGTTGAAGCAGGTAACGTCTTTGATCTCCTTCTTCTCGGAGTTGACTCATTCCTTTTCCTTCATGGCACCTTGCTTCTTGCCTCTCCTGTAGAACGATCTCATTGCTTTGGTTATGAGAGCCATATCAGAGTCCTTTTCTAAATCGTCATCTCCCTTCCAGCGGTGATGTTCTCAATGGCCTTCTCTACCTTGAGAGCAATGCCCTTGTTAGGGCTTGAAGCACCACTGTTGTCTTTCTCGTAGCGATCATAATCCTTCAGCTTACCAAAGATCTCATGAAGCTTGCAAGTCTTCGTGATTGGATTTTCTCTAAGTAATCGTCTGGTCACCACGTATTGCGAACCAAGACCATCAAACGATCGCAGAAACCTTCTCAGAATGAGTGATAGATTTCTCGATACCCAAATGATTGATGCGATTCACCAAAGCCTCAAACCGAGATTGGTAAGTAGCAATAGTTTCACCATCTTTCATCTTGAAGTTATAGAACTCCTTCTTAGCCTCCTTTTGGTGGCTTTCCTTCAGATCTGTACTACTAATATGCATTTGTTCAATAGCTTCCCATGCATCCTTGGCAGTTTTGCAGTTCACCACCCTTAGTAGATCTTCAGCACCCAAGGCATTGTTTAGCAGCATATGTGCCTTGTAGTTCTTCTCCATTCCTGACCATGCAGTTGGTCTCCACTCGGACTTTTTGTTCTTTTTGTCCGCATGAATGACATAGTCTCCATCCTCAATGACTGACCAGGCTTGGTAGTCATTGCTCTTGAGCCAAGTAGCGAAGAGGATCTTCCAGTGGTCAAACTCTCCAGCTACAAGCAATGGAGGCTTGTTGCTTCCAATCCCGACGTTGTGAGTGTTGTTGGTACTCATTCTGTATTCCTGCACTAACACACAATCTAGAGCAAACCTGCTCTGATACCAATTGTTGGATCATGAAGCGTTAGTAACAAATCAGGGAACTAGCAATGTTCCCTGTGCAGCGGAAATAAACAATAAGAACACAGAATTTAGAGAGGAAAACTTTATGTCCGACCAACAAGTCATAGAAAGAAAAAACCTCTACCCCTATGACTCCTTCACAAAGGATTTTCAATAGAATACTTTTATTAAGTTTCAACGATTACAGGGTTTGATAAAAAAAACAATTACAAGGCAAGTTAGTTCCCTGGTAACTAAGGCACCAACCAAAGTTCAACCAACTAGACTTCTACAACCCTAAGCGTAAACCTAAATGGAAGTAAACTACTGACCTGAGTACTCACTCACTTGTGGATTCTTCACCGGAAAAAACCACACACTCGTACGCTCGAAAAGCTCACTCTTCAAGTTCACCGTTAATCAACCACACTTTAACCCTAGCTATTTATAAGAAATGTCAAGTCTGATCTCATACGTAATTCTTGCCTAATTACGCAGATTTTTCACTTAACAAATCCCACACTAATAGGAGAAAGTATTGTTTGTGATTTGGATCCTCAACCATGTCGATTCTTGTCAAAACCAAATGATCTCGGATTTCCTAGATAAGATCGTGTATGCTTGATCATATCCTTCTTTAATCTTCTCAAGCAACCGCCTACAGCTGTCGTATCTTCGTAGAAGATCGCTCGCAGAAGATCTGGTAACTTGCTATTAATAGAAAGTCGCGTCCTTTCGAGAAGCGCTTCCTAAATCCGTCACTCGTTCCCTCCATTGTTCCTCACAATGTTCTGTCACTCATGACCATGTACCTGTTTTCTGAAACACTTACATGTAAAAGCAAGTTATACCAACTAAGTTTGTTATATCAAAACTAAGAGAAACCGTAGAACAACGATCGTCCAACACATCCCATTTCCATTATATCAAAATGAACAACATTTTCTGAGAATTTGCTTCATCATCAACGACTCTTTATCGTCTCCTCATTGGAGTCTTCATCGATTGTTTTATCCTCTAATTCTCAACCCTTCTTTCTTCCTATATAGACTCAAAAATCCTCATTGCAGATTCAGTTGCTAGTAATTCGTCTTTTCTGGACCTTTCATGAAAGTGTTTGTGTAAATAAAGGCTATCCTCTATAAAATGGTGGGACGAACGAGCAAGTGATCTCTGCACCTGTTGCACCAATCAAAAAAGACGGAACGGGCTCCATATTTCTAAGATAATAAAGTAAAATAATTGATATGCGGAAGTAACAAAGGAACTCAAGCAAAACAGAAATCAAAAGCGAACCAACCAAACAAAGTTTTATTGAGCTTTTGAGCCTTAATCGAAATGCCAGAGATCCAAGGGGAGTTCAGAGGGCAAAGAGAACTGAAATGTAAAGCAAGTAATCGGAGAGAGTGGAGCAAGTTCAGAGAAGCACAGCTCGAGCAAGTCGAACAACCACTAAGGTCTCCAAGGTGCTCTCGTCTCCACACTTCCTTTGTTTGGATTTTAGAGGGAGCACGGGTTGTCGGCGTCGAGCTCAAGCAAGCAAGGCCGAGGAGACGCTACAAGCAAGAACCCCTAGAGAGCTCTCTGAAAGAATCCAACCAGAGGCAAAGGAGGAGAAAGCGTGTATATATATGGCACGCATCAACCCTAAGCTCCAGACGACGTCGTCTAGTTTATGAGCATGGGTCACCGAAATTGGGCTGTCTCGGGTGACATAGCATTGGGCCGTTTGGCCCAATACTGCCTCCAGCGAGAAAAGGTCCTAGTCTGGTAATACACACACACACATACTAGATCTACACATTACAAGCCCAATCCAAACTTAGGAGATTACAAGTTAATACATTCAACTCTACAATTTGCCCTCCTAATTCCTAAGTTTACATCAATAGTAAAACTTGTATCCTTGTTTGTTGATCCCTGGTCTTACAGTCTTTCTATCATCGGCCCATTTGTACCCTTCTCAGCTCTGTTCTGGCTCAATCACATGTAGGAAATCCCTGCAGAAATTGAACTTATCAGTTGTGACAATTTTGGTGCCAAAGTCAGCAGGATTCTTCTTACCATCGATCTTTTCTACCAGAATAATTTTCTGTGCTACCTTTTGTCTGATGAAATGGTACCTCACATCAATATGTTTGGTCCTTTCATGGTACATAGGATCTTTGCACAGATAAAGGGCACTCTGACTGTCCATATGCAATTTGGACATGTAATTTTTGCCTTCAATCTCCCTCAACAGTCCTTGGAGCCATATTGCTTCTTTGGATGCTTCAGTAGCAGCTATGTACTCTGCCTCTGTGGAGGATAGAGCTACAATAGACTGCTGCTGAGACTTCCAAGAGATGCAATTACCACACCAAGTATAGACATATGAGGTAGTTGATTTTCTAGTGTCCTTATTGCTTGCAAAGTCAGAATCAACATAACCATAGAGTTCAGAAGGAGAGGAATGAACACCATAGAGCAAACCAAAGTTGGCAGTACCAGCAATATATCTCAAACCCAATTTCATAGCATGCCAATGTTTCTCACATGGCTCAGACATGTATCTACTCAGAACACTGATGGCAAAAGCAAGATCAGGTCTGGTGCAAATCATGGCATACATCACTGACCCAACAGTAGCATCATAGGGGATAAAAGACATTCTTCCCTCCTCTTCCTTGGAGAGAGGCAGCTTGGCTTTTGTTAAGTCAAGGTGCCCTCCTAAGGGCATGGAGGAGCATTCAAAGCATGGAATCTATCAAGCACCTTATGCATATAATCAGATTGAGTAAGCATGATTTGTTTCTTAGACCTATCCCTAACAATTTTAATGCCTAGAATCATTTGAGCATGACCTAGGTCTTTCATGTCAAAGTTCTTTCTAAGGGCCCTCTTTACATCATTGATTTTAGACATGGATTTGCAAATCAAGAGCATATCATCAACATAAAGCAAGACATAAATGGGCAAATCAGACTTGACATGCTTAAAGTACAAACATGAATCATACTTGCTAGACTTGAACCCTAAAGATTTCATGCATTTGTCAAATTTTATATTCCACTGCCTGTGTGATTGCTTCAAGCCATATATGGATTTCTTTAACAAGCATACATGATTAGGCTTAGAAGGATCAACAAAACCCTTAGGTTGCTTCATATAAATGGTTTCATCAAGGTCACCATGCAAGAAAGCAGTTTTAACATCCATTTGTTCAACTTCAAGGTCATACACAGCAGACATAGCAAGCATCAATCTCATGGTTTTATACTTAGCAACAGGAGCAAAAATGTCATGATAATCTTCCCCCTCTCTTTGAGAGAAGCCTTTTGCCACTAACCTAGCTTTGTATCTAGGTGGATCAGTGGCAATGGCTCCCTCCTTGAGTTTATAAATCCATTTGCAATCAATAACTCTTGAATTCTTTGGTTTGGGAACCAGAATCCAAGTCTTATTGTCATGCATGGATTTAATTTCCTCTTTCATGGCATTCAACCAAAGATCAGAATGAACACATTTAATAGCATGCTCAAACAGGTCAGGAGTATAAGCATTCAAAACATCAGCAATTATGAAGGCAAACTCATCAACATTGTTCACATACTTTTTGTTTGGAATTTTAACCCTAGGGGCCCTATCTCTAGTCAGTTGATAGTTATTTAAGTTTGGCACCTCATCAAAGGGTAAATCCTCAACAGAATCATCAACATCATGCAAAGAGTCATCAACATCCTGCAAATCATCATGTAAATCAGATATAGAATCATGCACAGAGTCATACAAAGAATCAGACAGAGCCTCATGCATAGATGTGGAAGGAGAAGAATGTGAACTGACCTGTCCACCGTGATGGTGAGGTTGCACAGCTAAGTGCTCTTCAGTACTTGTTTGAGCATTCAAGTGCTCATTAGAAATACCAATGCCAGAATTTTCAGGATTTCCAGAATGAGATGGAGAATATCCAATATCAAAATCTTCATCATATAGCTCATTTGGAGGTGGAGCAACATAGAATGGAGTATGAACTTGTTCAGACCTGTCTAAGTGCTCAGGAGAAGATGTGAGAACATTTTTGAAATGGAAGTCACTTTCATTGAAAGTGACATCCCTTCTAACTATCACTCTGTAGCCACCAGGTTGTATGAGCAACAGTTTATAGCCTTTTACCCCTTCAGGGTATCCCAACATGACACATTTTTGGGCCCTAAGATTCAGCTTCCCAGCATTATTAAGAGCATAGGCATTGCATCCAAAAGGCCTCAGGTGAGAAATGGTGGGTTTGGTTCCACTCCACAGTTCTTGTGGAGTTTTGAACCCAATGGCAGAGCATGGGGATCTATTGATCAGGTAAGCAGCTGTGGTGACAGCCTCTCCCCAGAGGGAATGTTTCATCCCAGCACTGATTAGCAGGCACCTTACCTTTTCAAGCAAAGTCCTGTTCATCCTCTCAGCTATGCCATTTTGTTGAGGTGTGCCAGGCACAGTTAAGTGCCTCTTAATGCCATTTTCATGGCAAAAGGAGTCAAAGGCATGATTGCAAAACTCAAGACCATTGTCAGTTCTAAGGCATTTCACCTTGAACTGAGTCTGGCCTTCAACAGTTTGTTTCCAATATTTGAACATGTCAAATGCTTCACTTTTAGCTTTGAGTAAGTGCACCCAGACCTTCCTGGAATAGTGGTCAATTAATGACAAGAAATACTTCTTGCCACCAACTGTATCCACCTGGGCAAGTCCCCATAGGTCTGCATGCACATACTCAAGTGGATTTTGAGCAACAAATTTGGATTTGGAGAAGGGAGTTCTAGCAAGTTTCCCAAACACACAGTTTTCACACATGCTCAAATCAGAGGGTTTTTGACTTATATACCCATTCTTGAACAGGTAATGCAATCCCTTATTGCCTATATGACCTAGTCTAGCATGCCACAACCTAGTTGAGTCAATGTTCATACATGCATTCACTTCAGAAGACATAGTCATAACAGGAGAGCCAATGACATGGTAAAGTCCACGTTTTTTAATCCCTTTTACAAGGATTTTCCCATTTCTGGAGACATTTCTGACTCCATTATGGGTGTGGATATGACACTCAAGATCATCAAACATGCTTTCAGATAATAAATTTCTCCTCAAGTTAGGCACCCACCTAACATTTTGGAGAATTCTAACAACACCATCATGCATTTTAAAAGGAACAGTACCAAAACCCTTAATCTTAAGAGAAGAATGATCACCCAACCTAACCTCACCCTCATCACAGAGATGCAAATAATCAAAGACATGTCTATGGGGTGTAACATGCATAGTGCAACCAGAATCAAGAATCCAGGCATCATGATCAGAATTAACATGATGAGAGCACATAAGCAATTCAACAGGATAGGAAAGGTGTGACTCAACAATTGCAAAAGTACCATTTTGTGGTTTTGTGGAGGCAGCTAAAGCCTCATCTTTCTTCTTCTTAAAGCAATCATTAATCAAGTGAGTTCCCTTGCCACAGTAGTGACATTTTAGGTTCTTTTTCTCAGATTTGGGTTTGGAATTCCCAGAGTTTGAGCTAGAAGAGTCAGACTCCTTTTCTTTCTTCTTGTAGCTCTTTTTCTGGTTTTTATGTTTTCCCTTAGTGAACATGACTTCAGTTTTAGAATCTTTGTCAGGTTTATACTTAAACACCTTCAAAGTTTCATTTTTCTGAGTTACAGCATCAATTATCTTCTTCTTTGTCAGATTCTTTATACCATCATGATTAAACTCAAGCACATCCTTAAAGTTATCAAATTGAGGTGGTAAAGAGTTTAGCAAAATCACAGCTTGGTGAGATTCCACAACCTTATCACCACACCTTTCCAAGTCCTGATTCATCTTAAGAAATTTATCTAGATTATCATTCAGAGACATGGAAACATCTATTTTGAAAACAAAGATGCGACCAAGCATGCTAATAACAGAAGGGAGAGATTTTACCTGATAGAGGTCATTCAACGCCTTCCAGAGATTCCTGGAAGAGTCTACTTCGACCACTTGACGAGCAACTTCATCAGATAGTCTAATAATAATCTCAGAATGAGCAATTTGATCCATTTCCTTCTTTTTAGCAGCATCATATGTGTCAGGCCATGATTCATCAACAGCAGCCCAACACTTTTCTTTAATCAAGATGGCTTTCATCTTTAGTTGCCACATAACAAAGTCAGAGGAGCCATCTAGTGGCTTTATGCGGACAGATGAATGATCAGACATGGTGAGCCTTGCTCAGAGAGATAGTAATAGCTCAGAGAGAGAGTAGTAACTCAGAGAGAGAGTAGAGACAGAGAAAGTTTCAGCCAGTGAGTCTCACAAGAGAGATTCTCACAACAAGTACCTGCACCTGTAAATGTACGCAAAGCAACTACACAACAGAACCAACAAGTCAAGGCTTTGGCCTGTTGTAAGTCTCAACAGATATCAAGTGAAGTGGTAAACAAGCAATGGTAACAATCAAGTCACTCAAACAGATCAGAAGCCCCAAATAAAGTTGTTAGGGATTCAGATCTAAGCAAAGACGCTCTTTTACAAGAGCTTGGTGTAGGAATCCGACAATGGGATAAAACCAGTATAACTGGAACCCGGTTTATCAAGGATCCTCCGCCCTCCCTTTCTAGTAAAGGAAGTCGGTAGTTCTACCACTCAGGAGCAAGCAAGAAAAGCAAGCAACTCTAACACTTGAACGAAGTTGAGACTACAAAGTTTAAAGCGATTTAAAGCGATTTTCTATATGGATCTATACGGATCTGAGTTCTAGAGAGTCACTTGACTCTAGAACTTGTAGATCCAGCCCAGAAAAGTCGAGAAGGGACTCAAGACTTTAGATCCAGAGAGTAAGGAACTCTCAATGGAACGTAGCAAGAGAAGCTTCGAGAGCAAGTGAAGGAAAAGAAGAACAACAAGTGAGAACTCAAGATCTGGAAGTAGAAACCCCAGATCCAACAAAGAGAGTCTCAGATCTCAAAAACCAACACAAGCAACAACAAGCACAAACCCTAAGTTCGAAGATCCAGGACTAGAAAGTCCAGAAACCTCGAACCCTAGATCTGTAAGAGCAACCTGGCTCTGATACCAATTTGATATGCGGAAGTAACAAAGGAACTCAAGCAAAACAGAAATCAAAAGCGAACCAACCAAACAAAGTTTTATTGAGCTTTTGAGCCTCAATCGAAATGCCAGAGATCCAAGGGGAGTTCAGAGGGCAAAGAGAACTGAAATGTAAAGCAAGTAATCGGAGAGAGTGGAGCAAGTTCAGAGAAGCACAGCTCGAGCAAGTCGAACAACCACGAAGGTCTCCAAGGTGCTCTCGTCTCCACACTTCCTTTGTTTGGATTTCAGAGGGAGCTCGGGTTGCCGGCGTCGAGCTCAGGCAAGCAAGGCAGAGGAGACGCTACAAGCAAGAAACCCTAGAGAGCTCTCTGAAAGAATCCAACCAGAGGCAAAGGAGGAGAAAGCGTGTATATATATGGCACGCATCAACCCTAAGCTCCAGACGACGTCGTCTAGTTTATGAGCATGGGTCACCTAAATTGGGCTGTCTCGGGTGACATAGCATTGGGCCGTTTGGCCCAATACTGCCTCCAGCGAGAAAAGGGCCCAGTCTGGTAATACACACACATACTAGATCTACACATTACAAGCCCAATCCAAACTTAGGAGATTACAAGTTAATACATTCAACTCTACAATAATAAATTAAAAGTTCATAAGAACCAAGGAAGAACACAACTACTCACCTGAACTAACCGGTGCAGCTCAAATACTTGGATTGAGAACTCCCTTTCTTGACTGAATATCATAACGCAAAATGAAAATTAATCTTACTTTTGCTTCTTGTAAGAGATGAGGAGCAATTGCGTGGAATCGATGCCTTGTAAATTTGAGGCTAGTAATATATTTTTGATTTTTGAGTGACCACTTTATTGGTTACAAAACTTACAATTGCGTACGCGTTCCGGCCATCAGCATTTCATTTACTGAATCCAAGAAAACAAACTAGCTAGAAATCATACAAGATTCAGGTCACATAGTTGGAAACGTATTCAGGTCACACAGTGATGAGTGATGACAACATTTATTAATATATTTTTGCTATGTGGTCCTTAATTTAAACTCTCTTAGCAATAAGACATAATGGGATTTTCTTATGTACGGACATGTTCAAGTCCAGATCTTCATCCTCCATCCCTGCAGGCAACGCCCAGTCAAACAGGCCAACTAAGTTGACAAGTGCAAGCTCCACCATAGCCAAACCCATCTGCAAACCGGGGCAAATCCTCCGCCCTGATCCAAATGGTATCAGCTCGAAATCTTGACCTCTTAAATCAATCGCATTGTCGCTCAGAAACCTTTCGGGTGTAAACTCTTCCGGGTTCTCCCAGATTTCAGCATCTCTCCCAATTGCCCAAGCATTCACAAACACTAGAGTCTTCTCTTGGATGTCATATCCGTCTATGACGCACTTTCGAATGGTCTCTCTCGGGACTAGCAATGGCGCCGGCGGGTGTAGTCTCATTGTCTCCTTCACCACTGCTTTGAGATACACCAGTTTCTCAAAGTCTTCACCTTTTATCACCATCATTGTATCGCTGGTTCTGTTTTTGATCATGAGTGTTCTTATTTCTTCTTGAAGCCGCTTCATGGCCTTTGGATTCTTCATTAGCTCTGTCATCACCCAAACCACTGTTGTTATTGTTGTTCCCGTTGCTCCTATAAATATATTCTGCAACATATATAGCAACATTACATACTAGTATATATTAGACAATATTGATTTGATATATAGTTACATAAATTATAATTTGAATTGTAAGGTTGATAGTTTCTTGTCCAAGTGCAAATTGTATGTATGTTGAATCCCAACTTTTTCATGTGGGAATGATTTTCAAACACCTTTTTATTTCCGTTACATGAATTAGAACCAAACGAGGCCTTAACTTAATTATTGCATATAGATAAAAAAAAATGCACTACCTAAGCAAAAACAAAACTTACCATGAGAATTGCTTTGATGTGATTGGTGGTAATGTCAAAGCCCAATGATCCCTCTCTTTGGAGTTTGAGTAGCACATCAACTATATCCTCCTCTTGCCCACTTTTATCCAAAGACTTAGTTTTGTTGAGATGTTCCCCAATAATTCCCTCATAGAAGCTGTCCAACTCCATGAAAGCCTTGTCAAGGCGCGCCGAAACCCCTCTAAGCTTGTCAATCCAACCCGTACCAGGCAAAAAATCCGAAAAGTAGAGGGCGGACAACGCTTGTTGTGCGTCAACATATTTATACCTCCTCCCAAAGGCAATTCTGCATATCACATTATTAGTAAGGCTCGTCATCGCCTCACCTAAATCCACATCCCTACCCTCATCTGAAAGGCGCGAGATCTCCTCCACCATTTGATTGACCTCCTCTTCTCGAACCCAAGAGAAGGATTGCACCTTCTTTGAGCTAAAGAGATGAACCACACAGATCTTCTTTAGCTTTTTCCAGGGATCACCATAAGGCGCAAAGATTACGTCTAAAGCATTGTAAGATAGCTTCTGTTGAGCAACCAAAGTTGGCCTGCTACAAAAGTTGTGGTCTTGTGTTTTCATCACTTGTTTGGCCATTCTTGCTGAGGAAACCACGAGCGCCGGTCTGAACCCGAGTTTTAGGAATACGAGGGGCCCGTACTTCTTGGAGAGTTGGTGTAGGGAAAGGTGGGGAGCAGAGGAGCTGAATTGGTGGAGATTTCCGATGAACGGAAGCGGAGGAGGCCCCCGAGGGTGTTTGATCTCATCTTTTTTGGTTTTTTGGATGAGAAATAAGAGGGGAATTACAAGAGCAAGAATAATCAGGACAAGTTGCAAGAAGAGATTCATTTTTGGTTTTGCATCGAATTGGCTTAAGATTAAGAAATGTGGTCTCCAAACTAGCTTGTTTTATAGCAAAAGCAATATGTACGTACGTAGAGGATGCAAACAAGGTAATTTTACTCAGTGAACAAGAATTTCATGCGTGCCGTCCATAAAAACATAGCAGTTAGCTGTATTGGAGTATTGATTAATTATGATCCTTTTTTGGCCCAGACAAAAAAATAAATATGATCCCATCATAACACACTCGATCTCATCTGCTTATTAAATTACAACTTTACAACTTTACTTGATTGAATTGCCTTGTTTTCTTTAGAAACCTGCGGCTTGCAGTGGAGTTTTAATGCATTGTCTCTCTTGAATTAGGGAGGGAGGTATTTCAGGCAATTTGTGGCAGTCACCCTAAACAGAAAAAATGTCGCAATTGACATTCTTTTAAATTTTTTTGGGTTTAGCCGCGTCTGACATTCTTTTAATTTAATACTACGTATATCAGTATATGTTAATAATCCAACAAAAAATATCACTAATAAACTTTCTTCTAAATGATTACCGGAAAAAAATAACATTTCTTCTAAATTGAATTTCATACCTCTCTATTTCATTGTCACATACTCCGTATTAGGGAGGGAGGTATTTCAGACTTATCTCATCAAACATTAATGTCTTTCCCTCTTCATTTTCAACCTAAAACGATT
Source organism: Fallopia convolvulus (assembly GCA_964016875.1). Lineage (NCBI taxonomy): Eukaryota > Viridiplantae > Streptophyta > Magnoliopsida > Caryophyllales > Polygonaceae > Fallopia > Fallopia convolvulus. Next base: position 37,205,262 of record OZ024722.1, read on the forward strand.
TTTAAATCAACTTGCATGTCAAGCTTGTCTTGGTGTCATTCAATGTCATGTCTATTTTCAGCTGATGAGCGGTTCAGAACCCTAAACCCTGAAAATTGTAAACAAAGGGGTACGTGAGTTTATGTAGTTAATGTATCAGAATGATTGGAGAGCTTAAGAAAGTGCAGGTGACATTAATTTTTCAGGTATAATACGATGCCTTTTATAAAACAAATTATATAGACTTGCTTAATTTATTTAGATTTCTGCACTTTTTTGTATTACAAAAAATGACATATTTTCGAATAACTATTTATATATTCATAGATATTCATTTGTATAAATTCAAAAATCTAACTTCTAAGGGTAAGATTATAAATTATATAATTATTAAAAATATATTATAAGTTTGACGTTTTCTATAAAAATCATTGTAATAAATATGATTTATGTATTAAAAAAATTAGAAATTCGAAGGTATATCCTCCAATAGTTTAAAATTTTATTAAACCCTAAAAAAACTAATAATAAAAATCAAACCAACGTGGAATTCACTTGTTTTGAAATGGGATGAATTTTACCCCAAGTCTCCTTTTTAGTAAATTTACACTCATTCCTTATAATATTAAGGACTCACTTTACCGAACACATCCCGAATTATTTGAAAAATAAGCAACTAAAATCAGCACCCAATATCAGTATCAACAACTATAAGCATTAGCACCAGCACCGGTAACTCGGTAAGTATCGATTTGCAAAACGGAGACTTGATCATTAAATTTTATAAGATGTTTGAATGGTATGAAACAGAAAGTAAACAAGTAGTATCAAAAACTTCCACGCAGGTTCTTTGTTTTCTTCTCGATCCACGAACACCGTCATTGATATCTACATGGACAAAACAAGGAACAGTTTGAATATTATGAATATGTGTGCAAATTCAAGTAAAAACACATGAAAACGCACCTTGAAGAAAGGCCTTTGAGGACTCCTCATCAAGTTCTGCTTGAATTAGGTCAGCCCCAAGAAGCCTACTTGGAATATTCTAAGGAAAGCAGTTTGTTGAACCTTTGCAGCAATGAAAGATGAGATCAACTAGGAGGATTCTGAGAGGTCCAATAGACAAATGCACTCGATATGCGGGGTATGGGGGAACATATCCACCGGCAGCACACTTCTTAGTTTATACCGTCCTTTCAGATTATATTCCTCCTGCAAAATCACCGGCCATCACTCTAAGATAATGAAAGAATAGCATAAATTGGCAGGAGAATGCTATGAAAAGAGTACTTACAACACCGTGACACAAGTAATCAAGGTCCCGTGCACATGTGGCAGGGTTGCATGACACGTATATTATTCGTGGGGCACCCAGCTTTAGCAAGAACTTGATCAACTTCATGTGCATTCCCGGTCGGTTTGGATCTGCCAAGATCAAGTATGGTCAAAGATTAGCCTGGCTACCTGCAGCATAAAAAATAAACATCTCTTCTATGCTATGTCCTAATAGCATATATGATAAGAATCTTATTTTAGATTTCTTTTGGATTTGATATATTTCGGGCATAAGAATAGAGTATGTCATTTTTCATTGTCATTACGTTCTTCGTTTTTCATTACATTCTTTTTTTTTGGTTTCCCATCCGGTTTGATCGGCCAAAGCTGCTCTAATCCGAAACGGGTAACGTAAAGGCCATTTGATGATGGTGACCCTCCCAATTCAATCTTTCTATACATGCAGCCAGACCAATTGGTGATTAGTATTGTCATGTTCTTTTTGGAGCACTAGATGAGAGAATGTGTACCTGATATGACTATATCGGGCCTTGGAAAGTTTTGTCCAAAACTTTCATCAATTTTATTCAGATCCCCTTGAACAAATGTCGCGTTACTGATACCGTTCAGCTCAGCATTTCTACGTGCATCCAAAATGGCCTGTGGTACCATTTCATAACCATAAACGTGTTTAACCCTAAAAAGACGAATGAAAAATATTGGAATTTCAAATTAATAGCTAGGTAAGCCAAAATTAATAATTTCTAAATGAAGATAAGAATGTTATTGAGTTAATGTTCAGAAAAACAACCTTTTGGCAAGTGTTAGTCCTATGGTGCCTGTTCCACAAAACAGGTCAAGAACAATCTCGGTCCCATCTCCTTTGAGACCCGCAGCCTCTTCGATTAGTTTATATAAAACCTCGGCCTGACCGGATGAAATTAAATAGTTAATTTCAAGAGGAAACCGAATTCGTCAAGGGCTAGAGGTCAGGATAAAGTCAACCATAAGAAAAAAAAAAAGTGTTACTAGCTTAGGCTATTAGTTTGTTTTTGATTTCACACCTGGCTTGTATTCGTCTGGAAGAAAGAGTTGGCTGAGATTTGAAACGTAAGGCCTCTCAAGACTTCAGTGATTGTTGATTTCCCGTATAAAACATGTTCTTCCTCCCCAACAGATGTGCTCCCAACAGATGTATTTATGTTGTTGAGGATGCTTACCTAGAAGATATCAAACAAACAAATCCAAATAAGATGAAAGAGTTGAGATCTAGGCATATATCGTAAGCCATATAGTATCAATCTTCAAAAGCTATAAAGAAAGAAAGAACTAATTGAGATCGAAAAATAGGAATCAACAGCAGATAATATAAGCTGACTTTTAATAGAAGAGGCAACAAGGAAAAATGAATATATACACTAACCACTTGAGGAATTGATGAAACTTTGTCAAGAAGAGGTTTCAAGAGCTCTGGCTTGTAAGATGAAGTCACGAAATTAACCATAAGCTCTGGTGTTCCAGTTAGAACATCGCTGCAAATCAAATCACGCATAGAATTCAGTAAAATGAAGGCTGGTTCATAATCTCTTCAAAAAGAAAAGTCTGATTCATAATGGGCCCAAGATTTTAGCAAGTTTCATAGGCCATAAAACAGATTTGCATATAGTACACAGCACATTCAGAAGTCTGAAAGCAGATTCTTCTTGTCATCATCAACATCTATACATTTAATGTACATCCAGTTGCAAATTGCTTGTAAGCATAGTATCCATTTTCTTTCTTTATAACCCTTTTTAAGAATATACAAGTATAGGATGTGAAGAAACCACAAAGCATAAAACATTATGCTCTTGTATGAGAGCCCGGTTAATAGGTGCACAATAAAATTTCATTTGGTGTCAATTGCCAAGGCACCTAAACCACAGTTCGATATCTAAAAAACATATTGAAGGAATTAAACCTGCCCGTTCTTAGAATGAGATGTTTCAGAAATCCAGCATGCGTATGAACATTGTATGGGGAAAGGCCCAATTGTGGATCTCTCCAACATTCTTGAACAGCCATGAGAACCTGTATATTATAAAACCAAATGCATTATGCTTCTCTTCTTTAACTTGTATTTGAAGGGTGTAATTAATAATAAATGAACACAATCATGTGTCAGAAAAGATGGTTGATATACATGTATATTATTTTGACTCTATTTTGCTCCAGGGGAACCACCCTAAATTGGGATAACCAGACACAAGTTTACAGCTCCTGGACATTCAAATCAATCAAAAACCTAATTAAATCTCAAAAATATTTGCCCCCGAGCACCATAGGTTAAAATTAATAATAAACAGCTAGTAGAATAGTAGATACACATGAACTGTGAATCTTTAAAGTACTCAACTTATAATAATAATAATAACTAACATACTTTTCATAATAAGATGATAGATGACATACCGCATTGGCTGGCTCACTTTGCAATAGGCATTTGTTGATATCAAGAACCTTATCAAAAAAACCAGGAGCATGAAGACCCAATGCAGGTTCATTGCCAGTATCATCCACTTTCAACATCTCTTCAGGTACCCATTTCTTGGAGCTGAATGAGAATTCCATCTACAAAACAATGAAACAGCATTACAGTTAAAATCTATTTCAACACTCCATCTATCATCTAATTTAGTTATTGGCTAAATGAGTTGAATAAATTATCAAGAACCAAAATGAATGCTTCAATTTGTAGTTCCTGGTGGCAAAAACTAGCATTATGGTGAGTATGCTAACTCACTCTTCTGACATTATTCAAAAAAAACTACATCTGCAGCTACAAGCAAGTATCATATAGCTTCGTTCTGACCTTATTTCTGTAGTGAAACTGAATAGCACAGGGAACAATTGGCTTCATAATGCTATCCTCAGAAAATTTCCCCACGTGTACCACCAAGTCACAGACTTGCTGTTCTTTAGCTTTGAGTTGGGCCTCATATGACAGATTCTGTGTTTTACAACCACCACAATACGAAGCATATACACATGGAGCTTCTACATAATCCCAGTGGGGTGACAAACTCTTAACCTTCTTCACCTATAAATCATCGGATCAAATGACCATTATCATGAACCCATACAAAGTCAGCTCCTGCTACACCCAAAATTACAATTACCATACTAACAAGGCCATCCTTGTCACTCACCTCTTTGTAAATTCATTTTCAAAGACTCAATGTAACACCCATTCTCCAATCAAGCATACAAAATTTTAAGTTCCTAATTATTATACTTCAGCAAATTAAATTCCCATCCATCAGATGAGCCACCTAAAACATCTTAACACCAACTTTTTTTTAAGTAAATAAAAGCTGAACAGCATAACAAATTTGCATAGCACATACTTCTCATTCAAACCCCTCAATAGCACCACAAATTCACAAAATTTTCAACTATTATTCAAACTAGCAAACCCCCCACAAAAAAATAAACATTGAAAAAGCAAAACCACCTCAGCAAATGCAAACATAACCTGAATACAAAACATATTGCCCATAATCAAACACAACAAATCCTTTCATAAAATCCAGGAAACACCCACAAGAATTCTTCTCTAGAAAGTAAAAAATACCTCAGCATAGGACCCCTTCCTGCGCGTGACACGACCGACAAATCGCTCGCCGGGGAGAGCACGGTCACACATGACGACGAATCCAGTTTCGGCCACTCTACAAACCCCCTTCCCTTTAAACGCCAAGCTCTCACATTCGAGCTCAATCGTTTGCCCCCTTTTAGGAAAATAACTTTGCCCACCCTTGGTTTCCTTGGTGGGTACTGGATTTGCGTCAATGCCATCGTCGTTGCAGGATTCTGTTGCCGGAGGCGTAGGGGAGAGAGAAGATGCTAAAGAGAGATTGCGGTGAGAGGAGAGAGACAGCGTCTGAAGAAGCCATGGTTTAGCTGTGAAGGTTAAGCATCGGAAGGTATTGTTGTAGCTGGGTATGGGCCGTATGGCGTTAGCCAAAGCCACAATGCTCATTCCCCTTGACGCTTTGGGTAGTACTAGCAGGGTTTAACGCAGACCTCGGATTGTCATTCAACAGAAGTAATTATTTATCATTTTTTGGAAAAAAAAAATACTCTCGAATTTGTGTTTTTTTTCCCTAAAAAATGTCATTCATGTTTTTAAGATTTTGGTTTTTTTAGTTGAAGATGTCCCTTTAAGTTCATTATTGTGTTTTTCATCCTTAAATTAGCAGAACTAGTTGTCCCCGTCGTGTCCTGCACGACTATGATTCGATATTTTCAGATATACTATAAAAAAGATATTAACAAATAAAAATATAATATAAATAATAATTGTAAATTGGTGATTTATATAAATTGTAAAAAAAAACATATTCTAAATTAAAGATTTTGATAGCAAAAATGAAAATAATGGAATATTTAATATGGATTAGCAAATAAAATTGACTTGACATGTACGTATATTATCAAAAAATCATTACCGGGAAGTTATAATTGAAAATTACAATTGAAATTGGCTAGATTTGTATGTAAATTATCAAAAAAATCAAAATTGAAAAATCAAAGATATATCATAATTGAAATTTAAAGATTTGTCAACAAAAAGATTCGATCCTATCTAAATATCATAATGGAAAAAAATATATAGGTTAAAAAAACTTTGACTTGATAATTTAATAATAATATATGTAATTGAGTATATTTATATTTTAATATAAGAGAGAGAAAGAAACAACTAAAATGTTAAAAAGATTAAGCATATATATTTTATTGGCTTATGAGGAAAAAATTCAACCATTAGTTAAATTCTTTTAGTTAAGATATTATCTCCTACCAAAAATTAAGATATTATCTAAATTTGGGAAATAAATAAATTTTAATTAGGTGGAAAAAATTTGTCATGTGGAATATGAAGTAGAAAGAATAATTAATATAAAAATTTTATGAAGCAAGGATTAAATGACATGTGGCAAAATCCTATGTGGAATAATAATAGAACGACATGTGGAAAAAGCTGATGTGGCGCAACGTAGAGGCTCCAAACCTTATTGCTTTTATGTATATAGTGAATTCAACTCTTAAAACACTAAAATTTATAATTAAATGACAAAATTGCTTAAAATAACACAAACTTTCACCTTAGTTGCTGAAAATAACACAAATTTTTAAACAATTTATAATAAACATAAAATATTTTTTTTTAGGAAAAATGAGTCTAAATAATCTCAAGTATCAACTTTGAACCAAAAATAATACCAAGTTTAAAAATCCCTATTAATAATACGAACTATCGTATTATTAACCCAAAACGATATGAAATTATTTTCCGGTCAGTTTTTCGGTGGAATTGATGATGTGGTAAATGGAAATCCTAAGTGGCAAATAAAATTTTACCCTTTTATTTTTTTTAATTTAAATCCTACGTGACAAGTTTTACATTCAAATTAGAAAAAAAATAATCTTATGTGTAAATAGAAAACAACGTCCAATCAACCAAATCAAAATCAAAAAACTAAATAAGAAATTGACTTTGAAACGAAGAACAACAAATCGAAACGAAGTAGAATATCGACAAAGAACAACGAAGCAGAATAGCCAAACGAAGAACAACATATTGAGATTAAAATACACAAGAAATTCGCTGTTCAAATTGCACGAGATTTTACCTGGGTTAGATTGAATTGCCCGAGAAGTTCGTCTTTCAAATTGCGTGAGATTGCTCAACCCTAAACTCGAGATGTTCTGCACGAGATGCTCGTCACTAGTTTGATTTAGGCTAGATTAAATTTTAGGGTTAGATTAAATTACATGTTAGATTAAGTTTCTTTAGTTTATTAATTGTTTTCCAAGTTTGATATCTTTGCCAATTAGATTAAAATTCGGAAATTTCGCGTGGTAACCTTGAGGTTTGACATTATCCTTAAGGTGTATCAAAGTTTGACATAATTCACACGGTAACCCTAAGGTTTATATAAAATCCGCATAATAACCTTGAGATTTATACGAAATTCATCAACAACCCAAAAAGGTTAAAATTAACTTTAATTATTAACTTTGTGTATGAAAATTATTTTTTTAACAATCTTAAAATATAATCTTATTTACTGCATTAATATCAACTAATAATTTTATTTAATATCTTCCACTTTATTATATTTTTACTTTATTATATTTTTACCTTATAAATTAATCAGCTAATAATTTTATTTAATATCTTCCACTTTATTATATCTTCCACTTTATTATATTTAATATCTTCCACTTTATTATATTAATATCAACTAATAATTTTATTTATTGCATCAATATCAACTAATAATTTTATCTACAATAAATAAAAGAATTTAGGAATAAATTGAGGTTGAAATGTCATTATCATTGGATTTCGGCCTACATATCAACCTTTTGAGTCTCGGGTCATCGTCCATTAACTTAGACACGATCGACTCCAAAAGACACTCAAAGACGACAAAATCAGATCCAAAACCCATGGTCTTTGTATCGGCGAAGTCATGGTTCTTCTTCACCATTGGATGGAGGGAAGGAATTATAATGGAGGAAATTAGGTCAGGGTTGCAAAAATCGGCATATTGGAACTTTGAAGTGTCAATTATGATTTTTTCACTATTTATTTATTATAAATAAAATTTAAAAAGAAAGGAAAAAACGTAATTTACTTTACTTAACGGAGAAAATGACGTTTTTCGTTAAAATGAGTGGTTAAATGCACATAATTACAAATAAGGGGTGGTTAAGTGTAGAAAAAATTATAAAGGGTGATTAATTGCAACAAGTGTAAAATAAAGGGTGGTTAAATGTAATTAAAAGTTTATGGCCAACTCCCTCTTAAAACGGCGTCGTTATGTCCTCTTCCTAAACCGGCTAGCATTTTAAAACCCTAGCTTTGCGCCTGCGTTTAACCTCCAGCCTCCCTCTTTAAACACACCCTCGCCCTAACCCTAGCTAGGAACTTCTTCGGCGTCTGAGAATGGGTAATGCAAATCCCTCCCTATCATTGCAAACATTCGGTTTTAGGGCTGCAAATCAATTAATCTGTTTACTTATATCGGATTTCTTTGTTCTGCTGCAGGTAAGGTGCACGGATCTTTGGCGCGTGCCGGAAAGGTGAGAGGGCAGACCCCAAAGGTCGCCAAGCAAGATAAGAAGAAGAAGCCCCGTGGCCGCGCTCACAAGAGAATGCAGTACAATCGCCGTTTTGTCACCGCTGGTATGTTCCTTCACTTTCTTCTCTGTTTTTTTTTAGTAATTTGCATTCGGTAGCTATAACCAATTGCTTCATTTGGGGTCATCTATTCATACCAAACAAGTGTTGCAATTTCTTTTTTGTATGATGGATGTAGTATCTGGTTGTGAGTTAGCGAATCTGTGCTAGGAACATGTTTACATGTAATGGGATAATTGCTTTTCCCGAGAATGTTTAAGTGTGCTTATTGTGGATCCTTTCTTACTCATCTAATAGGAAAATTACGATGGGTCAATTTGCATTGCCCATGTGCTGTTTTTATGAATTGGTGGCTAATTAGCCATTCATGCAACAGCTGAATGGCTGTTGATATGTGTGATTGGTCAGTAAGCTCACCTACAGTTTTGGTTGGTGCCGTCTTCTGTGAAACTAAAACTGTCAGCTTCATATGAATGGTTACCAACAAAATTGGCATTTATTCTTTTTTTTTTTTTATAAAAAAATTAGTACAATACCATCTTAGCAAAACTAATATAGTAATACTATGAATATATCTTTTTGGGCAAACAATGGCTGTTTGAGGACTGGTGTTTTTGTTATTGCCTGTGATTAAACAGTAGGGGAAGTAATACCATCTGCATTGGTGTTTTAAACCATATTGTTGCTTGCTAGAAGGATGAATTAGTGTGATGTAGATTTATAATTTGAAGTGTAATAGTTGCTAATCTAACAGGCAGTAATAAGATAATAATTTGAGTATAATCGCATGTGTCATTTCTGTTGTGGAAATTGGTGGCTAATTAGCCAATCATGCAACAGCCATATGGCTGTTGATATGTGTGTTTGGTCAGTAAGCTCACCTACAGTTTTGGTTGGTGCCATTTTCTGTGAAGCTAAAGCTTGCAGCTTCACACCCATGGTTTCCAACTACATTGGTATTTTCTTTCATTCATTAGATCATTTTTTTTGAAAAAAAAAGGAAAAGTACAATCCTTCTTAGCAAGCTAATATAGTAACATTAGATATCGCTTTTTAGGCATACAACAACGGTCCTTCCAAAAATGTTATTTTTATTATTGCTTGACAAAAAGCAGTGAAGTGAATTCAATAGATTGGAGTATAATATTTGTGATTATAACAGGCAGGATTAGATACATGGCAATGTGATTTGGGTAATTGATGCTTTGGCTGTGTATGAAGTCATAGGGCAGATGGTGGTATGCTTATTGTGATTCCAATCTGTGTATTAGAGTGATTAGTGATTTTTCATTGTGTAAAACCCATCCTGTCAAAGGATCTGGTGTCTAATTAGCCATTCACATGACAGCTAAATTGCTGTCAGTGTGTGATTGGTCAGTAAGCTCACCCAGAAGAATTTGTTGATGCTAATTTATGTGAAGCTTGAAATTTGGCTTTACTTTAATGGTGACCAACTTACATTAATGTTTTCTGTGTCATTTCTTCATGAAATCAAGATGATCTAATTTCTCCTCTATGAGGTCCAACTCTCAACCTTATCGAAAAATGGTGATTGTGGACTTGGAACTTATTAAAAGATAGGTTCAAGAGCGATTACATTGTGGAAAATAACTCTTTTGGAAAGAGTTTTTTTTTTTGTTAAATACTGATTAACTTGTTTGATTATAGCAACTCTCTATTAATTAATTTGTTCTGTGTTTTTTCACATTTTTGCATCACATTTTTTGTTCTTGCCTAGCCCAAATAGTCACACATACATTTTATTGTCTTGCACGGTTGTTGCATGATCTGTTACTGACCATGGCTGATATTTCTCACAGTTGTTGGCTTCGGGAAGAAGAGAGGTCCAAACTCATCTGAGAAGTAAGCCCTAAACCACATCAGATGGAGTAGCTTTTGGTTATTTGTGACAGTGTAGACAGATATAATTTCAATATTGAACCACTAGAACTGCCCTTGTTTTCTGATTGACTTTCTTATGAGAGATGCATCATTCTAAGTTTTGAGTGTGTTATAAACATCAAAATGAGTTTTTGTTTTAGAAGGTGGACTCTAAAATATATTTCATGCATTTCCTTTCCTGCTTGACTTCACTCTATAGAAGTTGAGCTAAATTGTGTTCATGAAATAAGAGCTGATCACTTCGATAGTGGACCATCTAAAATCTGAGCCAATGTAACCACTTTCAATATGGCATGATTTCAACATCTGGCTGTTGAGCCATAGCACCCACTGATGCAGTTATCTTGTAATTGTCATCTGGCAACAGATATTTGAGCAGTACACAACAAATTTCAATGCATTCTGTGCTCCATTATACGTGGACCCAGTCCTATGATCAACCCTAATTCTAGTCTCAGCTGCCATGGCTGGTCATCTTATTCCCTTTTCAAGCTTTACCCTATTCTTTTGTTGACGATACCCAAAGCTAGCTTTTTGAAAATGTTTGGCCAAAGACCAACTTGTTAGAACCATTCTCACACCCTCCCTCATTGAACCCATTCTTGCTCAAGTGATTGATTGCACATGTACTACTTCCTCTTTGCCGCCTGTTTAAGTGCAAATATTGTTCATACCTGATTGGAACTTGCTTCCTTTGAAAGGGAGAATATATGAATCCAAAAAAAACTTGTGTTTGTTCTTCACACTGTTGGCCAAACCTTACCGACTTTTGAGTATATTGTTCACCTCCTTGATGCCTTGTCGGATCATGATCAGAATATGAATCCTTGGTGACCTCACCACTCAACGTTTTCTTCCCTCTCCACACCATTTTCTTTAGCATCTCCTCATGCACGAAAACTCTTTTAGTTGCTACAAACTTAAACTTCAATACAAAACGCTTTTAGAAGTTGTGGCAGTGGCAGAGGAACTTTGTTGAGGTAGAGAAAATTCAAGCCTAGGAAACAACTTTAGAGGGAGCCCAAGCAACACCGACAATAAAAACTTCACAAGCTCCCCTCATTTTGCATTCAATAATCAATATGGTGTGTAACAAATCGTGGCACACAACCCTTAGATGCCGAAGCCGAACCCTATTTTATACTTCAGCTTAGGCCATTCCCCACAAAGAATAACATGCCTACTTCTTCGGTCCATAAGTTTAAAAATGCCCATCAACTAGGGGCGTCCAAACCCGGTTAACCATGATTTCGTTTAGTTAAAATAATGAACCGTAACCGAACCGTGAATCCCGGTTAACCGTAGTTGGGTTAACTAATTTTTTTGATTCGGTTTTCTCGGTTAACCGATAACCATTTTTTTAATTTTACCTTAAATAATTAAAACTAAAATAATAAAATTTGAATACAAAAGTGATCAAGCTTGACTTTTATTTTAAATATGTACTTATACCATATTATTTCGGTTGTTGTAAACAAATATTAAAGTATATACTATAGTGTGTAAAATCAAACATTGTGTGTATTATTTTTTATCCCATCAAATTTAATAAACGAGTCTTATATCAATGAGAAGTGGAAAAAATAGTGTGTAAATTGTTAAAATTGGAGAAGGAAAGACTCAAACTAAATCAACGCTTTGAAGTTCATAGAGTTTAACCACTAAATAAAGCAAAAATAACTAATATTTGATTTTTTTTATATTTTCGTTTTTTGGTTAACCATTATATGTAAAGCCTTGGACCGAAACCGAAAATATTTTCAGTTCGGTTAACCAAACCGAAATTTCAAAAAAAGTCGATTTGATAAACCTAAACAAACCGATTTTCCGGTTTTTTGGTTCAGTTTTTTCGGTTCGGTTTTTTATGGACACCCCTACCATCAACTACAAGGCACACTTTCCATGTTCTTCATGCTCAAGAGCCAAGCCCCTCACTCTTCCTCTCCCGCTCACTAGCTCTTGATTTGCTTTTCCTAATCAATGTCTTTTTTTAGATGTATGGGGTCGACCCACTATATTTCTACTAAATAGGTTAGGTATTGTCTTAGTATACTTGATGATTTTACAAATTATTCATGGCCTTTTCCTCTCCCAACTAAGTCTATATTTTTGTAAGACTATCACTATCTTTATTAAGCTTATTGTGACCACATTCTCTATAACCATCAACGCCATACAAATTTATAGTGGGAGAAAATTTAAACCTTTAACCCTGTTCTTACAAAGCCTTCATTACTCATAGGCTAATCTGCCCATACTCACTTCAACAAAATGGTTGCATCAAAATCAACATCGTCATATTGTTGACATCTCTCTCTCTCTCTCTCTCTCTCTCTCTCTCTCTCTCTCTCCATGCACTCTACCTCTTTATTCTCGGGATCTCTTTTAAAACAGGTGCTTATCTCATTAATCGTTTCCTGATCCCTCTCTCAACTACAATACCCTTTTGCTCTTCTCTTTGGCCACTTACCCAATTTACTCCTATCTATAACTTTTCAAGTGCATTTGTTATCCCAATCTCCGTCCCTATCGAACTCGTAAACTCTCTTTTTGAAAGGACTTTATATATAGAGAGAGAGCCTCAACTTTCTTTCTAGAAAGTGGAAGTTTCCGTAGGCCGAGAAGGCTGTCGATTTCCGACCGAGAAGGTCGTTGGTCACTGGCCGAGAAGGCCGCCTTTCCCCTAGGTTGAGAAAGCCGCCGTTTTATTGGTGGTTGTCGTTCCGAGAAGACCATAGTTTCCGCCGAGAAGACCAAATTATCCTAATGTTGAATCTGGATGTGGGTTACAAAAACTAAAATCTGATAATTTCCCATTTACTCTTTTAGAATGATAGCCCCTTTTTAATTCAACCAAATTTGAGATTTAGACATATACAATATGAGATTCTTCTAAATGTCTGCAGTTTCTTGTTTCCTTTCCCAATCCCGTTCCTTTTTAATTCGTTGAAGTCGTCTCCTCCGCTCTCTTCTTGTGAGAAAACTTTGTCATTTCGTCGAAATAGCTTGTTGTTTCCTCTCTTTTTGTTCTGGATTTTCTTGAGAAAACTCATTAGTCTCGGTAGAATTTGTAATAGCCGCTATTTTTAATAAAAAGAAAGATTAAATTTATTAAAATTAATAATTTCTTTAAAATAGCAAAGCTACTCTTTATTAAGAAAGTCATAGTTATAAACTTGAATAAAATTTAACATGATGGAAAATAAAATTATTTTAATTAAAAATATGAAATTCTACTTTTCCGTTGGCATAACTTTCTTATAAAAAAAATGGTTAAGGGAGGAATAGTGGAAAATGCAAGAGGTGGGATTTGAACCCCCAATCTCATGCATCATCTTAACTTAAACACTCCTCCCACACCACCATGCCATCTTAACTTAAACACTCCTCCCACACCACCATGCCATCAAGTACTTCTTATATCTTAAGGAAAATTCTTCATTTTATCTACTTCTCATTTAGAAGCTTTCATAAGACATGCATTGGGTGTCCCATCAACAATGGAGATGGGTGAGAGGTATTGTCTCTTACACCACCTCCACACCACCCAATCCCTCTCTTCTCCATTCTTCCAAGCCACCTCCACCCTCACTAATGGCCTCATTTCTCCCCTTTTCTTCAACCTTCTATTTCACCTATTTAAAGGGCACTTGTGATGTAATGTAAACTAATGCTGAAGAAGAAAATGAATTGAGAAGGAAGAAAGCGGGAAGAAGAGCTAAAGCTCCTGTTTCATTGAATCTGGTTTTTCTGAATGTATCACATTACAACAGAAACTCCTATTTATAGTAAGGAGCATATTACAATGGTTTCCCAAAATACCCTTTATACTAACACCCCCCCCCCCCCCCCCTCAAGATGGAGTATCTATCATCCCCATCTTGGGAAACAAGGAATGTAAATGGGAACCAGGTAAAGATTTAGTAAGAAAATCTGCCAATTGAGTATAAGAAGTACAATGAGACAAAGCAATGAAGCCTTCTAAGAGCTTCTCTCGAACGAAGTGGCAGTCTAATTCAATATGCTTCGTCCTCTCATGGAAGACAGGATTCAGGGCTATATAAATTGCTGCTTGACTGTCACTTTTAATTGATATGGGAGTGACATTTGCAACACCAAGATCAACAAGTAATCTGCTTAGCCAAGCCAATTGAGTACATACTCTGTGCAAAGACCTGTACTCTGCTTCAGTAGAAGATAAAGAAACACTTTGTTGTTTTTTCGACTTCCATGAAATCAGATTTCCTCCAAAGAAAACTACAAAGCCACTGACAAAGCGTCTCAAATGTGGACAAGTCGCCCAGTCTGCATCGCAGTAAGCTTGTAAAGTAGAATCTGCTGAATTATTGAGCAACAAAGCTTTGGTGTGTGTACTTTTCAAATAAGCCAAGACATGTAAAGCTGCAGCAAAATGAGGTTGGCGTGGAGCATGGTGGAACTGGCTTAAAAATTGTACTAAATAAGCCAAGTCTAACCTAGTATGCACCAGTAAATTGAGCTTTCCTATCAATTTCATGTAAATTAAAGGATCTGGCAATAACTCACCATCTTTTGGTAGTAGTTTCAATCTTGTATCCAAAGGACATGCTCTGGCTGCATCAATTGGACCAAATTCTTCTAACAATTCTTAGATGAACTTTCTTTGACCGAGTAACAGACCTTGAGGCACAGAAATGAACTCAATGCCTAGAAAATAATGGAGTGTTCCCAAGTCTTTAATTCTGAAAGTAGCATCCAAAAATGACTTGATCTCCTCTATCTCTTGAGTGTTATCACCAATAATCAATATATCATTAATGTATACAGCAATGAACACAACAGAAATTGATGATTTCTTATAGAAAAGAGAATAATCATTCAAAGAATATGTGTACCCTCTAGACCTCAAAGAAGTGGAAAGCTTAGCATACCACTGACGGGAAGCTTGCTTCAAACCACATAGGGACTTCTTTAATTTGCACACTAAAGAAGCATCATCAACATGTAACCCTTGATGTATCTTAATATAAACTTCCTCATTAAGCTCTCCATGTAGGAAAGCATTATTCACATCTAATTGTGAAATATGCCATGAATTCTTCAAAGCAACTGACACAAGAGCTCTTACTATGGTCAACTTAATCACTGGGGAAAATGTTTCAGTATAATCAATCCCCTCCTTTTGAGCGAAACCTCTTACCACTAACCGAGCTTTATATCTATCTATAGTCCCATCTGCTTTCCTTTTTACTTTATACACCCATTTGCAACTAATTGGCTTCTTTCCTTTTGGCAAATCAACTATGTCCCATGTTTGATTTAATTCCAAGGCTGCAAATTCAGACTTTATTGGTTCTTGCCAAGCACCAATCTCACAAGCTTGCTCATAGGAGAACGGTTCAGATTCTGGATGGAAATCAGTATCAACCAGTATGATGTGGAAACTGAACTGTGGAGGTCAAATATGCAGGAGCCTTGGTTGTTCTTGTAGACCTTCTCAACTATGCATCATCAACAGAAGAAGAAGTGGCATGCTCATTATCAAGAGGAGATGATATCTCATCATCTGGAGTGAAAGGTATGGAAGGGAACAAAGAAGAAGATGTTTGTGGTTGAAAGAAAGAAGGATTGTGATAAGGAAAATTTTTCTCATGAAAAACAATGTCCCGAGAGGTAAGAATGGTTTATGTTTCAAGACTAAAAACTTTGTAGGCCTTCTTTCCAAAGGGATATACTAAGAAAAGACAAGGCATAACTCTAGCTTGAAACTTATCACGCCCTTGTTTCAAAGTGGAAACAAAACAAAGGCAACCAAATTTCTAAGATGATCATAAGAGGGTTCTTTGTGGTATAATAGCTCAAAAAGGGTCTTATTTTTGAGAACACGAGAAGGCAATCCGTTTAGGATGTGTATAGTTGTTAACACACTTTCTCCCCAGAACTTCTTTGGTAAGTTTGATTGGAACATAAGTGCTCGTGCCACTTCTAGAATGTGTCTATGTTTCCTCTCCACAACCCCATTCAGTTGGGGTGTGGCTACGCAAGAGGTTTGGTGTTCTATTCCCTTGGATCTCAAGAAATCCATTGCTTCTCCACTAGAACCAAGTTCCAGGGCATTATCACTTTTGATCCTCTGTACTAGCTGTCCAAACTGCCTTTCCACCATGGCCATAAAGCCTTTTAGCACACAGAATGCATTCCCTTTAGTAGCTAGCAAATGAACCCAAGTCATCCTTGTATAGTCATCTACTATGGTTAGGAAAAACCGAAAACCATTAAAAGTTCTTGTATTATAAGGCCCAGACATCTACATGTAACATTTGGAAAGGATAGGTAGTAGAGATATTGCTATGTGGGAAAGGTAGTCTTGTCTGTCTAGACTTGACACAAACAAGACAAGGCAATCTTCTTTATTGGAAAGCATAGATTTAGGGAAAGGTAGTTGTTGTAGTTTATAATGGGGAAAATGTCCAAGTCTACCATGTATAACATCATAATCTACATGGCTAGAAAACTGTTCACATGCACCTTTATTCTGCTCAGACTGTTTTAGTTCCTTCTGAGCATTAGGAACTAGAAAATATAGATCATGGACTGATTTACCAACCTCCACAGGCACCTTCATCGAAGGAGCCTACAACAAGCATCCGGAAAAAGTGAAAAATTAGATTGCAATTCTGATCTCGAATGAGCTTTGCAACTGAAATCAAGTTACACTTGAAAGAAGGTACCAATAACACATCCTTTAGCACTAAATGAGGCAATATCTGCACAGAACCTGCTATCTCAACTCTTGTTGTTGCCTCATTAGGTAAGGATATGATGAATGGTTTGGATAATTTGTAATAATCATCAAGTATTGATGCATCACAACATATGTGGCAGCTAGCCCCACTGTCTATTACCCATGTAGAAGTATTAAAGAGTTGGGAGGTGAATGTAGTACATGCGAAGCCAGCAAAATCATCTTGTTGAACCTTCTTTCCTTTAGCAGACTTAGTGTCCAACAAACTGAGCAGCTTAGCAATCTGGCCTGGTGTAAGATCTGTATTACCATTAGAAGTCTGAACATTGCCTGCAAATTTCTCATCCGAATTCTGCTTCTTTTTCTTATCCTTATAGTAAGGAAATAGCAACGATCAACGTTATGATTATTCTTCTTGCAATTAGTGCAATAATAGCTTTTCTTCTCATTATTCCCTTTGGTCTGACTGTGAGCATTCTTAGCTTGAACATTCATTGAGGCTGACTCCTCATAAATCTGAGGTGTATTCTGAACCTCTCTCTGTTACTCGTCTTGAAGCAACAAAGAATAGGCAAGGTTTATGTCAGGTAAGGGTTTCATCATCAAAATCGCCCCCCTTACTGTCGTGAATTGCTCATTCAGTCCCATAAGGAAGTCAATTAAACGTTGATCTTCATTATGTTTCAACATCTCCTTTGCAGAACCACAAATGCAGGTATGAAAGGTCTGACAACTATCAATTTCATCCCATAGTGCTCGTAATTTGGTAAAGTAAGTAGAAATTGAGCCAACACCTTGGTTTAAGTTGGGAAGCTCCCTCCGAATGGTGTAGAGTTGAGCTCCACTCTATTGGCCAAATCTGCCTTCCAATTCCTATTAGATCTGCTTCGCTGTATCGACATAAAGAACACTTCGTTGAATTTCTACACTTAAGCTGTTCAAAATCCATGATTTTACCATGTCCTTTCATCTGATCCATCGATGATACGTTGAATATGTGATCGGAGGCTTAGCTAGGGTTCCATCGATGAAACAACTCTTGTTCTTAGCTGACAACGCAAGTCGCATTGAGATCTTCCATTCACCAAATCCAGCTCCATCAAAGATCGTAGTGACAAGATTGAGTCTTGGATTGTTACTCGAGGTCAAATGAAGCGGACTTCTTCAATTCCTGTAATCTCTTAGGTGCTTCAAAGCGAACAATCCAGACAAATTTTTTTGGAGAAAAACCGAATCGAAAGTCCAAAATGCAACAGAAGAACTCGAGGATTATACAGAATCGATAATCCGGTGCTCTGATACCATGATGTAATGTAAAATAATGCGGAAGAAGAAAATGAATTGAGAAGGAAGAAAGCGGGAAGAAGAGATAAAGCTCCCGTTTCATTGAATTTGGTTTTTGTGAATGTATCACATTACAACAAAAACTCCTATTTATAGTAAGGAGCATAATACACTGGTTTCCCAAAATACCCTTTATAGTAACAACTTGTGAAAGCTAGAAGAATATATCATCTCCTTCTCTTCTCCCATTTTCGTCCCCTTAAACACCACAAAAAATTCAGAATTTTTTCCTCAAATGCTGAATTTTACCCAAAAAAATTTCAGATTTTTGCACTAACTTTGCATGATTTTCAAAGAGCGATTCCAAGCTCATTTCTCCACCAAATTTTGTGATTCAAGTCCCTAAATGTATATGAAGGAATTGCCTACAAAATCCCTCAATCAATTGGGCACAAACACCACAAAAATCGAGCCAAAAATGCATCCAAACTAGTCGACTATGTGCAGTTTCGGGTTTTCCGGGCTGGTGACGAGCGATTTTCTCGAAGATTGTACGCCTTCGTTACACATCAATTTCCTCAACCATTGCCGACAGTAGAAATAGGGAGACGAGAGCTCCCAAATGTCACAACTTTAATCCCATATCCATCAGTGGTATCGCCTCTAGGACCGCGTGAACATTACTCGAAAACCAACATGCACCGACTCTAGGAGAACGGGCCAGCCGCGAACAGTTTTCCGGACCACCTTACGTCGTCTTCAGGCCGCCTTAGCCCGAGAAATTGCTGATAGTTGGTAGAGAGGGTGCCTAGCTACCGACTGTCGCTTGATGCGCCACCATTGGCCTCCCCTCGACGAGTCAGTGCACGGACGAAGTTGACTTGTCGGGCTGTTTTTTCGCTTGGAATGAAAGAAAAAAGGTGTGGGCCAACCCACCTTGTTTTGCGTGCCCATTTCCATCTCGTTATCTCTCGGTGTAATTTCCCCACTCATATTCTAATTAATACCTTTTTTTAAAATAATTTCTACATATATATAATATTTATTTAAATTAATTTGAATAAATATTATAAATGGGCTTTTAGATAGAATTTATGGAATAAATTCAATTGCATGCTCATCTAGCTATTTTATATTTTTTTTAAATTATAAATGACCTCACCTTAAAATAATAATAAAGGAAATATTATTATTGAGCTTTACAAACTAAATTATTGAAATAATAATTTAGAATAATTCTATGCTCTTAGAAAAGGAAGCAATATAAATTTAATACTACCTCCGTTTCGCAATGTAAGTTGTTTTTTTATTTTGCACAAGAATTAAGACAAGCTTAAAATGGAATAGATGATACTTTAATGCTTGTTTTTATCACATGCACAATTAACTCTTTAATCTTGGATTTATAAATACACTAAATACTCCCTACAAAAGTAAACTTGCAATACCACTAGAATTGCTTGAGTTAATGAATGTTGTTGGAATGTTAAGTACATTAAATAAAGTAATGACATATTTTAGAAAATTTTACATTAAATAAGGGAATGAATGACTTACATTATGAAACACCTTTTAGAGCTAGAAACGACTTATATTGCGAAACGGAGGGAGTATAAGAAATGAAATAAAGGATTATGATACAATTCATTTCCTTATACGATCTTGGATTTCTAGGTCGTCGTAATATCGAGCTATCGTTAACAGAAAGTCGATCAAGGCAAGTGGATTTTCTTCTTGAAGCCTCGATAATTCATTTCCGTGAAATTTCTCGATGTTGGGAACAACTTGTTTGATAAAAATAAATGAATCTAGGAATATCGATTGCTAGAATTAATGACCCACTTGTTATCGTTATTACGATTATTATTGTTCATAGAATTATTTGCTAGGCTTGTTTGTGTGGCCATTGCTTGTTTAAAATCTCTTTTCGAGATTAGTATGGATTTAATAATAAGGGGTGCAGGCTCAGCCCGAACACCTCTACATAACATGTCGAGTGGTATGACACCATGCCCTCTCTTCCCGCGAATTTAAGGATCGCGATCTATGTCCACTCCTACTCGGAGGAGGAACGTATGCACCCTAGCTAGGCGTCGGAACTCCATTCCTTTAAGGGGAATTTGGCCCATTCATGCCCCCCACACTCTTAAAAAACATTAACGTATGTGAAGTTTTATCACGACATAAAGATAAGTGCCAATGCACATTAAAAGAAACTAAAACCGGGCCGAAATAGTACAACTTGGAAGACTGACCCGACTCTCGATTCTTTGACGATCGTCTTTCCAATCTGAATGCTTATTCGGGCTTGTCAAGGTGGGTTTGGTACTTAAGCGTCTTCGGGCCACCTCCCCAATCTGGAGCACCGAATAAGATGAGGTTGGTTGAGGTCCAAAAAAGGGTGTGAGAGGCTTTCTAAAAATTGTTGTGTAAAAAAGTTCCCAACATTGATTGTACTCTAAGAGGAACTACAGTCTCATAGTTTCCTTCGCTTTCGGATCCAAGTTATCTCCTTCGAGATCAACTAATTTCGGTCCTTAAAGCTCCATATAAAGTTTAAAACTTTCAAGTACATCTCTTCTACTTATCTTATCGATGAAATAATAAAATTACCAAACTACCCTTGAGGATTTCCATTCTCACTTGCTTGTTCTCCTTAGACTAATTCCACTATTTTCGCATTTTTGCTTGGTATTTCTCGCCCTTCGCGACAAATGCCAGACCCTAGGAAGTTCCCACTGAAGTTTGAAGACAAAGGCTAGAAGTTTCGAGAAGAGTTATGCGAGGATAGAAGGTCAAGGCAAGACGACGTTGAAGGAAGGAAGGAATTTTCAAAGAGCAAGGCATTCAGAAGATAGTGCACCACCTCTACCATTTTAAGCCAAGCGAATTATCATCATATGAGTTGTCTTGGGAAAATATACTTGTACTTTCAATACGTCTTTTCAACCCTTTTTATATGGGCTTTATTTTCCTTTGTTACACTCTTTGTAAAACAACTACTATTGTAATGAACGAATGTTCTTATCCATGAATAAAATTTCCGCTTTTAGTTCATTGTCCTTTAATTCTCATTAAATTATTATAAAGCCTTGGGTGACTTTGGACGGTAAAATCCGAGGTCACTGGTGGTAATACCCATCGTTGCAAAATAGGGGTGTTACAGAATTCTCCGACTGAACATTACAAAAGAAAAATCGGATTTGAAAAAAGTTTTATCATGATTGTTTGGCAAATTCTCTTCCATCCAGGTTGTTTTCGTCATAGATCGACTCTTGATTTGCGGTTGTGGTTCAATTTTCTCCACTATATCGATTTGTGCCTGTACATTTTGTCCGCCTGATTGATCGGCGATCGTTGTTATGTTTGCTTCGAGATTTGCCGACTGACGTGCCTAATTTATAACCAGATTTGTGTTTTGCCTTTGTCTCGTTTTTATTGTAGATGTTTCTTCTTGGGCTTGGGCCTTGGTTTGGCCCTTTTGGGTTTCCATGGCTTTGTGGGCTTAAGCTCGTTTTGGGTAAACTTTTTTTTAGGTTCTTTGTTTGTTGGTTTTGCGGGTCTTACTAAAACTTGGTGTGCACTTCTCCAGTTTTTGGACATGTAGTTGAGATTTGAACGAGTCTTTGGGCGCAATCATGGCTTCTAAAGATCCCCCATTTCGGTGGTGGCAAAGTCATGGCTCCTTTATCTTCACCAAAGTTGTCCTTTGTGACCGTCTTGCTGCATCATTATATCTTTTGCGCTATAATCATCTTTTTACCTACACTTGCTAGTCCCTTTGATCGGTTGTTGTATTTCCTTGTTTGTTTGTTCTGTCATGCTTGCCTGTTGTTGTCGGTTTCCGGATGCCGTTTCGAAGGCCTCTCCGTTTATCAGGCCTCTTTGATAATCGAATTCTTACCTACTAAAAAAACTCTCTTTTCGATCCGATCCGATCCTCACATTCTATTGAGATATAGTTCAAACCAAAAAGCCTACATTTGTCACTCTATCAACACTAAAAAGCCTCTTTTTCTCATGATATAGTTTTTTCATGAACCCTCATTCCCCTTTCAAAAAATCTCTCCGTCGAACCCAATTTGGGCCTAAATACTTTTGGCCCAATTAGACCCATTCTCCTACCTCACCAAATTCTCATATCTTAATCCCATATCCTCCACTCTGATCGTCAATCCCTTCACCCAACCCTTCATTCTCTTAATCCTATCTGCATTGACAACCCTACAACCACCTCCTCTACACCACTTACCCCTCTCCACCCCATAATAATTCGCCTTCGTGATGATATTGTCCATTCAAAATCTCGCAGCAATGGTACTATACCTTGGCCACATCCTCCTCATTACCATGCCATATCTATCATTCTTGGTGAGCCCGAGTCTACCGAGGCCTTGGATTCCGACCTAGCTCGTTATTATTATATTTATTACTATTTATTATATTTCCAAATTTGGCATGTTTCTATTTATAGGTAGTTTTTATTTATAGTATTACTATTTTGGGTGTGTGTCATCTTATGCTTAAGAGAACGACCCGATAGCTAGAATAAGGCCCATTAGGCCACTAGCTAGACCTTGTATTTCCTATTTAAAGCATTTGATGTACTCTTTTTTTTATCACATCAATTATGAATTAAGCCTGAGTTAGTAGAGTCGAGTTTCTCCTTTCTTTTAGGCTCGACGTCGCCCGGTTTTGAACCGACCTCTTTCTAACCCTTATCCCAACACCCCCTTGTCTCGGCCCTAGGCCACCCGAACTAGATTCGTCGAGTTTTCACTCATGAGGCACCCTGTGGTTCACCCTTATCTCAGTTCCATCCCGTTGGAGAAGATCCAAGGCCCTTATGAGACTAGATCGGGCACCCGTGCGAACCGAGCAACCACGGAACACATCATCTAAGGCCTCAAAATAATCTAAATGGCGCCAAGCCGTGCATTTGGAATTCCAAGCCCTCCTTCAAACATAAAGTGGGAACTTGTCCCTCCAATGACTACATCAAATGTCTTAGAATTAAAGCGGGTCTTTCGAATTGAGCGAAACTCGAAATAGATCAATTGAGCTTCGCAAAGCTCGATTGGTTGATAAGTGTTACCACCAACACTATGTCTTAGACTAAAACAAAACCTTAAGCCTTATCATATTCACAACTCACCTCATTTCCTCCCTTGTTGCAACACAAAATTGGATAGTACGATAATAAGACATTCAAAATGCATTTTGTTAGAAAGCGAAGCCATGATTTTGATGGTTCCAAACTTGAAGGAAGTCTACAACATGGAATCTTCTATGAAGTCATGGACATGTGAGAAGTCGCGAACATGTGAACCAAGACGGAATAGAAGAGTTGGTAGAATGTGAGCTCAAGACTTTGATAGGTTGTCAACTTACGCAAGTGAGGTGGCCAACTTCGATGTTGCAAGTGGCCGACCTCGATTTTGTGATCCAGGTCGCCGATGTGAGCCAGGTCCTCGACCTGACAGGAAGGCGGACTGAAAACGTGTGAAAAGATTGCGCGAGATATCAAATAAGTTCGGTTAAGGGAAGAATCTTCTGAAGATAAGAAAGAACGTGGATCTTGCTTATGCCCTAAGGAGTTGTTTATTTTAATATTTATTTTATCTTTTGGAAGATTTGTAAGGATTAGATTTATATTATCTTCCTTAATTAAAGGAAGTAATATATCTCTAAACCCTAGAGTGCTAGTCTATATAATTTGTGGTCTTTAGGTTAACATTTCGTTGGTTCATATTGCATATCTTTTGAGAAGAAAAAGAGAGCATCTTGAGTATTTTATGAGAGAGAAAATCATTTGTTTGATTGATTCGTTCGTGGGATTTGATCGAGTGGTGAGTTCGAGATTTTGAAAGAGGAAGAGAGACGTAGGCTTGTTAGATTGGTTGGGGGTTGTTATTACTTGGTTCACAAAGAGTTCGAGAGTACTTGGAAAGTAGGTCTAGATCCACGATGTTCTTGTAATTACTTCAAAAGATCAATAAAGCAAGCTACGACTTTTAATCCTTCCATGCGAGAACTTGGAAGGGAGTGGTTTTTACACTTGATTGATAGAGTTCATCAATCAAGTGTTTCCACTATAAAAAATCATCTTGTCAAGTAAGTCTTTCTTGTTAAATTAAATTTTCGTTGCGTATACACTGAGGTTGATGACTTTGTCTAAGTCAACAACCTTGACTAGGTTGGCGACTTTGGCTAGGTCAGCGACCTAGAAGTACTAATGATCCTACAATTGGTATCAAAGCCTTGTCTCTAGATTTGTTTTAGTACTTATTGTTTATAGGAAAGATGAGTTCAAAGAAAACTATAATCAACGACTTGTTCTGGAAACCGCCAATGCTCAAACCAGGAGAATATGATTGGTGGGTTGAGCAAATGGAAACCCACGTATGTTCCCTTGATGGCCGACTATGGAAAGTGATTGAGATTGGTCCTGAAACCTTTCTCACTACTAATGGGAAGGAGGTGAAGAAAAAGGAGGACTACAATGACGCCGACTTCAAGAAGTTGGAGAAAAATGCTCGTGCAAAGAAGGTTATATATCATGCTTTATCTCTTGGAGACTTAAAGAAAATCGTTCACTACAAGACGACCAAACAAATTTGGGATGCTCTCAAACAACTTCATCAACGGAATGATGATGTGAAGAAGGAGCGCATCATAACACTAGAGAGGGAGTATGAAGGAATGAGTCACGAGAAGAATGAAGCCTTAGGTGACTATTACTCGAGATTTCAGGCTGTGGTTAACCAACTTGAGTTTCTTGGTGAGAAACTTTGTTAGTGGAAGCAAGTTAGCAAACTGATCGAAGGACTCAACCCAAAGTGGAATGAAGTTGCTGTTGCGTTGCTAACTAATAGTGAGACCAAGAATCTCACCTTGGAGGATGTCATTTGAAAGTTGACCATGTATGGTGGAATGAAACAACGTCGGGATGATCATTTTGAAACTGACGAGGTCAAAACCATTACCTTGAAAGTGGAAAGAGCTTTTGATCTTGCACAAACTAAAGAAGACCAAGTTGATGATGATGACGATGTTGCACTCATGGCTAGAGCAATGAAGAGGTTGGGTAAGTGCAACAACGGTCTAACACAACCCTCTGAAGATGTTGTGTGCCACCATTGCCAGGGTATGGGACACTTTGCAAAACATTGTTTGAAGAAGAAAAATGAGGAAAGAAAGTGCTCAATGTTCACAACTTGGGAGAATTTAGACGTTGGAGAAGATTCTAAACCAAATGGAGTGTGTCTCATGACAAAAGTTGAAGACTCTTCAAGAGAGGTATGTGACACTGAAATCTCCTCTATTTTGTCTAATAAGTCTATATAACAATTGTTGACCATTATTGAGAAGTTGGGAACTCAAGTTTGTGAACTCAGTGAAACTCTAGAAGATAAAATTGATATTATTTCTAATTTAATTGATGATATTAAAGTTTGGTTTGATAAAGTCAATGAATTAGAAAAGGTGTCGTTTGTTTCTACTTTAAATGTGTGCAACTCTTGTACCGGTCTGAAAAGTGAAGTTGGGAAATTAGAAAAGAAAGACATTGACCTAGAAGGTGAAAAAATCATGTTGAACTTAGGGAATTCTAAGATATCAAGTGACTTTGAAAAACTAAAACTGGACGATGAATAGAAATCGGTTGATGAAAGTGTTGCTAATCAAGCTGTTGACGTCAAGAAAGAGTCGCCAAAGAAATTTGTGAAGCAAATGCCTGGAATTGGGTACAAGTAAATGTTTCCCCAAATCCAAGGGTAAAACCCCCATGTGCAATAACAACGCGAGCTGTTCCACATCTAGGGTGGCCAACCCGGGCAAAGGTAAGAAACTCTAGTACTCTGGTCAGAAGGTGCACAACGTGGGGAATAACCAAGTCCAGAATCCTAAATCTTCAAAAATCAATTGTAATGCTCTTACTTGTAAAAAACATGTGTATACCATGCATAGTAAGTATGTTGGTCCAAAATCTGATATAGAGCATGTTGGTATTGTGGCAAAGTTGGCTACTACCAATATGAGTGTAGGGAAAAGGTTCAAGATGATGAAAAAGCTTGGTGGATTCAGTCAAATCATGAAAATTCCTATGTTAATAATCAGATGTATGTGAACTGTTGTGCAAATAGACATGCTTATTGTCAAAACTATTCATATGTTGCCCAACCTAGAGGAGTTGTTAAACAACTCTGGGTTCGAAGAAACTGACATTTATCTTGCAGATGTGAGTGAGAGGAGGCTTCCCTTGGTTCTTTATAATTCATGTTTAGCTCGTGTGATGAGTAGTACAATGAAGGTTATCTCACTTCAACAAAATGGAGGTATTTTTACCTTCAAAAACAAGGGCAAAGTTTCAAAGAAAGTGTTGGAGGGTACAATATGTACAAGATGTGGGTGAAACAAGCTAGAGAAGGTTTTGGCATGAAAAGAAATCATGAGAAGTAAAAAAATGATTATAAAGGTTGCCAACCTTAGAAAGTCACAAACTTGTGGAGGATTGCTAATCCTAGAGGGTGATTCACTGCGATGAGAAAGAAATTGGAGTTGTGGACATTGCTGAAGTTCCCAACTCTGAAGATTTGAATGTGCATGATAAAGAAGAGGATGGTGGTGATGCTGGTGGAAGTACTCAACAACATGAAGAGTATGATTCCGAAAATTCTAGTGAAAAAGCTATTGCTGAAGATGAGGTTGTGCAAAACAAGTGACCAATGTGTAGATATATTCACAAAGGCTTTGAATCGAGAACCCTTCGAGCCATTCCGCATGGAGCTAGGTATGATTTCCCTTAACTAAATCTATTTTCCTATCCATGTTTCCTCGATGATTGGCTAGATTAAATACTCTTTTTATGATTCAGTAGTCTCATGATTTTAAGGTGTTTAAGTCTTGAATGATTCAATGTTACCAACTTAAGAACCATGCATATCTTTTTGTCCCTAATTCTTGCTTCTTGAGTAATGTTCTTAATGCATCATGAAACCTCTCTTTGAGCCCAAAAGAATCAAATCCGATGTTTCTAACCCTCATTACAAGCACAAATGACGGTTGATTCTACAACCTACCCAAGCCTGTCATGTTAGGGAGTCTCCATGAGCTTATTTTTGTGTTTCTTAATTAAAACGGAGACTTATCTACATAATTGACAAATCCACATTAAATATATTCTTTCCATGGTTCTCTTTGGCACCTCCGGTGCAACACCCCAACGAACCAGGTGTATTCTCTTGTTGTGGATGTTGACAACTTGGTGACAGTTTAGAGCAGTGACACATGTGAGGAACCTTGTTCAGGTGGGGAGCTTTGTGGATGTTAGAAACTTTGTGTATCAGGTTTATGAGGCTGAGGGGGGAAGGTAGGTTTGTGAGGAATTTGAATCATGACACTATTAAAAAAAAATTGGGTTACAAGCTGGTTGGTAACCAATGGGTGTCAAGGGTGCTAGAAAAGAAGTTGTCTTTGATGAGGATATTAATGATGTTGATGTGGGTAACACAGTGGTGGAAGAAGATGGTTTGCACTTTGCTGCTAGAAAAGGTTGGCAACTCCTGTAATATTAGTGGTGCACTTGCTAATATGCCTGAGTCATTGACTTAGCTCAAGTCGCCAACATCCATCTCCTTTTTATTTTCCCTAGCACATGTACCCTCTCACAAAAATTATCTCTTCGCTTTCATGTCTGTGTTTTGACTTTTTCATGCTTGCTTGGTTAAGACTATATCGTATCTTGTTGTGGTTTGGTACTTGTAACTTTTGTTGACTTCTATGGTTTACCCTTTTATGATTATTCTATTGATTGATTATTCTGAGTATTCTTTTTGATGATGCCAAAAGGGGGAAAAGGCTAGAGATAGATAAAAAGGGAGAAGTTAATATTGAAATGCCATGCAGGCTATCCAACTTAGGGGGAACTTTTTAGAGAATTTGTGTTTATTGTCTATATTGTCGATGTTTGGCTTTTGAAGTTCTTGAACAGGAATAGAGGTGTTTTTCACCATCAAAAAGGGGGAATTTGTTAGAAAGTGAAGCTTTGATTTTGATGGTTCCAAACTTGAAGGAAGTCTACAACATGGAGTCTTCTATGAAGTCCTGAACATGTGAGAAGTCGTGAACATGTGAACCAAGACGGAATAGAAGAGTTGGTAGAATGTGAGCTCAAGACTTTGATAGGTTTTCAACTTACGCAAGTGAGATGGCCAACTTCGATGTTGCAAGTGGCCGACCTCAAGTCTGTGAAACACGTCGCCAAAGTAAGTCACATATTTGACCTATGCAAGTCAGGTGGCCGACCTCAAGTCTGTGATCCAGGTCGCCGTCGTGAGCCAGGTCTCCGATCTGACAGGAAGGCGGGCTAAAAACGCGTGAGAAGATTGCGCGAGATTTCAAATCAGTTCGGTTAAGGAAAGAATATTCTCAAGATAAGAAAGAACGTGGATCTTACTTATGCCCTAAGGAGTTTGTTTATTATAATATTTATTTTATCCTTAGGAAGATTTGTAAGGATTAGATTTATATTATCTTCCTTAATTGAAGGAAGTAATATATATCTAAACCCTGGAGTGCTAGCCAATATAATTTGTGGTCTTTATGTAAGAATTTCGTGGGTTCATATTGCACATCTTGTGAGAAGAAAAAGAGAGCATCTTGTGTATTTTGTGTGAGAGAAAATCATTTGTTTGAGTGACTCGTTCGTGGAATTCCTCCATCTCGCAATCCAACCTCCGAGTCGCTCAACCCCGCGCCGAGTGCAGAGGCAGACCCTCTCACTCTACTTCACAATCTCCCTTCTAACCCCGGCTAAGCCTCCACTGGAGCACTTGCCAAAACGCACAGATAATATTTTTCGTTTTGAAGGGGCACGGTTTCTCTGTCACACGGACCATACATAGACAACTCTTCCTCTCCGCCAGCTATGATGGACGTGCCGAAAACGGTACCAACACAGAGAAAACGTTCGAAAACTTATTTCCGATAAAACTCATTTAACAATCAATTTGCACACAAAAGCACAAGCAATTCCAAAACACTTCAAAAAGATATTCGGGACTAGTTCCCAAAATCCGTCCTACAATAACGGCATAGAATCTAACAGGATAGAGAAGAACCGAGCAAGTCGAAAACGACTTACCTCAAAAGTGTTTCCTTAGAAGGTTCCGGGAAAAAATCACGCGCAGGAGAAAACGGGTTCCCTGGGTAAGATTTTAAATAGCGGAAAAGAATCAATAAAAGAATCTAAGGACTCATGTAAACTAAAGCTCCATTGAACAACGAACTTGGCTAAAAAGGAGCATCTCTTTCCACACCCGCTAACTAATTTCACTCTGGACGTCCTAATACTACTTAACCAAAACTATGTTAGCCCGTTCCACCGTTAACCAAGTTATTAGTTTTTCTCATTTTTACACTTAAGGAACTAAACAAAGACACTAGCTTTACCTAAAACCGGAAACGATTTACTCCTTTTAACTACCCTATAATACCAGAAAATCCCACCAACAACCCGATTCCCTCACGGCCAAACACACATGACATATTTGTCCACTAAACCTCTACGTCTCCTTTGGCCATATGATTACCGGTTAGACATTCTCTAAATTACGTTAAATGTTCAATCACAACATTTTCCCTAAATCTAAACTCCAAACAACTGAATCACTAATAAACTAACTAGTTCACTCCATAAAATATCATTCTAACTAGTAATTAATAGTTGAACAAGTAATTTCCGACTCGGTTTTTAGCAACCCCGCCTAACCAACCACGACACCAACCTGGCCAAAACACCCACCACCAGCCCAACCTTCTACTTAACATGTTTGCAACCCAACAAAACTAATTCAACTAATTAGGCTAAGAGTAACCAACTCAACCTAATACTAATTAAACCAACAGCCTAATCTGCTCCTTTTCCGACTTCTTCTTGGAACCCAGCGACAACCACCGCTGGTCAACTACACGATCGCAAAACACCGTTAGCGTCATCGGACTTCTCCAACCACACAGCCCACTCCCCCACCAGCGGTCCTGACTAGTATGAGGAACATGAAGACACCGCAAAGACAGAGGAAAGACAAGGGAAAGGTGTGAGTAGTTACCGGCGAGAAAAGACCAGTGACATTACAACGTATGGAGGGCGCGCGTTGGCTTCCGGTGGAATTTGGCGACGACTACGAGCGACGATCTGAGTACTAAGGACCAACTTGACGATGGCAATGGCGGAATAGGGACTTACCGGTTCCTAAATGGATCATCGGAACCGCACGCGATGTCACCGTCTCGTCGGTAGTGACTGATCAGAACCGGGTCTCGAATGGCAAGCAGGGAAAACGGCTACACGATTGATGGGAATGAAGCAATGCCTCTGCTCACAAGGGTGATCAAAAACCCGTTGTTGCTGACGTCTGGAGGAGGTGACGAGAGCAACCACAACCGAAGAGATTAATGGCTTTAGAGAACTCCAAATGTACGTCGGCTATTCTTAAAAGAAAAGAAACACAAGGGTTTCTATCGGAACAATCGGAAGGTGTGGTTTCGTCTAAAACCGCTAGATGCGTTGTTAATTAGGGTTAATCTAGTATGATTATTTAGTTAGTTAGGTGTAGATACAATATTAGTTAGAGATATGATTTTAATTATAGAAAAGAAAAAAAAAGTTAACACATAAGTTAACTTGATAGTATATATATATATATATAGTCCGGTTCAGGTGCGAATGGGCGCCCAGGTGCGAAATAAGAAAGAACAGAAGCCGTTGGATCAAGAAAAATTAAAGGCGCTGATCATTTCACTTAAAAAGGGGAAAAAAACGGCACGGGCGAATTATTGGCGAATTATTCGCGTATTTTTGAAAAAAACGGAAATAGGACACGCGCCTAGATTGTTCATCAGTATTGTGGATTTGTTCATCAATAATGTGGATTTGTTCATCAAAACTGTGATTTTGTTCATCGAAACTGTGATTTTGTGCATAAATAAACTATTGCTTGTGCATCAAAAATCTATTGTTTGTACATAAAAAATGAACAAATGTGTATCAAAATTACATGCAATATGTTCATCAACATTGTGATTTTGTTCATAAAAAAACGAAAATATTTGTTCATCGGTTTGTGCATATTTGTTCATCAGTTTGTGCATATTTGTTCATTAGTAATATCAATTTGTTCACTGGTTTAAGCATATTTGTTCATTGCCTTTTTCATATAATTGTTCATTACTAGATGCATATTTGTTCACTAGTAACCTCAATTTGTTCATTACTATATGCATATTTGTTCATTAATAACATCAATTTGTTCATAGCTAAATAAGGCACAAGCACACCTAAAACATAAGGGTATAATAATGAACAAATAAGGTTATATCCATGAACAAATAAGGGTATATCCATGAACAAATAGGGTATATCAATGAACAAATAATGATATACCAATTTGTTCATAGCTAAATAAGGCACAAGCACACCTAAAACATAAGGGTATAATAATGAACAAATAAGGTTATATCCATGAACAAATAAGGGTATATCCATGAACAAATAGGGTATATCAATGAACAAATAATGGTATACCAATGAACAAAAAAGAAGTATACTAATGAACAAATAATGGTATACCATGGGTATATCAATGAACAAATAGGGGTATATCAATGAACAAATACGAGTATATCAATGAACAAATATGAGTATATCAAAACTAATTATATGTGCATAAAAAAACCACATAATATTGTATTCCTACACATAAATAAGGTTAAAAAATAAAAATAAAAATTAAAAAAGCTCGAAATCAATGAACAATGTTATCAAAAACTCAATGCACAATTAGTTAGTATTGATGAACAATTGGTGAATATTGATGAACAAATCGCTATTTCTGATGAACAAACTGGGCGCGTCTCATAAAAACGTATTTTTCGAAAATTTCGTGAATAATTCGGGAAAAATTCGCCCGTGCCGTATTTTATTTTTTTTAATGAATGTTTAATCAGGGACGTTGATTTTTTGGAATGAACGATCGAGATTTATTCTTATTTCTCACCCAGGCGGCCATTCGCACGTGACTCTTTTTCATATATATATATATAGTATAAGGATCTGGTAGAAAGACTTTTATGGTGGAAAGTGAGTGCTATTGTAGACCATTAGATTGATTTTATTGAACGTACCAGATTTGTGGTTAATAGATCCATTTTAACACTATGCATGCGTGAACAGGATATTAAAATTTTAATTATTATTTTTTTTAGCCATTTACGATTTCTGTTGAAATAGATCTCATTCTCTTTCCTATCAAATTCGAATCATCCTCTCTCTCTCTCTCTCTCTCTCTCTCTCTCTCTTTCGATATTTGGTCTCTCTCTACTTCGATGAAAACGAGAAACTCTCTCCTCTTGGACGAAAAAGAGAAAACACACAGGTATTTGATTGGTTTAAATATTGTAGTGCTACATGATTGATTTTTAATTCATAATTAATTTGCAATCTTAGTTGGTGGCACGTTGATTTGATTGGTTTAAATATATGATTACTGTGATTGATTTTTAGTTCGTAATTAATTTAAAATCTTAGTTTGTGGCTCATTGATTTGATTGGTTTAAATATTTGATTGCTTTCATGGTGAAAGTTTAGTTTCACGATTGATGCGTGTGATTATTTTTTGTTTAGGTATTGCTAATGTTTGTTCTGGTTGTTTTGTGATTTCTATACAGTGTATGATTTCGATTTGTAATTAAAGCCCTAAGTTGATCCATTGATATCGATTGATCATTCTCTTGTTGTATTTTATGGATCTGTCGGGTTTAATATTTTTTTATTTTGAAAGTGATATTCATTGGGATATTAAGAGATATTCTTGATATTACTCTCTAATGACATTCAGTGTTAAAAGACATTGATGTTCACTGATTAATGTTATGATATTCACATACAAAAATATTATGAATCAATATTCGATGGACAAATATATTGATATTCAGTAGTCGGTATATTAATATTCGTTACTGTAAATATTGATATTCTTTTATATGTAAATAAATTTAACCTAGGAGAGTAATATTCAGTATCCATGATTCCATGGTAATAATCAATTGTCAATATTCTACATTTGAAGTCTTGATGTTCAATAGTTGATTGTCTGATATTCACACATTCATACGATCATGTTCAGGTCATTTTCATGTTTTTAGTTTAGATAGATTTAGAAATATTCATCTACTCTATTTTTTTATTTGAAGGTACCAATGGTCGGGAAATGTCGAAGGAAGTTGAGGAAGATGAAGTCTACATAAGGGCAATGGATTATAATTACACGTTTTTTATTTTTTATTCGTGAGATTTGTACTTGGAGATCATATTCACCATTTTAGCTAGTGATATTCATGTAACTAGACAGTCATATTCACCATATTAGCTAGTGATAATCATTTAACTAGGTGGTCATATTCACCACATTATTTAGTAATATTCATGTAAACGAGTGAGCATATTCACCACATAAGTTGATGATATTCATGTAACTAAATAGTGATATTCTTATCATTAAATGGTGATATTTATGTAGCTTTTCAATTCAAGTGTATGTATTCATTTTCATTTTAATATATATATTCATTTATAAAATTATAATGATCGAGATTATACAACCATTCGTTTTAATCATATTTATCGTAACACAAGTACATATTCATTGTTTATCACATTGGTATTCACTCGGCAGTATGCGAGAATGTATATTCATTGTTCATCACGTTGATATTCGTTCATTTGGTATCCTACGGGAATAGAAATACAAAATTACGTCGATCAATATCAATTAATTTTAAAAATAGGATAAAATCAATATTAAAAATAGGATTTCATATTTTATAGGTGATTTGATTTACGTCAATATCAATTAATTCCTTCCTTTTTTTATTTTTTTAAATAAATTGTTTGCTATTTTTAAGGGATGTGAGATTTTTTTGGCAAATGACATCTAATCAAGTAATATTCACCCTATTTTAACTATTTTGTATTCTCAAATCTCACCATCAATTCACTTTAATCCAACGCCTCAAATTCACACTCACTTTCTACCACAATTAGCTTTCTACCGGAACCTCCCCCTATATATATATATATCCGAGGTTACTTGCGAGCCAAGAATTTGATTAATTGTACCTCAAGAAATTCGTTTTTCTTACTTAAAACAAATCCGAGTATTATAACAAAAAGTTTCTCAATCACCATTCTTCTTCAAAAGTTGATATCAACATCAAATTCACCATCCTAACTTACAAAAATAAGAACTGGCTAAATTAGAAGTTTGTGAAGTGTAATGAGAAAGCATAAAACAAAAGTAGAAAAATTAAGTTTAAAGTGCAAATGCTTTATTTATTGGTATTATTTCACCAATTTCACTAGGTTGTTCTCCAACATCATCATCTTCCAACACTGTAATAGAGGGTTGTAAATCATCAAAAGTTCCTAAATTGACACAAAATTAGATAAATCATGTTAATAAAATAATAAGCATTAAAAACAAACATAAGCCACTAAAAATTTAAAATATATTTAAGATAAGTTTGTATACTTTTATAGTCTCCACAAACCCAACTTCACAAGCACATCAATGCCTCTATGATATCCACATTCAACGAAGAACAGTGTGCACTCACCAGTCTACCACCCATACTAAACACAAAGAATGTTGAATAAGTATAATGATCAAACAAATAGAATGTTTGGACTCTACAAGCAAGATTAGTCAAACAAAATGCAACTAAGTATCAATCAAATAGAATGCACTTCAGTAGTCAAACAACATATATATATATATATATATATCGAACAATAGGACCCTATAGGCAAGATTAGTCAAACATAACACACTTTAGTAGTAATAATATATAAACATCAATCAAATTCCTCCTTTCTAACAGATTCCTAAGACCCTAACTTCAATCATGAACATTGCGTAGCCTGATAAAGATTTGAGATACAACCCCACACACAAAAATGCAGAATTAGGAGAACCCAAAGCAATTTTCCAAGTCTTTAACTTCAATCATGAAATTGAACCCTAACTTCAATCATGAACTAGAAAGGCATGATCCAAATGAAAGAGAGATGGAACAAGATGAAAGCGAGAGGTCGGAATGGTGATGACTCACCCTTAGGGTGGCGGATTTGGCGTTGTTGTACTAGAGGTTAGCGTTGTTGGAGTCGGGACTCGAGAGGACTCAATAGCGCTGTAGGGAGTCGGCGAGAGGCAAAAGGGTGGTGAGATCAAAATATGATAGCCAACGAGGTAAAAGTGTAATAACTGCGGTTTTTGAGGATATTTTTGAATTTTTCTCGGATATCCTTTTAACCCCTTTGACCGTTTTAACGCTTAATCCAATATTTTTGTCGGAATTTAAATCATAGAAAATTCTTGGTGATATCCTAAAATCACAAAGAAATGATTTTATGGATCGGTGTGAATTCTACGATTTTTCAGTGGAAAAAGAATATTTATTGGATAAGCCGTCTTTTTAATTATGTACCGGAAAGGATTTAAAATGCGAAACGGAAGCCTTAAAAATTAAGGGTAGCAAGATAAAATCATAGAAAATTGGTTTTATTGGTCTACATAATTTACGAGACGTTTTGTATTTAGTAAGTTTTTCCACCCGAGGTACATAATTTTACCGCTTTAACGCGAGTCCCGTTCCGAGACGGGTTGGGTTTTAAACGCCGCCTTTCTTTGCCTTACTAATGAAGGAACCAGATAGTTGATAAAGTTGAGATTGGACTTTAAATTCGTTGAAAACAAAAGAAGAAAGCAGAGGAAGGAGCGAGACCATGGACGACGGACTTGGGAAGAATTCGAATTCTTATTCACCGCCGGTTATCTTCTCCGTCCCCCATCATCTTATTCCTCTAGCTCCTCCTTCATCCCCTTCTTATTCCTCTTGGTTTTGTTGGATGTTGCTGTTGCTGTAAAACCAACAAGAGGACAAGGCGGAGCGACGCTGGTTCGGGAGGATTCGAATCTACACCGCCGTTCTTCTTTGCCTCGCCAAAGTGACGCCGCCGGCGACCACCAGGACCTCCGATCACCAACCACCACGGGAGCCACCTCCGGGCAATACTCGACCACCCTCGGGCTTGGGGATCGAGCCACTATCGAGCCAAACGAGCCATGGGCTCGAGTGAAGGTATATACGATCGAAATCAATTAGCGGGTTAGTTGCGGAGCCACTGTAAGGGACTTTCGGCTCTGCTTTGCTAATTAAATTTATGGGTTTTATAATCTTGACGTTGATACGGTCCCACAGGTTCAAACCGCTCGAGAAACGGACGTCAGGATCCTTAGTTATAGCGAATACAAGTTTTGGATACCGATTGACAGGTAAAGGACTTCGGATAATTACTCGGGATTCGTTGTTAATCCGTTTGATCCGAGATTTGGTCACCTTTAAGAACTGTTTCTAATGAACAATTTTTATTTAGAAAATTGTTTCAAAAGTGATGCGGATAATTAGTTATAATTCTGCCAAGATGGCTCCTTAAAGCATAATAGCTAAGGATTTATTATATATCGATATTCGGAAATTAAATCATTTATCGATTAGGAAGTTGTAGGAGTTGAGAATACAACTAAGAAGTGTTTCTGTGAGCTCGTTGCTGAGAAATCTTTTGTTATATTTGTCAGAAGGATGGTAAAGATTACTGTTGAATTGCTAAGGACGTTGAGCACGCCTTCTAAGGCAAGTGGACGATTCTCTCTTGCGTTATTGTTATTAAATGAGGAATTGAATCCCATTTAATATTTGCGTTGGGAACAACTTGTATGATTAATAAAATATGATAGGTTGTTGTTTTGTTAGAAATAATGACCATATTGTTATTCATTCAGTTTCGCGCTAGAACTGGATTTAGGTCCGTTGTATGTGACCTTGTATGTTTAGTTGTCTCATGCTGAGACATTGATATGGATTAACTTAGTTCAGGGATGTGAGCTTAGTCTCGGAAGCATCTCTTTAAAACTTATATTAGGCAGTATCAATATTGATCCCCTAATACTTAGGTCATGACCATGGCCCGCTCTACGCTTGAGGGGTGACTATGCACTCTAGCTAAGTGCATTTATTCTTCGGACTTTGATGCCAATATGTTTAGTTACAACCATAAGAACCAAGTTAGATTCTTCGCTTGCTTAGTCTATCATTAGACTAACCCGTCCATTTTCTTTTCTTTTATATGGTCGGCTGGTGTCCACCGTTGGTTTACGATACATCAGGTTCTTCTTGGAAGTTGATTCAAGAGGCGGATTCAGAGGTTTGAAGCTCTAGAAGTTGAAGAAAGGTTTCCAATGGCTATACTTGAGTGAAGATCATGGTTGAACTACTTCAAAGCGAAACTGAGTTTCAGAAATAAGAAATCAAGGAAGACTTGATGAAGATTTTGTTTAAATAGAAGGTTGTTCTATTTATTTACTAATTCTTTTTAAGTTAAGGCTGGTAAAAGACCTTTTATTCTCTTTTCCGCTGTAAAGTTTTACTTAATTTGTTAGGTTTTAAATGGTTTCATTTACCTTGTTTTTAGTTTGTTCAGACAGTTTAAAGCCTTGGGTAGCTTCGGTTTAGTCTTAATCTGGGTTACTGACGGTAATTCCTCCAAGGTAGGAAGGGGGTGTTACAAAAAGGGCTGGTGAGAACGCAAGGAGAGTGAGAACGCATGGAGTCGGGACTTGGGAGGACTCAACAATGATGCTCGTCTCTTTTCCTGAGAAGCGAGGACAAAAGGGTGCTCGTTCATTAGGGATTTAAGCCTAGGGTTATATTGTCTCTTCTAATATTTAAAAAAAACCCAAACATTTTTTAGAAAAGCCCCAAAGTCCCCAACTTTCTTTTAGATAAAAATCAACCTAATTTTGGAAAAATCTTATACGCGTGATAAATGGGTGAAATGGATGGTGGGTGATGGGTCAGGTGATGGGTCGGTTGAAACGGGTGTAACATTTCACCCATATCCGACCCATCAACCATTTCACCCGTCACCCGACCCACCCGTCACTCGCTTTTTTACGGTTGTTCACCCGTATAATTGGGTCAGGTTAACCAGGTGGGTTGGTCACTCACGGGTAATGTCTAGCCCTACCTCTAATTACAAAATTTGAGTTTCTAAGACCCATAAGAAATTGTATAACCTATTGATCCTCCAGAATACTTCAACATCATTAGAACCACAACTACAAACTTTGGATTCAAGCATTATATGATATTCATCCAAGAGTTTCTTGCATTGGGTGAAATAGGAAGTAACAAAGATATTCCCCTGAACTAATTTATTTAGGTCACGTTGAACTTGAAAAAGAGTAGTACGATCAACCTTATTGAATCTTGATTCTAATTCAAGCCAAACAGCTCTAGCAGAGTGACAATACAAAATGAATTTAGCAATATATGGACTTACAAAATGCAAGAGCTAACAAAAAACCATTATGTTGTAGCGATCCCGGTGCAATTGATGAATAGAGTCAATCGAAGGTTGCAAACAAGTTCCAGTAATGAATACATCCTTGTTCTTGGCAATTAGAGAGACCTCAATAGATCTGCACCAAGAATGTTGTTGTGATCATCCAACAAACTTGTCGACATGACATAATTGGGATGATCTAGTGGTGAAGACAAAATTCATCCATGGGATTCGCTGGATCAAGAGGAGGAGGAGGATTCCAAGGATTGACAAGATCACGTTCATGAATTTGAGAGGTAGAGTTTGAAGAAAGAGAATTTGGCGTATGAGGAGAAGGATTCACCGTTGAGAATTTGGGGAAAACCAAAGATTGATTAGGTTTTGGCTGATACCATGTTCTTCTTGTTGTAAGAGAGAGCAAATTGGGGGAGAAGAGATAGTTCAGAATGTCATTCATTTGAGAGCTAATTCATGTGATTTGAAGTGTTGACCAAACAAGCACTCAATCAAACGTGAAATTTGAACATGGGTCGAACCTAAGAGTCCTTAGCAAACAAGGATTTTCCCATAATTTAAAACATATGAAAATGTTCTCAAATCAATACTTATCACTTTATAAAATTTCAACCTTAATTTGTTGAATCTTAAATTAAGGTCGTCAACCTAAAACCATCACCAACTCCAAACCTTAAATAATATCATAAATGGATTACAAAGAAAGAAATATGAATTATGAAAAGAAATCGATCATGAAATAAGATTTATTGTATGGGAAAAATCAAGGGCGATGATCGTTTAACAAAAACGGAAAAATATTTTTAGGTATGTGTCATCATACACCACCATTACATGGAATGCAACCTGATATCCACCTTTTTAGTTGTATTTTTAGGGTGTGTTTTTATGTGTTTGAGTCTTTTTCTTTAGTTTTGTGTTTTGTTTTGAGTCGTTTGTATATTTTTTCGTATTTGCTTAAGATATGGAGTCTACATAAGCTTTGGTGGTGTTTTTGTAGGCTTTGAAGCTGTTTTAAGCACTTTTGAGGAAAGGAGCAAAATCGAGGAGAAGCACCAAAGGAATAAAGCACTCAAGTAAAGAGGTGAAGAATCAAGTTAAAGCTAAGAAAGAAGTAGAGAAACTCGTTACAAAGACATAGGAAAAAGAATCGAGTCAAATTGAGGTGTAATGAACCCGCAACTGAAGTTTTACTCTCAGCTATTCGCAGTGTTGAAGAGGGTAAATAACGACCCTGTTAGGCTCGATACCGAGGCTGGAAGGGTCGATACCGAAGTGCATAGGGTCGGTAACGAGGTTCTCAGGAAAGGAAAATCATTGAAGAGTTCAACAAGGAGTCCTACCGACCCTGACAGGGTCGGTACCGAGGCACTCAGGATCGGTAGCGAAGGCAGAGTCGGCGCAATTAAATATATTTTTATCCCTTCTTTAGATAGTTTTAAGAGATTTATCTTTTAGAGATTTATTTCCTTATAGATAGCTTTAGATAAAATAAGTCTTCTCTATAAAAACTCTTGTTCTAGCATTAGCTTTTACGATCCCACAATTAACCTAGTTAGGGTAGAGAGTAGAGTAGAGAGAGAGAGAGAGAGAGAGAGAGAGAGAGAGAGAGGCGTGAGGAGGCATGAGGAGAGATGAGTGGAGATTGTGGAGGAACGCTTTGTTTGGATTCAAGTTGTAAGCTTTCTCTTTTATTTAATTCAGTTGTCCTTAGTTATGATTTGTGAGTAGTCTCTCTCTCTCTCTCTCTCTCTCTCTCTAAGGTTGGGGTTAAACCCAACAATGGTTGTGCATGCTTGTTTGTGATCATGTCTTGATTATTTTTATTGCATGAATCTATTCTCATGTTCTTAATCCTTGAAACGAAAGTTGAAGGGAAATTCTCATTAATAGTTGAAGCAAAAGTGGAAACCCTGAATCAGAATAGTCAATTTAGGGTTTTGAAGCGGAAGCGGATCAATCCTAATTGAAGTAGAAGAGATAGATAGTAAGTTTATTAATTTAGCGAAAGTTGATTGATTTACTTGCTTAAGTTAACGAAAGTTAGCGCCTTACGTGATAAAATCATGTTCTTTATGTTTCATTAGCGTTGGCATTGCATGATTGTTGTTGTGGTGATACCTTTACCTTAGATTTTCTCTTTCCTTGCTAAAAACCCTAGCTTTTGTTGATTTCTTGCGCTCTAAGTAACAAAACTTGACACTAAGACTTTGTCCCGTGGACGAACCTGACTTCGCTATACACAGCGGGGTCTTGATTATAAATTTATTTGTTGTCAAGAAACCCTATGAACAAATTGGCGCCGTTGCCGAGGAGATTTCAATTGTGCCAAGTTTTGTTCTCTTTGCATTTTTCGGGACTCTACCGAGTCGGTAACGACCCACCTAGGGTTGGTACCGACCCTGTCAGCAAACCTAGTTTTTCTTCTTTTTCTGTTTGTTTTCATATTCACTATCGAGTCGGTAACGACCCTACCCAGGTCGGTACTGACCCTGTCGACAAATCTCAATTATTTTCTTTTTAGTTTTGATTTTATGGGATCACTAGAGGCTCGTTATCGACCCCCTGGGCCTCGGTACCGACCCTCCTCTGAGAACCCATTTTGCTTTTGATTTTGCTTCTGTTTTTGTTTTTTCTTGCATTGTATTCCAGCTGAAGGACGTCGAGTTGTCTCTAATCCAATAGTAGACTCTGAACCCAAGTGATCCTTCCACCGCCGATTAAGAGAACGCAAAGCAATGGCTACACCTGAAGAGATGGCACAATAGATGGTCGATCTTCGACAACAGATGGAGTGGATCCAGGCTGACAGAGATCGTGAGCGGGAGCACACTGCCTGTCTACGAGAGCAGTTGGTTGCCTTTCCAAAGAACGCCAAAAAGTATATGCATCTAGAACTGAGGGTGCCAGAGTCTGCAATTGAGCTTTCTGAGATTGAGAAGACCTTTGAGATCAAACCTCAATTCATATCCTTGATCAAAAGAGCTCAGTTTGAGGGAAAACCCATTGAGTGCCCAATAGAACATATTAGAAATTTCCTTGATTTATGTGACACTATTGCTGCTAACGGTGTCTCTTTAGAATATGTTCTGTTGAAAGCTTTCTAGTAGTCTCTTACAGGAAAGGCCCTGAGCTGGTTAGAGAGCCTACCTCCTAAGTCAATAAAGAAGTGGGAAACTCTCCATGACTTGTTCATGATCGACAAAGTTCTTTCCACCTGCCAAAACTACGGAGTTAAGGAAAAGCATCACCTCCTACCACCAGCTGCCTAATGAGACCTTTGTGGAGACATGGGAGAGATTCAAGGAGATGCTTAGACAGTGCCCTACCCATGGGCAACCACAATATGTACTCCAAGAAAATCTTCTTCCAAGGGATCAACGCTGAAACAAAGAACCGCATCAACCTCCACACTTCTTGCGGTTTCATAGAGATGGATCCCGATGAGGCATGGGCATTGCTTGACAAACTCACCAATTATGATTCTACGTATGGCACACAGCAAGCCCAACAGCCTCAAAGACGGCTCTATACACCAAACAAGGATGAGGTCGACCCTGAAGTAAATCACCAATTCTTGCAAGACGAGATCAACCGCCTGAAAAAGCAGGTAAATTATCTTAAAACATC
Source organism: Fallopia convolvulus (assembly GCA_964016875.1). Taxonomy (NCBI): domain Eukaryota; kingdom Viridiplantae; phylum Streptophyta; class Magnoliopsida; order Caryophyllales; family Polygonaceae; genus Fallopia; species Fallopia convolvulus. The sequence goes on from OZ024722.1 coordinate 37,247,724, forward strand.
TCCTTCTTGTCAAGAATGTGGGTCTCAAGCCCATGCTACTTCTGCCTGCACTAACTTGCAACAGGTTCGTGCTGCTGAGGTATATGAAGAAGATAATTACATGAGGGGTCCATATAGGAACCAATGTAATACTTTTTATGTAGGGAGGAATAACAACCAACCCACTTGGGGCAATTATGCAAATGGCCAAGGGAGCCAACCTCCTCAGCAAGAACAAAGGGTTCCGCCTTACAGACCTCCAGGTTATCAAGAGAAACCTTCATGGGTACAAGGGCTACAAGAGGGCATTAATGGAATCCACAATAAATTTAATGATGTCCATATCAAGATTGATGGAGTCCAAGCAAACCTTAACAATGAGATGAAACGGTGGGGCGAGTTCGAGATCTGGAAAAAAGAGCATTGACTCAAAACTAGGTAACCTTGATGCACGGATTCCAAGACCTCAAGGTCAACTCCTGGGCCGACCTGAGGAAAATCCTAGAGGATAAATTGCAGCCATACACCTCAGAAGTGGCAATGAGTTGCTGGATCGAGCCAAGCCTACAGATACAGAGCATGGAGACGAAGATAATGCGCCGAACAAGCCCGTTACCGACCCCAACAGGGTCGATATCGAGGCTCCACCACTCGATATCGAGGCTCCCCATGTCAGTACCGAGCCATCCAGGCCAGATAAGTCTTCTGAACCGAACTCTCAGCTCGTTACCGACCTCCCTAGGGTTGGTACCGACCCTTCTTCTGCACCATTCGACCCTCTTGTCGATTCGGTAGGGCCTCGATCCTGGCCCTTCTCTATCCCGAGACCGTCAGAAATTCTTCCTTTCCCAATTAAGAAAGCTAATGATGTTACATAAGGAAAGTTTAGACGGTTTGTTAATGTAATATTCGGGAATATTTTGATATTTTTTTTAATTCTATTTTTACGCTTTTTGAATTTCGTGTTGGGATTACATAGCTCATAAAAAATCTCGGATATATAAAAGTATTTAATTTTTAATTTTTAATTTAAAAATAATTATATTTTTAAAAGTTTTTAAGTTAAAAGTAATTAATAATAATTTCACGGTAAAGTTTATAGTAAAGGAGATTTTAGGGTGAAAAGTGTAAATTTTACAAAATTAAACCGACTTTCCAGCCAACTTCACTTTGGCTTTATATATGATTCATTCCCTTTGATTGTACGTACGTACAAGAATAAAAAAAAAGAGGGGAAGGGAGTTCGAGAGGGAAGGTAGGAGACGAAAAAAAAGGGGTGTGCTAATTAGATCCAGTTTGATACAAGTTTTTCCATCGGGTTTGATTGGTGAAGTACAAGCGTGTTTTGGTAAGTTTTAATTAGTAAATGGTTTATTTAAACTATACTAATTTTTCCAGTAGATCTACAATTTATTTTGATTTGAAAATCAGTCAATTTATAATTCTCAGAGGGTGTTTTTGATATTGGATTTATATTCGATAAAGGATTTCAGAGTAATTTTAGGGTTTTGCTTTGTAATAATATTAGGGAGACCTTTGATCCAGTTTTTCAGAAAGGTTTGAACTAGAAATATGTTCTTTTATATATTTAGTATGTTCTTGTCAAGTTTTAAAGGATTTGAAATTATACAAGAGAAGTTATAAAGCATCCTGGCTTTTTGTTGATTTTAGGGTTAGAGTTGTAAGAGTTAAAAAGCTATTATTATTCATTGGGGTATATATATGCATATAGGAGTGTGGGTCCTAGGTCGTGATCAGAGACAAGGGGAAGAGACAAACTATATGTTTTAGATAGGGGCCCACTTTGCGTGTTAGTTATTGTTTGTTGGCCTCAAGAATTCGTCTTCAAGGTAAGTCGTTTACGACTTGCTTAGTTGTTGTTCAATACTTGTTAGACTTCATGTGGTGCTTGTAGGATTGGTTTTGGGGAACTAGTCCCTATATGATTATTTTATGAAAAAGGTTTACTTGTGTATGATATGTGTGAAAAGAATTTCATTGGGCTTTCATTGAATGTGAAGCTTTCGAATATTTTCTCTATGTTGGTACCGTTCTCGGCATGGCCATGTGCGTAGTCCTCTGGGTTGAAGTGACGGCTACGTATGGTTATGTGACAGAGAATTGTGCCCCTTCAAAAAAAATGTTATCTGTGTTTTGGGCAAGTGCTCCCGAGGAGGCTTGACCCGGAGTTAGAAGGATGGAAATTGTGAAGGGTGGGAGGTCGCGCCTCGGCACTTGGGGCGTAGGGTTGATAAGCACCATAGAATGGAATGGAATGGAAAGCGGATTGTTGTATTGTTGTGATTGGTCTTATGTGTATGAATGTGTGTATGTGTGGTTTGTTTGTTTGTGTATGGGTGATGTGTTGTTTGTATGTGTAATCATGGGGAAGTTGAGTATGAAATTAGAATTGATATGTGTTATATCCATGTGAATCTTGCAGGTGTGTGTGTTAGGTACTTGATTGGTTTTTAAACGTCTTACTAGTACCGTATGGATTCTAGCTTGTATTAGAATGGTAGCTGACCCTTCAGGGACTTGTTTTTTTTTTAGTTTCAGGTAAAGACAAGGGACCCATGATGGAACCTCGGCAGAATGATGGAATAGATCGTTGAAGGCCGTGTCATTAGGATGGGTTCATTTGGGAGAAATGGTGGTTACTTTTTGGTATCTTTTATCTAATGTGTCGTTTTGATAAAGAAAGGGTAGTGGTATGTTAATGAAATGTTTCTAGGAAGTGTTGTAAATTATGTTGTTTTGGGTTTCATGCATGTTTTCTATACTTGGGTTTTATAAATATCGGTTGGATGTTTTATTCATGTTTTCTCGTCGTGTCCGAGTTGCAAGATCCAAGTGAACTCGTTGTCAAACTAGCCTAGGTAGTACCTAGTAAGGTCTACTACCAAGTAGCGCCCCTATTTAAAGACGGGGTGTTACAAATTGGTATCAGAGCGAGGTTGACAACAAGGGCACATGGAACTGAACAACGAGTGTACTCGAGGTCCAACCTAAAACTAAAACCGGCCGGTTATTTCAAATTATTTCATTGGGGTAGTCATATTGCATTTACAGGGTGGATGACACGCTTCGACTCTGTCGTCATCAGCCGAAGGACCTCATGTAGACTAGTAAGTTATTTTGTTAACTTCAGTTAAAGATAGTTTAAATAGTAAAACATCCGTTTACAGATGGCTCCACAAACTAGAGCTGGAGCAGCTAAAGCAGGAAGGAAAGGTAGTGGTAGAGGACGTGGTAGGGGCCGTGTTGGAAACAGAGAAGAGGCTCCTGCCATGGGAGAGCCACACCCTCCTCAAGAGGAGGTTGTTGAGAATGTTGGACCTGCAGTGAATGACCATCCAAGGAGAAATGGTTCGGTTGTTGGAAATGGGCTCCCTGCTAATGGAGTCAACGATAGGGCAGATGGGGAAGTACGTGGGCCAGCTCAGGTGCCACCAGTTGAGTTACCACCAGAGACGACTGCTGTTATCCGAGCTACACTTGCCGAGCTATTACAAAATCTGGTAGGTTGGATTTTTGCCTAATCATAATGCAACCAATTCTGGCTATCAAGGGACTGAGGTTAGGGCACCAAGACCAGTTTTTGCACAACCGGTTCAGTCAGGGAGACCACCACGTATTCCAAGGCCAATAGTGGCTGATGGCATGGCTGAGCAAGGAAGGGGATATCGCGAGCCTCTTCCTGATAAGTGGCTTGTGGAGTTTAGGAAGACTGGGGTACCGAACTTTACTGGGGATCAGGAAGCTGATGTTGAGCAATGGTTGAGGAAAGTGGCATCTGCTCTCGACTCTATCCAGGCACCGGAGGAAAGAAGGATGTCTCTAGTTCAGAGTTTGTTACAGGAGGATGCATTTGATTGGTGGGATTTGAGTCGTGATCATCAGGTAAATGTTACTTTTGAGGAATTTCAAGAGAAGATTCGAGATAACTATTGTCCTGAGGTCGTGAGAGCGGCTCGTGAGACTGCTTTTCGGGATGCAGGGCCCGAGAACATTACCGTGGGTGAGACGATCCAAAAGTTTCAACGAGGTTTGGCAGCAGTGCCCAATGCTGCTCCTACAGAGAATCTGCGGATTGCAACCTTTCTTAAGCAGTTGCAACCCCAACTGCGTGCATACGTATCTGGACTTCGACTCAAGACTTTGAAGGAGGTTCAAGATTCTGTTTTAGCTTATTCTATGTCCACCTTGGGGCCGGAACAATTGAATGTACAAGTTAGTAGAAATAAGAAGCAGAGGTTGTTTGCTCCATCAGACTCTAGGAGAGATAATCGTTCGGGTGTGTCTCAACAAAACCGATCTGGATTTCAGTCACAAGGTCGTCAAGACCAACCTCAACAAAGTCAGTTTACTGGAGAGTTGAGGGAGTGCTTCAACTGTGGAGACACTAGTCACATGAGAAATGAGTGTCGGAAACCAGTTCGTAATTGTTTCAAATGTGGGAAGCCAGGCCACTTACAAAAATATTGTAAGGTTGGAACACCCTCACAGGGATCTTCGCCGGGGTCGGTGAACCAAGGGATTCGTCGCTAGTTCCAACAAACTCAACATGCACCAAGCCAGAGTAGAGGTCGTGGTGCGGTAGCTAGCACTACCGGGGGCAACCAGCCTCGGGTATTTGAGATGAGAAGGCCTGATGCCTTGAATGCTCCGACTGCCACAGGTACGATTTGGATTAAGTCTAAACCTATGCATATCTTGTTTGATACGGGTGCTACGCATTCTTTTGTGTCCTCTACATGCGTTGATAGACTAGGGTTGACTTGCTCGGAGGGTACATCCTTTCTGGTGGGACTGCCCGATGGTAGTAAGGTGAGAGGAAATAATGAAATACTTCATTGCCCTATTAGGATTGGGGGTAGGGATTGGTTTGAAGACTTTATTGTGATACAGTTGTCGCCTAGTGATGATGTTATTTTGGGGATGGACTGGATGAGACGTTATAAAGCAGTATTAGATGCACATAAGGGTACAGTCACTGTAACTGCAGATGATGGGACAATACATGTATGTCAAGATCCAGAACAGGAGGGTCCAGGAACAGTGATCAGTATGGTGAAAGCCGCTAAGTTGCTTAATGATGGGTGTGTGGGTTATTGGTGTTATGTTCTAGAAGGAGACAAGAAAGGACCGTGTATTCAAGATATACCAGTAGTCTGTGAGTTTGAAGACGTTTTTCCAGAGGAACTTCCAAGGTTGCCTCCTCAACGAGAGGTGGATTTTAATATTGAATTAGAGCTAGGAACAAGACCAATCTCAAAAGCCCCGTACCGTATGGCTCCAATGGAGATGCAAGAGCTGAAGGCTCAGTTGGAGGAGTTACTAGAGAAGGGATATATACGTCCAAGTGCATCACCATGGGGAGCTCCAGTATTGTTTGTGAGAAAGAAGGATGGTTCCCTACGTTTAGGTATTGACTACAGGGAGCTAAACCGAGTTACTATTAAGAATAAGTACCCTTTGCCTCGTATTGATGACTTGTTAGACCAGTTGCAAGGGGCTATTGTGTTCTCAAAGGTGGACCTAAGATCGGGCTATCATCAATTGAGGATTCGGGAAGGGGATATTCCCAAGACGGCTTTCCGAACAAGATATGGGCACTACGAGTTTGTAGTAATGCCGTTTGGATTGACTAATGCACCTGCGGTGTTCATGGAGTTAATGAATCGGGTGTTTATAGACTATTTGGATAAATTTGTGGTAGTCTTTATTGATGATATATTGATTTATTCTCAAAGCACTGAGGAGCATGCAAAGCATCTTAGATTAGTTTTGGAAGTGTTGAGACACCACCAACTGTTTGCTAAACTGTCCAAATGTGAGTTCTGGCTACCAGAAGTTACTTTCCTGGGTCATGTTGTATCCGCTAAGGGAGTCATGGTAGACCCCTTAAAGATTGAAGCTGTGCAGGCTTGGGAACCCCCGAAGAATGTAAAGGAGGTACGGAGTTTCTTAGGATTGGCAGGGTACTACAGGAGGTTTGTGGACGGGTTTTCACGAATAGCCCAACTACTTACCAACTTGCTGAAAAAGACCACTCGTTTTGACTGGAATGATTCTTGTCAAAGGGGCTTCGAAGAGTTGAAGAAGAAGTTGACTTCAGCTCCAATACTTGCTTTTCCTCAAGGGAATGAAGGCTTTGTGATTTACAGTGATGCCTCAAAGGTAGGCTTAGGTTGTGTATTGATGCAGAATGACAGGGTGATTGCATATGCTTCCAGACAGTTGAAACCAAACGAGTTGAATTATCCAACCCATGATTTAGAGCTGGCAGCAGTGATTCATGCTCTAAAGATATGGCGTCATTACTTGTATGGAAGTACATGTAAAGTGATTACAGACCATAAGAGCCTTAAGTACATTTTTACTCAGAGAGAATTGAACATGAGGCAACGGAGATGGCTTGAATTACTGAAAGATTATGATTTAGAGATCTTGTATCATCCCGGAAAGGCGAATGTTGTTGCTGATGCTCTTAGCAGAAAAACGCCGCAAGAGCATATGTTGTGTCACTTGACTGCCCAACCAGAGTTACAAAGAGAACTGATAAGGTATGAGATTGAGGTACAAATTCAGCGCTATCAAGGTAGACTAGGCCGTATGGATTGTCAGCCAACCTTAATTGAGGAAATACGACTTAAGCAGGAGACTTGTTTGATGATTCAAGAGTTGAGGCAGAAAGTGAGCCGTGGAGAGGCATCTGCTTTTGAAGAACATGTTGATGGTACTTTGAGATTGAATGGTCGAATATGTGTACCTAGAGATGAGGAGTTGAGACAAAAGATATTACAAGAGGCTCACGCTACTCCTTATTCAATCCACCCGGGAGCTAGTAAGATGTACAAGGACTTGAAGCAATATTACTGGTGGGATGGAATGAAGCCTGATGTAGCGAAATTTGTAGCAAAGTGTCAGGTGTGCCAGCAAGTAAAAATAGAGCACCAAAGACCAGGTGGAATGCTCGAACCACTTCCAGTTCCAGAATGGAAGTGGGAGGACATTTCCATGGATTTTGTTACTGGACTGCGGATTAGTAGAGGACATGATACATTATGGGTTGTCGTGGACAGACTGACTAAGACTGCTCGTTTTCTGCCCATTAGAGAGACTTAGCTAGTGAGTCAACTAGTAGAGGTGTTCATGAAACAAATAGTGAGATTACATGGAGTGCCCAAAACGATTGTTTCTGATCGTGATGGGCGGTTTACCTCCAATTTTTGGCAAAAAGTGCATAAAGCTTTAGGCACCAAGCTACATTTCACGACTACTTACCACCCGCAGTCAGATGGCCAATCTGAGAGGACAATTCAAACATTAGAAGATATGTTGAGATCATGTGTGCTCGATTGGGGAGGAAACTGGTCTGATCACTTGGAGTTAGTTGAGTTTGCATATAATAATAGTTGGCACTCTTCGATTCAAATGGCACCCTATGAGGCTTTATATGGGAGGAGATGTAGAACACCTCTATGTTGGGATGATCCATCAGATGTTGTAGAAGGAATGCCTCAGATGATTCAGGAAACAGTTGAAAAGGTGGCATTGATTCGAGAACGTATGTTGACAGCACAGAGTCGTCAGAAATCTTATGCAGATAAGAGGCGACGACCATTGGAATTCGAGGTAGGAGCAAATGTTTGGGTAAGAGTATCGCCGACTCGTGGGGTTAGAAGATTTGGAGTGAAAGGAAAGTTGAGTCCTCGGTACATCGGGCCATTTGAAATTCTCGAGAGGGTAGGCGAGGTAGCCTACAAGTTGGCACTACCACCAACTTTAGAAGGAGTTCATTCTGTTTTTCATGTGTCGCAGTTGAGGCAGTATGTGCCTGATCCTAGTCATAGGCTCAACTATGAAGAGTTAGAGATTGAGCCAGATCATACTTTCCAAGAACAGCCAATAGCAATCCTAGGTAGACGGTTGAAAAAGCTGCGAAATAAAGAGATACAACTCGTGTTGATTCAGTGGTCCCGACGAGGATTTGAGGAGGCAACTTGGGAGACTGAGACGAGAATAAGTGAGAGCTATCCTGAGTTGTACCCGGTTTTAGTTGAGGCGTTTGAGAATAAGAGTTAGTAATGATCAAGGATTATAGTTATGGGTAGTTGTAGCTATTTGTGTACTTGTTTCGACTTTACCTTGTGTGCTTGACTTGTTTGATGGTTGTTTGTAGTGTTCTGATGATGTAAATTACGTGTTGTTGACTTGTGTGAAAAACTAAGCAACGTAATGAGTTCGTTATCGTATACCTCGAGAAGTTTCGGGACGAAACTTTATTTAAGGGGGGTAGAATGTAATATTCGGGAATATTTTGATATTTTTTTTAATTCTATTTTTACGCTATTTGAATTTTGTGTTGGGATTACATAGCTCATAAAAAATCTCGGATATATAAAAGTATTTAATTTTTAATTTTTAATTTAAAAATAATTATATTTTGAAAAGTTTTTAAGTTAAAAGTAATTAATAATAATTTCAGGGTAAAGTTTATAGTAAAGGAGATTTTAGGGGGAAAAGTGTAAATTTTACAAAATTAAACCGACTTTCCAGCCAACTTCACTTTGGCTTTATATATGATTCATTCCCTTTGATTGTACGTACGTACAAGAATAAAAAAAAGAGGGGAAGGGAGTTCGAGAGGGAAGGTAGGAGACGAAAAAAAAGGGGTGTGCTAATTAGATCCAGTTTGATACAAGTTTTTCCATCGGGTTTGATTGGTGAAGTACAAGCGTGTTTTGGTAAGTTTTAATTAGTAAATGGTTTATTTAAACTATACTAATTTTTCCAGATCTAGATCTACAATTTATTTTGATTTGAAAATCAGTCAATTTATAATTCTCAGAGGGTGTTTTTGATATTGGATTTATATTCGATAAAGGATTTCAGAGTAATTTTAGGGTTTTGCTTTGTAATAATATTAGGGAGACCTTTGATCCAGTTTTTCAGAAAGGTTTGAACTAGAAATATGTTCTTTTATATATTTATTATGTTTTTGTCAAGTTTTAAAGGATTTGGAATTATACAAGAGAAGTTATAAAGTATCCTGGCTTTTTGTTGATTTTAGGGTTAGAGTTTGTAAGAGTTAAAAGGCTATTATTATTCATTGGGGTATATATATGCATATAGGAGCGTGGGTCCTAGGTCGTGATCAGAGACAAGGGGAAGAGACAAACTATATGTTTTAGATAGGGGCCCACTTTGCGTGTTAGTTATTGTTTGTTGGCCTCAAGAATTCGTCTTCAAGGTAAGTCGTTTACGACTTGCTTAGTTGTTGTTCAATACTTGTTAGACTTCATGTGGTGCTTGTAGGATTGGTTTTGGGGAACTAGTCCCTATATGATTATTTTATGAAAAAGGTTTACTTGTGTATGATATGTGTGAAAAGAATTTCATTGGGCTTTCATTGAATGTGAAGCTTTCGAATATTTTCTCTATGTTGGTACCGTTCTCGGCATGGCCATGTGCGTAGTCCTCTGGGTTGAAGTGACGGCTACGTATGGTTATGTGACAGAGAATTGTGCCCCTTCAAAAAAAATGTTATCTGTGTTTTGGGCAAGTGCTCCCGAGGAGGCTTGACCCGGAGTTAGAAGGATGGAAATTGTGAAGGGTGGGAGGTCGCGCCTCGGCACTTGGGGCGTAGGGTTGATAAGCACCATAGAATGGAATGGAATGGAAAGCGGATTGTTGTATTGTTGTGATTGGTCTTATGTGTATGAATGTGTGTATGTGTGGTTTGTTTGTTTGTGTATGGGTGATTTGTTGTTTGTATGTGTAATCATGGGGAAGTTGAGTATGAAATTAGAATTGATATGTGTTATATCCATGTGAATCTTGCAGGTGTGTGTGTTAGGTACTTGATTGGTTTTTAAACGTCTTACTAGTACCGTATGGATTCTAGCTTGTATTAGAATGGTAGCTGACCCTTCGGGGACTTGTTTTTTTTTAGTTTCAGGTAAAGACAAGGGACCCATGATGGAACCTCGGCAGAATGATGAAATAGATCGTTGAAGGCCGTGTCATTAGGATGGGTTCATTTGGGAGAAATGGTGGTTACTTTTTGGTATCTTTTATCTAATGTGTCGTTTTGATAAAGAAAGGGTAGTGGTATGTTAATGAAATGTTTCTAGGAAGTGTTGTAAATTATGTTGTTTTGGGTTTCATGCATGTTTTCTATACTTGGGTTTTATAAATATCGGTTGGATGTTTTATTCATGTTTTCTCGTCGTGCCCGAGTTGCAAGATCCAAGTGAACTCGTTGTCAAACTAGCCTAGGTAGTACCTAGTAAGGTCTACTACCAAGTAGCGCCCCTATTTAAAGACGGGGTGTTACAGTTAAGATTCTTCAAGGGTTAAATATTTCTATTCCATTTACTGAAGCCCTTAATGAAATGCCTGCCTACACTAAATTTTTAAAAGAGATTTTGAGCAGGAAAAGATCTATTTCAGAGATGTCAAGGGAAGTCCGATCTATTAAGCTTCCAGAAAAGCTAGGTGATCCGGGTAAGTTTGCAATTTCAATTGGTATTAGGACTCACCGTTTTAAAGCTCTATGTGATCTAGGTGCCAATGCCAGTTTATTACCATTATATATCTGGACGAAGGCTAACATGGGACCACTGGAGCCTGTCAATATGAATCTCTACATGGCGGAAGGATCTTGTGTGAAAGCAACTGGAGTCGTGGATGACGTTCCTATCCAAGTTGGAAATTTTTTTGTTCCCAACGACTTCATTGTGCTAGATATACCAGAATACCCTGTGGTGCCAATCATTCTAGACAGACCATTCTTAGCCATCGCAGGGGCACATGTAGATGTCAGGAAGGGACTTCTCACGTTTGATAATGGAGAAGAGAAGGTCCAATTTCATTTCAACCCGGTCGTGAATGAGGTTGCTAGTTGCAGTACTGAAGAACCTACCTACCCACCATGGCTCGGTAATGATCCTTCTCTGAGTACAGAAACAAGCAAATTCAAGGAAGTCACATGTATCGAGGAGCCTACTAACCCAACATGGGTCGGTAACGACCCTAATATGAAGGATTACGAAGCTGGAGGTGGATTCAAGCCCGGTACCGCAGAATTTCCTAACCCAGATAGGTCGGTAATGACCAACTCTATCTCGTTACCGAGCCATCCTCTGAAAGACAAATGTGAGTCTTCTTGTTTTGATTTCATCAATTCCGGTCATGATCCTTTCCTACATCCTTTTTCTACACTTCCTCCTACTATGCATATTGTGAAGGAGTCGAAACCTCCTTGGTTTTCGAATTTTTCTAACCCTTATGTAGGAATTCCAAGCATACTTGTGGATGATAGAGGGCCAAATTTCTTGGAGAGAAGCTTTGAAGCTTTTCCATCTAAGTATGGGGTTTCTCTTGATCCTGACAAAGCTGGATGGAAGCCGCCCTGATTAGAGACAAGGTAAGTTCGTCGGGCTAATGACGTTAAACATAGTGCTTACGGGAGGCAACCCGCTTTTTGTTTTTATTTTAGTTTTTGCTTTCTTAGATCTTTTTGCTAGCTTTCTTTTGACTTGTTTTTAGCTCAGATTAGTATAGTAGGGATAGAAGTTTTTCTAAAGTGAATCAGGTAATACAAGAAGAAGACGAAGTGCTTAACAAAGAAGCACCATACTTGGTACAAGAGCAACAATGAGAAATCAGTATACAAGCAGGTTTGTTACCGACCTCTACATAACTTAGAAAATTCAGCAACCTCCTCCGTGATCAACTGTCTTCTTTAAGCAGCTTCAGCTTTATTTTGTGAGTTCCCTTTTCTTATCCTCTTTATTTTTATGTCTTTGCTTTAAACAGTGAGGACACTATTTGGTTTAAGTATGGGGTGGGGGAAAAGGAAACTCAGTTTTTGTATTGTTTTTGTGTTTGTGTCTTTGTTTGTGTTTTTAGGATTGATAATATTCCACTTAGATGTCCTATGATATGCTTTAACTTGCTTGATCATGTAATTCCCATAGCTTGTTTGGATAGCTTTGCCTGAATCATGTTGAAAAGTTGTTTTATGTGGAATACTTAGCTTGTGATGAAATTGAGCACATATGATCTTAGGTAGAAGTGACTTAAATCCAACAAAAATTGCTACCTTGTGAGTTGTTTTTGGCCTTATAGGGAGAACATAAAAAATTCCTCTTCTTTTCTTGTGTGATTCTCCTTATGCATATTATATCTTGTCATTGATATAGTTATCTATTTCTTGAGGCCTTTATGAGATATTAGTTCATTGCATTTGAAATAATATGATGGAGAACTTATTTCTTTAAACCACTTTTTATCTCTCTTTTTACCTACCTTATCATTATCCTCTTTTTGAAGCCAATTTGAGCCTTAAACCTTTTATTTTTAGCTCCACAAAATTATTCCCTAGACGAATTAGCTTGACCCTATCCAGGGATTAGGACTTAGTATTGGTTTGTTATGATTTTGTTGAGTAAGATGTTTTGGTTCAAGTGTGGGGAAATATGGGTTGGGTATTTGAAAAATCTTGCAGTTTATCATGCGAACGGAGTTTGGTTTTCTGTATGCACCGAGTAATGAAAAAAGAAATAGGGGAAAACAGAAAAAAATGCAGAGTCGTTACCGACCCCAGTATATCGGTACCGAGCCCCCTCAGAAAGGAAAAAAAAGAAAGATCATGAAAAATCCGAAAAAGAGTTGAATAATGAAAAGTGTGCATGAGCCAAATCCTCCTTGTTGTTTTTTAAGCATGATTAGTTGGGATATTAAGGGGGTTGAAAGAAATGAGTGTGCATAATTTTGAGAGAGTTTGGTTATCTTTTGAGAGTTTTGGTGAAGTGAGAGGTTTAGGAGTCTTTATTCCCGGATATTATTAGCACCACATAGGCAAATATTTTCCATGCCTATTTGTTATTACCAAGCCCCATTACAACCCGGCCGAATGGAAGCTTCTATGAAGTCTTTTCATTGAACCTAAGTTCTCTTGATGATTTTTATGTGTTTTGACATCTCTGGTGGAGAGTTTGGTGATATAAGTAACAATGACTATGTTGATTTTTGTATATTGGATTGAGTTGAGAGTTGTTACTATAAGCCTAAACACATGAGAGTTGAGTGAAACACAATACCCTTGTGAGGTTGGATTTTTAGTTGCTTTTGCTTGAGGTTGCTCTTATATGTGTGATGACATTAGATTCACTTTTCTATTTGATCTACTTGTGCGTATGATGTTGCTTTTTGATAAGGGAATTGACTTGATATATGTGTTGACGGTTTTGATTCTTGTCTTGTTGATTTCTTGAGGACAAGCAAGTCTAAGTATGGGGTATTTTGATATCCACCTTTTTAGTTATGTTTTTAGGGTGTGTTTTTGTGTGTTTGAGACTTTTTTCTTAGTTTTGTGTTTTTTTTTGAGTCGCTTTTTTTATTCGTTCGATTCTTTTTGAGTCGGTTTTCGTATTTGCTTAAGATATGGAGTCTACATAAGCTTTGGTGGTGTTTTTGTAGGTTTTGAAGCTGTTTTAAGCTCTTTTGAGGAAAGGAGCAAAACCGAGGAGAAGCACCAAAGGAATAAAACACTCAAGTAAAGAGGTGAAGAATCAAGTTAAAGCTAAGAAAGAAGTAGAGAAACTCGTTACAAAGACATAGGAAAAAGAATCGGGGTGTAACGAACCGCTACTGAAGTTTTACTCTCAGCTGTTTGCAGTGCTGAAGAGGGTTGATAACGACCTTGTTAGGCTCGATACCGAGGCTGGAGGGGTCGATACCGAGGTGCATAGGGTCGATAACGAGGTTCTCAAGAAAGGCAAAGAAGTGAAGAGTTCAGCAAAGAGTCCTACCGACCCTGACAGGGTCGGTACCGAGGCACTTGGAATCGATAGCGAAGACAAAGTCGGCGCAATTAAATATATTTTTATCCCTTCTTTAGATAGTTTTAAGGGATATATCTTTTAGAGATTTATTTCCTTATAGATAGATTTAGATAGAATAAGTCTTCTCTATAAATACTCTTGTTCTAGCTTTAGTTTTTACGATCCCACAATTAACCTATTTAGGGTAGAGAGTAGAGAGAGAGGGGCGTGAGGAGGCGTGAGGAGAGACGAGTGGAGATTGTGGAGGAACGCTTTGTTTGGATTCAAGTTGTAAGCTTTCTCTTTTATTTAATTCAGTTGTCCTTAGTTATGGTTTGTGAGTAGTCTCTCTCTCTCTAAGGTTGGGGTTAAACCCAACAATGGTTGTGTATGCTTGTTTGTGATCATGTCTTGATTGTTTTTATTGCATGAATCTATTCTCTTGTTCTTAATCCTTGAAATGAAAGTTGATGCGAAATTCTCATTCATAGTTGAAGCGAAAGCGGAAACCTTGAATCAGAATAGTCAATTTAGGGTTTTGAAGCGGAAGTGGATCAATCCTAATTGAAGTAGAAGAGATAGATAGTAAGTTTATTTATTTAGGGAAAGTTGATTGATTTACTTGCTTAAGTTAATGAAAGTTAGCGCCTTAAGTGATAAAAGCATGATCTTTATGTTTCATTAGCGTTGGCATTGCATGATTGTTGTTGTGTTGATACCTTTACCTTAGATTTTCTCTTTCCTTGCTAAAAACCCTACCTTTTGTTGATTTCTTGCACTCTAAGTAACAAAACTTGACACTAAGACTTTCTCCCGTAGACGAACCTAACTTCGCTATACACAGCGGGGTCTTGATTATAAATTTATTTGTTGTCAAGAAACCCTATCAACACGACCTATGTGCAACACTCGAAGAGGGACATAAATCGAGCCAAGGAGGAGGAAAAGGGGTTGGTTGTGCGCCTAATGCTAGGTTCCAGCCTAGGTCGTTCGCACCTATGTGCGATCATGCACCAGACCCAGGTTACAGCTGAGGTTGTGCACCATGGGACGTACGATCGTGCGCCTCGAGCCAATTATTGGCTTGGTTCATGTGCTATTTTCGAGACAGGCCAAGCTCGTGTTTGGGCTTGTTGAGCCTTGCTTATTTGATAGACTTCCCTTATATGTTTTATCTAGTTTATTTAGAAAAGAAAACTATGAGGTATGACATAATTCATAAGATGTAATAAAGTTTAACATAATTCACGCGGTAACCTTAAGGTATAGACAAAATTCTCAAATTAAACTTGTGGTTCAAACGAAATTTTTCACATAACCAAAAAGTTAAATTAACTTTCTTTTAAAAAAAAAAACAAAAAGAAACAAAAAATAAAATAAAAAAAACTAAAAAAACTAAAACTAAAAATAAAACTTAAAGATTTTAAAAATGGAAAAAATTTGACAAAAAATAATTTGACAAAAAATTTAAAAATTTTAACAAAATTTAGAAAAATTTTAAAAATTTTAAAAATTTTAAAAAAATTTAAAATAATATAATTTTTTTTAAAATATATAAAAAAATTTAAAAAATCTGAAAAACTCAAAAATATAAAAAAATTATCTCACATATTTAACTTAAATAGGTTTCTTAAAACAATTATTGATTACCATTTAGTCATTGACCAATGAAATTTTAAATTATTTGTATTATTAATGTTTTGCTTGTGAAATAATTAATGTAATTATTAGTATTTTCAATTATTTACATGATCAAAATTTACTTTATTCACAAATTATTATTATTGGTATTTAAAACTATTTATGCAAATAAATTTAATAACACAAAAAAAACTAACTACAATTAATGAAAAGTTTTGTTTTAAATTAATCATATTTTGAACATTTTCTTCTTAAAATAACATTGTTTGACCTTTATAAATTAAGAGTTTGGTTCAAATGAAACAAAGTCTTATCCTAAAACGTGAAACGAATGCACTTTTCCTAGTTCATAGTGCACTTTTCATACAAAAGTGCATTGTAAAATACAAAAAGTGCAATACAAAAAATGCACTACAAAAAGTACGAAAAGCGCACTCTGAAATAGAAAAAGTGCACTACGAACTAGGAAAAGTGCATTCGTTTCAAGATAAGTGTTCGTTTCAGGATAAGAGTTCGTTTCATTTGAACCAAACTCTAAAAATTAAATAATGAAAATTTAAGTTATTTGATAAAAAAATTTAAAAATTCTTAACTTAGATAAATGGAAAAAATGTTTTAATAGCTTTTTAGCTGATTAAGTTATAAGGTAAAAATATAATAAAAGTTGGAAGATATTGAATAAAACTATTATTTGATATTAAGGTAGTAAATAATATTATATTTTAAGATTGTTAATAAATCAATTTTTTATAAACAAATTTAATGATTAAAGTTAATTTTAACCTTTTTAGGTTGTTGATGAATTTCGTGTGAATCTCAAGGTTATTATGCAGATTTTTATAAACCTTAGGGTTACCGTGTGAATTATGACAAACTTTGGTACACCTCATGAATAATGTCAAATCTCAAGGTTACCACGCGAAATTTCCGTTTTTATATTTTAGGAGTTATTATTGTTTGGGTATTATTTTATTGTAAAAATATTTTCATATTTAAGTTAATGAAACCCTAGAGAAAGGGCGTATCAATTTTATGTAAATATCAAAGAACACAATTGTGTCTTCCCTTAAAGGTGAGAAGCTTTCAACTAAGGATCGCGAGAAGTGGTGCCATATTAATTCTAGATTCTTGAGATTTGAGACTAGGGTTATTATGTTCATGGTTGCAATTCAATTTGTGAGATCGTGTTGGGTTCTTTCAACTCCATTCAAGATTGTGTTCGTGAGAATCGAGCATAAGGTGATTTGACATCCTTTCTAATCCAACTAAGAACAATCAAACCGAACCTTTGACGAGAGATTCGTCATTAAGTGCTATCAATCGTCGAGATTTCAAGGTTGCGAGTAATCCTATCCTCGATTTTGTTTGTCCAATTCATTAATTTCAGCACCGCAATTGCGTAAACCCTAGCAAAAAAAACCTAGATCTCGAATTTGTTTGTTTTATTTCTTGTGTGCCAACCCACCAATTGTCTACCACCACCACCGAATTTTGCCAACACCTAATCCCAGCACCCACTTTTGTTCAATACCACCACCGAACCACCACCACCTCACCGCCCACCTTCTTTTCTCCGTTCTTTGAGCCGTAGGTACTTTCTTATATTACTGCTTTGTTATTCATTTGATATATAAAAAAGCAAGTCTGATCATTGGTGTACCTCACAAGAAAGCTCATGTTTTTTGGTCGAAACATATGCAAACTCCTCTTTGAATAAAAAAGACCTATTGTTAGTTTGTTACACAAAAAAACTACTACAATTCATTATTCTTCTTGCTTGTGTGTTGGATGTACCACTTGAGTCAAGTGAGAAACATCTACATATATATCTACAAATGAAATAAAATTTTGTGCTTGTGTTTCAATTGGTGTACCAATCAAAAGTTTGTTCACATATGTGAGAAAGACCATTGTTAGACAATTACAAACTTATACAAGCAGTTTTAAGAAAGGGAGTGGTTGCAACTTCTTGTCTTATTTCCTTTGATTCCTTGTACCTTGTTTTTGCGTTGTTTTTTATTGAAATCGTGAAATCACATCTTAATCAACATTAGGATCTATTTGTTGTTGCATTTCGACATTGTATTGCTTGTTTGTTACGATGTCGTAGGATCACGAGACATAAAAGGTGTTTGAGGATTTAGATGTGTCACGCAATACTCGGTGTGCGACATTGATCACATGATTTGTTAATTGCCGCCATGGCTCAGACAAGAAATCCGAGCTGAATTTAGAGCTGAAACGCACTAACACATTCGCCTTGAAGAAACTATTGACAATCCCTTCCATATGGACCCATAAGTTGGTGGTTCTTTTACCTATTGTTCAGAACCATATTGCGTCGTCAATGGTATATAGGGTAGAGGTTGAGGAATAGGAGGCAGTGGAGGCCATGGAGTCTTACTCAACCCACACTACGAGTACACGGGCAATCGGGACTGCCACAAAAACTTGGATCATAATGATAATGGACCACGCCGCTTGGATAGAGGGCATCAAGTTTAAAATTCCTAAATTTGCAAGTACAATCAATCTAGAGGCGTATGTGGAGTGGGAGCAAACGACGGAGAACATCCTTCGTTATTAGCGCTATCTAGAGGAAGAGAAAGTGGAACTTACCACTATTCATTTCACCGAAGTTGCATTATCCTTTTGGATGCAAGACTATGCTGATAGAGAATATGAGATGAGAAACCCCATTTCTACATGGGATGAGTTGAAAGAGGCCATGTGATAACGGTTTGTACCCTATGATTATGATCAATGACTTTAATTTTGTTTAGACTGTCTTCTCCAAGGCACTCTTGCTCACATGAGGAGTTTTACTCAAAGATGCGTCAATTGCTGCTACGAATTGGTATTCACTATCGTGATAAAATTATTATCTCTAAATTCATTTCTCTTCTTAATAGATATATTGGTTAACTTGTTGAACAAAAGCGTTATACTAATATTATGGACGCTTTGCATCATGCTAACATGTTGTATGAGCAAAATCAGTTAAGAATAACATGTACATGTTTTACTAATGGGAGGAATTGGCCTCAACAAGTGATGCTGCCATCACAACAACCTAGGCAAGCGACACAACAAGTGGGGCGTCCATCGCAACTGAAGCCACGTCCGGGTTTGTGGTCCACATGTCCATAAACACCACAAGGTCCACCTAAGGAGGCTTCAAATTAAATTCTCTTGCAGGATGTATAATGCTACAAGTGCCAGAGTAGAGGTCTTTTTGCTTGTGATTATGATAATACAAAAGCCATTCTCATGACAACTTTTGGAGAATATGCGGTTCAAGAGGAGGATGAATCATAAGTGGATTATGATGTCATGGAGCCTATCAATGACACATCACCAAATGAGGAGGATGAGGCATTTGAGCTTAAATACAAATTGGTTTTTGGTGAACCATTTATTGTGGAGAAGTTTGCTTTACATGTCGAGCCCATCATTCAACCAAACCAAATGGAGACAATTTTCCATACTCGTTGCTTCATTAATGGTAATGTTTGTAGTGTTATTATTGATAGTGGCTCATGTTTCAATTTGATTGATCGAGAACTAGTTGAATGCTTTAATCTTCCTACTTTCGATAGACCTACTTTTTATGAATGGAATTGGCTTAATTCTAATGGTTCAGATTCTATCCAAGAGAAGGATAAAGGTTAATTTTCTATTGGGGATTACACCAATGTAGCCCTTTGTGATGTGCTTCCTATAGATGCTTGCCCTTTGCTTTTAGGATGCGCTTGGCAATATGATAGAAAGGCCATTCATGAAGGATTTGCTAGCCAAATTTACTTTAATCTTCATGTTAGCCGTGTTACTTTGTTCTTTATGTTCCTTAAGAGTGCTTACAAGATCATGTTGAAAGAAAACAACGATGCCTCATACGAGATGAGGAGAAGAAGAAATTCACCTTTAAACTGGGGCTCAATGTTCATGCTAAGAAAAAGAGTGCCCCATTGGATGAAATCAATCCAAAGCATCTTTTGCTAGCCCGAGCTAGTGAGGTTGCTAGTACACTAAAGGGAAGTAACCCGTGCTACTTACTCTTATTTAAAGAGTCATGTGCGGTTTTGGATTCTCTACACAATTCCGTTAATTTAGCGACCACATGTTCGCCAAAGCTAAGACCAAAAAATAAAAACATTAGCGACAACTTACTCGATGGCCGCTAAAACTTTGCGGAAGATTTTGGCGCTAGTATTTAGTGACCAAGTGGTCGCTAAATACAACAACAATGTGGTAGTTACATACTACCCTGTGTATAGCGACCACTTGTTCGCTATTTTTTGCGGCCAAATGGTTACTAAATACGGGGCATTATGTAGCGACTGCTTGGTCGCTAAATATTGGCGCCAAAGTAGCCAAATTTTGAACGCGCTGGATTTAACGTCCATGTGGTCGCTAAATACCATCGTTGCCAAAAATGCGGGAAAATTACCACGGATTTAGCGACCATGTGGTCATAGAATACCTATAAAACAACCTTTGAAAAAATATTTACATGTGCAAAGATGAACATTTTTGTTTGTAATTAGCGACCACATGGTCGCTAACTACAACTTTTAATTCAAAATGAAACTTATATTGGTTTACATGTAAAAAATGCGTCAATGGATGTATTTACGTATTATTGACAAATTTTTGTATGGCCAGTTTGTTACTAACATTGAACCATTTATTGAGTTCTACAAGTTTGTGTAAAGATTTAGCCTATGAGAAATAAGATGTCCTTGTTGGAAGTGCAAGGACAGGAAACTGATTTCAGTAGATGATGTGTGATATCATCTTGTTAAGGTGGGTTTTGTTCCTCACTATTACTAGTGGATTTCCACGAGAGACATATGAAATGTTTGTTGTATTGTTGCTAGGTCTAGACAAAATGATTGTTGTATTGGCACCGATCCAATACCAATAGTATTTGGGTATCATAATCAAACGGAGCAGCTGGTTTATGATGGTTTTAATTCCCGAACTCATTATACTGATCCCGTCCAGAATGAGGAGGTAAGGACCAAGAGAGAGCAATATTATCATGAAGCATCCATTCCCGATGCACAATGTATGTACGATATGTTGGCCGCCGCGAATAGGAAGTTGTGGCTTGGATGTGATGTCACCCAGTTGGAGGCACCGATTGAGCTACTTAATCTCAAGTCAAAGTTAAGGTTGATGAAGTGAGGATACTTAATTTTAGATTTCCGCGGACGCGTATCTCACCTTGAGACAACATTACCATCCTCGTATTACGACATAAAAAAACTGGTTGAGGCTCTCGGTCTGCCGTACGAAGCCATAGATTGTTGCCCAAATTCTTGTATGATATACCGGTGTGTAAAGGTAGAATACGTGTCTTGTAAGATATTTCAATATCCTAGATGGAGGCAAGGCAAGAAAGAGCTCACTCCCTACTCTCGTATGTTTTACTTGCCAATAACTCAACATTTACAGAGATTATATGCATCGGTGGTGATTGCTGAACACATGTGATTGCATGCAGAGCACATACAAGTTGAGGTGATGCAACATCCGTCGGATGCAAAGGCATGAAATCATTTCGATGTAGTATGGCTAGATTTTGCCTCAGAATCGTAAAATGTTAGACTAGGTTTGTGCACGGACGGTTTCAATCCGTTTGGATCAACGGGCACCAATACTCTTCATGGCTTGTGATTCTGACACCCTACAACCTTCCATCGTCAATGTGTATGAGAGACAAGGTTATATTTCTGACAGTTATCACTACCGGAAAACGCGTATCATAGCTAGGAAATTCCGGTGTGGTTAAGTTTATGGGTAACTGCCACAACATCCCCACTAATCTCAATTTTTCTTTCTGTTTATCCATGAAATTCATGGTTGGGACTTGTAATAACTGTGGTTTTTAAGGATATTTTTGAATTTTTCTCAGATATCCTTTTAACCTCTTTGTCCGTTTTTAACACTTAATCCAATATTTTTGTTGGAATTTAAATCCTAGAAAATTCTTGGTGATATCCTAAAATCACAAAGAAATGATTTTATGGATCGATGTGAATTCTAGGATTTTTCAATGGAAAAAGAATATTTATTGGATAAGCCGTCTTTTTAATTATGTATTGTAAAGGATTTAAAATACGAAATGGAAGCCTTAAAAATTGAGGGCAACGTGATAAAATCATGGAAAATTGATTTTATTGGTCTGCATAATTTACGAGACGTTTTTCGTTTAGTAAGTTTTTCCACCCGAGGTACATAATTTTACCGCTTTAACGCGAATTCCGTTCCGAGACAGGTTTTTTTATTTATTTAAAACCCATCACTTCTCTGCCTTATTAAGGAAGGAACCAGAGCGAAAGAATCAGGAAGGAACTCGAACAAAATGGAGAAACAGAGGAGGAGAGTTTGAGCGAGAGATCGAAGGAACGCCGAACTTGGTTGCCTGATTTCTTCACCAATCGGCTGCCTCCCTCTTCCTCGCCTTCCCTGCCAGTTCATCTCCCTCTTTCCCCGTTGTGCAGCAGCAGCCAGTACCAGTGAGAGAAGCAGGAAGAACGACGGACTCGGGAAGAAAGAATTCGAACTCTTCATTGCCGACGTATCCTTGCCTCGCTAAACGTCGTCGCCGGAGACCACTCTCTTGGGCCAGCCACCAGCAGATGCCTCACGAACCATCACGGCTCGAGCCAGGGTGAGCTCAGCCCGTGCCTAGCTTGTTGCTTCGAACCGCGGGAGCTCCCTCGCCCTTTTGTTATTTGCAGGCTCCGGTGGGAGTTTCGGCCGCCGTCGACCACCTCTTTTAGCCACTGTTGGACCACCCACCACGAGGGCCGCCACCGGACAACACCCAGCCACCATTGGGCTCTTGGATCGAGCCATTAATGAACCAAACGAGCAATGGGCTCAAGTAAAGGTAAAGGTTGAGCTTAATTAATTAGCGGTTTGGTTGCGGAGCCACTGTAAGGACCTTTTGGTTCCACTTTGCTAATTAATTTTTAAGTTTTTAAGATCTTTACGTTGATACGGTCTCACAGGTTTAAACCGCTCGTGAAACGGACATCCGGATCTTCAGTTATAGCGAATACAAGTTTTAACATCGCTTGGCAGGTAAAGGACTTCAGACAATTACTCAGGATTCGTTGTTAATCAGTATGATCTGAGATTTGGTCACCTTTAAGAACCGTTACTAATGAATAATTTTTATTTAGAAAATTGTTTCAAAAGTGAAACGGTTAGTTATTTATAATTTCACCAAGATGGCTCCTTAAAGCCTAATAGCTAAGGATTAATTATAAATCGATATACGGAAATCAAGTCGTTTATCGATTAGGAAATTGTAGAATTTGAGTATACAACTAAGAAGTGTATCTGTGAGCTCGTTGTTGAGAAATCTTTTTGTTATATTTGGCAGAAGGGTGATAAAGATTACTGTTGGAATTACTAAGAACGTTGAGCACGCCTTCTAAGGCAAGTTGACGATTCTCTCTTGCGTTATTGTTTTAATGAGGAATTGAATTCCATTTAATCTTCATGTTGGGAATAATCTGTGTGTTGAATAAAGTTTGATAGGTTGTTATTTTGTTAGAAATAACGACCATGTCGTTATTTCAGTTTTGCGCTAGAACTGAACTTAGGACCGTTGTGTGACCTTGTGTGTTTAGCTGTCTCATGATGAGACATTGTTGTGAAGTAAGATAGTTAGAGATGGGAGTTTAGACTCCAAAACATCTCTTTAGTGGTCCTATGCTGAAACACTGTTGTAAAATAGGTAGTCCAGGGGTAGGAGCCGAGTCTCCAATGACCTCTTTATAACAAAGTCTGTATTGGGGGGCGTAGCTTGCTAGCAGATCCCAATATTGGAGTCATGAATCATGTCTCGCTCCAAGTTGGATGAGGACAATGGTGGACTCTAGCTAAGTGCAAAAAGGAACTGATGTGGGTCAAGTGGTCACGGATGAAATAGGCCCTCTCACCCTGACGATATCAGTTACAATGAATTTATCGGCAGCAGTTGGGTCGATTAAAAGTTATTAAAATGAATGTGTAATGTGAAAATCATAAAAAGAAGAAAGTGCGATAGGCACGTTAATGTAACTAAATGGTTAGTTCTTTTGATAACTATTCTTGCTCCTGATTAAGAATGATTCTTAATCAAACTTTGATTAAGTTAAGTTGTTTAGTCGTTGAAGACGTTTATGAATTTTGTGTGGCTAGTATAAGTTTCCATTAATCGTTTATGCTTCTTAAAGGAACCATAAGTTGTGGTGTTCTCTCTCTTGATTATGCAAGTCTCCTTCTTATTCTTTATAAGACTGCCAACTGTTGGATCATAATCCGAGCCTAATCGGATTTTGATGCCAATATGTTTAGTCACAACCATAAGAACCAAGTTAGTTTTTCCACTTGCTTAGTCTTTCATTAGACTAACCCGTCCATCTTCTTTCTTTTATATGGTCGGCTGGTGTCCACCGTGGTATACGACAAATCAGGCTCTACTTGGAAGTTGATTCAAGAGGTGAATCCAGAGGTTTGAAGCTTTAGAAGTTGAAGAAAGGTTTCCAATGGCTATGCTTGAGTGAAGTTCTTGGTTAAGTTGCTGCAAAGCGAAGTGGGAAAGAAGTTAAGAACTTACGGAAAACTTTTTAAAGACTTTGTTCAAATAGGAGGTTGTTCTATTTATTTATTCTTTATAAGTTAAGGTTTGTATAAGACCTTTTACTTGTTTTTCCGCTGTAATATTTTACTTAATTTTGTTAGGTTTTAAATGGTTTCTTTTACCTTGTTCTAGTAAGTTCTGTCAGGTTAAAGCCTTGGGTAACTCTGGTTTAGTCCTAATCGGGGTTATTGGCGGTAATACCTCCAGGGTAAGTAAGGGGGATGTTACAGAAGTGGTATCAGAGCTAAAAGTTCCTAAGTCTTGCTTAAGACTTTCATCTTCTATATAGAATTACGGAGAATTCTATATGGGTGTTATCATAGAACCATTATGGAAAATGGTTAAGTTGCAAGGGTAAACTCGAGAAGAGATAGAAAGAGAAAGAGGAATAAGTTGCTAATAACTTTTGAGAAAAAGGTTTTGTGATGGATGTTTGAGACCTTGGAAATGAGAGTGGATTCCGAGAAGGATCCATAATAAGAGCATGTGAAGATTTCCCTGGTTGAACTGGTATTAGATCAAGTTCTCAACAGATTCGCTTCTTTCTCTCAAGAGTTTGAAGTGCATGTACCCTTGTCGTTCTTTTCCTGTTGACAAGAAAACTTTTGTGAGTTTTGAAAACCAAATAGTATACTTCTTGAAGACTTCCTCTTTAAAAAAGTTTTTACTTTAGCTCGTATAATGAAGGATTCTAAACTAAGAATTTTTCTTGAAAAGGTCATGATTTAGAGCTATGCGAAAGGAATTGGTAGTTTCCTTGTTTGAAATGCGTATGTTAATGCTTTGTTTGTAAAAAGGAAATTCTGAAGTCAAGTTTCTTTGAGACTGAAGTTATATGATTATGAATTTTTACAAAAATACTTTCTTAAAAACTCAAAGTTTTGAAGTTGAGTTTCAAGAAAAGTAGAAGTTGGAATCTCTACTTTTGGCCTTAAGATTGGAAAATCTTGACAAGGTTGGAGTGTTATGAAAGTTCAATGTGGATGGTGAGGTGATATAAGAATATTGAAAAGAAAAGGATTATCTTTGGAAACTTTCTTGAACAAATTGTGTTGGTAAGTCTATAGTATAGAATCTTGGATATTCTATATTTTCTATTGTTTGGAAGTGAGAGTACGAGCTTTGAAGTGCTCAAGTGTTTGATCAATTAAATTGATAATCTAATGGAAATGCCACTTAATTCTAATCCGATTCAAACTCGGATTCCTATATGTGTTGTACCTTTAAGTTGAAAGGGATTGAGAATCCGAAACGACATGGGAATCTTTTGTGACTATGGTAAGGAAGAAAGGAGGGATGTTGGTTCAGTAAAAGCTGTGTATAAGTGGTTAATCATCAAGGTTGTGATGGATAAGGTGGATTGGTTAAAATGGATTAAACAAGTAGAAGTTCATCGGTAATGTGTTTATATTCAATTAACCACTTAATGCAAGTGTTGATTGATCGGGATGAATTATTGGTACTCAAGTGTTTAACCCAGAAGGCTATTCTATTGGAATTTTGTAACATTATGCCAGTTCGGGGTAAGGATATGAGGCTTGAGATGTTTAATCAAGTAGTAAGAGAATCAATGCTAAAGACATTTCTAAGTTGTCAATGGTACGAACTTATGTTTCTTCAAGGATAGAAACAATGAGGTTCAGGATTTAAAAAATTACTCATAGAATGATTTTGGTATAACTATCTGTGTTCTGTAAACAGTTGGGAGGAAAATCTCAATCATACAATGTTATGATCAATAAGGTTTAGACCATAACCCTGGGAAGTAATTTTACCTATGGTTGGGTTCTGAACATTATATATTAGTCAAATCCAATGCCTAAGGTGGTATAGTTGAAATTGTTAAGTGTTAGGTGATCTCCCAACAATAAGTTCTTCCCTTCCAAAGTGGGTTGAAATTAAGATAATAAAAAGGAATATTTCATCTTTGCATAACTATGTGAGAAGAGAAGACAATAATGGAAGATATCGGTTTGTTTAACCAAGGTAGAATTTGGAAGGATCTCCAAAGGTTATGTGGAGCCATGTACTTCCATATATGATAAGGAATTGGAAATTGAAAGAATTTCCTTATGTAAGGATAAAAAGGGTAGTAAATACCATGGGACTTGTTATAGAGTAAGTTTGTTTACTTTTGAATATAGGAGTTGAGATGACAAGTAAGCTCCAGAAGATCTATGGTTTTGGAGAATAGATGAACTCAAGCTTTGAATTCTAGTGGGGAATCATTAATACTTCATCTTAAAGCAATATGTCAAAATGATAATCAAATCGAGAATGATCTCAGGAGAATCTATGTTATAAGTATAAAGATGTTGAAATCTTTTCTTTAGTAAGGATTGCAAGTAAATGAATTCAAGTACTCAACCTTTTTATTGGAACTTGTAAAGTTAAGATGAGTTCTGACCAAGTCATATCAAATGAGGATTACTTCATACTATGGAGTACGGAAAAGTATGATAGTGTATTGGAAGTGAGGAAAGGTCAAGGTATGTCACCAGGAACTACCTTGAAGAAGAAAAGAAGTGTTAATACTTCAAAAGGGAAGTGATGTGTTTTGTAACATCCTCGACCATAGAGCATACGTCATATTGCATTTATATAATGTTAATAGCATATGCATGACATATTGACATGATATATAGTGAGTTTTTAAAAGTAATATTTATTTTAAAAAAAATTTTAAGTAAAATTTAATTAATAATTATTTCAGGGTAAAGTTTGTAGTAAAGAAGATTTAAGGGTGAAAAGTGCAATTCTTTAAAAAAAATTGCCGACTTCTCTTGAAAGTTGAAACCGACATTGCATATATTTATATGTTGTTCATGTTCATTATCAACATACGCAAACAAAAAAAACATGCAGAGAGTTTTTGAGAGAAAAATTAAAAGAGTTTGATTTCGGTTGTTTTTGGTTGGATCTGGTACAAGATTTCTTCTATCGGGTTTTAATCTTGAAGTACAAGTGTGATTTGGTAAGTTTTAACTAGTTAATAGTTTATTTAGATTTTACTAATTTTTCTAGATCTAGACCTACAGTTGATTTTAATTTGAAAATCGGTTGATCTATAGTTTTCAGAGGGTGTTTTCGATATTGGATTTATATTCGGTAAAAGATTTCAGAGTATTTTTAGGGTTTTGTTTTGTAAGGATATTAGGGAACCCTTTGATCAAGTTTTTCAGAAAGGTTTGAACTAGAAAAATGTTTTTCTATATATATAGTTTATTGTTGTCAAGTTTTAAAGGATTTGGAATTATGCACAAGAAGTTATTATGCATACTAGCATTTCATTGCATTTTGGGGTTAGAGTTTGTAAGAGTAAATAGCCTAATTTGCATTGGGTTACATATAGGAGCCCAAGTAATATACCATAGACAAAGTCAAGGGGGAGAAATATAGTATCTGTCTTAAACAGGTGAGTATAGACCGGAGATTCAACCCTATGTGCTATATGTTCTATATGGATATATGTGCTATATGGATACGTGTACTATATGAGTTATTTGGATACATGTGTTATATGTGATAGCTTTGAAATTTTCAGAGTTGTTTGCACAAAAATTATGTTAGCAGATGACATATGATATATGATTACAGGATGCACTTGATTGCATAGCATTTTGCAATGAGATTTAAAAGTACATGTGATTGTCTCGCCCTGAATTCGTATTACAGGACCTACGGGTCATACAGGATCTACGGATCATACAAGACCTAGGGTCATACAGGATCTTCGGATCATACAGGATCTACGGATCATACAGGACCTACGGGTCATAATGAGGAGATCTTCGGATTTCATTCTTAAAGGGACCATAAGAGTCCATATACAGTAAACCCGGGGCAGATTCAGGCTTGTACAGTTCACAGAATAATAAATCGGATACTTTGGCATTTGCATTTGCATAGTAAATTCATATATGACATGTATATTATGTATGAATATGTATATTGACCAATTGCTTGGCTTTGTGTGAAATAATTGATGATGATTTATATTTACTAAGTATGCGACTCACATAAATCGCAAAATAATTTTTCAGGCTCAGCTAGAACTTACTGGCGTGTGTCTCTTTTAGAGGTCACATTCATACAGGTCGGCCGGCTGAAGCTTAATGCAACCTTCTCCTCCTCATTTTGCATCTTAGACATATGGGTTGTAATAGAAGTTAGAATAATAGATGTATTAGCATAAGAAGTAACTACGTATATGTGTGTGTGTGTGCAACCCTTTATGGTTGTTGCTTTCTGCTTTGTGCTACCATGGATAGTTGCTATATGTGAATTATCTGTTTATATAAGAAATAAGTTATTACTAAGCATACGTCATAGGGTATAAGGGTGTCACAGTTAGTTTTTGGTATCAGAGCAGGGATATGATTCTTTAGGGGCATTCTGCATTCATAAGCATATGTAATTGACATTAGAGTTGCATTTAATTGAATAGGAACATGGAAATGCATGAGCATGATGCACAAAGGAGAGAAGGTTCAGTCGTGCCACGTCAGTCTATAGGAGCATCTCATACAGTACCACATGAGCATACATCTCATACACATGCACCGATAGAACAGGAAGTACAAGGACCAGCTATAGGGTCTAGAGGCAGGAATTTCAAAAAGCTTCGTAAGTTGGGAGCAGTTGATTTCTATGGGACTACAGATCCTGCAGAGGCTGAGACATGGCTTAAGAGAACAGAGAGAGTATTCGGTATGATGAGATACACAGAAGAGGAAAGGTTTGATTTCTCAGTATCACTTCTACAGGGGGATGCTTTTGACTGGTGGGAAACTGTTTCACCTGCTACAGTACAGTGTCCAGTTCTTACATGGGAAGATTTTGTCACTGTTTTCAAAGATAAGTATATGCCAGAGGTATATCGAGATGCAAAGCAGAATGAGTTTTTGTCTCTTAAGCAAGGAAATATGTTTGTGGCTGAGTATGAAGTTAAGTTTACCCAACTATCGCATTATGCAGCTGCCAATGTGGCAACAGAGAGAGATAGGTGCAGGCGTTTTGAGGATGGATTGTCCTATAATATCCGGAGTAAGATTACGTCGTGGGATCTTCTTACTTTTACAAATTTGCATACTGCAACAATTAGAGCAGAGACACTGTTAAAGAAAAGACAAACATTCTTCCAAAAGAAAAAGAGGGAATCATCAATTCATATGGGTGATTCGAGTGGAAGGCCATCGAAGCGTCAGTGTTTTTCCTCTCCAACACCAACATTTGGCAGAGGTGGCTCAAATATTCAAAGAGGTGGACACACCTCGACTTTTGTACGTGGTGGTGATAGAGGACCAGGGATGACAGTACAGACACGACCAGTGTGTACTTATTGTGGTCGATCTCATATGGGAGAGTGTCGAGTATTAACTGGAGGGTGTTTTACCTATGGACAACAAGGTCACTTTTACAAAGAATGTCCAGTTAGATCGAAAACTGGAGGAGCAGCATCTAAAACAACTGTACAAAATGTTCAATCAGAAGCACCGGTATGGAGTTATGGTAGAGGTCGTGGAAGAGGTCAGAACATGAATAACACTTCTAGTAGAGGAAGACCACAAACACATGAATCTCGACCACAGGGTCAGGCTCGAGTTTTTGCTATGTCACAACAGGAAGCATCCAAAGCATCCGAGGTTATTACTGTTAAACTTTATTTACATGATCTTGAGATACATACATTAATAGATTCAGGATCCACGCATTCATTCATATCATCTACCATAGCATCTCAAGTGCATAAGAAACCTGAACCATTAGATCACAGTTTAGGAGTACAGACTCCCTTGGGGGAAATAGTAAAGGTACATACAGTATATCGAGATAGTATAATACGAGTGAATTCAGTAGAGTTACCAGCTGATCTGATCTTGCTATTCTTGTATGAGTTTGATGTCATTTTGGGCATGGACTGGTTGTCAAGACTTCATGCTAAAGTAGATTGTTATACCAAAGAAGTAGTTATAGAATCGCCTGGGAAATCTAGAGTGATTTTCTATGGTGATAGACAAATGGTTCCCACTTGCCTAATATCTGTAACAACAGCTTTTCGCATGATCAAAGAGGGATGTGAGGCATATTTGGCCCATGTAATAGACCGTACAGTTAAATGTGATGAGGTTGGAGATATTCCAGTTGTTAAAGATTTTTCAGATGTGTTTCCAAAGGATCTCCCAGGATTGCCACCTGATAGAGAGATAGAGTTTACTATGGAGTTAATGCCAAGTACTGCACCGATTTCTATTCCTCCATATCGCATGGCTCCACTAGGGTTACAGGAACTGAAGAAACAGTTACAGGAGTTGTTAGATAAAGGGTTTATTAGGGCTAGTGTATCACCTTGGGGTGCACCAGTTTTATTTGTTAAAAAGAAAGATGGTACCTTACGGTTGTGCATAGATTACAGAAAGTTGAATCAGGTGACAGTGAAGAACAAGTATCCATTGCCAAGAATAGATGATTTATTTGATCAACTTCAGGGTGTAAAGGTATTTTCAAAGATAGACCTTCGGTCAGGATATAATCAGTTAAAGATAGCTAAAGATGACATTACCAAGACAGCATTCAAGACTCGATATGGGCATTATGAGTTTCTCGTAATGCCATTTGGTTTGACTAATGCACCATCAGCATTCATGGCTTTGATGAACAAGGTGTTTCAACCTTTTCTAGATAGATTTGTGATCTTCTTTATTGATGATATATTGGTATATTCACGAAGTAAAGAGGAGCATGCTGATCATTTGTGTACCGTGCTACAAGTCTTGAGAGAAAAACAGTTATATGCTAAACTGAGTAAGTGTGAATTCTGGTTGGATCATGTGGTATTTTTAGGACACATAGTATCTGGAAGGGGTATATAGGTCGATCCTAAGAAGGTTGAAGCAGTGGTAAATTGGAAAGCACCAACTACAGTTACAAAAGTTCGTAGTTTTCTTGGGATGGCTGGATACTACAGACGATTTGTTAAAGGATTCTCTATTGTAGCTGCACCACTCACCAAATTGTTGCGGAAGAATGCTCCATTCTATTGGAATGATGCATGCCAACAGAGTTTGATGAGTTAAAGTACCGTTTGACTACAACCCCAATACTGGCAATTCCTACAAGTACAAGAGGGTTTGTTGTTTACACTGATGCTTCATATCAAGGTCTTGGTTGTGTTTTAATGTTGAATGGAAAAGTAATTGCTTATGCATCAAGACAATTACGGCCACATGAGGTTTCTTATCCTGTACA
The DNA here is from genome assembly GCA_964016875.1 of Fallopia convolvulus. Lineage (NCBI taxonomy): Eukaryota > Viridiplantae > Streptophyta > Magnoliopsida > Caryophyllales > Polygonaceae > Fallopia > Fallopia convolvulus. The sequence continues at coordinate 37,279,074 of OZ024722.1, forward strand.
TGATTTAGAGCTGGCAGCAGTAGTTTTTGCCCTAAAGATTTGGCAACATTATCTATATGGAGAAACATTCCAAATCTTTACAGATCATAAGAGTTTGAAGTATTTGATGAGCCAAAAGGAATTGAACATGCGGCAGAGGCGCTGGATGGAGCTACTGAAAGATTATGATTGTACAATCGAGTATCATCCGGGAAAGGCCAATGTTGTAGCAGACGCTTTGAGTAGAAAGTCCAGTGGTATGATGGCCAACATGCACATGACTTTATTGTCAGATTTGATTGCTTTGTGAGGTCTAAATGCCAAACTACAGGTTGACACAGATGTAGTACTATTTGCTACTTTGGAGATTCGGCCAATGCTGAGACAGAAAATTAAAGATGCACAAGTAAGAGATGAAAAGTTGGCAGGAATTATAGAACAGGTTCAACAAGTTAAAGATACGCCATTTGTTATTCAGAATGGCACATTGATGTTTGACACCAGATTATGTGTACCTGATGTTGATGATCTGAGACGAGAAATTTTAGATGAGGCACATAATGCACCATATGCTATGCACCCTGGCACAACAAAGATGTATCATACCTTAAAGCAACATTATTGGTGGCCAAAGATGAAGAAGGACGTTGTTGAATTTGTTTCTAAATGTCTTACTTGTCAACAAGTCAAAGCAGAACACCAAGGACCTACAGGTATGTTGAAACCTTTATCTATTCCGGTCTGGAAATGGGAGCGGATTACGATGGATTTTGTTGTGGGATTACTACGAACACAAAAAGGAAATGATGCTATCTGGGTGATTATTGATAGATTGACTAAGTCAGCACATTTCTTGCCTATACGTTGGGGTTGTTCATTGGATCAATTGGCAGAGATATACATGAAGGAAATTGTTCGACTTCATGGAATACCAGTGTCCATTGTATCAGATAGAGATCTTAGATTTACTTCTCATTTTTGGGAAAGTTTTCAAACAGTTATGGGGACCAAATTGCATTTCAGTACAGCTTATCATCCTCAGACAGATGGGCAGTCAGAAAGGACTATACAAACCTTAGAAGAAATGCTTCGTGCTTGGGTTATTGAATTTCAGGGTTCATGGGATAGGTATATTCCACTGATGGAATTTGCTTACAATAATCAATTTCATAGCATCATTGGGATGGCACCATATGAGGCATTGTATGGAAGGAAATGTTGAAGTCCTTTATATTGGGATAAAGAGGGTGCAGAAATTTTAGAAGGGTCGGAGATTATACAAGACACAATTGATAAGATTGATATAGTAAAGAACAAAATGAAGGCGGCACAAGATAGACAAAAGAGCTATTTTGACCAACATCGCAAAGAGATGGATTATCAGGTTGGAGATAAGGTATTTTTACGAGTTTCTCCATGGAAAGGTGTCATGAGATTTGGTAATAAAGGAAAACTGAGTCCTCGGTATATTGGGCCATATGACATCATAGAGAAGGTGGGGCCATTGGCATACAGATTAGCATTACCATCAGAATTGGCTCAGATTCATAATGTTTTCCATGTTAGTATGTTACGACAGTATCGATCTGATCCATCACATGTGTTAAAGGATTCAGAAGTACAACTTGCAAAGAATTTGAGCTACATAGAGGAACCAGTCATGATAACGGATTACAGAATCAAACAGTTGTGGAATAGGGAGATTTCGATGGTTAAAGTAATTTGGAAGAATCATGGTATAGAGGAAACGACTTGGGAAACTGAGGATAATATGAGAAAGTCATATCCGCATTTGTTTAATGGTAATTGATTCCCTATCATCCTGCATCATATGAAGAGATAGGGAATTTTGAGGACAAAATGCTTATAGAGGGGGAGGATTGTAACATCCTCGACCATAGAGCATACATCATACTGCATTTATATAATATTAATAGCATATGCATGACATATTGACATGATATATAGTGAGTTTTTAAAAGTAATATTTATTTTCTAATTAAGTTTATTATATTTTAAAAAGTTTTTAAGTAAAATTTAATTAATAATTATTTCAGGGTAAGGTTTGTAGTAAAGAAGATTTAAGGGTGAAAAGTGCAATTCTTTAAAAAAAATTGCCGACTTCTCTTGAAAGTTGAAACCGACTTTGCATATATTTATATGTTGTTCATGTTCATTATCAACATACGCAAACAAAAAAAACATGCAGAGTGTTTTTGAGAGAAAAATTAAAAGAGTTTGATTTCGGTTGTTTTTGGTTCGATCTGGTACAAGATTTCTTCTATCGGGTTTTAATCTTGAAGTACAAGTGTGATTTGGTAAGTTTTAACTAGTTAATAGTTTATTTAGATTTTACTAATTTTTCCATATCTAGACCTACAGTTGATTTTGATTTGAAAAATCGGTTGATCTATAGTTTTCAGAGGGTGTTTTCGATATTGGATTTATATTCGGTAAAAGATTTCAGAGTATTTTTAGGGTTTTGTTTTGTAAGGATATTAGGGAACCCTTTGATCAAGTTTTTCAGAAAGGTTTGAACTAGAAAAATGTTCTTCTATATATATAGTTTATTGTTGTCAAGTTTTAAAGGATTTGGAATTATGCACAAGAAGTTATTATGCATACTGGCATTTCATTGCATTTGGGGTTAGAGTTTGTAAGAGTAAATAGCCTAATTTGCATTGGGTTACATATAGGAGCCCAAGTAATATACCGTGGACAGAGTCAAGGGGGGGACATATAGTATCTGTCTTAAACGGGTGAGTATAGACCGGAGATTCAACCCTATGTGCTATATGTTCTATATGGATATATGTGCTATATGGATACGTGTACTATATGAGTTATTTGGATATATGTGTTATATGTGATAGCTCTGAAATTTCCAGAGTTGTTTGCACAGAAAGTATGTTAGCAGATGGCATATGATATATGATTACAGGATGCACATGATTGCATAGCATTTTGCAATGAGATTTAAAAGGACATGTGACTGTCTCGCCCTGAATTTGTATTACAAGACCTACGGGTCATACAAGATCTATGGATCATACAGGACCTAGGGTCATACAGGATCTACGGGTCATAATGAGGAGATCTTCAGATTTCTTTCTTAAAGGGACCATAAGAGTCCATATACAGTAAACCCGGGGCAAATTCAGGCTTGTACAGTTCACAGAATAATAAATCGGATACATTGGCATTTGCATTTGCATAGTAAATTCATATATGACATGTATAATATGTATATTGACCAATTGTTTGGCTTTGTGTGAAATAATTGACGATGGTCTATATTCACTAAGTGTAATAACCTCCCTTTTTCTAAGATGGATATCTAGTAAGTCGAACATAGTTTCGGGGACGAAACTATTTTTAAGGGGGTACTATTGTAATAACCCTCTTTTCTAAGAAGGGAAATGATGTAATTTCCCTTATTTTATTTAATAAAATATATGTGGCATTATCAAAATATTAAATGATTCATCTTATTAAATAAAAAGTTAATAAATAATCGTTATAAGATTATTTTAGATAAATGATCTTACCCGAAAGGTCATAAGTCTTACTCAATATTAATAATAAAATTTAAAGAAGTATTCATAAGTAGTGATATGAATAAAATCATACGAAATCATTAGGAATAATTTTCCTTAAGAAATTTTAACTATTCTAAAAGCTATTTTATGGTTAAGGAGTTTTAATACGTTACTTAATATTATTTTTGAATATTGTTATGACAAAAGGAATAAACTTTTAAGGCAAGATAATGAGTCCTTAAAATGTTGGGTACAAAATATAATTTTCGGAATTTCAAATCCCTAGGAAATGGGCGTTTTTGCCACGTTTTTAAAAGTATGGGCCGAAATTGTAATTTTGTCAAAAATGGTTCCAAAACTGTAAAATTCAGAAAATGCCATCTTCTACCTCCAGCAACCCCGTGAATAGTGCCATTACAATGGAGATTTGCCCAAAATCAGTTTTTGCACCCATTAATCATCAAATCAGGCTTATTATATATGGAAACGATCCATTTCTCGTACACAATCTATTTATGCTCTTAATTTCATAATCTAATTCCGTTTTTTTCGCAATTTGTCTTTGAAACGTTTTAGGGCTCAAATCAATTAGCTTAAATTGATTTGTCAATCAAATCAATTAAGGCTAGGGAAGGTTTTGATTGATTTGGAGCGTCAATTCCGACCTTTTTCCCTATAAATACAGACCGAAATCGGTCTCCCTTGTATCGCAAAAATTTTTCCAACACCCTTGGCTTGTTTAGTGTTCTTCCTTTTGAACCCGTACGCCCTTCAACAATCTTTGTCTTCCTCTTCACTCGACCGAGCGGTAAGTGTCCTGTTCGGATTACCCATTTCTAGATTTACAAAATCAAATGTTTTTTTCTTCCTTCCAATTCAATTGTTCAGTTTTTCCTTTTGGTACTGATGAGTCTACGTTTCAATTATCCATTTATTTAAATTTTTTTTTAATGTACAAATTCTAGCTCCTATATAGACTTCTAGTGTAAACTACACTCTGCATAGTCACATGAGTGCAATAACAATTAAAGCAATTGTTTGAAGCCTCTTACTATTTTGTTATATTAATATATTTTTATATCCAAGTATAAAACAACTTTATAAGCATTCTGTAATCAAGTTCGTTAACTTTGATTAACTTGGTTTTGAATTTTATAAATTAATCAAGGACATAGTCATTTTTTTATGATCACGTTACCCTTCGCTAAATATTTAAATACATGTTTTCAGAAAAGTTAATAATTAAGGGTCTTATATGCAAAATTAAGTATTTTTATAATTGAACGTTTTAATAATAAAGTTTGTTTATTAAATTAATTAATATTTTTATGAATAAAATATTGAGTAAGATTATGATTGAAAAATACATTATATGCATATAAAATAAATGGAGAATATTTTATGCGCAATATAAGGTATTTAATATAATATTCCATAAAACATGAAAAGTTATAATGTTCATAACTTTAAGATTAATCGGGAATCATCTTAGTGAATTAGAAGTTTAAAAAATTATAGACTCCTAAATTAAATCGTAATAACTCTTTTAAAGGAAAAAGAGGATCACAATTTATTTTGTACTTTCGTTTGAAACATGAACTAGTTGGTTCTCGCGTATTTTCCCATCCATCGAATCTTCGTATCGTTCGTCTACAAATAAGGCAAGTGGTGGTTCGCTCTCATGTTTTTATCATGAATACTTTTATTCATGTTTGCATGTTGTGTTGGGAATGCTTGTTTGAATAAAATGAACTTAGGTTATTATAGAACTAATGACCGCGTTGAAATGTATAAATGAATTAGGGTTTATTATGCATAGAAATAATGACCCCATGGTAGCTTATTGTTATTATTACTATTATACGGTAGAACTTATACTTAGGTTGCAATGTTTGTGCACCTGTTTGTTTCATGGTCTCATTTTGAGATTCGTTGTTTTGGACTACCGTAGAATTAGGGGTGGGGGTTCACTAACCCCTGAACACCTCTTTATAATAATTGCATTAGGATGGACCTAGACCCTAATGCTGGTCATGACCCTGCTCTCTCAACTGTTTTGAGGAGTGTTTAGCACCTAGCTAGTGCCTTGTATTGGGACTTAGGAACCCGTTCCGCCCTTTGTGGAATTCTATATCTTATGGCATATCGCGTTTCCGTCTTAAAAGCTACCAACTTGAATGCAATGTTTTGTAATTAAATAAGATAAGTGCTAGGGCGCACCCATTAAAACGTGTTTAGGGTGGTGACTACAACTTGGAAAACCACTCTGGCTCCCGGCTTTGATTAATCTATTTTCCAATTTGAATTCGGACAACACGCATTCGGTGAGGTTGGTTGTAGATTTGATAAGTCGACGGAGGCTTTTCAAAATATTGGTTGATAACTAAAGTTCCCAACATAACCATTCTCATTCTTATAGAACCATAGTTTTGTGGTGTCCTAATCTTTTCATCATTTTTCCCATTCCGTGAGATTATTTGGGTTTTGTCATCGACCGGCTTTCATTCGGAGACCGATGCTCATAGTGCAACTAAGATCACAAAAACCTCACCTAAAATTCCACTTGCGTAGTCTTTCATTAGACTGACCGACCGCTTTATTTCTTTTGCATGGCCGGCTGGTGTCAACCATACCTATACGGAACATCAGGGAGTAAAGGAGTGGTGATTCGAGATTGAAGTAGTTGAAGTCGTTACAAGTTTCTTTTGAATAACTCTTTTATAGTTTTAAGGTCGAGATCCTTGGTCTGTAAGGGACCACCTTCAAGAATTTTACTTCCGCTTTGTTCAAGACTATTTAATCTTTTTTTTTTCCGCAAGTATTTGGATTATTCAAGATTGTGAAAGTTGGACATTTGTTTTAATATTTATTGAATTATCATTACTTATTTATATCTTGAATATCGTGAAAGCCTTGGGTGGCTTCGGAGTGTAAATTCCGAGGTCACTGGCGGTAATATCTCCGAGGGAAAAACAGGGGTGTTACAATTATGGTATCAGAGCCGACTCTAGGTTACAAGTGCAATTGGCCCGGAGGGCGGTGACTCGACCTAGAGGGCGGTGCTTGGGCCTTGACGAGGACGTCAAGTGTTTAAGTGGGGGAGATTGTAACACCCCGAAGATTTATAAGGGATAGAGGTGCTACCAATGTCAACAAGAGCTCTTCCTTTTCAGAGTTCGAGTGAGGACAAAGAACTCTGAAGTTAAGCGTGCAAGGGCGAGAGTAGTACTAGGATGGGTGACCTCCTGGGAAGTTCTCGGGTCGGCATGCGATAGCGCTTCTAAAGGCTTGAGGCCTTACAAAGGGTATCAGAGCCAAAAGTTTTTTTTTAAAATGAAGTCTTCATACTTGTTTTCGAAAAATATTCGTTTTTCCTTTTTGGATTGAAAACCATGCTTGAAAGAAATAGTTGTTTTCATCTTTTATTCTTCAACGACTTCATATTCCCACTCTATGACTATAGAATTATAGATTGTTCTATAAGTTATTGACCATGCTTTACCTTGTCTGTTTGGCAGACAATGGTGTTTACTAGGAGTCAAGCCAAAGCCCTACGGCCTGTCCATGAAGCTAGCCCTCCACCTTCCAGCAAAACTGAAGATTTGTTGACCTCTGAGGAATTCATGGATGAATGCGAAGCCGCCTCCATGGAAGTTGAGTCTCCAAAAACTCATGTGGTTGCCTTGGAGCCAAAGGAGGAACCTAAGGAAAAGGAGTTGGAGATGGAGTACACTCCCAACACACCACCCCCTAATGTCCAGGCTACTGAGGAGTACCATCCTTAAGAGGAAGCCACTGACCAAGGAGAGCAGCAGTACGAGTATCATTCATGGGAAGCTCGTGCAGCTGTTGGTGACTTTAGGCCTAGGGATTTGTGGGCTGAAAACATCAAACTGGGTGACCATATGGAGTCTTGGTACGGGATGTTGGCTCGTCATGAAGTGGCGATCAACCATCATGAGAGTCGCCTTGAAGGAGAATGCGCCGGTGCAGCAACGCTACGTCGCAAGATCCAACAGGCCTTAGAGTTGTTGGAGAACAATGGGGCAGTCAAGGACCATAGGAGGTTTGACCCCGTATTCTTGGATATGTATTGCTATCGTTTGGGACCACTAAAGAAAAAGAATACGATGCCTGCTGCTTAGTATAGGAATGCGTTCCACCAGCCTAAACCATAGGGTGTCATTCATTAGTACATCGAGCTCTGCCTTTGTTATACCTTAAGTCGTAATTGGTTTTGTTCATTGAACTATGTTGGTTTGCTTTGCTGTTATTGGAGTTGTGTCATCTTTGAGTCATTTCGAACTCATTTATGATAGAATGTTAAACAATTCTACCTTATTGAATAAAGAATTTGGATTTTATGTTATGAGATTATCAGTTGGTGATCAAATGTCTAAATGGATAGAGTTTAGTTTATGAATGTTCAAAGGATCAACACTCGTAACACGAACAAAGTTTCGTTTATCCTTTTGTCGTGAATCTTCCCAATGGGGAGAAGATTGTTGGTACCAAGCAACTCACTGACTTTTTGATCACCGTCTAAGGGAGAAAGTGTGATGTTGACCTTATGTGTATACCTATGGCCTCATATGATATAATATTGGGGATGGACTGGTTAATTCATCACGGAGTTGAGATAGATTTCAACACTAGAACCGTAATCATCACAACAAGAGGCAGATATGTTTGCAAGTTCAAAGGGCAACGATAAGCTAAGAACGGGAAAATGGTTAACTCTATGAAGGCAATGAAGATGCTCCAACAAGGGTCAACCTGATTCTTGTGTTTTATGGAAACGACTGAAAAGAAAGATGTAAAACTATAAGAGATCCCCGTTGCTAGAGAGTTTGCCGATGTCTTTCCAGAAGAGATTCCAGGATTACTACCTCATTGTGAAGTAGAGTTCACAATTGAGTTGGAACCATGGACTAGACCTATTTCCAAGACGCCCTACAGAATGGCCCCATTGGAAATGAAGGAATTGGAAGAACTGCTAGAAAAAGGGTACATTAGACCGAGTGCTTCACCTTGGGGAGCGCCAGTTCTGTTTGTAAAGAAGAAAGATGGAACCTTCAGACTCTACATTGACTACCGAGAATTGAACAAGGTCACCATCAAAAACAAGTATCCATTGCCAAGGATTGATCATCTTTTAGACCAATTGCGAGGAGCAAGGGTATTCTCAAAGATCGATTTGAGGTCAGGATATCACCAACTTCAAATTCGTGAGGAGGACATCCCTAAGACGACATTCCGTACACGGTATGGACACTATGAGTTTGTGGTTATGCCTTTTGGCCTTACAAATGCCCCAGCAGTATTTATGGATTTGATGCATCGATGTTTTCGAGGATATCTTGACAAATTTGTAGTGGTCTTCATCGACGACATTCTTATCTATTCACCTAGCGAAGCAGCTCATGAAGAACACCTCAGGATCATTCTACAAATCCTTAGGCAAAACGAGTTGTATGCTAAAATGTCAAAATGTGATTTTTGGCTGAAAGAAGTTGCGTTTCTAGGCCACGTTATCAACCAAGAAGGGGAAATGGTAGACCCTTAGAAAGTCCAAGCAGTTGCATATTGGAAGCAACCTCAGAATGTGAAAGAAGTTCGTATCTTTCTTGGTCTTGCAGGATACTATAGGCGATTTATGGAAGGATTTTCGAAGATCGCTCTTCCTATGACTAGTTTGCTCCGTAAGGTTCACAAGAAGTTTGTGTGGAATGAGAAATGCGAGGCAAGCTTTCAAGAACTTAAAAGGCGTTTGACTAGTGCTCCGATTCTGACTTTACCCGATGGATTGGATGGGCATGTAGTATATAGTGATGCATCTAAACAAGGTCTCAGATGCGTGCTTATGTAATATGGGAAGGTTATTGCATATGCATCTCGTCAACTGAAAACATATGAGGTGAACTATCCGACTCATGACCTGGAGTTAGCTGCAGTTGTGTTTGCTTTGAAGATTTGGCGTCACTACCTATATGGTGTGAAGTGTTAGATTTTCACTGACCATAAGAGTTTGAAGTATGCTTTCACTCAGAAGGAGTTGAACATGAGGCAACGAAGATGGTTAGAACTACTCAAAGACTATGACATCGAATTGCTTTACCATCCAGGTAAAGCTAATGTTGTAGCTGAAGCACTGAGTCGCAAAACCTCTCAGGAATCCATGGTGGCAACGCTCACTGCTCAACCAATGCTGCAACGAGAATTGATCCAGTGCGAGATTGAGGTTTGGTTCGGACATCAACTTGGTAGTATGAATATGTTAGAGATTCATGCTACTCTTTTGGACCAAATAAAGGAAAAACATGTTGAAGATGCCATGCTAGTTAAGATAAGCTGTGAGGTGCAAGAAGGAAAGGCACCTGGCTTTATCGTTCAGGATGATGGGTCACTATGGTTTCAAGACCAAATTTGTGTGCCAACCGATGAGGAGATTCACCTTTTGATTTTGAAAGAAGCGCATGCATCAGCATACTCAGTCCACCCGGGATCGAGTAAGATGTACAAAGATTTACGTCGAAATTTCTGGTGGCCAAACATGAAGAATGATGTGGCAGAGTTTGTAGCAAAATGTTTGGTATGCCAGAAGGTGAAGATTGAACACAAGAGACCAGGCGGCGAATTGCAACCATTGCCAGTGCCAGAATGAAAATGGGAAGATATTGCTATGGATTTTTTGACGGGCCTTCCTAAGACTCAAGGACAGAAGGATGCCATTTGGGTAGTCTTTGACAGGCTCACAAAGAGTGCGCACTTCATAGCAATAAAGAAAACATGGGGAGTCCAAAAGTTAGCTGAGACTTTTGTTCATGAGATAGTTCGTTTACATGGTACTCCGAAGACAATAGTATCTGATCGTGACGGAAGGTTCATGTCGGGATTTTGGAAGGAACTACATCAAGCCATGGGGACAGAGCTAAGGCTCAATACTGCTTTTCATCCCCAAACCGATGGACAATCCGAAAGGACCATCCAAACACTGGAAGATATGCTTAGGGCTTGCGTGCTAGACCGTCCTGTTAGTTGGGATACCAGTTTAAGTTTGGTAGAATTCACCTACAAAAACAATTGGCATTCAACCATTAAGATGGCTCCATTCGAGGCTTTGTATGGACGAAAATATTGTTCACCAATCTGTTGGGATGAGAATGCTGATAAGATTCTGCTAGGCCCAGAATTGGTGGAGAGGACTAATGCTGACATTGCTTTGATCCGACAAAGAATGCTGACAGCTCAGAGTCGACAAAAGTCCTATGCTGATCTGAAGCGAAGGGATATTGAGTTTGAAGTAGGACACAAGGTTTCCGTCTGAGTGTCTCCATCTAAAGGGGTTTTCCGCTTTGGAAAACGAGGAAAGCTTAACCCTCGTTACGTTGGACCGTTTGAGATCTTAGAACGGATTGGCAAGCTTGCCTATCGACTTGCCCTCCCACCATCTACGCATCCAGTTCATAATGTCTTCCATGTATCGCTATTGCGAGAGTATGTTCCGGATGAATCTCATATTCTCAACTACGATGATATTGAGATTCAACCCAATGGCACATATGAGGAGAGACCCGTTCGCGTGCTGGAACGACGAGTGAAGAGTCTACGTAACAAAGAAGTACCACTAGTGAGGATCCTTTGGTCCAAGAACGGTGGAGAAGAAGTCACTTGGGAAACAGAACAAGATATGCATAGAAAGTTTCCAGAATTGTTCTCTACCTAGTTTCGGGGACGAAACTATTTTTAAGGGGGTACTATTGTAATAACCTCCCTTTTTCTAAGATGGATATCTAGTAAGTCGAACCTAGTTTCGGGGACGAAACTATTTTTAAGGGGGTACTATTGTAATAACCCTCTTTTCTAAGAAGGGAAATGATGTAATTTTCCTTATTTTATTTAATAAAATATATGTGGCATTATCAAAATATTAAATGCTTCATCTTATTAAATAAAAAGTTAACAAATAATCGTTATAAGATTATTTGAGATAAATGACCTTACCCGAAAGGTCATAAGTCTTACTCAATATTAATAATAAAATTTAAAGAAGTATTCATAAGTAGTGATATGAATAAAATCATACGAAATCATTAGGAATAATTTTCCTTAAGAAATTTTAACTATTCTAAAAGTTATTTTATGGTTAAGGAGTTTTAATACGTTACTTTGAAGGCAAGATAATGACTCCTTAAAATGTTGGGTACAAAATATAATTTTCGGAATTTCAAATCCCTAGGAAATGGGCGTTTTTTCCACGTTTATAAAAGTATGGGCCGAAATTGTAATTTTGTTAAAAATGGGTCCAAAACTGTAAAATTCAGAAAATGTCATCTTCTACCTCCATCAACCTCGTGAATAGTGCCATTACAATGGAGATTTGCCCAAAAATCAGTTTTTGCACCCATTAATCATCAAATCAGGCTTATTATATAATGAAACGATCCATTTCTCGTACACAATCTATTTATGCTCTTAATTTCATAATCTAATTCCGTTTTTTCGCAATTTGTCTTTGAAACGTTTTAGGGCTCAAATCAATTAGCTTAAATTGATTTGTCAATCAAATCAATTAAGGCTAGGGAAGGTTTTGATTGATTTGGAGCGTCAATTCCGACCTTTTTCTCTATAAATACAAACCGAAATCGGTCTCCCTTGTATCGCAAAAAATTTTCCAACACCCTTGGCTTGTTTAGTGTTCTTCCTTTTGAACCCGTACGCCCTTCAGCAATCTTTGTCTTCCTCTTCACTCGACCGAGCGGTAAGTGTCCTGTTCGGATTACCCATTTCTAGGTTTATAAAATCAAATGTATTTTTCTTCCTTCCAATTCAATTGTTTAGTTTTGCCTTTTGTTACTGATGAGTCTACGTTTCAATTATCCATTTATTTTTATTTTCTTTTTTTTTTAATGTACAAATTGTAGCTCCTATATAGACTTCTAGTGTAAACTACACTCTGCATAGTCACATGAGTGCAGTAACAATTAAAGCAATTGTTTGAAGTCTCTTACTATTTTGTTATTAATATATTTTTATATCGAAGTATAAAACAACTTTATAAGCATTCTGTAATCAAGTTCGTTAACTTTGATTAACTTGGTTTTGAATTTTATAAATTAATCAAGGACATAGTCATTTTTTTTATGATCACGTTAACCTTCGCTAAATATTTAAATACATGTGTTCAGAAAAGTTAATAATTAAGTGTCTTATATGCAAAATTAGGTATTTTTATAATTGAACGTTTTAATAATATAGTTTGTTTATTAAATTAATTAATATTTTTATGAATAAAATATTGAGTAAGATTATGATTGAAAAATACATTATATGCATATAAAATTAATGGAGAATATTTTATGCATAATATAAGGTATTTAATATCATATTCCATAAAACATGAAAAGTTATAATGTTCATAACTTTAAGATTAATCGGGAATCATCTTAGTGAATTAGAAGTTTATAAAATTATAGACTCCTAAATTAAATCGTAATAACTCTTTTAAAGGAAAAAGAGGATCAAAATAAATTAATACAATTTATTTTGTACTTTCGTTTGAAACAGGAACTAGTTGGTTCTCGCGTATTTTCCCATCCATCGAATCTTCGTATCGTTCGTCTACAAATAAGGCAAGTTGTGGTTCGCTCTCATAATTTTATCATGAATACTTTTATTCATGTTTGCATGTTGTGTTGGGAACGCTTGTTTGAATAAAATGAACTTAGGTTATTCTAGAACTAATGACCGCGTTGAAATGTATAAATGAATTAGGGTTTATTATGCATAGAAATAATGACCCCATGCTAGCTTATTGTTATTATTACTATTATGCGGTAGAACTTATACTTAGGTTGCAATGTTTGTGCACCTGTTTGTTTCACGGTCTCATTTTGAGATTCGGTGTTTTGGACTAGCGTAGAATTAGGGGTGGGGGTTCACTAACCCCTGAACACCTCTTTATAATAATTGCATTAGGATGGACCTAGACCCTAATGCTGGTCATGACCCTGCTCTCTCAACCGTTTTGTGGAGTGTTTGGCACCTAGCTAGTGCCTTGTATCGGGACTTAGGAATCCGTTCCGCCCTTTGTGGGATTCTATATCATATGGCATATCGCGTTGCCGTCTTAAAAGCTACCAATTTGAATGCAATGTTTTGTAATTAAATAAGATAAGTGCTAGGGCACACCCATTAAAACGTGTTCAGGGTGGTGACTACAACTTGGAAAACCACTCTGGCTCCCGGGTTTGATTAATCTATTTTCCCATCTGAATTCGGACAACATGCATTCGGTGAGGTTGGTTGTAGATTTGATAAGTCGACGGAGGCTTTTCAAAATATTGGTTGATAACTAAAGTTTCCAACATAACCATTCTCATTCTTATAGAACCATAGTTTTTTGGTGTCATAATCTTTTCATCATTTTTCCCATTCCGTGAGATTATTTGGGTTATGTCATCGACCGACTTTCATTCGGAGACCAATGTTCATAATGCAACTAAGATCACAAGAACCTCACATAAAATTCCACTTGCGTAGTCTTTCATTAGACTGACAGACCACTTTATTTCTTTTGCATGGCCGACTGGTGTCAACCGTCCCTATACGGAACATCAGGGAGTAAAGGAGTGGTGATTCGAGATTGAAGAAGTTGAAGTCTTTACAAGTTTCTTTTGAATAACTCTTTTATAGTTTTAAGGTCGAGATCCTTGGTCTGTAAGGACCGCCTTCAAGAATTTTACTTCCGCTTTGTTCAAGACTATTTAATCTTTTTTTCCGCAAGTATTTGGATTATTCAAGATTGTGAAAGTTGGACATTTGTTTTAATATTTATTGAATTATCATTACTTATTTATATCTTGAATACCGTGAAAGCCTTGGGTTGCTTTGGAGTGTAAATTCCGAGGTCATTGGTGGTAATATCTCCAAGGGAAAACGGGGGTGTTACACTAAGTATGCGACTCACATAAATCACAAAATAATTTTTCAGGCTCGGCTAGAACTTACTGGTGTGTGTCTCTTTTAGAGGTCACATTCATACAGGTCGGCCGGCTGAAGCTTAATGCAACCTTCTCCTCCTCATTTTGCATCTTAGACATATGGGTTGTAATAGAAGTTAGAATAATAGATGTATTAGCATAAGAAGTAACTACCTATATGTGTGTGTGTGTGTGTGTGCAACCCTTTATGGTTGTTGCTTTCTGCTTTGTGCTTCCATGGATAGTTGCTATATGTGAATTAGCAATTGATATAAGAAATAAGTTATTACTAAGCATACGTCATAGGGTATAAGGGTGTCACATGTTTAGAAACGAATTAGTTTGTCTTTGCTCCGTTGAGACTCATTTTTGATTTTGAGAAAAGTACAGATATGAATTTCTAAGGCAATGTTAGTGGTTAAGACGATTTGAGAATTAAGTGTTTCTACGGTTTTCATAGTGGTGAATAAGAATGTAATTTTTCTTCCATCCAGATCACGTGGTAAGGCAAGATTACATGTCTTATTCCTATGAGAATGCAGTAAAGGATTATGTTTAATTTTATTTTCCCATCCTGATCACATGGTGGAATAAGTCACATATTTCCTTGGGTTTTATATGAAATAAAGAATTTGTAAGAATTACAAATCTTTGTCATAATTTGAGTAATGTGCGGTACTGTCTTGATAAGGTTTTTGGAAGTAAGCATTTCCTTCCATGTAAAGTGTTTGAGCCAGACTTTAGGACTATTTTTATATAGTGTGTTGGTCATCTAAGGGATATGTGATTTTCTTGGGTTTTAAAGAATGGTTTCTAGTATGAGTTGGTAATCATATAAGTTTTTCTCAAGTAAAGTTATTGAGATTCAAAGACGAGAGTTTTCTTGTATAGCAATTGCTATATCAGCTACCTTGTAAAAATCTTTTGAGTAACTCAATATTGGCATTGTCTACTATTTTAGTAGTATTGCCAATTGCTATATCTAATCTTGAGAATTTTGTTGTTCAACAAGTCAGAATGTTAAGTGAAGTCTAAACAGTTCTTTGATGAAAAAAGACTGAAAATTGTCAATGGAGATAATTTTGTTGGAAATTATTGGACTAAAGGTATTATTGTCCAATATGTTGGTATAATAAAGCGTAAGAGTTTTGTTTGAAGTAGTTGAGTAAGATAACTACTTTTGGATGTCAGTATGCCCAAGTTGAGTTTTGTTGAGAAAAGGATGTAACGGATTGACAAAATAGGTTATTACCTTGTCATGTGCTAGATAAATCTCACGTTCTTGGTTAAAGTAACACTGAGATTTTATCCCAAGAAAGGAAATTAAGTAAGGATTTTAAGTAATCCTTGTAAAGAAAATAATTTGAGAAGGACTAAAGGTTTAGTTTGGATGACAACAAGGTTATGTGAATACCCTAAGATTTTATTCAAAAATTTGTTGACCAGATCAAGGAAAAGCAGTATGGGAAAGTAATATTGTTTAAGATCACTAGGGAAGATCAAGAAGGTAAGACACTAGGAATTGTTATTCAAGACTATGGATTGCTTGGTTTCAAAACTGTTCATGTGTATCTATTGTTGATGAGCTTCGAAAGCCTAAAGCAAAGGAAGCATAGTTATTTGCTTAATTAGTTCATCCTGGAACAAGTAAAGGTATAAGGATTTAAGATAAAACTTTTGATGGACTGACATGAAGCGAAATGTCACCGAGTTCGTTTTGATATGTTTAGTTTGTCTGGAAGTCCTGATTGAGCATAGAAGACCAGATACAATGTTATAATCTCTTCCTGTTTCAGGATAGAAATGGGAAGATGTTACAATGGATTCTTGTCATTAGTTGTTCAAGACTTAATGAAAGAAAAATACAATATGGAGGTTGTTAATAAACTCACCTAGAGTGTTCTTTTTAATGCAATTAAGATGACTTAAAGAGTACAGAAGTTAGCTGAGGTGTTCATGCATGAAGTATTTCATCTTCATAAAACTCCAAAGACTATTATCACTGATTGAGATGGATGGTTCATGCCAAAGTTTTGAAAGGAGTGACATCAAGCTTTATGGAGTGAATTGAATTTTAGCGTTGGCTTCCCTCATCAAACTAATGAACAATGCAAAGAAACAAATTCAAACTCCCGAGGACATGTATTCTGGATTCCACACAAGTTGGGATGTTAGCTTGAATTTGAGTGATTTCACATACAAGAATTTTGATCATACAATAAAGAAATGACTCTTTTAAGGCTTTGTAAGGCCGGAAGTGTTGGTTGTCAATTTTTTGGAATGACAATGATGATGCTCAAAATAGCGAAGCAAGAGGTGGGCCCGAGGTATGAGGGTCAAACCAGGTCAAAGGGACCCCCGAGGATGATCCTGGGGCCCACAACCATACCCACTTATTTTAACAAAATTCCTACCCCACGAGGTCCCCCTCGACCTCGGAGCGAGGTCTCGACCTCGTAACCGACTCTACTTGCGCCCGCCCACCATGACCACTCAGCGAACGCCGCTCTTCGAGCCAATCACCGGCTGCCTCGCCTCTAGGCCAATCAGAGCCCTTGATCTCGGGCGTCCCACATCGGACAACGACCAAAACTCGACTCCCCAATCCTCTATAAAAAGAGGAGATTCTCGAATGGAAAAGGGGTCGAAAAACATCTTGAACTCAAGAACTTTCTTGCTCGTTGAAGATCGACGTGATCGGAACACCGTTAAAAGGCCTCGCAATAGACAAGCGAAGTCCACAAAAAGACTTCAAGTCTCACAGAGTCTCCGCTCACATCAAAGACCTCGCTACACCACCTCGCAAGCCTCTTACACCTCGCTCTACCTCACATCAAAGACTCCGAAACTCAACCTCGCTCAAAGGGACCGGCAAGTGACGCTTAGAGCTAGCTGGCCACTGGGGGATCTCGGACATTGTTAGGTCGAGATCTCGGATAATCGTAGGAGGTGAAGGGTGTAATTCTCAAATAATCTGTTGGCCTCGTGGGCTTGTAAACCTCGATGTAAAGAAAATCATAAATAAAGAAGCAAGTGTTTGCACTTTCGAATATAATAATCTCGTTTCTTGTCTTCTAGCGAGCCTTTCATTTCGGGTTTCATCACTGGCGCCGTCTGTGGGAACTTCTTCATCCTAAGTAGTTCCTTGATTCGTGCAAAACCTTGGCTTCGATTCCCTCAAAATGGCTTGCCCAAACAATTTCTTCCCTCAACACCCCGACAACATGCCAGAAACTACGCAATGGACAGCCGCGGGACCTCCGGGCTGGCCGTTCGTGGTCCCTCCGGGATGGACGTACATCGCCCCGCAAATTCCATTCCCATTCCAAAGCCTCGAGCAGGGCGGCGAGCCCCCGAACCCATATCCCTACCCGGCTTATGGGCAATACCAGCAGGGCTTCGCCCCTTCGTACGTCCCCTATCCCCCCCAGGGTGAGCCGCACTCCGAGTATGTCCCCGCGTGCGTCCCTAGGCGTGCGCATGAGCCCGAGTCCTCCACCAACTGCTCGTCGACAGAGAGACCTCCCCGAGATCCCATGCAGATCTCGCGGTCCCGATCGCGTCGATCGAGGCTGCAGGAGCCAGAGTTGTCCGAAACAGCGGGGAGCGCGATGCACTACCCGAGGTCCCGATTGCATAATTCGAGGCCACCGCCCCAAAATCAGGAGGAAGCCAAGATCACCTCCCCGTTCATGGACGCGATCCGGAACGCGCCCATGCCCAAGGGCTTCTTGAGGCCGCAAATGGGGCTTTATGACGGTTCAGCGGACCCCGAGGAGCACGTAAAACACTTTGCGGTCCAGATGAACGTCAACGCTTACAATGACGCGATATTCTGCAGGGTTTTCCCCACCACCCTGGAAAAGGCCGCGTTGACATGGTTCTCAAGCAAGAAGGTCGGCTCCGTGACCTCGTTCGCCCAACTATGTGATTCCTTTGTCACGCACTTCAGCGGCTCCAGAAAGCGCAAGAAGAACATGCGGGACCTCCGCGGGATCGAGCAGGGGGAGAGCGAATCCTTAGGCGCTTTCTTCATAAGGTTCACGACCGCGGTGGCGGAGATCGCGCACGTCGACGAGTCGTCGGTGCGCGACACCCTCATGGGCAACCTGCGCATCGGGGAATTCAAAAACCGCATTTTTATAAGAATCCGGAGACATACGAAAGCTTGTGCGCCCGAATCACGGCCCAAGTATACGCCGAGGATGCCGCCAACCAGAGTTCGCGACCACGAACTGACAAAGAGATTGTCGCCGAGGCCAAGGGGAAGGCAAAGGTGGCCGCCGGCCGCGCGCGATGTGTATGTGACGCAGGCACACAACCCCAACAACAACAACAACAACAACAACAACAACAGAAACAACAACAATAGCCGAAACAATGACAACAACAACAATAACCGGAACAACAACCGTGGAGGCGGTGGCGGAGGCTGGAACTGCTTTGGCAGGAGACCGCGGGGTTACCGAGGCAAGGGAGGTCCCGCATATGACCCAAATGAAAAGGGCCGTGCCAACCCCGCGTCGGGAGCAAACCTCGAGCCGCGAGGCCCAAGTCAGACCCAGGCTAACAACAACAACAACGTCGAGCAACAGGCGCCCGCGAAGCAGGCCCGGTCGGGACAGGCAACGGCGCCCGATGGGTACATCCATACCATCTCGGGCGGACCATCACCGGCTGGGTCAACCCAGGCAGAGCGGAAGAGATACGCGAGGGAAAGCCATCATGAACCCTTGGTGTTCAGTGTCGCACAAACCTCGCGCGCCCACGTAGGTTTGTCCTTCTCGTCAGATGATGCCGAGGGGCTTCACATGCCACACTCCGACCCCCTGGTGGTCCACGCGCAGATGGGCTCAAAGATGGTTAAGCGAGTACTAGTGGACACGGGATCCTCCGTGGACATCATGTACTATGGCGCGTTCGAGCAATTGGGCATCTCCGAGACCTCCTTGAAGCCCTACGCTGGGAAACTCACCTCCTTCTCGGGAGACGAGGTCGACGTGGCCGGACTCATCGACCTCTGGATGACGCTCGGCACCGGGTCCACCAGGAGGACCGAAATGGTGGAGTTCACAGTGGTGCGCCTGCCTTCGGTGTGGAACGCAATCATTGGGAGGGTCTCCTTGATGAAGTTCCAGGCGGTAGTTTCTATCTATCACTTGAAGATGAAGTTCCCCGTCGATGGCGGGGTTGGAGAGGTAAAGGGCAATCAGGAGGAAGGTCGTGTTTGCTACGCAACCTCTGCAAAGCAAAAGTGCCCGGTGTTCGTGGTGGAATCTCCCGGCGAGGCCGACCTCGAAGTCCGGGATTTCACAATCCCCACTCTAGAGCCGGAAAGAAGGGTGATATCCCCTTTCGAGAGCGAGTCCGAGAAGATCTACCTCGGGGAGTGCCTCTCGGGGGCATCGGCGATGTCGCTAGAAGCCTTGCTCGCAGGGTCCCGCGACGTTTTTGCTTGGACTGCGAAGGACCTCCGAGGTGTCCCGCGGACCGTAGCCCAGCACTCTCTGAACGTCGACGTCACCACTCGCCCTGTGGTGCAGCGACGAAGAAAAATGAACGAGGAAAGGGCAAGCGCCGCAAATGACGAGGTGGCAAAATTGCTGGCTGCGGGGTTTATACACGAGGTCCAATACCCCCAGTGGTTGTCCAACGTCGTGCTTGTCAAAAAAGCCAGCGGGAAGTGGAGAATGTGCGTCGACTTCAAGGATCTCAACAAAGCATGTCCCAAAGACAGCTACCCCTTGCCCTTGATCGACGAGCTCGTTGACTCAACCGCAGGTCACGGGGTTCTGAGCTTCCTCGACGCATACTCGGGGTACAATCAGGTCCTGATGAACCCGCGAGAAGAGGAGGAGACATCCTTCATCACCCAGCGCGGCACTTATTGCTACAAAGTCATGCGGTTTGGGCTGAAAAATGCGGGGGCAACCATTCAACGCCTCGTCGACCGCGTTTTCAAGAGCCATCTCGGACGGAACGTGTCCGCTTATGTCGACGACATTGTTGTCCGGAGCAAGACCCCTGAGGAGCATCTGGTCGACCTCGCTGAGGTCTTCGCAACTCTCAGGCACAACTGCCTCAGCCTGAACCCCGAGAAGTGCGTCTTCGGCGTGTCATCGGGAAAATTCTTGGGCTTTATGATTAGCGAACGGGGCATCGACGTAAACCCTGCCAAGGTCGAGTTGATCCTCTCCATGAGGTCACCACGGTCTTGCACCGAGGTGCAACGGCTTAACGGTGCTGTCAACTACCTTGGGAGGTTCTGCTCCCGCCTGGCGGAAAGATCCCTCCCCTTTTTCGCGGCTCTCAAGCAGAATGACAAGTTCGTGTGGGACGAGAATCTGGAGCTCGCCTTCTCTGAGCTAAAGGCCTTCCTGACAAAGCTCCCCACACTGTCTCCCCCACTGGCGGGTGAAGACTTGCAACTTTATGTGGCCGTCAGCCCCGAGACGGTCAGCGCGGTGCTCACCAGAAAGGCCACGCACCCAGTTTATTTCGTGAGCCGTGTCCAGCCCGCGGAGCAGCGATATTCCCCAGCAGAGAAGATGGCGCTGGGAGTTGTGACCGCCGCAAGGCGTCTGCGCCCTTACTTCCATGCGCACCCCATCCAGGTCCTGTCTGACCTCCCACTTCGACAAATCCTCCACCAGCCCGCCCTCTCCGGGCGGATGACGAAGTGGGCAGTCGAGCTCTCCGAGTTCGACATCAGCTACCTCCCAAGAACTGCCATGAAGGGGCAGGCCCTCGCTGACTTCATGGTGGAGGTCACTTTCCCCGAAACAGAAACAAGCTCGGAAGAGTGGAAGGTGTTCGTCGACGGCTCGCGATGTGACGCCGGTGGTGGGGCTGGCGTATTCCTCGCTGGGCCCTCGATCGAGACGGAGTACTCACTTAACTTCGCCTTCGACGCCACCAATAACGAGGCCGAGTACGAAGCCATGATTGCGGGAATCGAGATGGCGCTCCTCAGTGGGGCCTGGAAAATCAGGGTCTACACCGACTCCGAGCTGGTAGTGCGCCAGCTCAACGGTCAATACGACACCAAAACGGGGTTCCTGCCCGCGTACCGAGAAAAGGTCAAAGCCTTGGTGTCATGCCTGGAAACCTTCGCGGTAAAGTCCATCCCTCGAACCTCGAACACCAAGGCAGACGCGCTAGCAAGGTTGGGATCCGTCCTTCCCCTTGAAGTGGGGAACCGCGTGATGGTAGAGCGAAAACTCTCGCGGAGTGTGAACAGCGAGGTTCTATCTATCACCGCGGAGGATTGGAGGATCTTGATAACACGGTATGTGGAAAGCGGGGTCCTCCCAGAGGACCCCGCGCAGGCCAGGAAGCTGAAAATGCAGGCGGCGCGGTATTGCGTCATAGGTGGCTGCCTTTATCGCCGAGGCTACACCGAACCCAACCTACTGTGCGTCCCGACCGAGTCGACGGAGCACATCCTCTACTAGGCCCATGAAGGGGTCTGTGGCGGCCACCCCGGATGGCGAACCCTTTCGCATAAGATCGCCCACTTGGGGTACTTCTAGCCCACCCTCCGGCAAGACGCAAGGGACTATGTCCAGCGATGTGATGGATGCCAGAAGCACAGTAACCTCTTGCACGCCCCGACCTTGCCGCTTCGCTCCATCCACGCACCGTGCCCCTTCGCGATATGGGGGATGGACATCCTCGGCCCCTTCCCCAAGGCCCCCGGTCAGGTGCGGTATATCCTGGTCATCGTCGACTACTTCACGAAGTGGGTTGAGGCACAAGCAATGGCGAAGATCACGGGGACTAAGGTCTGCGACTTTCTGTGGAAGAACCTTGTTTACCGCTTCGGCGTTCCCATGACCATCATGACCGACCATGGCCCCCAATTTGATTGTGAAGAGACCCGGACATTCTGCTCAGAACTCGGCATAACCCTCAAGTTCTCCTCCATGGCCCATCCTCAGTCCAACGGCCAGGTAGAAAACGTCAACGCCCGCATCCTGTCCGATCTAAAAAAGCGGTTGGGCATGGCGCAAGGTCGTTGGGCAGAGCTTCTCCCGCTCGTCTTATGGACGTACCGCACCACCGCGCGCCGCGCGACCGGAGAAACGCCATTCGCCCTAACCTACGGGGCAGAGGCCCTAGTCCCGGTAGAAACCCTGGTCCCATCGGCGAGGGTGTTCGATTTTGATGAAAAGGAGAACGAGGCCAATCTCAGGGTCGAGTTGCTCTTCCGAGACGAGCTACACGAAGTAGCCGACCTTCGCTCCAAGGAATACAAGATCCGCGTGGCAGTTTACCACGACAAGAAGGTGAGACCTCGGCTCCTGGACACAGGCAATCTCGTCTTGAGAAGAACTGAAGGTGGCAAAATGGACCCCAATTAGGAGGGACCATACATCCTCGGGGAGGAGGTCGCTCCCGGAGCCTTTAAGCTCAAAGACAACGAGGGGCGAACCCTCAGTAAGACATGGAACGTCGACCGGTTAAGGAAATATTTCGTGTAAACTCTCTGAACTCCGTTACTGCTTTTTGTGAATAAAGGGTTGTGGAACTTTCAAAATCTCTCTCAAAAATAAAAACTCCGGGTTAAAAGTCCATCCCCCGCTTGGGGTTGGAGATTTTCGTTAAAAGTCCAAATCTCGCTTCACGCGAGGTGTTGGAGAATTTCGTCAAAAGTCCATCCCTCGCTTCCCGCTTGGGGTTGGAGATCTTCGTTAAGTCCAAACCTCGCTTCACGCGAGGTGTTGGAGAATCTCGTTAAGTCCATCCCTCGCTTCCCGCTTGGGGTTGGAGATCTTCGTTAAGTCCAAACCTCGCTTCACGCGAGGTGTTGGAGAATCTCGTTAAGTTCATCCCTCGCTTCCCGCTTGGGGTTAGAGATCTTCGTTAAGTCCAAACCTCGCTTCACGCGAGGTGTTGGAGAATCTCGTTAAGTCCATCCCTCGCCTCCCGCTTGGGGTTGGAGATTTTCGTTAAAAGTCCAAACCTTGCTTCACGCGAGGTGTTGGAGAATTTCGTCAAAAATCCATCCCTCGCTTCCCGCTTGGGGTTGGAGATCTTCGTTAAGTCCAAACCTCGCTTCACGCGAGGTGTTGGAGAATCTCGTTAAGTCCATCCCTCGCTTCACGCGAGGTGTTGGAGAATCTCGTTAAGTCCATCCCTCGCTTCCCGCTTGGGGTTGGAGATCTTCGTTAAATCCAAACCTCGCTTCACGCGAGGTGTTGGAGAATCTCGTTAAGTCCATCCCTCGCTTCCCGCTTGGGGTTGGAGATCTTCGTTAAGTCCAAACCTCGCTTCACGCGAGGTATTGGAGAATCTCGTTAAGTCCATCCCTCGCCTCCCGCTTGGGGTTGGAGATCTTCGTTAAATCCAAACCTCGCTTCACGCGAGGTGTCGGAGAATCTCGTTAAGTCCATCCCTCGCTTCCCGCTTGGGGTTGGAGATCTTCGTTAAGTCCAAATCTCGCTTCACGCAAGGTATTGGAGAATCTTGTTAAGTCCATCCCTCGCCTCCCGCTTGGGGTTGGAGATTTTCGTTAAAAGTCCAAACCTCGCTTCACGCGAGGTATTGGAGAATCTCGTTAAGTCCATCCCTCGCTTCCCGCTTGGGGTTGGAGATCTTCGTTAAGTCCAAACCTCGCTTCACGCGAGGTGTTGGAGAATCTCGTTAAGTCCATCCCTCGCTTCACGCGAGGTGTTGGAGAATCTCGTTAAGTCCATCCCTCGCTTCCCGCTTGGGGTTGGAGAATTTCGTTAAATCCAAACCTCGCTTCACGCAAGGTGTTGGAGAATCTCGTTAAGTCCATCCCTCGCTTCCCGCTTGGGGTTGGAGATCTTCGTTAAGTCCAAACCTCGCTTCACGCGAGGTCTTGGAGAATCTCGTTAAGTCCATCCCTCGCCTCCCGCTTGGGGTTGGAGATCTTCGTTAAATCCAAACCTCGCTTCACGCGAGGTGTCGGAGAATCTCGTTAAGTCCATCCCTCGCTTCCCGCTTGGGGTTGGAGATCTTCGTTAAGTCCAAACCTCGCTTCACGCGAGGTATTGGAGAATCTCGTTAAGTCCATCCCTCGCCTCCCGCTTGGGGTTGGAGATTTTCGTTAAAAGTCCAAACCTCGCTTCACGCGAGGTATTGGAGAATCTCGTTAAGTCCATCCCTCGCCTCCCGCTTGGGGTTGGAGATTTTCGTTAAAAGTCCAAACCTCGCTTCACGCGAAGTGTTGGAGAATTTCGTCAAAAATCCATCCCTCGCTTCCCGCTTGGGGTTGGAGATCTTCGTTAAGTCCAAACCTCGCTTCACGCGAGGTGTTGGAGAATCTCGTTAAGTCCATCCCTCGCTTCACACGAGGTGTTGGAGAATCTCGTTAAGTCCATCCCTTGCTTCCCGCTTGGGGTTGGAGATCTTCGTTAAGTCCAAACCTCGCTTCACGCAAGGCGTTGGAGAATCTCGTTAAATCCCTCCCTCGCTTCCCGCTCGTGGCCTCGGCAAAGTCGTTGTGCGAAGTCCGCAAAAGGCTCGGGGCCTCGGCGAATCATTGAAGCAAAGCTCGAGATCTCGATACATAATCAGAAACACCCGATGTGGCCCGAATGCCACAATAATTGTGACACTCGGGCCATGGGGTTGGGTAGATAATATGTGCGAGCATTTACGAGAAAGCTAGAACAAACAAGCAATCATAGGGTAAGGAAAATAACATAAAAAGCTAGGGCACGTGTGCCCAGATGTTTAATTACAGGCCCCGCAGGGCCACCAGCACAACAACAAGCAAAACAACAACACAAAAAAAACAGAAGCAGACAACGACATCCTTTACATCTTCGAGGCTTCGGCGGCAGGGTCGGAGGTCTTCGGAGGATCTTCAGGGGCTTGAGCAGTAGGTCCTTGGGGAGTCTCCGGGGCAGGGGCGGTGATGGCAGAAGGCTGGGAGCTGGGCGCATCTTCCTGGGCGATGGCTGCCACGGTAGGCGCCTCGCTAGCCACAGTTCCATCCTCATTGAGAAAGAACTCGCACTCTCCCTCAGGCTCTTCCCCCTCAAGTTCCCCCATAGTCTCTTGATAGTTGGGGATGAAAAACTTGATGCGGGGGTCGAGGTGCCCATACTTCGCGACCGCCTGCTTTACCCCCATCCTGACGGACTGCTGGAACATCTTCCTCACACTCTCCACCATCTCGGCCTGAAAGGCCTCGGACTTCACATACCTGGGCCCCTCGAGATCCAGTTCCTTGCTGAGCTCAACAACACGCCCTTGGAGCCTGGTAACCTCCTCCTCGGCTTTCCGAAGCTCCGCCTCCTTCTCTCTGAAGAATTGGTGTTCTTCGGATAGCTGGCCTTTGAGCTTTTTGACCTCGTCCTTGAAATCCCCGTTCTCATACTTCAAATCCTTGTTCTCCTCCCTCACCTTCCTCAGCTCCTCCTTGGCCCTCGAGGCGTCCTTGGCCTCTTCCTCTGCCGCGATCTCCGCGGCGCGAACGCGTTTCTCGGCCTCTGCAAGGCTCTTTCCCTTCTTCTCGAGCTCGGCGTCCCGCTCTTGGAGCCTCGCCTCCATCCTGCCCAGATTCCTTTGGAGAAGGACGACGCGGCCACAGTTGTAGTTCGCGAAGAAGGTATTCTGGAGCAATAAAAGAGCACGTAAAAACAAGAACAAGAATAATAAAACCAAACAAAAAATAATGAACGAAAAAGGGCAAGATATACCATCGCGGAGTAGCGGAGGATCTCATCGTTGAGGGCTGCCTCCGAGAGGTTGTTGGCCCATGCAACCTCGTCGGGCCAAACGGTCCTGTCCCAGTCTTTGGACACGCCCCGGGAAGGACCAGGGCAGTGGAACTTCTCGGCAGGAGGCCCGGTGGCCGAGATAACTCGGCTCGCGGGCCCAGGGCGTTCGACCATCACGCCCCTCGGGGTTTCCCCCTGCCCATCCTCCTTTTGTTTCTTCCTTTTCTCCCCCCGAGGAGAACCCTCGTCCTTCCTTTTGGACCCGGCCTTATCCCCGGATCCTCGAGAGTGATGGGAGGATGTCCTTGAGGCGTCCCCCTTGGACGCCACCCCCCCCCCCCCCCCCCGCTCGTCTTCGCCGCCGGCGCCTTCAGCGTCGGGGTTGTCGTCTTGCTTTGCGGGGCGGGAGGCCTCGCCTGCGAGGCCGGTTCCTTTATGACGACCCCAAGTTGGCCCTGGGGTCTCGGAGCGTTGGAGGAAGAAGTCACAGGCCTTTTGCCCTGTGACTTCGAGGTAAGAGCGCCGAGTAGGTTCACTGTCAGAAAAAAAAAAAGAACGAAAAAATTAGATAAGAAAAGCAAGAAGCAAGTTAATGACAGTAATGAGACAAAATAAGCCCGCGGGGTTGTAAACCTCGCCCCTCAACTTCAAAAAGAAAAAAAATCAAATCAGGGAATGTCAGGAAAGAGATTGAGTACCCTCTTTTCCCTCGCTAGGAGGGAGGCTGAGGCTCAGTCCAGCCCGCTCAAGCTGGTCCTGAGAAAGATACACCTGAAACGGTGCCTGACTCGCCGTGGCGTATCAGACCCTGAGCGCCTTGAGCTCATCAACCTCCAGCGGGGTCACGCACCGAACAAATTCGCCCGGCGTTACCGGAAAATTGAGATATCTCCCGGTGGGGTCGCGAACCAAGAACCAATTCGGCTTCCACGGCCCGACGTTCGAAGGGGCCGTGGTGATCTTGATAAGCGGCGTGCTAAGGTTGATAAGGCTTCGGGACCGAGTGTCTCTCCTCGCTAGGAATAAAGCCGACAGGTAGTCATGTCTCGGTCCGTCCCCAAGTTCGCGACTGCGAATCGTGTAGGCACACAGCAACCGCCAAGCGTTCGGAAACAGCTGCGCAGGGCAGATCCTCATGGCCCACAGATAATCAACAAAATGCTGGGCCAAGGGCAGCCTGAAGCCCGCCTGAAGGCTGAAGAGGTGCACAACCACGCACCTGTTGTAAGACGCCAAGGAGTGACCCCCCTCCTCGGGAAGCGCCAACTCAACCCCCTCGGGCCAAGCAAAGTCCTTGGCAATATCTGTAAGGTCCTTCAGCTCGAGCTCGGTGGCCACCCCCTCGGATAGACGAGCCTCGGCGGAACCCGGGGTCATGGGGATCCGTTCCTCCAGGACCCTTGGGACGCGGGACACGGCGTCGGTGATGTACGCCGCAGGGAAGCTCGGGGGCACGTAAGGAGGCGGCGCTGAGGTCGTTCCCACAACCGGCCGCGCTTCGGCCTCAGTAACAACCTCGTCTGGGGTAGAAGACGAAGCCATTTCAACGCCCGACGACGTTCGAAGATGGGAGAAGCACGAATTAATAGAGACCTCGGAGTCGCTTGAAGAAGGCTCGCTGAAAACCAGCGAAGGGGACCTCGGATTCTGAGAGTCGCTGAGTTCTACGCTTCCCGCGGACTCCGAAACCTCCTCGTAAAAACCCTCTTGGACTCTGAAAGCGAAGTCGGGCGGAGGGCTAGCAGAGGCTCTCCTAGGCATGAAAAGAACGATGTCCAGGCCGCGGAAGGCTAGCACCTGGAAAAGAAAGAAGCATTGAGACGTCGGGCACTATAACCAAGAAAAAACAATGCGAGGTCGCAACCTCGGAAGAAAAGCGGTGCGAGGTCGTAACCTCGGAAGAAAAGCAGTGCGAGGTCATAACCTCGTGAGAAAGAGAAATTCCGGATCATAAGAGGCGAGGAGCCACGCGGCACCCTAGGGGCTACTCTGACAAGATAGGACGGCGAGGGAGAAGTCGAAGCGCCAAAAAGGAAGAAGTCGAAGCGCCAAAAAGGAAAAAGTCGAAGCGCCAGAAAGAGGAAAGAGAAGATGAAATGGAAGCCAGCGGTCGAGAGCGGCGGTGGAGACCCTAACGTCCCATCAATCAGTCGTCAGGACGTTTGGGTTTCCAAGAGCTTCAAAAATTCAAAACCGCTGAAAAATAAAAAGAGACAACCGTCGGTTGGAGGGCGAGGAATCCGAGTGCATGGCGTTCGCCACCCTCACCCCACCGTCCCGCCACCTTGTCGCCGGTACGAAACGCCAAGGGGCAACCACTGCCCGCTAGGGCGCAAGGCGAAACGAAAGAGAAAAGAAGAGAAAGGAGCAAAGGGAAAACGGCGAGAAAAAGCAGGCGGAAACTCACGCCGACCTCACCACCGCTGTTTCGCCACCGTGATGCCGGCGTGAAACACCAGGCGACACTCCATCGCCTCTCCAAAACACGGCACAAAAAACAAGCAGGGAGAAATCAAAAGCAAACAAGAAGCGGGAGAAGAAAAGTCGAAGACTTACTTGTTCAGAATCGTAGAGGAGGAGGCGGTGGTGCGACCGGAAGATGGTTGAGGCTCACCGGAAACCGTCTGAAGAAACCGTTCGCAGGAAGCCGAAAAGACAGAAAGAGAGAAGGCGAAAATCTGGGAAGAAGAGATAAATGGGGAGGCGTGTGAAGTACGCACTTATAAAGGACAGGCTTGGGCCTCCCCTACCCAGTTAGGCTTATTGGGCCTGTCCCTCCTGCGCGGCCCATTAAGCAAAACACGAAGAGCAAGCCCAGAAAAGCTTTACCTTTGCCAACCAAAGAAAAGCTAAGTGTAGAACCTCGCAAAGGGAGGTCTTCGCAAGATGCTCCCCAGGAACCTCGGAAACCCTTGATGCCTCGCAAAATGCCTACCCACCTCTCAGAGCCTCGCACCCCGCAATCTTTGAGAACTTATGCCCTGCGACCCTCGGGGCGAGGTCCCCAGGCCATGGGGTTGTGATGATGCTCAAAAATAGCGAAGCAAGAGGTGGGCCCGAGGTATGAGGGTCAAACCAGGTCAAAGGGACCCCCGAGGATGATCCTGGGGTCCACAACCATACCCACTTATTTTAACAAAATTCCTACCCCACGAGGTCCCCCTCGACCTCGGAGCGAGGTCTCGACCTCGTAACCGACTCTACTTGCGCCCGCCCACCATGACCACTCAGCGAACGCCGCTCTTCGAGCCAATCACCGGCTGCCTCGCCTCTAGGCCAATCAGAGCCCTTGATCTCGGGCGTCCCACATCGGACAACGACCAAAACTCGACTCCCCAATCCTCTATAAAAAGAGGAGATTCTCGAATGGAAAAGGGGTCGAAAAACATCTTGAACTCAAGAACTTTCTTGCTCGTTGAAGATCGACGTGATCGGAACACCGTTAAAAGGCCTCGCAATAGACAAGCGAAGTCCACAAAAAGACTTCAAGTCTCACAGAGTCTCCGCTCACATCAAAGACCTCGCTACACCACCTCGCAAGCCTCTTACACCTCGCTCTACCTCACATCAAAGACTCCGCAACTCAACCTCGCTCAAAGGGACCGGCAAGTGACGCTTAGAGCTAGCTGGCCACTGGGGGATCTCGGACATTGTTAGGTCGAGATCTCGGATAATCGTAGGAGGTGAAGGGTGTAATTCTCAAATAATTTGTTGGCCTCGTGGGCCTGTAAACCTCGCTGTAAAGAAAATCATAAATAAAGAAGCAAGTGTTTGCACTTTCGAATATAATAATCTCGTTTCTTATCTTCTAGCGAGCCTTTCATTTCGGGTTTCATCAGACAATACTGACAAGGTTCTTCATGGACCAGATTTGGCCAAGAGAACAACAACTGATATCGCACTAACACGATCAAGGGTGGTAATTGCTCAAAAGCAACAACAGTCGTGTGTTGTTTTAAAGCGAGAGCATGTTAAGTTCATTGTAAAGAATGACGTTTTTGTTTTAGTATCTGCCTTGAAAGGCGTATTCTGTTGGGGAAAGCGAGACAACGTAAATGCTCGCTATATTGGATCTTTCGAGATACTGGAAAGAACTGGTAAGCTTGCTTAATAGTTGACATTGCCACCTTCAGTGCATTCTATCCGTAATGTCTTCCTTGTGTTTCTTCTAAGATAGTATGCGTTCAATATATCTCATTGTACTCAACAATAATAAGATGGATATTCAACCAAATGACCCTATGAAGAAAGGCCATTTTGAATCATGAATAAGAAAAAAATACCTTTGGTTAGGTTACCTTGGTCTAAATATGGAGGTAAAGAAAAGACTTCAGAAACCAGGCAGGAAATGCTGAGTCACTTTCCATAGTTAGTGAACGTTGTAAAGAAGAAGTTTGGTAACTAAGCAGTGGTTGTTTTGTGCTTTGTGAAGAAGTAACAACATGTTTTTTTAAGGGGGTACTACAAACCTCTGTATAGGTTTGTAGTGGTTGTGTGTGTGTGTGTGCTTGTGCTATCTTTCCTTATGATCCGAGTTCTCCTTGGTTTCGAGGACGAAACCATTTTTAAGGGGGTACTAATGTAATAACTGTGGTTTTTAAGGATATTTTTGAATTTTTCTCAGATATCCTTTTAACCTCTTTGTCCGTTTTTAACGCTTAATCCAATATTTTTGTTTGAATTTAAATCCTAGAAAATTCTTGGTGATATCCTAAAATCACAAAGAAATGATTTTATGGATCGATGTGAATTCTAGGATTTTTCAATGGAAAAAGAATATTTATTGGATAAGCCGTCTTTTTAATTATGTATTGTAAGGATTTAAAATACGAAATAGAAACCTTAAAAATTGAGGGTAGCGTGATAAAATCATGGAAAATTGATTTTATTGGTCTACATAATTTACGGGACATTTTTCATTTAGTAAGTTTTTCCACCCGAGGTACATAATTTTACCGCTTTAACGCGAATTCCATTCCGAGACGGTTTTTTGTTTAAATCCATCACTTCTCTGCCTTATTAAGGAAGGAACCAGAGAGAAAGAATCAGGAAGGAACTCGAACAAAATGGAGAAACAGAGGAGGAGAGTTTGAGCGAGAGATTGAAGGAACGATAGACTCGGTGGCCTGATTTCTTCACCGTCGGCTGCCTCCCTCTTCCTCGCCTTCCCTGCCAGTTCATCTCCCTCTTTCCCCGCTGTGCATCAGCAGCCAGAACCAGTGAGAGAAGCAGGAAGAACGACGGACTCGGGAAGAAAGAATTCGAACTCTTCATCGCCGGCGTATCTGATCGCTCGCCTCTCGGGCGCGAGGGTCAAGAGATACAATTTATAACCCGACCCCGTTGTAGTACGTGGTGGGTGTCGAACACTCGGGAAGTCTACTCGATCGATGTGCCTAGACACTAGGAAGCTAGAAAGGAGAGCATAAAACAAAGGAAAACAAAGAAAACAGTCGGGACCGACACTGAGGTCACGTCGGGCCCGAGGTTGGCGACGAGAGGAAGTCGGGACCGACACTGGGTAAGTCGGGCCCGAGGTAGCTGGGGATGTCGAACTCAAAGATTAAAAGTAGATCTCGGGCTTTTGGGTTCCTTCTCTAGTAGATTAAGGCTTATCCACCCCAATTCAAGCAATGAGTGATGATCGGACTAGGATCGAGTGCTTTCGCCCTCGTTCCAACCACTTCTACACATCGATCATTGGGGAAATCCCCTTCGAAGCAAGGTCTTGAGATTGACACATGTTCACTTTCGCTACTTTGCCAATCTCAAGCCTTGATTCCCGACTTTCGCAAGGAATTGTAGCTCTATGTAGAGTGGGTTCCTTAGATCAAACACTCAAGGCTATGGAATTGGGGTTTCTAGCCCAAACCTAGCTAGGGTTTTCCCCCATAACCCAAGATCAAGGAGATCTACTCCATAAGGCAAACAAAGAAAGCAAACAAATCAAAAGGGAAAGCAATCAACATCATCAATCTCAAGACAAAGCAAAGTTTCATTCAAAATCAAAGGGCAATCCACAAATTCCAATCAAGGGTTTCCAAATCCACAAGATCAAAACAAAGCAAAGCAAATCTATCAACCAAACCTATCAATTTTCCTCTCTCTTGGCCGATTCTCTCTCTTCTCCTTCTCCTCTCCTTCCTCCTTGCTCTCCAAGTATCCCCTTTGAGAGATTTTTGAGGGTTGGCTCCCTTGCTAAGTGTGGGAACCCCCTTCTTAGAAGACAAGAGGGCCTTTTAATAGATGAGGGGCAAAAGTGGAAGTTCACAAATTCGTGCCTTGGAGCCCAAGTAGTTCGGTGACCGACTTGGACCGACACGGAGGACCTCGGGCCCGAGGTACTGTGCAACTCGGTCCGATGTTCTGGAGACTTCAAAGTCGGGCCCGATGTTGGTTGCAACTCGGTCCTGACCTCGTTCCACCTTCTTCTTGTTGGCTTTCCTCTTGTTCTTCTTCATGGCTTGCTCCTCTCTTTCCTCCTTTGCTCGGGCCTTGCTCCATGTCTCGACCCTCCTTCAAAACGACCCTTGATCCATGCCAAATTACCTACAAAACACATAAAATGCGCGTAGTCTCCGAATCTCATAGAAATACGGGAACTAAGCTAAAAAGGAACAAAACGCACAAGAAAAGGGGAAAAAGAAACATATAAACAAAGGAAATCACATATGAAAACACCACCAAATAGAGAGACATCAAAATACCCCATACTTAAACTTGCTTGTCCTCAAGCAATAACAATGTAAGCAAGACCGAAACATAATCTTCAAGTAAAGCCTCATATGAAAACACATTTTAAGCACAAGTGATCGATTCAAGCAAGATTACATCATCACACATGATTAAGTGTTCCAAGGAATAAAGTCAATGCAACTAAGCCTCACTTTAGGGATATGTGAATGTGTATCACTCATCATGTGTTTGGGTTTAGCAATGAACACTCAAGCTCAAAAATCATGCAAGTAAGGACTTTACTATTGAAGCTAATATCACCAATTCCTCCACCTAGAGATGCCTAATGCAAAGTACACAAAGAATTTCGAACTTGGCTCAATGGAGGTCCTCAAAGAGGTTCCATTCGGCCGGGTTGTAATGGGGCTTTTGGTATTTCTCAAGGTGGGAATTATTTGGTCTTGTGGTGCTTACAATGGGGATTGAACAACCTAAACTCTCACCAACTTCACCAAATTCCACAATTACTTTCACACTCACCCAAAAGACTTAACATTTTCCTTTCAACCCAAAATTTCACTTAACATTCCACTTCATCTTTGCTCTTATGCTTTTTGTTGGATTTTCAACACTTTCTACATTTGGACCGACTTTCTTATGACATCGGGCCCGATGTTGCTTGTAACTCGGTCGGACCCTTTTCTTCACTTAAGCTCTTTGCTTTACTCCACTTTGCATTTCCAACATTTTCTTTCTTCCTTTTCTTTCTTCTTTTCATTTTTGTACAACAAAGATGCACTACCCACATGATTCATAACACCATTCTTTGCCCTTAAACCCAAGAGAATCTCAACTCTTCAAATACAATCCCAACCTCTCTTCTAAAGTCCAATCCCATAAGGGTCAAGTCATATAAGGCTAGGAATAATATTTTTGAGGAGTTTCAAACAAAGGCTTAGGCTAGAACGGGGCTACAAACAAAGGATTATCTTCATGGTAGGATATGGAACATTTATATGACTAGAAGAATAAAGTTCAAAATCAATGTGACCATGCTAGGACAAATCTCATGACGGTCTTGGAAAATAGATAAACACCGCAATAGCAAGTTTTACTAAGCATGAATGAGCT
The DNA here is from genome assembly GCA_964016875.1 of Fallopia convolvulus. NCBI lineage: Eukaryota > Viridiplantae > Streptophyta > Magnoliopsida > Caryophyllales > Polygonaceae > Fallopia > Fallopia convolvulus. Next base: position 37,313,076 of record OZ024722.1, read on the forward strand.
AATTACACAAGAAAAATGAGGGATATGCAATTATGAACAAGCATCCCTAAAATGGCCAAAAATCAATCTCACAAGGGTCACTCATACTTAGTTGCATAAGAACTCATCCTAGAACTCACATGTTCAATAAAACAAGCAAGATATCATGATCACATCAAAAGCAACATCATTTAAGAGGCTAAACCATCCAAAAATATGCAAAGGAATTTACATGCTCACATCATCATTAGCTTTTATTGTGGCAATCTAAGATGGGAATTTCTAGTCCAAAACCTACAAAACATAAAATCTTTTTGTTGTTTTCAACACAATTTTTTTCAATTTTTATGGATTTTTTTTTTTTGCAAAAATTTCTCTAAAACCAAAAACTCATCCATTCAAGACCAAACTAATCATTCATGTTTTTCATCAAACCACAAACCAAGAAGCAAACATCCCAAACACAAACTAGAAACAAGTGAAATCATGAACACACTTACCCCCACCCCATACTTAAAATTTTGATGTCCCCATCAAACAAGGAAACCAAAACTTAAAAGCAAGAGAGAAGAGTATGAAAAGCTCACAATTTCTTATTCTTCAATGGCATGTATAGGATCAATCGGCGAGGACGAGAGCCCATGAGGCTCTAACTTCATCGTTTGGACCGTCCTTGTCATAGAACTTCTTCACTCGATGACCATTCACTTTGAAAATATGTCCTTGTTCATCAACCAAGTCCACCGCACCATGAGCATAGATACGGTGGACCACAAATGGTCCGCTCCACCTAGTCCTTAACTTTCCGGGGAAAAGTTTAAGCCTTGAATTGAAAAGGAGAACCTTGTCACCGGTTTGATAGGTCTTTGGAATTAACTTCCTATCATGCCACTTCTTGGTCTTCTCCTTGTATAGCTTGGAGTTCTCATAGGCTTTCAACCTTAATTCCCCCAACTCATGAAGTTCTAGAAACCTTTTCTCACCGGCCAAGTTGATATCCCAATTCATCTCTTTGAGTGCCCATTTTGCCTTGTGCTCAAGCTCTACCGGAAGATGACATGCCTTGCCATAAACTAGATTGAAGGGTGTAGTTCCCAAAGGTGTCTTGAAGGCGGTTCTATAAGCCCAAAGTGCATCATCGAGCTTAGAGGCCCAATCTTTCCTTGATCGAGATACGGTCTTCTCCAAGATAGCCTTGATTTGACGGTTTGACACCTCAACTTGCCCGTTTGTTTGAGGATGATAAGGAGTAGCAACTCGATGAGATACCCCATACTTGATCAACACATTCTCGAAACACCTCTCAATGAAATGAGGTCCGCCATCACTTATGAGAACCCTAGGCACTCCAAACCTTGCAAAAATGTTGCTTTTTAAGAACTTCATCACCACCCTAGCATCATTGGTTCTTGTTGGTATGGCCTCCACCCATTTTGAGACATAGTCCACGGCTACCAAGATGTACTTGTAAGGCCCTGATGTGGGAAATGGTCCCATGAAGTCAATACCCCATACATCAAATAACTCAACTTCTAGAATGCCAGTTTGAGGAGTCTCATTCCTCCTTGATAGGTTCCCCTCTCTTTGGCACTCCTCACACTTCCTCACATAATCATGCACATCCTTGAACATGGTTGGCCAATAATAACCACATTGAAGAATTTTTGAGGTGGTTTTGGAACTCTTGGCGTGACCCCCCGTAGGCAAGGAATGGCAATGGTGAATTATGCTCTCAACCTCTTCACTTGACACACACCGTCTATAGATTTGATCACGCCCTTCCTTGTAGAGATATGGATCATCCCAAAAGTATTGTCTAGCATCATGTAAGAATTTCTTCCTAGCTTGATAAGACAAATTTGGTGGGATCACTCCCCCTACGGCAAAGTTAGCAAAATCCGCAAACCAAGGGGAGACCCCTCGTCTTACGGCACTAATAGAAAGAAGGCCAATGGGAGAGAAAGAATCAATCAATTGAGAACGAGAAGGAATGGAAATCGAGTTAGGAAACTTACTTTCTTCCTCGGATCGACATTGAAGTGTACCGAGCCCGACATGGTGGGACGCCGGTCCAGCTTCGCAGACACACAGGTCACTCGGGCCCGAGGTTGAGGTCCTCGGTCCTGACTCACTCGTACTCGCCTTGCCTTCGGTCCGATGTTCTGAACCTCGGGCCCGACTTACTCGGTTCGTCAATCCACCCTTCCTTTCCTCCTTTCCGCTCATGAGACCTTCATCTGCTCTTGAATCATCTATAGTCAAACCATCCTCCATCTCCAACATGTACTCGATGGGCAAACGGGATAGATGATCAGCTACCACATTTTCCGCACCGGTTTTGTCCTTGATCTCATGGTCAAATTCTTGGAGAAGGAGCATCCACCTTAGAAGCCTCGGCTTTGCATCTTTCTTCTTCATGAGGTATTTGATTGTCGCATGGTCCGTGAAGACTACCACCTTTGATCCCACAAGATATGAACGGAATTTCTCAAATGCAAACACTATCGCAAGAAACTCTTTCTCCGTTGTTGTGTAATTGCACTGAGTTTCATCCAAAGTTTTGCTTGTGTAGTAGATGGCATGCAACTTTCCATCCTTCCTTTGTCCAAGGACGGCCCCTACGGCGAAATCACTAGCATCACACATTACCTCGAATGGAAGATTCCAATCGGGTGCCGCCATTATTGGAGCCGAGATCAAGGCATCTCTTAACCTACAAAAAGAACTCATGCAATCCTCGGAAAATACAAAGGGCACATCCTTCATCAAGAGGTTAGACAATGGTTTTGCAATTTTAGAAAAATCCTTGATGAACCGTCTATAAAATCCTGCATGACCTAAGAAACTCCTAACATCACGAACACAAGAGGGAGGAGGTAGTTTTTCAATTATTTCAACTTTAGCTTTATCTACTTCTATCCCCCTACTAGAAACTAGGTGTCCTAGTACTATGCCCTCCTTCACCATAAAGTGGCATTTTTCCCAATTAAGCACCAAGCTAGTCTCCTCACATCTAGTCAAAACCTTGTCTAAGTTAGCTAAGCAAACATCAAATGAGGAACCATAGACGGAGAAATCATCCATAAACACTTCTACTATATCCTCAACCATATCGGAGAAGATGGACATCATGCATCTTTGAAATGTTGCCGGCGCATTACATAAACCAAAAGGCATGCGTCTATAGGCAAAAGTCCCATAAGGACATGTGAATGTCGTCTTCTCTTGATCATCGGGATGAATAGGGATTTGCCAAAACCCGCTATACCCGTCTAGGTAGCAAAAATATTCATGTTGTGCTAATCTTTCTAGGACTTGGTCTATGAAAGGAAGAGGAAAATGTTCCTTGCGAGTGCCACTATTAAGCTTACGGTAATCAATACACATACGCCATTTTGTTGTGGTTCTCATAGGTATCATTTCTCCCTTTTCATTTTGCACAACGGTGAGACCTCCTTTCTTAGGAACTACATGCACGGGACTCACATACTTGCTATCGGAAATTGGGAAGATAATTCCCGCATCCAACATCCTAAGTATTTCACTCTTTACCACTTCCTTCATGTTAGGATTTAATCTTCTTTGGGGTTCAATAGTGGGTTTATGGTTATCCTCCATATAAATCCTATGCATGCAAATTGAGGGAGAGATTCCCTTTAGTTCCTCTAGTGAATACCCTAAAGCTCCTCTATGTTTTCTTAGAACCTCTAACAACTTAGACTCCTCCTCATCATTCAAGTTGGCATTTATGATTACGGGTAAAGAAGAGTTGGGACCAAGAAATGCGTACCTCAAATCTTTTGGAAGCTCTTTGAGTTCTTGAGATGGTTTCGGTGGTGCTTGAACTTCTTCTTTCTCGGCCTTGAACACCTCCAAATAAGACATCCTTTCCTCCAATTGTTCATGCTCAATCATATTGAGGGCTAGACCTTGGCGCTCTATCTCAATTTCTCTAGGTGGTGGGGTGGCTTTCAACCTAAGCTCCCTTGGCCTTGACTTCTTAGAAACGGCTTCCCATTGCAATCCAAGAGGAACTTGGATCGTCTTAGCTTCCTTATGTACGGTCCCTTTTGAAGTTGGCCTAAAGAAAAACTCAATCTCTCTTCCTCCAATGTCAAGAGACAAGTGGCCCTTCTTTACATCAATGATTGCCCCAACCGTAGCAAGGAAAGGTCTCCCTAGTATGATCGGTTCACCCGGCACTTCTATCATGTCCACCACAACAAAGTCGATTGGGACATAGTGGCCTTCAATGCAAACGGGGTAATCCTCGACGATACCAATTGGCTCGATGGACGACCCATCCGCTATTGTTAACCTCATGTTGACCGGAGCTATGAGACCCATGGATGTGGATTTCCATATGGTGTAAGGAATGATGCTCGTGCTTGCTCCAAGATCACACAAGGCTTGGAAGTTTTGGGACCCCACACCAATGGTTATAGCAAAACGACCGGGATCTCCTAGCTTTTGTGGTAACTCCAAGGTCTTGACCTCATCTTGCATTTCCACTATGGACCTCTTCTTGCTCAAAATCTCCTTTAAAAACTTGGCATAAGATGGCATCTCACTCAATGCGTCGGTGAACGGGATAGAGATGTTCAAGCCTTGCAAGAGTTTGAGAAACCTCTTGAACTTGTTCTCAACAACATCTTTCGGCTTCTTTGAGGGATATGGAAGAATCGTTGCACCTTGAATCTTGCTTGGATCAACCTCCTTGGACTTCCCTACTTCACTTGCAACATTTCCTGGTTGGACCGACTTGGGCACCATGTCGGGCCCGATGTTGTGACTCTCGGTCCGAGGCAGAGGAGTTGGATCGAGGTCTGTGTACGTCGGTCCCGAGTTGCTCTCGACCTCGGTCCGTGGTGAAGGAGTCGATCTTGCTGGGTCGACTTCGGGGAACGTCGGACCCGACTTGCTGGGTAAGTTGGTCCGACTCTCTTCATTCTTCTTAGGCACGTGTGGCTCGGGTAGGTTTCGGCCACTTCTCAATCCAATTGTCCGGACTTCATTTTGATTGTTTTGAGCTCGGGGATTCTCCTCGGCTCGGCCCGGAAGTCTTCCATTCTCTCTCGGGGCTTGAGTTGCAATTTGAGCAAATTGATTGTCGACTTGCCTCCTCCATGCACCAAACTCATTGAATTGGGTCCTCATCTCCTTGAACCCATCTCTCATCTCTTGAGCAAATGTTTGTAACTCATTGAATCCCGGTGGTCTATATGGTGGTGGTGGCGCCCTTGGCTCGTTTTGGTTGAAGTTGTTGTTGTAGCCTTGAGCTTGACCGTTGTTCCACCGGCCATTGCCACCATTGTTGAAATTGCCTCTTCCACCGAAATTTCCTCGGACATAGTTTGCCTCCTCAATTCGCTCGGCCAAGCGTACTTGGCTCTCATTCGGACAAACTTGTGTAGCATGTGCAAAGGATCCACACTCCTCACAAGCTCTAGCATTTTGCTTGTAGTAGTGGACTTGCCTCTTAAGCTTGCTCACTTCACCTTCAAGGAATTGGAGCTTCACATCCCTATCAATGTCTTCTCCCTTTGGATCATATAACTTCCTTGCACCTTCACCTTGAACTTTCACCTCCTTGCTAGCTTGACTCACCCCATACATGGCCTCATAATCGGATAGCTTGTCAAGTAGCTCCCAAGCTTGGTCCGGTGTCAAGTCTATGAACCCACAATCGGTGTGGAGATTGAGCTTGTCCTTCGTTACCAGATTGATGCCTTGGAAAAAGATGTCTTGAAGCACATATGGTTGTTGGCCATGAGTAGGACATTGGCGCAACATCTCCTTGAAACGGTCCCATGCTTCGAAGAGAGGCTCATTCGGACCTTGTTGAAAGCTTGCAATCTTCCTTCTTAACTCGGTTGTCTTTGAGGGCGGGAAGAACTTCATCAAGAAAGCATCATAGAGCGTCCTCCAAGTTGTGATTGACCTAGGAGCTTGGCTCTCGAGCCAATGTGCGGCCTTGCCCCCAAGTGACCATTTGAACGCCTTTAGAAGCACATACTCCAATGTCTCCTCGTCGGTGGAGATCGTCTCACACATATCCACAAATCGTTTAACATGCTCTATGGGACACTCATGTGGACGGCCCTCGAATTGATCACGCTTGATGAGGGAGATGAATTGCGTCTTGATCTCAAAATTCTTGGCAACCTCGGGAAGCACAATAGCCGGCTCGGGTACCCTCAACTCCGGATGCATGTATTGGCGTGCATTCCGGGGTAGAGCGTTGAGTTGAGCCTCGGCTCTCATCCGTTGCTCCCGTTCTCTCCTTGCCACCTCCTCTTGATTGTCCCTCTCAAGTTGCAATCTAGCCATTTCGGCCCTAAGTCGAGCCAACTCTTCATCAACATGGAGAGCTTGATTCTCCATCCTTTTCCTTCTTCGGGCTTCTTTGAGAATACTTTCCGGATCACTCACAAAATCAAGCTCAAGTGTTCCTCGGGAGGAACGAGGTAGCATACACCTATGAAACAAAAACACAAACCAAAACAAATCAAAAACAAACAAAGGGTTTGGGCTATTCCCTCACCCAAATCACTACCAAAACACAAGAAACTCACCAAATTGGCACTCAATGCACTTAGACTTCCCCGACAACGGCGCCATTCTTTTGATCGCTCGCCTCTCGGGCGCGAGGGTCAAGAGATACAATTTATAACCCGACCCCATTGTAGTACGTGGTGGGTGTCGAACACTCGGGAAGTCTACTCGATCGATGTGCCTAGACACTAGGAAGCTAGAAAGGAGAGCATAAAACAAAGGAAAACAAAGAAAACAGTCGGGACCGACACTGAGGTCACGTCGGGCCCGAGGTTGGCGACGAGAGGAAGTCGGGACCGACACTGGGTAAGTCGGGCCCGAGGTAGCTGGGGATGTCGAACTCAAAGATTAAAAGTAGATCTCGGGCTTTTGGGTTCCTTCTCTAGTAGATTAAGGCTTATCCACCCCAATTCAAGCAATGAGTGATGATCGGACTAGGATCGAGTGCTTTCGCCCTCGTTCCAACCACTTCTACACATCGATCATTGGGGAAATCCCCTTCGAAGCAAGGTCTTGAGATTGACACATGTTCACTTTCGCTACTTTGCCAATCTCAAGCCTTGATTCCCGACTTTCGCAAGGAATTGTAGCTCTATGTAGAGTGGGTTCCTTAGATCAAACACTCAAGGCTATGGAATTGGGGTTTCTAGCCCAAACCTAGCTAGGGTTTTCCCCCATAACCCAAGATCAAGGAGATCTACTCCATAAGGCAAACAAAGAAAGCAAACAAATCAAAAGGGAAAGCAATCAACATCATCAATCTCAAGACAAAGCAAAGTTTCATTCAAAATCAAAGGGCAATCCACAAATTCCAATCAAGGGTTTCCAAATCCACAAGATCAAAACAAAGCAAAGCAAATCTATCAACCAAACCTATCAATTTTCCTCTCTCTTGGCCGATTCTCTCTCTTCTCCTTCTCCTCTCCTTCCTCCTTGCTCTCCAAGTATCCCCTTTGAGAGATTTTTTAGGGTTGGCTCCCTTGCTAAGTGTGGGAACCCCCTTCTTAGAAGACAAGAGGGCCTTTTAATAGATGAGGGGCAAAAGTGGAAGTTCACAAATTCGTGCCTTGGAGCCCAAGTAGTTCGGTGACCGACTTGGACCGACACGGAGGACCTCGGGCCCGAGGTACTGTGCAACTCGGTCCGATGTTCTGGAGACTTCAAAGTCGGGCCCGATGTTGGTTGCAACTCGGTCCTGACCTCGTTCCACCTTCTTCTTGTTGGCTTTCCTCTTGTTCTTCTTCATGGCTTGCTCCTCTCTTTCCTCCTTTGCTCGGGCCTTGCTCCATGTCTCGACCCTCCTTCAAAACGACCCTTGATCCATGCCAAATTACCTACAAAACACATAAAATGCGCGTAGTCTCCGAATCTCATAGAAATACGGGAACTAAGCTAAAAAGGAACAAAACGCACAAGAAAAGGGGAAAAAGAAACATATAAACAAAGGAAATCACATATGAAAACACCACCAAATAGAGAGACATCAAAATACCCCATACTTAAACTTGCTTGTCCTCAAGCAATAACAATGTAAGCAAGACCGAAACATAATCTTCAAGTAAAGCCTCATATGAAAACACATTTTAAGCACAAGTGATCGATTCAAGCAAGATTACATCATCACACATGATTAAGTGTTCCAAGGAATAAAGTCAATGCAACTAAGCCTCACTTTAGGGATATGTGAATGTGTATCACTCATCATGTGTTTGGGTTTAGCAATGAACACTCAAGCTCAAAAATCATGCAAGTAAGGACTTTACTATTGAAGCTAATATCACCAATTCCTCCACCTAGAGATGCCTAATGCAAAGTACACAAAGAATTTCGAACTTGGCTCAATGGAGGTCCTCAAAGAGGTTCCATTCGGCCGGGTTGTAATGGGGCTTTTGGTATTTCTCAAGGTGGGAATTATTTGGTCTTGTGGTGCTTACAATGGGGATTGAACAACCTAAACTCTCACCAACTTCACCAAATTCCACAATTACTTTCACACTCACCCAAAAGACTTAACATTTTCCTTTCAACCCAAAATTTCACTTAACATTCCACTTCATCTTTGCTCTTATGCTTTTTGTTGGATTTTCAACACTTTCTACATTTGGACCGACTTTCTTATGACATCGGGCCCGATGTTGCTTGTAACTCGGTCGGACCCTTTTCTTCACTTAAGCTCTTTGCTTTATTCCACTTTGCATTTCCAACATTTTCTTTCTTCCTTTTCTTTCTTCTTTTCATTTTTGTACAACAAAGATGCACTACCCACATGATTCATAACACCATTCTTTGCCCTTAAACCCAAGAGAATCTCAACTCTTCAAATACAATCCCAACCTCTCTTCTAAAGTCCAATCCCATAAGGGTCAAGTCATATAAGGCTAGGAATAATATTTTTGAGGAGTTTCAAACAAAGGCTTAGGCTAGAACGGGGCTACAAACAAAGGATTATCTTCATGGTAGGATATGGAACATTTATATGACTAGAAGAATAAAGTTCAAAATCAATGTGACCATGCTAGGACAAATCTCATGACGGTCTTGGAAAATAGATAAACACCGCAATAGCAAGTTTTACTAAGCATGAATGAGCTAATTACACAAGAAAAATGAGGGATATGCAATTATGAACAAGCATCCCTAAAATGGCCAAAAATCAATCTCACAAGGGTCACTCATACTTAGTTGCATAAGAACTCATCCTAGAACTCACATGTTCAATAAAACAAGCAAGATATCATGATCACATCAAAAGCAACATCATTTAAGAGGCTAAACCATCCAAAAATATGCAAAGGAATTTACATGCTCACATCATCATTAGCTTTTATTGTGGCAATCTAAGATGGGAATTTCTAGTCCAAAACCTACAAAACATAAAATCTTTTTGTTGTTTTCAACACAATTTTTTTCAATTTTTATGGATTTTTTTTTTTTTGCAAAAATTTCTCTAAAACCAAAAACTCATCCATTCAAGACCAAACTAATCATTCATGTTTTTCATCAAACCACAAACCAAGAAGCAAACATCCCAAACACAAACTAGAAACAAGTGAAATCATGAACACACTTACCCCCACCCCATACTTAAAATTTTGATGTCCCCATCAAACAAGGAAACCAAAACTTAAAAGCAAGAGAGAAGAGTATGAAAAGCTCACAATTTCTTATTCTTCAATGGCATGTATAGGATCAATCGGCGAGGACGAGAGCCCATGAGGCTCTAACTTCTTCGTTTGGACCGTCCTTGTCATAGAACTTCTTCACTCGATGACCATTCACTTTGAAAATATGTCCTTGTTCATCAACCAAGTCCACCGCACCATGAGCATAGATACGGTGGACCACAAATGGTCCGCTCCACCTAGTCCTTAACTTTCCGGGGAAAAGTTTAAGCCTTGAATTGAAAAGGAGAACCTTGTCACCGGTTTGATAGGTCTTTGGAATTAACTTCCTATCATGCCACTTCTTGGTCTTCTCCTTGTATAGCTTGGAGTTCTCATAGGCTTTCAACCTTAATTCCCCCAACTCATGAAGTTCTAGAAACCTTTTCTCACCGGCCAAGTTGATATCCCAATTCATCTCTTTGAGTGCCCATTTTGCCTTGTGCTCAAGCTCTACCGGAAGATGACATGCCTTGCCATAAACTAGATTGAAGGGTGTAGTTCCCAAAGGTGTCTTGAAGGCGGTTCTATAAGCCCAAAGTGCATCATCGAGCTTAGAGGCCCAATCTTTCCTTGATCGAGATACGGTCTTCTCCAAGATAGCCTTGATTTGACGGTTTGACACCTCAACTTGCCCGTTTGTTTGAGGATGATAAGGAGTAGCAACTCGATGAGATACCCCATACTTGATCAACACATTCTCGAAACACCTCTCAATGAAATGAGGTCCGCCATCACTTATGAGAACCCTAGGCACTCCAAACCTTGCAAAAATGTTGCTTTTTAAGAACTTCATCACCACCCTAGCATCATTGGTTCTTGTTGGTATGGCCTCCACCCATTTTGAGACATAGTCCACGGCTACCAAGATGTACTTGTAAGGCCCTGATGTGGGAAATGGTCCCATGAAGTCAATACCCCATACATCAAATAACTCAACTTCTAGAATGCCAGTTTGAGGAGTCTCATTCCTCCTTGATAGGTTCCCCTCTCTTTGGCACTCCTCACACTTCCTCACATAATCATGCACATCCTTGAACATGGTTGGCCAATAATAACCACATTGAAGAATTTTTGAGGTGGTTTTGGAACTCTTGGCGTGACCCCCCGTAGGCAAGGAATGGCAATGGTGAATTATGCTCTCAACCTCTTCACTTGACACACACCGTCTATAGATTTGATCACGCCCTTCCTTGTAGAGATATGGATCATCCCAAAAGTATTGTCTAGCATCATGTAAGAATTTCTTCCTAGCTTGATAAGACAAATTTGGTGGGATCACTCCCCCTACGGCAAAGTTAGCAAAATCCGCAAACCAAGGGGAGACCCCTCGTCTTACGGCACTAATAGAAAGAAGGCCAATGGGAGAGAAAGAATCAATCAATTGAGAACGAGAAGGAATGGAAATCGAGTTAGGAAACTTACTTTCTTCCTCGGATCGACATTGAAGTGTACCGAGCCCGACATGGTGGGACTCCGGTCCAGCTTCGCAGACACACAGGTCACTCGGGCCCGAGGTTGAGGTCCTCGGTCCTGACTCACTCGTACTCGCCTTGCCTTCGGTCCGATGTTCTGAACCTCGGGCCCGACTTACTCGGTTCGTCAATCCACCCTTCCTTTCCTCCTTTCCGCTCATGAGACCTTCATCTGCTCTTGAATCATCTATAGTCAAACCATCCTCCATCTCCAACATGTACTCGATGGGCAAACGGGATAGATGATCAGCTACCACATTTTCCGCACCGGTTTTGTCCTTGATCTCATGGTCAAATTCTTGGAGAAGGAGCATCCACCTTAGAAGCCTCGGCTTTGCATCTTTCTTCTTCATGAGGTATTTGATTGTCGCATGGTCCGTGAAGACTACCACCTTTGATCCCACAAGATATGAACGGAATTTCTCAAATGCAAACACTATCGCAAGAAACTCTTTCTCCGTTGTTGTGTAATTGCACTGAGTTTCATCCAAAGTTTTGCTTGTGTAGTAGATGGCATGCAACTTTCCATCCTTCCTTTGTCCAAGGACGGCCCCTACGGCGAAATCACTAGCATCACACATTACCTCGAATGGAAGATTCCAATCGGGTGCCGCCATTATTGGAGCCGAGATCAAGGCATCTCTTAACCTACAAAAAGAACTCATGCAATCCTCGGAAAATACAAAGGGCACATCCTTCATCAAGAGGTTAGACAATGGTTTTGCAATTTTAGAAAAATCCTTGATGAACCGTCTATAAAATCCTGCATGACCTAAGAAACTCCTAACATCACGAACACAAGAGGGAGGAGGTAGTTTTTCAATTATTTCAACTTTAGCTTTATCTACTTCTATCCCCCTACTAGAAACTAGGTGTCCTAGTACTATGCCCTCCTTCACCATAAAGTGGCATTTTTCCCAATTAAGCACCAAGCTAGTCTCCTCACATCTAGTCAAAACCTTGTCTAAGTTAGCTAAGCAAACATCAAATGAGGAACCATAGACGGAGAAATCATCCATAAACACTTCTACTATATCCTCAACCATATCGGAGAAGATGGACATCATGCATCTTTGAAATGTTGCCGGCGCATTACATAAACCAAAAGGCATGCGTCTATAGGCAAAAGTCCCATAAGGACATGTGAATGTCGTCTTCTCTTGATCATCGGGATGAATAGGGATTTGCCAAAACCCGCTATACCCGTCTAGGTAGCAAAAATATTCATGTTGTGCTAATCTTTCTAGGACTTGGTCTATGAAAGGAAGAGGAAAATGTTCCTTGCGAGTGCCACTATTAAGCTTACGGTAATCAATACACATACGCCATTTTGTTGTGGTTCTCATAGGTATCATTTCTCCCTTTTCATTTTGCACAACGGTGAGACCTCCTTTCTTAGGAACTACATGCACGGGACTCACATACTTGCTATCGGAAATTGGGAAGATAATTCCCGCATCCAACATCCTAAGTATTTCACTCTTTACCACTTCCTTCATGTTAGGATTTAATCTTCTTTGGGGTTCAATAGTGGGTTTATGGTTATCCTCCATATAAATCCTATGCATGCAAATTGAGGGAGAGATTCCCTTTAGTTCCTCTAGTGAATACCCTAAAGCTCCTCTATGTTTTCTTAGAACCTCTAACAACTTAGACTCCTCCTCATCATTCAAGTTGGCATTTATGATTACGGGTAAAGAAGAGTTGGGACCAAGAAATGCGTACCTCAAATCTTTTGGAAGCTCTTTGAGTTCTTGAGATGGTTCCGGTGGTGCTTGAACTTCTTCTTTCTCGGCCTTGAACACCTCCAAATAAGACATCCTTTCCTCCAATTGTTCATGCTCAATCATATTGAGGGCTAGACCTTGGCGCTCTATCTCAATTTCTCTAGGTGGTGGGGTGGCTTTCAACCTAAGCTCCCTTGGCCTTGACTTCTTAGAAACGGCTTCCCATTGCAATCCAAGAGGAACTTGGATCGTCTTAGCTTCCTTATGTACGGTCCCTTTTGAAGTTGGCCTAAAGAAAAACTCAATCTCTCTTCCTCCAATGTCAAGAGACAAGTGGCCCTTCTTTACATCAATGATTGCCCCAACCGTAGCAAGGAAAGGTCTCCCTAGTATGATCGGTTCACCCGGCACTTCTATCATGTCCACCACAACAAAGTCGATTGGGACATAGTGGCCTTCAATGCAAACGGGGTAATCCTCGACGATACCAATTGGCTCGATGGACGACCCATCCGCTATTGTTAACCTCATGTTGACCGGAGCTATGAGACCCATGGATGTGGATTTCCATATGGTGTAAGGAATGATGCTCGTGCTTGCTCCAAGATCACACAAGGCTTGGAAGTTTTGGGACCCCACACCAATGGTTATAGCAAAACGACCGGGATCTCCTAGCTTTTGTGGTAACTCCAAGGTCTTGACCTCATCTTGCATTTCCACTATGGACCTCTTCTTGCTCAAAATCTCCTTTAAAAACTTGGCATAAGATGGCATCTCACTCAATGCGTCGGTGAACGGGATAGAGATGGTCAAGCCTTGCAAGAGTTTGAGAAACCTCTTGAACTTGTTCTCAACAACATCTTTCGGCTTCTTTGAGGGATATGGAAGAATCGTTGCACCTTGAATCTTGCTTGGATCAACCTCCTTGGACTTCCCTACTTCACTTGCAACATTTCCTGGTTGGACCGACTTGGGCACCATGTCGGGCCCGATGTTGTGACTCTCGGTCCGAGGCAGAGGAGTTGGATCGAGGTCTGTGTACGTCGGTCCCGAGTTGCTCTCGACCTCGGTCCGTGGTGAAGGAGTCGATCTTGCTGGGTCGACTTCGGGGAACGTCGGACCCGACTTGCTGGGTAAGTTGGTCCGACTCTCTTCATTCTTCTTAGGCACGTGTGGCTCGGGTAGGTTTCGGCCACTTCTCAATCCAATTGCCCGGACTTCATTTTGATTGTTTTGAGCTCGGGGATTCTCCTCGGGTCGGCCCGGAAGTCTTCCATTCTCTCTCGGGGCTTGAGTTGCAATTTGAGCAAATTGATTGTCGACTTGCCTCCTCCATGCACCAAACTCATTGAATTGGGTCCTCATCTCCTTGAACCCATCTCTCATCTCTTGAGCAAATGTTTGTAACTCATTGAATCCCGGTGGTCTATATGGTGGTGGTGGCGCCCTTGGCTCGTTTTGGTTGAAGTTGTTGTTGTAGCCTTGAGCTTGACCGTTGTTCCACCGGCCATTGCCACCATTGTTGAAATTGCCTCTTCCACCGAAATTTCCTCGGACATAGTTTGCCTCCTCAATTCGCTCGGCCAAGCGTACTTGGCTCTCATTCGGACAAACTTGTGTAGCATGTGCAAAGGATCCACACTCCTCACAAGCTCTAGCATTTTGCTTGTAGTAGTGGACTTGCCTCTTAAGCTTGCTCACTTCACCTTCAAGGAATTGGAGCTTCACATCCCTATCAATGTCTTCTCCCTTTGGATCATATAACTTCCTTGCACCTTCACCTTGAACTTTCACCTCCTTGCTAGCTTGACTCACCCCATACATGGCCTCATAATCGGATAGCTTGTCAAGTAGCTCCCAAGCTTGGTCCGGTGTCAAGTCTATGAACCCACAATCGGTGTGGAGATTGAGCTTGTCCTTCGTTACCAGATTGATGCCTTGGAAAAAGATGTCTTGAAGCACATATGGTTGTTGGCCATGAGTAGGACATTGGCGCAACATCTCCTTGAAACGGTCCCATGCTTCGAAGAGAGGCTCATTCGGACCTTGTTGAAAGCTTGCAATCTTCCTTCTTAACTCGGTTGTCTTTGAGGGCGGGAAGAACTTCATCAAGAAAGCATCATAGAGCGTCCTCCAAGTTGTGATTGACCTAGGAGCTTGGCTCTCGAGCCAATGTGCGGCCTTGCCCCCAAGTGACCATTTGAACGCCTTTAGAAGCACATACTCCAATGTCTCCTCGTCGGTGGAGATCGTCTCACACATATCCACAAATCGTTTAACATGCTCTATGGGACACTCATGTGGACGGCCCTCGAATTGATCACGCTTGATGAGGGAGATGAATTGCGTCTTGATCTCAAAATTCTTGGCAACCTCGGGAAGCACAATAGCCGGCTCGGGTACCCTCAACTCCGGATGCATGTATTGGCGTGCATTCCGGGGTAGAGCGTTGAGTTGAGCCTCGGCTCTCATCCGTTGCTCCCGTTCTCTCCTTGCCACCTCCTCTTGATTGTCCCTCTCAAGTTGCAATCTAGCCATTTCGGCCCTAAGTCGAGCCAACTCTTCATCAACATGGAGAGCTTGATTCTCCATCCTTTTCCTTCTTCGGGCTTCTTTGAGAATACTTTCCGGATCACTCACAAACTCAAGCTCAAGTGTTCCTCGGGAGGAACGAGGTAGCATACACCTATGAAACAAAAACACAAACCAAAACAAATCAAAAACAAACAAAGGGTTTGGGCTATTCCCTCACCCAAATCACTACCAAAACACAAGAAACTCACCAAATTGGCACTCAATGCACTTAGACTTCCCCGGCAACGGCGCCATTCTTTTGATCGCTCGCCTCTCGGGCGCGAGGGTCAAGAGATACAATTTATAACCCGACCCCATTGTAGTACGTGGTGGGTGTCGAACACTCGGGAAGTCTACTCGATCGATGTGCCTAGACACTAGGAAGCTAGAAAGGAGAGCATAAAACAAAGGAAAACAAAGAAAACAGTCGGGACCGACACTGAGGTCACGTCGGGCCCGAGGTTGGCGACGAGAGGAAGTCGGGACCGACACTGGGTAAGTCGGGCCCGAGGTAGCTGGGGATGTCGAACTCAAAGATTAAAAGTAGATCTCGGGCTTTTGGGTTCCTTCTCTAGTAGATTAAGGCTTATCCACCCCAATTCAAGCAATGAGTGATGATCGGACTAGGATCGAGTGCTTTCGCCCTCATTCCAACCACTTCTACACATCGATCATTGGGGAAATCCCCTTCGAAGCAAGGTCTTGAGATTGACACATGTTCACTTTCGCTACTTTGCCAATCTCAAGCCTTGATTCCCGACTTTCGCAAGGAATTGTAGCTCTATGTAGAGTGGGTTCCTTAGATCAAACACTCAAGGCTATGGAATTGGGGTTTCTAGCCCAAACCTAGCTAGGGTTTTCCCCCATAACCCAAGATCAAGGAGATCTACTCCATAAGGCAAACAAAGAAAGCAAACAAATCAAAAGGGAAAGCAATCAACATCATCAATCTCAAGACAAAGCAAAGTTTCATTCAAAATCAAAGGGCAATCCACAAATTCCAATCAAGGGTTTCCAAATCCACAAGATCAAAACAAAGCAAAGCAAATCTATCAACCAAACCTATCAATTTTCCTCTCTCTTGGCCGATTCTCTCTCTTCTCCTTCTCCTCTCCTTCCTCCTTGCTCTCCAAGTATCCCCTTTGAGAGATTTTTTAGGGTTGGCTCCCTTGCTAAGTGTGGGAACCCCCTTCTTAGAAGACAAGAGGGCCTTTTAATAGATGAGGGCCAAAAGTGGAAGTTCACAAATTCGTGCCTTGGAGCCCAAGTAGTTCGGTGACCGACTTGGACCGACACGGAGGACCTCGGGCCCGAGGTACTGTGCAACTCGGTCCGATGTTCTGGAGACTTCAAAGTCGGGCCCGATGTTGGTTGCAACTCGGTCCTGACCTCGTTCCACCTTCTTCTTGTTGGCTTTCCTCTTGTTCTTCTTCATGGCTTGCTCCTCTCTTTCCTCCTTTGCTCGGGCCTTGCTCCATGTCTCGACCCTCCTTCAAAACGACCCTTGATCCATGCCAAATTACCTACAAAACACATAAAATGCGCGTAGTCTCCGAATCTCATAGAAATACGGGAACTAAGCTAAAAAGGAACAAAACGCAGAAGAAAAGGAGAAAAAGAAACATATAAACAAAGGAAATCACATATGAAAACACCACCAAATAGAGAGAGATCAGTATCCTTGCCTCGCTAAACGTCGTCGCCGGAGACCACTCTCCTGGGCCAGCCACCAGTAGTTGCCTCACGGACCATCATGGTTCGAGCCAGGGTGAACTCAGCCCGTGCCTAGCTTGTTGCTTCGAACCGTGGGAGCTCCCTCGCCCTTTCGTTATGTGCAAGCTCCAGTGGGAGTTTCGGGTCGCCGTTGACCGCCTCTTTTAGCCACTGCTGGACCACCCACCACGAGGGCCGTCACCGAACAACACCCAGTCACCCTTGGGCTCTTGGATCGAGCCATGGGATCAAGTAAAGGTAAAGGTTGAGCTTAATTAATTAGCGGTTTGGTTGCGGAGCCACCGTAAGGACCTTTTGGTTCCACTTTGCTAATTAATTTTGAAGTTTTTAAGATCTTGACATTGATACGGTATCACAGGTTCAAACCGCTTGTGAAACGGACATCCGGATCTTCAGTTATAGCGAATACAAGTTTTAACATCGATTGGCAGGTAAAGGACTTCGGACAATTACTCAGGATTCGTTGTTAATCAGTATGATCCGAGATTTGGTCACCTTTAAGAACCGTTACTAATGAACAATTTTTATTTAGAAAATTGTTTCAAAAGTGAAACGGTTAGTTATTTATAATTTCACCAAGATGGCTCCTTAAAGCCTGATAGCTAAGGATTAATTATAAATCGATATACGGAAATCAAGTCGTTTATCGATTAGGAAATTGTAGACTTTGAGTATACAACTAAGAAGTGTATCCGTGAGCTCATTGTTGAGAAATCTTTTTGTTATATTTGCCAGAAGGGTGATAAAGATTACTGTTGGAATTACTAAGAACGTTGAGCACGCCTTCTAAGGCCAGTGGACGATTCTCTATTGTGTTATTGTTTTAATGAGGAATTGAATTCCATTTAATCTTCATGTTGGGAATAATCTGTATGTTGAATAAAGTTTGATAGGTTGTTATTTTGTTAGAAATAACGACCATGTCGTTATTTCAGTTTTGCGCTAGAACTGAACTTAGGACCGTTGTGTGACCTTGTGTGTTTAGTTGTCTCATGCTGAGACATTGTTGTGAAGTAAGATAGTTAGAGATGGGAGTTTAGACTCCAAAACATCTCTTTAGTGGTCCTATGCTGAAACACTGTTGTAAAATAGGTAGTCCAGGGGTAGGAGCCGAGTCGCCATTGACCTCTTTATAACAAAGGCTTTATTGGGGGGCGTAGCTTGCTAGCGGATCCCAATATTGGAGTCATGAATCATGTCTCGCTCCACGTTGGAGGAGGACAATGGTGCACTCTAGCTAAGTGCAAAAAGGAACTGATGTGGGTCAAGTGGTCACGGATGAAATAGGCCCTCTCACCCTGACGATATCAGTTACAAGGAATTTATCGGCAGCAGTTGGGTCGATTAAAAGTTATTAAAATGAATGTGTAATGTGAAAATCATAAAATGAAGAAAGTGCGATAGGCACGTTAATGTAACTGAATGGTTAGTTCTTTTGATAACCATTCTTGCTCCTGATTAAGAATAATTCTTAATCAAACTTTGATTAAGTTAAGTTGTTTAGTCGTTGAAGACGTTTATGAATGTTGTGTGGCTAGTATAAGTTTCCATTAATCTTTTATGCTTCTTAAAGGAACCACAAGCTGTGGTGTTCTCTCTCTTGATTATGCAAGTCTCCTTCTTATTCTTTATAAGACTGCCAACTGTTGGATCATAATCCGAGCCTAATCGGATTTTGATGCCAATAAGTTTAGTCACAACCATAAGAACCAAGTTAGTTTCTCCACTTGCTAAGTCTTTCATTAGACTAACCCGTCCATCTTCTTTCTTTTATATGGTCGGCTGGTGTCCACCGTTGGTATACGACACATCAGGCTCTTCTTGGAAGTTGATTCAAGAGGTGAATCCAGAGGTTTGAAGCTTTAGAAGTTGAAGAAAGGTTTCCAATGGCTATGCTTGAGTGAAGTTCTTGGTTAATTTGCTGCAAAGCGAAGTGGGAAAGAAGTTAAGAACTTACGGAAAACTTTTTAAAGACTTTGTTCAAATAGGAGGTTGTTCTATTTATTTATTCTTTATAAGTTAAGGTTTGTATAAGACCTTTTACTTGTTTTTCCGCTGTAATATTTTACTTAATTTTGTTAGGTTTTAAATGGTTTCTTTTACCTTGTTCTAGTAAGTTCTGTCAGGTTAAAGCCTTGGGTAACTCTGGTTTAGTCCTAATCGGGGTTATTGGCGGTAATACCTCCAGGGTAAGTAAGGGGGATGTTACAGAAGTGGTATCAGAGCTAAAAGTTCCTAAGTCTTGCTTAAGACTTTCATCTTCTATATAGAATTACGTAGAATTCTATATGGGTGTTATAATAGAACCATTATGGAAAATGGTTAAGTTGCAAGGATAAACTCCCTGTCCATTCGATTGGTGTTCTCCCCAAGCGCACCTCCTCCTCCTCTAAACGTCATCCTCATCGGCTGAACACCCTGCCCATTCGACTGCTAGCAAGCTCGTCCATCAAGACGTGGATTGCCGAGCGCTTCCGCGGAGGCCTAGAACGCAACCGTCGCCACTGAGGACCTGCATCGTCTCCTTCATGCTTCTACTTGGCGTTTTTCTCTCTCCAGCGACGCCACCATCGTGAACGAGGTCGGCGTTGGTTGAAGATCTTGTTCCCTTTATGGAACTTGTTGTTGTTCACAAGGGGTGGGTTGGGTGTGTAGTGAGATCCCGATCGGCTAATTCAAACATGTAAAGGATTGTTGTTATTTTTACAGGGATGAATTTCTGGATTGGTGTAGAATTGATGTGATCACTAGGGAACTGATTTTGTGGGCTGATTCTCTGATTTGTTATTGTCAACTTAATACATGGCTTTGTATGTGTATTCTTCAAGATGCAATTGATACCCTTGCACATGAAATCCGGATCCTTTTGGGTTTGTGAATCCATGTAATTAATGGTTGGTTTTGATCTGAGAGATTGATATTTGTTCAATGCTAAGATTGTTTGCAGTAGAGAAGAGAATGTTGGAATTTAATGGTTGACCACATTCAATTTAGTATGTGTTGAATATTAGGCCATTCTTCTTCAAAGCAATCAAAATAGTTTGAATTAAATAAAAATAGTGTTCTTTCTTATTTCGTTACAAAAATTGTTATAAAAATATTATGGTTGAATTAAATAAAATTTATAATAAGGTTTTTGAATATGTATAAATGGAAGGCATTTTATTTAGATTAATGTTGAAATATATATATATATGTAATGGAGGTTAACATTTTATAAAGAAAATTTTAAAGTAAATAATATGAAGATTTTTTTATCAAGGTTTGGTTTAAGATTAATGTTTAGGATTAAAATGATTTTTGGAGAATTATCATTTATCAATGCAAACCCTAAACCGTAAACCGTAAATCCTAAAAGATATAGGTATCATTATCTTGTAATAGATCAAGAATCGTTCATTCTAATAAGAAAACATTACATTCCTTTAGAGTCGTTCATTCTTACAAGAAAACGTTATATTCCTTTTGAATCTTTCATTCTTATAAGTAAACGTTACATTCCTTTATAGTCGTTCATTATTGTATTCCTTTAGAATCGTTCATTCTTATAAGAAATCGCTATATTCCTTTAGAATCATTCATTCTAATAAGAAATCATTATATTCCCTTAGAATCATTTATTCTTATAAGAAATCGTTATATTCCCTTAGAGCCGTTCATTCTAATAAGAAAACGTTACATTCCTCTAGAGTCGTTCATTCTCACAAGAAAATGTATTCCTTTTGAATCGTTCATTCTTATAAGTAAACTTTCCATTTCCTTAGAGTCGTTCATTATTATAATCCTTTAGAATCATTCATTCTTTCAAGAAATCACTATATTCCTTTAGAATCGTTCATTCTAATTAGAAATCATTATATTCCCCATTGTTATTAAAATCCCGATTCGATTCAACGATTTTACGATCCGAAGTGACGGAACGATTCACGATTCTAGGTAGAATCTTATTTAAGGTAGAATCTTAAGTGATCACAATAAAAACTTGTAAAATCTTTTGTGCGATCCGATTTTATATACGATTCTATAAACGATTATAACGATTCTACAAAATGACTACTACTATTTATATATTATTAATTTGTTCAAGGTTTGCCTCTCAATTATATTCAATTATTCTAATTAACAATTTACTGATTACATTCATAAAGTTTATAATGTTTTTCACTTTGTATATAATAAATCAACAGTATCTAAGATTGTTTTTACATACTTTTAGTTATAATGTAGAATATTATGATTCAAAAATCCGATTTTACGATCCGATCTGGAGACCCTTTTACGATCCGATCCTAGAATCCCGAATTTAATAATAATGATATTCCCACAGAATCATTCATTCTTATAAGAAATCGTTATATTCCTTTATAGTCGTTCATTCTAATAAGAAAATGTTACATTCCTTTAGAGTCGTTCATTCTTACAATAAAACGTTATATTCCTTTTGAATCGTTCATTCTTATAAGTAAACGTTACATTCCTTTATAGTCGTTCATTATTATATTCCTTTAGAATCGTTCATTCTAATAAGAAATCATTATATTCCCTTAGAATCATTCATTCTTATAAGAAATCGTTATATTCCTTCAGAGTCGTTCATTCTAATAAGAAAACGTTACATTCCTCTAGAGTCGTTCATTCTTACAAGAAAACGTTATATTCCTTTTGAATCGTTCATTCATATAAGTAACCGTTACATTCCTTTAGAATCGCTCATTCTTATAAGAAATCGCTACATTCCTTTAGATTCGTTCATTCTAATAAGAAATCATTATATTCACTTAGAATCATTCATTCTTATAAGAAATCGTCATATTCCTTTAGAATCGTTCGTTCTTATAAGAAATTGTTATATTCCTTGAGAGTAGTTCATTTTTATAAGAAAACTTTATATTCCTTTAGAATCATTCATTCTTATAAGAACTCATTATATTCATTTAGAATCGTTCATTCTTATAAGAACTCGTTATATTTAGTAACTTTAGTTAGAATCAAACATTTAGGATCCCCCTCGTAGGGGGTTCGGGGGGCAATGCCCATCGGTTTATTAAAGATTTTAATATCGTTGACCGGTCAGCGAGACCACGAGGTTTTCTATATTAAAATTTATTTTATTATCATGTTAGATTAATATCGATTTATATATAAAATTTTCAATTTCACACTTAATTATTGTACTTTCCATATAGGAAAGTGTATATATATGAAAGTTTTTTAATTATTTAGATTATTTGTATATAGAAAAGTGTATTTGGTTAAAGAACTTTTTTTAAATAATTGCTAATTTAATCATCTATCACATTTGGTTTATGAGGGAAAAAGAAGGAAATATTTGGTTAAGAAATTTTTGGGCGGGCTGAAAATATTACAAGGAGGGAAATTTTAGTTTAAGGAAATTTTGGGCGGGATGAAAATTTTGGGCCTCTTCCTTACTAATTAAAAAGAGTCCTCGAACTTTAACTCTAATTCTTTTGTGCCGCACACATATCTGATATCTCTAAACTCCTTCCTAGAATGACGCCTCCTCATTTTCTTCCTTCTCACCAAAACTCCTCCAATGGCGCCTCCTCTCACCATATCTCTTCTCAAACGCATCCTCCTCCTCCCATCACCACGTCCCACTACTTCTGTCACCACCGTTCTCGGCCTCTCTCTCCTCCCTCTCCTACAATCTTCGCCATTGAGGAACCTTAAGGAGCGGTGGCAGCCCAAAGGATTTTCTTGGCTGGAGCGAGCGACTATGATTCTGTTGGATTGGAGGACACTGACGAAGGCCACCAATAGTGGGAGGTTGTCGGGGATGCGACCATAACAGATTCCCGTCGGTATTGGCATCTCTTGTGAACTGCACAGGGTATCGATTTGAAGGTCGGAGGTAAGAGCAAGAAGATTGCGCGAACTGCGCCGAAGTCGAATGACATCTACCTAAAGCTTCTCGTCGGTTTGAATCTCTTTCTATTCAATTCAATTCAATCGTTAGTGTTTCAGAATGGTGGGGGTTTGTGATTTCGATTTTTTCCTATTTGTTTAGCTTTACCGATTCCTCATGAGGAGAACTGGTAGCAACATCAATGTGGTTATTTTGAAGAGGTTGTTAATGAGCAAGGTGCACAAGTATCCTTTATCTCTATCCTGGCTTGTCAAGTTTAAGGAGGGAAAGGTAATTCCTTTTTCATGAAATTTTGATTTCCATTTCCTCTTGTTTACATGTGCATAGTAATGTGTACTTAATGGTTATTGTCTGTTGGATTTGATTTGCATGATGGGAAGATAACAGTTTTTGTGGGAACAATAAATGACATTAGGGTTTATGAAGTCCCAAACATTAAGGTTTGTGCTTTGAGGTTCACTAAGACAGCTAGGGCTTGTATTGAGAAGGCCGATCGAGAGTGTGTGACTTCTGATCACTTGGCTCTAAGGGCTCCTCTTGGCCAGAACACGGTACTAACTCTTTTGGAATGTGTTTTCATCCTTTGTTGGTTGTGTGGTTATACATTGTAGTGCTAGGATTTGGATGTTTTGGTTGATTGAACTGAAATAAAATCTTAGCATTGTTGTATTGCTTTCCATTGGCTCATTGGAACTAATGATATATCCAATAGAATGTGAATGTAAAAGCTTGAGATAAGGAATTAGTGATGCTTCTAATAGAATATGTATTTCAGTTGATTCTAAGAACAAAATATTGTGAAATTTTCTTAAAACAGTAAGGATTTGGAGGTGTAAACTTGATTTAAGCGTTTGCAGTCTCTTGGGAATGCAACCTTATCGTATTAGGGAATTAGTAATGCTTCTAATGGTGAATGTAAGTTTATGATGAGATTGAAATGATTTTGTAAGGAATTTTTAAAATAGTCTAAGGATTAGAGGTGTAACTATGATTTAAGTGCTTGGAGTTTCTTGGGTATTACAATGCTTACAAGTTACAATTGTACTTTTTTAGTTTATTACTGCTCTTTAATCATATTGTTTCTACTTCTTAATTGTTATGAATTTGTTATTTTGGCATGTACTAATGGAGGTTTAGGGTGCCATTATCACCATTATGATCCTACGTATTTTATCATCTCAAGTACTTTGGTTTATAGTCACAACTTCATTCTCTCAATACTGGCATGTTTTTTATGTCAATATTCTGTTTAAATTCGTCATCATGTGCAATGTGTTCTAAAACCCTTGTTTTGTTGTAAAATGCAAGTTCCAAAACTCATGGGGTTGTTAAAGCAAATGACTACATTGGCCAGAGAAATTATGATGTTTTTTGTATTGTTGGATGTAATATAAGGTGGTTTTTGGATGGTTTGTATTAGGGTGTTGATGGATTAAGCTAGTTGTTTTTTATGAATAATTTGGTAATATTGAAATTGGTTGTAAGATAGTTTATTAAAGTTGTAATTATATTTGTATTTTGTTTAATATATGCATATGATTTGGAAATAGGTTATTATTATAATATATATTTGGTATTGAATATATAATGGTGGATCATAATATTATGATTTTTATTAGTCTAAATATGTAATAATTTAACCACGAATTTTGACACATAACGTTTTCGAAGCCAAATTTCATGCTAAAGGGCCACGGCATTGGCCATTAAATGTATTCTACCAATTCGTAGCCAAATTTCATGCTAAAGGCCACAACTTTATCCAGCAAATGTATTTGAGGCAAACTTTGATACTAAATGGCCACAACATATGGATGATGAACGCGACTTTTTTCTCCCGAATTTAGCCAGCAAAATACTTCGACACTAACTTTCTGGTAAAATAGACTCAAACTTAGCCACGAAGTGGCGCTGGCTATACCATGCATTTAGCAGAACATGATTTTCGTACCCAATCTTGTGGTTAAATACGCACGAATCAAAATATCGTGGCTAGTTTTCCAACTATGATTTAGCCGCGAGCGTTTTAACCCCAAACTTTTCGTCCTGGGAACAGTGGTGGCTAGCTTTGTGGCGAACCCTTTTTCCGGGCTAACTATGTGGCTTATCGCGTGCCAACGGTCCTGGCTATAGACGCATTTTCCAACAGCGTATTGTGCTTGGACCGAAATTCCCAAATCAAAATTTGGATGTCTACTTTCATCTACTAATAGCCGAGCTCAAGAGTTTGTGGCTTAACAGGTAGTATACATATGATGTGTCGAGGAAGAAAAAAAAATTCATGCGTGCAGTTATACTATGAACTATTAGCGACTTTCTGGCAAATTCGATGATGTCAAGTATGTTCTAATGCGATATGTTTCAAATTTATACGTTAATAATTGAGCTCAATCGAGATGATATAATTTAGCTCAATTACACTCCAACAGTCAAGCACCCTATTGTCTTCAACTGCTCGTTATTTGAAACTAGAAGTCGTGGAGGGACCCACACTCATCCTGAACTAAAGCTTATTGATGTGAATAGAGATAAAATGTTGAGAACGAAGGACCGTTACATCTTAGCACATCAAGACACTCAAGTTTACTTCCTCCAATACTTAAAGGTTAGGCATATAGATGCTGATTGGATAGTTGTATGTAAAGTGAAGTCAGGTGAGTGGCCTGATGAAGGTACCGATGTAGAGCTTGATGAGAGTAGTTCACGTTGGGTTGCCGTTAAGGAGACATTTCATCAGGATTTGTCACTTCCACGAGTTATAATCGATACACACGATGCTAATTCACTTGGTTTGGTAAATGACCTAAGTGGTATTGATCATATCGCTAATGTTGATGCTGGGACGCCTAGTGAAACATCAAAAGGGGATTTTGAGAGTGAATAAGATACTGATGAGGAAGAGTTGTTATGAATTTGTTGTATTTGATCACTTGTGTATACTTTGAAATTTAATTGGATGAACATATTGATTTTCGTGTAACTTTTTCAAATTTATCACTAGTGTATAACTTATCAATCAATTTTTTTTAATATTTTCAATGAAATAACTAACCAAATTAAATAAATCAATATGATGTATTTAGCGACCACTTGGTCGCTAAATCCACAACGTGACCTAATACTAAAGACACGGTCGCACCTTTCTTCTTCATTGGTCGCGTACACTCCTTCGACGTTTTATCGTGAAAATACAACCTAATACAAAATGATGCGGTCATGTCTTGTATTTAGCGACCTAGTGTTCGCTAAATAACAAAATGTGGTGGGAATTACCCCTTGTAGTAGGAAATTTAATTTTTTTGGGGTTAACAACCACTTGGTTTCTATTAAGCGACTACGTGGTCGCTAAACCCCAAAAATGGTGGGAGTAGTTAGAAAGAGTGTCTGTTTAATTGTTTAGATTTAGAGACCACTTGATTGGTAAGTCCAAATAATTGTATTTAGCGACCACACGGTCTCTAAACTTAAATTGAAAATTAAAATAAATTAGCGATTACATGGTCGCTAAACCTCAAGGTTATAAAGTCGTGCGAAAGCTTTCTTATTCATTTCCTATATCTCCTTCCTCTCTCTCTCTCTCTCTCTCTCTCTCTCATCGCGAACCCTCTCACCACCCTCTCTTCGTGGCCCTCTCTCCGCCTTCTCTCTCGCCCCACCCCCTCTCACTAGTGTTCTCTCTCCCCCTACAACAATCTCTCGTTGGCCTTCTCTTCGCCGGCCACTGTCCTCCTCCACTCCCTCCTCTTCTCCCCGGTGAAATTTGCCCGCCACCCCGCCTGTTTGCCGCGGAAGCCACTCGTTGCCGACCCGCCCACCACCCCGCCTGCTCTCCACCGCCACCAGCTTGCCACCTCCTCTCCCCTTTATTGAGTAAGCACCCAAATTAATTTTGAATTTTTTTGGTAATAATTTTGATCTTGCATGCTGTTTTTGTTGATGAATTGATGTGTTGTTGTTGTTGAATTGAATTGATGTGTTGTCGATGAAGTTTTATTTTATTTTTTTGATAAGGAAAGAGATTACACAATAAAACATGAACAAGCAACACTAATATGTGAACCTACTTATATTATATATGAACGTGTGATAATTTTTTTGAACTTTAAAAGTGATTATACGTGAACAACCCTTGTAATAATGCGAACATGTACATAAAATATGAACATAATATAAAATGGAAAACATCGTGTTTTTGGCAAAAATAAGCATAAAAATATTTTCTTTTATTATTCAATGTTCTTAAGTCCTTTAACGTTTGTAAGATGATATAATCGAACCCGAACATATGTCCATATAACATGAACACGCAGTACTAATATAATTTTGGCAAAAACAAGCGAATTTTTTTTAAAAAATATTTTTTTGAAAAAATTATCATTTTGCCCCTATCTCTTTTAATCTTAGACATCCAATCATCGGGATCCTTATTTATTTCTATTTTTCATGATAAGCCTCATTTTCATGTGAATCAACCTCATCTATCTATATGTAACAAATAATATCAAAACACAAATCCATCCGTACAAATAATATCTAAACTAATACCCGAAAATACAAAAATCCTACATACAAATAATCATCATCATTACTAATAACTAAAGCATAGGTTAAACTAATATGTAAAAGGATATGTGTCAATCTCACATTGAAGTACATCACTCATCTTTTTGAAATCAATTTGGTTACTGAAATTTAATTAGGTAATTTTAATTGGTTGAAATCGATTGTAGTCCCTTGTATAAGTATTTTATTATTCAATTTGGGTATTAGTTTTGTTAGGTATGAAGAAATCATAAATTTAATATAATAAATTATGGACACCACATATAAGTATTTTATTATTCAATTTGGCAATTAATATTGTTAGGTAAAAAGATATGATAAATTTTGTATAACAATTATAAAATTACTATTTATTATTAATTTTATATCAATTATATTAAGTAATTCTTTTAATCCTAAATGTTAACGTACGAAGTTTTTTCCTTACAAAACCCTATGCAATGCATGAGAACTAATACAAGTATATCCTTTAAATCTAAAGTAGTTAAAGAGTAGCATCGTCATTAAGTTTCTATATCTCAGTCACCATATTTTTTATTATGGATTTTTCTATAAAACTTTTCTATTCATAAATATTTTATCATTGGTTTTAATCAATAGAACTTTCCTTATCATTATAACACATATATTACACATATACTTTATATTCTAGTTACTACATGCTTACAAACCATTATACATTTACAAATTCAATAAATATACAAAAACAAAGCACCCCATCCAACAGACGGACAAAGCTTTCTAGTTTTCATGCATAAGTTTGACAAATATAAAGTAAATTACTATCTTCTTTAATTAATGTCCAGCTATAAAAGAGATATTTATATTATTATCTTTAATTAATGTTTGAATCATATGAAAATGGTGTTTATTGTGAAAACTGAGATCCATTTCCATCCGTTAGATCAAACAACATGGAGGGCTACGATCGACACGCGCATTCTTTTAATTTTTAAGTTGTAAGGGTAAAATTGTCATTTATCCTATTCTAATTATATTTTTTGTATCTCTCTTCTACATCTTGGTCAACTTGGAAATTCATTTACGCTCGTTATAAAAGAGATATTTATAAAAGAGATATTTATATTATTATCTTTAATTAATGTTTGAATCATATGAAAATGGTGTTTATTGTGAAAATTGAGATCCATTTCCATCCGTTAGATCAAACAACATGGAGGGATACGATCGACACGCATATTCTTTTAATTTTTAAGTTGTAAGGGTAAAATTGTCATTTATCCTATTCTAATTATTTTTTTGTATCTCTCTTCTACATCTTGGTCAACTTGGAAATTCATTTACGCTCGTTGATCCAGTTCGATTGGGTTTTAATCTTCGATCGTTCCTCAACCTCTAACCTCCCATTCAATTACTTCTTATCCTTTCTATGGATTCAATTACAAGCATGGTATGTGGTTTCATTCTATTTCTGTTTTTATTTTTCGTTTTTCTTAATTTTGGGTTTTTATTTCTCCTTTTTAAATCTCAATTGGCCTCAAATTGTGTGTGATTCGATCCTAAGTTTCAAATTGTGTTTTGATTCCATCAAATTGTGTGTGATTCATCTACAAAGATTCATCATTGGGTATGTTATTAGTGGCTTAGAACTTGATTAGATCTTATTGTTCATGGATGGATTAGAAATCTCATATCAAAAATTAACTCAAGTCAACTTTGCAACTGTACAGATCTGGTAAAAAATATTGAATTCAGCTTCATCTTGATCTTGTTCAGTCATTTTCGAGTCTTCCATGATTGTTTTTGGAATTTGATGAAGTTGTAAATATGCTTTGAGATATGCTTGCAAGTTGTTTGATGAAATGCCTAAGAGGTCACCCTATATAATCACGTAGGTTCTAATATGAACTGGGATGTATTTTGTATGAACCTCATGAGCTTTTGTATGAACCTTATAGTATTACGTATATACTTTGTGAACCTGTCGTTTTTTTTTAAATCCACATTCATGCTTTGTTGCTAGTTGTTCATCAATATCAGTTAAGGCAAGTAGAAATTTGTCACATGCTTGTAGTATTGATGGAGTAATTGAGCTAATTAGTTGTTGTTGCAATAATGTTTTGTCATTTTGTGTGTGCATCAATGAAGTAGGAGTTTGTTTGTAATATCCGCAATATTCCAAGGTTTTTAAACCATTATAATATAATTTATAATAATCTTTTTCTCCATAACAAGAGAATTTAAATAATTTAAATAAATAAATTCAAGGATTATTATAAAGGATTACAAAGGCATAAAAGCATTCAAATAAAAATAAGGCTTTATTAATTTTCGAATTTATTAAACAATGAAGCTAAAAAGAGTACAAGGGAAAATTAAATAAAAAGGAGGCAAGACCCGAGACTTGAATCCGAGACCTCTTGCATCTCCCTCTCACACACACACTCCTCAAACCGCTAGGCTATTGTAACTCATCAATTCATAAACCCACTCTTTTAATTTTAAGTTATCCTATTCTTCTTCTTCCCAAAACACATCAGACTTTTGTCTGATTGAAGTGACGCTTCTCCTATGCATGTGAATGGAGCCTTCCATTCCCCATTCTTGCTTACAAGACCAACTCTACTACATCATCAAGCTTACATCATCATCAAACAAGCACAACTCTACCCAATCCTCATCAATTAAGCCATTCTCCATTGGTGAAATCCCATTGCCATGGATCACCAAATTTGCCTTCCTTGCCTATTTAAAGGGCTGATTTTCTCATTAGAATTCACACATTAATTCTCTCCTTCTCTCTAGCAACTTGCTTCTACTTAAATCATCAAAAATCAGCCACAAAAATCCCTTTTAATTTCTGAATTTTGACCCTGAAAACACCATTGTTTACCCCCCAAAGCACCACCAAGTCACCACCTCACCCCCTTCGAACCACCGCACGACCGCCGGACCTCCACCGTGCGCCGCCGAGCCCGTCGTCGTCCCATCCTGGTGCCGCCGACCCCCTTTTGGCTTCTCCCCTGAAGTCCTGTTCTTTTGTAACTTGAAATCCTGTACTGAAGGTCTATCTTTTTCCTCTTAAAAATCTTTTATTTTGATTTAAATAAATTAATTTGCTTTCCATAGAAATCTATATAATAATCATGGTTTTATGCTAATAACCTAATAAAAATATTCACCTAGAGATCTTGTTAGTTAAACAAGATAAAATCAATTAAGTAGATTTTTATAAAGCTTTTATATTGCATATTAGTATAATAAAAATAAATCCCAAGACATGGTTTTTATTAAATAAAACTAGTAGATATATTAAGAGTATGTTATATGTATAATTAATGTCACAAGATTTGAGCATGCTATTTTTCTTAAAAAGATATCTTATATAAAAAGATATAAAAGATAAGAAAAGATATTATTATGATCTTAGATATAAATAAATAAATTATATACTCCTAGTTATAAGATAATGTTATACGACATGTTTCTATCTCATAAACTAAAGATATATGGGCAAACTATTTATTAGATAATAAGATGATATTATTAAATCTTATACTTGGATATTACTACAATAAGTATGGTAGAGATTTCTATTTAAGGAAAGTTCTAGAAAAAGCCTTATTACCTTATAGGTATATTTATAAAATATCGTATGTCTTTTATGAAGAGAATAAAAAGAGAAGGATGTTATAATGAGAATATATTATAAAGTTTTAAAAAGATCTTATATGATAAGATGGGTATTAAAATAATAATAAGAGAAATAAAAGATATTCAACTACAAGGGTATTTTAGACTTTTCACACCCTAAGATGAGTTTTATAAAAATAATATTTCATATAGTTATGAAAACTATATCTTAATTTATATAAAGATATTTCCTTGCTTGGTTATAATATTAGAATAATAAGTTAGAGTCAAGTTCTGGTGAAAACATCCCTTATGCTGAGAAATGAGAACAATTTGGAGCCATTAGATGAGATGCGTGTATGGCTGAGATTTAAACAAGTGTGATCCAAACAAATTTTAAAAAATAAGAAAATAGCTCCTTTAAATGGCACGGAAGGTAAATTGTGTTAAATTTTATTGACAAGACAAAAATACCCTTCCTTCCCCATAACCCTTTTCTCTCTTTCGTTCATTCTCAATGCCAGGGCTGCGTTCAGTTCAATACCCTAAAAACCAAACCAATCAATTAGCCTTGGGAATAATGGCCTGTGAGAATCAAATCAAACAGATTCTTTCGCAATTCAATCATTTTCTAGATTTCACGTGCCTAGATAATCAAGCAAAAATGGATTTACGCTGACATTTGAGCTTTTCTTAATTCGCCTTTTCATGTATGGTTTTTTTTTGTTTTGTATATTTACTCTTTTCAAGTAGTCAAACAATAAAAGTGGTGTCAGGGCATGATGCATTAAGTAAGAAGAAAATTTGTCACACGTAGAAAATTTTGGGTGATTAGAATTAATTTAGTTGAGAATTACAAGTAAGAATGAATTTGTGCTTTTCCCTAAGTAAGAATTGCAGGTAAGAAAATTTGCACTGATTTGTCAAATACTCACTATTTGGTTAGGCCATTGCTAATTAGTAATTTGGTAGAGTTATGTGCACATGGACACATAGATGTGGACATGTGGTGTTTTTGTAAAATTAATTATCACTTTAAAGTCTATTAACTCAAATGGTAGAGCAATGTGCACATGCATATAGATGTGGATTCAAATCTCACATAGGCTAATTCTATATATCATTTATATATTTTGGTTCACTATAACTCTTCTTACGGTTCATGATTTTGAAAGTTCGGGTTCATAATAGTTCATCTTACAGTTCATGTCTTTTAAGTCATACTAGTTGTAATTTTGGTTCATGACATCTATTCTTTTGGTTCATATTTTTATAATCAGAGGCTTCTAAGATCGTTCCAAGGCCAACAAAAGTTGAACATATGGATGGTATGAAGTTTAAAGACATATGGCCGGTATGAAGATTAAAGTGGTGGCCTTGGGTTCGGAACACTCGATTGTTGTCACAGGTGTGATAAAACATGAAACTTTAGTTCATCACTCTGTTAGTTCTTACTCTTTCAACAAAGTAGTTGGTTGCAGGATTAGCTATTTTTTGTGACATTAAGATGAAGGTATGACCTTGAGTTGGGGCAATGGTCAAACTAGAAGACTTGGTCATGGGCATCAACCCAACATATTATGTTTTCTACACAACAACATGTTTATTTTAGTGATCTTGTGATATATATTGTAGCCAATGGTAAGGATTTGTACCAATTACTACACAGAAGTGCAGAATGCTCTGGACAAGGAAGTTGCTTTTTGTTGTAGTTGACAAGTTGATATTTTAATGCTGTGACTACACACCAAGACCGATTAAAGAACTTGAGGGTATTAAGGTACTAGCTTTTTAATATATGGAGGTTGTAATCTATTACAATATTATTCATCAAGTATCTTTTTTATATGACATCCATTTTCACCCCCTTTATAATTACATACAGGTGAAAAATGTCTCTGTTGGCCTGCTACATTCAGCTTGTATTGATGGTATTTTGATATATTGATAAATAATATATGATCTTGACTTGATATCTATCTTTCACTACATAATTATATGCTTTAATTATGCAGAGAATGGTTGTGTCTTTGTATTCGGTGAAAGGGTTGTAAATAAACTGGTGAACATCTACTGACCATTCAAAATATTTATGTCAATCGTTTATTGAGAATTGTATTCATGCTTATTTGATTTTGCAAGGTGTTGTTATGGCGGTTCCTAATAGGTGTTTTGTTGGTTCATAATTTTGTATGATACGGTTCATTGTAAGTGCTCTTGCGGTTCATGAATATTATAGTTTATTACTAATTGTTCTATCGGTTCATGATTTTGCACTCTTAGGTTCATAGTAAGTGCTCTTACGGTTCATGAATATTATAGTTTATAGTAATTAGTGCCTTTAACTATAGATTCATAATAATTGTTCTATATGTTCATGATTTTGCACTCTTGGGTTCATAATAAGTGTCAATATGATTCATGTCATTAGGTAACCTATTAGCTCAAATGGTAGAGCAATGTGCTTGTGCACATAGATGTGGGTTCAAATCCCACATAGGTTATTTTTTGAAGGTTCATGGTTTTTGGTACATACTAGCTAGTTGTTGGAGTATTTGGTTTCATGTTTTTTGGTTCATGACAATTGTTCTTTTGGTTCATGTCTTTATAAGGTTAGGTTCATACTAATTCTTCTTATGGTTCATATCTTTTAATTCATACTAGTTGTTATTTTAATTCATGTTTTTTGAATTCATATCAATTGTTTTTGGTTCATATTTTTTAATTTTAGGCTCATAATTGTTCTTCTTATGGTACATGTCTTTTAATTCATAACAATTATTCCGTTTCATGTCTTTTGGTTCATTACAATTGTTATATTGGTTCATGTCTATGTAACCTTATATTCATATAGTTCTTCTAGTTAAACATTTGTTTCTTTTAATTCCTCATAGTTATCATTTTGTTTTATCTTTTGGTTCATAATAGTTGTTCTTATGGTTCGCGTGTTTGTAAACATAGGTTCATAACAGTTATTCTTACGGTTCATGTGTTGTATCAAATGCATTATTTTGATGTTTCGCTTGTTATGATTACGGAGACAAAAAAACTAAATTTTCTCTTATAGCCTATGTGAGATTCGAACTCACATCATGTGAAACGAACACATTGCTCTTCCTTTTGAGCTAATAGGCTTTATAAAGTTATTTTGCAAAAACATCACAAAAAAGAGTATTGTTAAATTGCAATGATGGAAGTGGAATGCACAAGTTTATATGACTACTTACGGGGACTGTGCAATTAAAAAACATTTAAGGGGAACATACATACAACACATACTAACTAGTGAGTTTGGTTAGATGATAACAATGAAATCCAATGTTATAGTTTATGGTAATAAATAATAACAACATTGTGGCTGAGGGAGGGGTTAAAAACAAATGCACTGCTGAGTAGCATAGGTGAATTTTCTTCCTAGAAAACTATTATATGATTAATAAGCATAGTAGAACTCTTCATCAACTAAAGTCTAAAGGTTGGAGGGGTGTTATGTAAGGTTGATTTTTTGTAATCGAATAGAGCAAGCTTGTTTACATATATCCCAAATTATGAGTTATTGTGATACAATCCTTAATTAATTAGTACTCCATTCGTTGTTTTGTGCTTCTTCAAAAATCCAAGCAAAGCTACATTTGATAACCCAGATAAAAGCTTCATGGAATCAAAACCCAAATCAATTTTCTGGATAAGACTATATACCAAATACATACTTGAGAATTCAACATAAACACAACTACAGAAGAACATCCTACCTTAGTGACTAACGAGGTTGATTAAGCCAGATTTCTCATTCTCATTACAAAACAAACATAGATTTCAGTTCCACCATTCAAAACAAAGCATTAAAAAACACTGATTTTGATTTAGACCGAACTCGAGAAGGCAAGGATGAAGAACTGCTCAGGTTAAGGCCATCAACAGATGATTGAAGCTTGATGAGTGTTTTGGAATTGACGGAAGTCATTGGAGATTGATTTCAAATCTTCAAAATTCAGAATGAGATAGAAGAGGGATTGGATGGAGATTGGAGTTCGGACAAGGTCGCCGTTCGTCTTAGAGAAGGACAAAGTCACAAAACGTAATCTTTTTCACGCGTGGGGAGAGAGAGGTTGAAAGAGAAGGGAGGGAGATGAGTAAAATGACAAAATTAGCCCTTTTTTTAGGAAAAGCTCCTTTAAAACGCGTGACCCTCTATAACCGTAGATCTAGTATATCTAACGGTTCAAAAATGTTCGCATTTTACAGCAGAACACAAATTCGCATCTGATTTCAAATCTAATAAGTTAAGTTAAAAGGAATATTTTAATAATATAAATAGTGTCATGACTTGAATATTGATGAAACCCGAAATAAAACGTCGCTAGAAGACAAGAAACGAGATTCTATTATTCGATTGTGCAAACACTTGCTCTTTATTTATTGTTTTCTTATAGCGAGGTTACAAGCAACGAGGTTTACAAGCAAACGAGGTTTACAAGAAAAACAAGGTTTACACCTTGGACCTCCTAAGAGTACTTGAGATCTCGATCTAACAGGGTTCGAGATCTCCTAATCACTACGAGATTCTACTATCCACAGGCCTCTTGACGGACTCTGGTAGCGAGGTTGAGCTTCGAGTTCGAGTGTGGTGATGATGGCTTGCGAGATGGAGCGGCGAGGTCTTTGGTGTGAGCGAAAGTTCTTTGTGTGACTTGAAGTCTTTTTGTGGACTTCACTTGTCTATAGCGAGGTTTTTTGACGATGTTTCAACACGTCGATCTTCAACGAGCAAGATAGTTCTGGAGTTCAAGATGTTTTTTGACCCTTTTCCACCTACGAGGTTCTCCTCTATTTATAGAGAATTGAGGAGTCGGGCTTTGGTGTTTACTCAATGTGGGACGCCCGAGATCAGGGCCTCTGATTGGCCCCGAGGTGAGGCAATCGGTGATTGGCTCGGGGGAACAGCGCCAGTTGAGTGGTTCAGATGGGCGGGAGTGTTAGCAGAGTCGGTAATGAAGTTTAGACCTCGCTTCGAGGTTTCGGAAGACCTCGCGGGGATAGGAATTTTGTTTAATTAAAAGACAGGTACAGTTGTGGGCCCCAGAATCCACCTTGGGAGTCCCGTCGGATCTATTTATTCCTTGTGTCTCGGGCCCACTTCCTATTTTACCATTTTGGACACCATCACAACCCCATAGCATGGGGACCTCGTCCCGAGGAACGCAGGTCATAAACACGAGGGGTATTTGGGTTCATCAAACCCGGGGCGCGGGGTTGCACTTTTTAGGATTGCGAGGTGCGAGGTCTTAGAGGTTGGGTGGACATATTGCGAAAAAATTTCTTGCGAGGCCTAACACTTAGGCTTTTCTCTCGTTTATGCGTGTGATGCTTCCTGGGCCTGCTCCCCCGTATTTCGCTTAATGGGCCGTCGAGGTAGACCAGGCCCAATAAGCTTTTCGGGTGCGGGGAGAGGCCCAAGTTCGCCCTCTATAAGAAGCGTCTCTTACACGCCTCATTTCCATCTTCTTCCTTCAGTACTCTCTCTCTCCTTTGCCTCTTCAGTTTCCGGTCTACAGTTACCAGACAGTTTTCCGACGACCTTCCGACATTCTCCAGGAGCGCCACCGCTTTATCCACACCAATTTTAAGCAAGTAAGTGCTCGACTCCCCCTTTCGCGTTTTCGATGTTCTTCTCCCTTCTCTCGCCGCCGCCTGCCCCAGCGGGAGACAGACGTTTCCCGGTGTTTCGTGGTGGTGCTACGGCGGCCACACGGAGGGGGTGAGGGCGGCGCTCGCCCCGGCGTGGTGCTCTTGCTCTTCTTTTTTCTTGCGTTTTTTCTTTCTTCGTCTCGTGCCCTAGCGGGCGACAGTTGTTTTTCGGCGTTTCGCGCCAGCGTCATGGCGGCGAGACTGTGGGGCGAGGGTGGCGCTTGCTTCTGCGCGGTGCTCTTGCTCTTCTTTTCCTTGCGTTTTTTCTTTCTTCGTCTTGTGCCCTAGCGGGCGACGGTTGCTTCTTGGCGCTTCACACCAGGGCCACGGTGGCGAAGAGGTGGGGCGAGGATGGTGCTGGCCACGCTCTTGAACCCACCATTTGCCAACCGACGGTTGAGTTTTTGCGACCCCTTGGCTTTTTTTTTTTTTGAAATTCGAATTCCTCGGAAACCCAAACGTCATGATGTCCGATTAACGGGACGTTTGGGCTTCCACCGCTGGCTTCCATTCCGCCTTCTCTTTCCTCCTTTTGGCACTTCACATTCCGCCTCACCCGTCCTATCTGTCAGAGTAGTCCTAGGGCGCCACGTGATTTCTTCCCGTTATCACCTCGCGTATTGTTTCTGTGGTTCTGCTCGATGTCTCAACCCTTTTTCTTTTCCAGGTGCTCGCCTCTCGTGGCCTAGACGTCGCTCTTTCATGCCTAGAGGAGCTTCTTTGAGCCCCCCACCAGGCTTCGTGTTCAAAGTTCAAGAGAGATTCTACGAGGAGGCTTCCGAGACCGTAGGGAGCGTAGAGATTAGTGACTCCCAGAACCCGAGGTCTCCCTCGCTGATTTTTAGCGAGCCCTCTTCCAGTGATTCAGACTTCTCTGTCAACTCGCGCTTCTCCCGACTTCGCGCTTCGTCTGGTGTCGAAATGGCCTCGTCCTCGCTTTTTTGCGCAGCATATCACCGATGCTGTGTCCTGCATGCCGCCCGTCCTCGAGGAGCGGATTCCCATGTCCCTGGACTCGAAAGGGACCTTTCTATCCGAGGGGCAGCCTACGATCCTGGAGCCGAAAGACCTCGCGAAGATCGCCAAGGACTTCGCCTGGCCCGAGGGGGTTGAGCTAGCGCTCCCCGAAGGAGAGGGCTGCTCCTTGGCGTCATACGACAGATGCGTGGTTGTGCACCAGCCCAGCCTCTAGGCCGGCTTCAGGCTACCTCTGGCCCCGCACATCGTCAGCTTATTGTGGGCCATGCATGTCTGCCCTGTGCAGCTTTTTCCAAATGCGTGGAGGCTCCTGTGTGCCTACACCCTTCGCAGCCACGAGCTCGGGGAGGGACCTGACCTCGACATCATGTCGAGCCTATTTCTAGCGAGGAGGGAACACGAGTCTTGCCTCGTCAACCTCGACTTGCTTGGCCTTAAGATCACCACGGCCCCCATCGAACGTCGGGTCGTGGAAGAAGAAATGGTTCTTTGTCCGGGACCCTACCGGCAGGTATCTCAATTTCCCCACGGCCCTGGACAACTTCGTTCGGCCCAAGGGCACACAAAAGGTCGACGAGATCAAGAAACGATACGTTCCTGAGCGCCAGGAGCCGTTCCAAGAATAATTGGCACAGGACCGGCTTGAGCGGGCCGGCCTGAGTCTCACCCTTCCACCCGCGAGGGCGAAGAGGGTACTCACTTTCCCTTTTGTTGCTTGTTCTTGTTACTTGCTTTTGGTTCTGGGCAACGCATGGCCCCGAGGAAATACCTCGCTTATTTAGTGCTGACCACGAGCCTCGCTCGGTTCGTAATGCCTTGATTGTTTGTGCTACCTCGCTTCTTGTTTTTTTATCTAACTTATTTTTTAACATGTTTTTTGTGTTTTTGACAATGGATCTTTTCAACGCTCTGACCTCGAGGGCGCAGGGAAAGAAACCTGCTACCTCCACCTCCACCTCCCATGTCCCACAAGGCTCTAAGGGCCTCGTTATAAAGGAACCAGCCCCCCAAGCGAGGCCACCGACCTCGCAACCGAAGGCAACACCCCCGCCGCCGAAGGCGCCCGGGGTGAAGATTACCGGGAGGCCTTGTCTAGGGAGGACATTGCGAGAACGTCCTCCCAAGCTGCCCGAGGATTCGGCGATGGAGCCGGATCAAGGAGGAAAGGACCCGAGGATCCCTCCTGCCAAGACAAGAAGAAAAAACAGAAGGGGGGCGGCCAGATGGGGACCTCGGGAGGGGAGATGGCCCACCGCTCCGGCCCCGCGAGTCGGGTTGTGTCCGCCACCGGGCCTCCTGCTTACAAGTTTCACTGCCCTGGACCCGCCCGGGGAGTGCCCAAGGATTGGCACAGGGCGGACTGGAAGGAAGAGGTTGCGTGGGCAAACAACCTCTCGGAGGCTGCCCTTAACGACGAGATCCTCCGCTACTCGGCGATGGTATGCCCTACTTCTTCGAGGTTGTTCTTTTTGTTGGTTCCATTATTATCATCTTTGTTTTAACACGTTTTTTGGTTTTTCAGCATCACTTCTTCGAGAATTACAACTGCAGTCGCGTCAGCCTCCTCCACAAGAAGATGGATAGGATGGAGGCGAATCTCAAGGCCCGCGACGCCGAGATCGAGAAGAAGAACAAGGACCTCGCGGAGGCCGAGAGACGAATTCGAGCCGCGAAGGTTGCGGCGACGGACGAGGCCAAGGACGCCGCCAGGGCCAAGGAGGAGGCGAAGAAGGCCAAGGAGGAGGGGGAAAAGGCCATTAGGAGTCTTAAGGATGAGGTTGGGGACCTCAAGGCTGAGAACAAGGAGCTCCGGGGTAAACTGTCCGCGGAGCACAGATGTTTTAGGGAGAAGGAAGCGGAGCTCCAGAAGGCCGAGGAGGAGATCAACAGCCTCCGACAGCGCGTTATCGAGCTCAACGAGGAGGTGGAAGCTACGAGGCCCAAGTATGTGGAGTCTGCGGAGTACAATTGTACAAAGAAGAGTTGATGGGAAGCGTGAACAAGATATTCCGCCAGGCCGTCCGCATGGGGTTTAGGCAGGCGGTCGCGAAGTACGGTCGCATTACCTTCTTCAACCCCAACTACGCACTGACTATGGGGGAAGAGACTGGGGAGGAGCCCGACGGAGAATGCGAGTTCTTCCTTAGGGAGGATGGGACCGTGGCTTCCGAGGCACCCCCCGCGGAGGACCTCGGTCAGGGAAGCCCGGATCCCGTCGTCTCAGATTCTCATCCCGCGACCGACGTGCCGAGTACCCAGCCCGTTGTGATCTCTGACTCGGCCGTCCGCCAAACTCCCACGGAACCTGCTGCCGAGTCCCCGAAGGAAACCGCCGCCGAGGCCCCGAAGGAATGAAGGATGCCCCTGACTCTTTAATGTGTTTTTTTTTATATTTTCGCTATTTTGGTGGCCCCGCCGGGGTCTGTAATTAAGATACTTCGGCCCTTGTGGCCTTATTTTATGAAACTTTCCTTGTTTTATGGTTGTGTTGTGTTTCTTACTTTAGTTTACTTGTATGTATACATCCCGATACAACCCCATGGCCCGAGTGTCACAACATTTGTGGCAGCCTCGGGCCACATTTTACCTCGGATGCCGCGGGCCAACATTTGTGGCAACCTCTTGCCTTATGCCGCGATCCCGAGCCTCGCTCGGATCGCGCATGATGGTTATTATGCCAAGATCACGAGCCTCGCTCGGATCTCGCATGATGGTTTTTATGCCAAGATCACGAGCCTTGCTTGGGTCTCGCACGATGATTTTTGGTCATTTCCAACCCCAAGCGGGAAGCGAGGGGAGGACTTCGTAACTTAAAACCGAGAATCTCCAACCCCAAGCGGGAAGCGAGGGGTGGACTTCGCAACTTAAAACCAAGAATCTCCAACCCCAAGCAGGAAGTGAGGGGTGGACTTTGCAGCTTAAAACCAAGAATCTCCAACCCCAAGCGGGAAGCGAGGGGTGGACTTCGTAACTTAAAACCGAGAATCTCCAACCCCAAGCGGGAAGCGAGGGGTGGACTTCGCAACTTAAAACCGAGAATCTCCAACCCCAAGCGGGAAGCGAGGGGTGGACTTTGTAACTTAAAACCGAGAATCTCCAACCCCAAGCGGAAAGCGAGGGGTGGACGACTTCGCATGAAATTTTTATTTTTGAGACAGATTTGAAAATTCCACAACCCTTTATTCATAAAATTTGTAGGAAATAGCGGAGTTTGGAGAGTTTACACATAATATTTTTTGAGCCGATCGATGTTCCTAGTTTTGCCCAGGGTACGTCCCTCGCTGTCTTTGAGCTTGAAAGCTCCGGGCGCGACCTCCTCCCCGAGGAGGTATGGTCTCTCCCAATTAGGGTCCAGCTTGGCACCTTTGGTACGCCTCAAGACGAGGCACCCGTGGCCAGGAACCGGGATCTGACCTTCTTGTCATGATATACCGCTACGCGCCGTTTGTATTCTCTGGAGCGCAGGTCGGCCACCTCGCACAGCTCGTCCCTAAATAGCAGCTCGACCCTGAGGTTGGCCTCGTTCTCTTTTTCATCGAAATCAAAAACTCTCGCCGAAGGGACCAAGGTCTCTACTGGGACTAGCGCTTCCGCCCCGTAAGTTAGAGCGAAAGGCGTTTCTCCCGTTGCGCGACGCGCGGTGGTGCGATATGTCCATAGGAAGAGTGGGAGAAGCTCCGCCCAGCGACCTTGCGCCATACCCAGGCGCTTCTTCAGATTGGACAAGATGCGGGCATTGACGTTCTCCACCTGGCTGTTGGACTGAGGGTGGGCCACGGAGGAAAGCTTGAGGGTTATGCCCAAGTCGGAGCAGAAGGTCCGAGTCTCCTCGCAATCGAATTGGTGGCCATGTTCGGTCATGATGGTCATGGGAACGCCAAAGCGGCAAACAAGGTTCTTCCACAAGAAGTCGCAGACCTTTGTCCCAGTGATTTTTGCCATTGCTTGTGCCTCGACCCACTTCGTGAAATAATCGACGATGACCAAGATGTATCACACCTGGCCAACAGCCTTGGGAAAGGGGCCGAGGATATCCATGCCCCACATCGCGAAGGGGCACGGTGTATGGATGGAGCGAAGACGCGAGGTCGGGGCGTGTTGGAGGTTACCGTGCTTCTGACACCCGTCGCATCTCTGGACATAGGTCCTCGCGTCCTGCCGGAGGGTGGGCCAAAAGTACCCCAAGTGGGTGATTTTATGTGACAGGGCTCGCCACCCTGGGTGGCCGCCACAGACCCCCTCATTTGCCACATAGAGGATATGCACCGTAGACTCGGTCGGCACACACAGCAAGTTGGGCTCCGTATAGCCTCGGCGATAGAGCCGACCGCCGATGACGCAATAGCGTGCCGCCTGCATTTTCAACATCAGAGCCACCGCGGGGTCCTCTGGGAGGACGCCGCTTTCCACGTATCGCGTGATCGGGATCCTCTTGTCCCCAGTGGTGACGGAGAGAACCTCGCTGGTCACACTCTGCGAGAGTTTTCTTTCCATCATCACGCGATTCCCTACCTCCAAGGGAAGGGCAGAACCCAGCCTCGCGAGAGCATCCGCCTTCGTGTTCGAGGTTCGCGGGATGGAGTCTACTGCAAAGGTTTCTAGGCACGACACCAAGGCTTTAACTTTCTCTCAGTACGCAGGTAGGAACCCCGTCCGGGTGTCGTATTGCCCGTTGAGCTGACGTGCAACCAACTCGGAGTCGATGTAGACCCTGATTTTGCGGGCTCCACTGAGGAGCTATTTCTATCCCGGCGATCATGACCTCATACTCGGCCTCGTTGTTGGTGGCATCGAAGGCGAAGTTAAGGGCGTACTCCGTCTCGATTGAGGGACCGGCGAGGAATACGCCAGCCCCGCCCCCGGCATCACATCGTGAGCCATCAACTAATATCTTCCACTCCTCCGAGCTTGCGTCCGTTTCGGGGAAGGTGACCTCCACTATGAAGTCAGCGAGGGCTTGTCCCTTCATTGCGGTCCTAGGGAGGTAGATGATATCGAACTCGGAGAGCTCGACTGCCCACTTCGTCATTCGCCCGGAGAGGGCGGGTTGGTGGAGGATTTGTCGAAGTGGGAGGTCAGAGAGGACCTGAATGGGATGCGCGTGGAAGTAGGGGCGCAGGCGCCTGGCGGCAGTCACGACAGCCAGTGCCATCTTCTCCGCCGGGGAGTATCACTGCTCCGCAGGCTGGAGCACGCGACTTGTGAAGTAGACTGGGTACGTGGCTTTTCTGGTTAGCACCGCGCTGACCGTCTCCGGGCTCACCGCCACATACAATTGTAAGTCCTCGCCTGCCATTGGAGGTGACAACGTAGGGAGCTTTGATAGGAAGGCTTTTAACTCGGAGAAAGCGAGCTCTAGCCCCTCGTCCCAAACAAGCTTGTCGTTCTTCTTGAGGGCAGCAAAGAAGGGCAGAGACTTGTCCGCCAAGCGGGAGCAAAACCTCCCCAAGTAGTTCACGGCGTCGTTGAGCCGCTGTATCTCAGTGCGAGATCGCAGCGACCTCATTGAGAGAATCGACTCGACCTTGGCGGGATTGACGTCGATCCCGCGCTCGCTGATCATGAAGCCTAGGAACTTCCCCGATGACACACTGAAGACGCACTTCTCGGGGTTCAGGCTGAGACGATTGTACTTGAGGGTCACGAAGATCTCGTGGAGATCGACCAGATGCTCTTCAGGGCTTTTGCTCCGCACCACGATGTCGTCCATGTAGGCCAACACGTTCCTCCCCAAATGGTTTTTGAAGACACGGTCAACGAGACGCTGGAAGGTCGCCCCTACATTTTTAAGGCCGAAGGGCATGACCTTATAGCAGTACATACCCTGCTGCATGATGAAGGACGTCTCCTCCTCGTCACGCGGACTCATAGAGATCTGATTGTATCCTGAGTACGCGTCGAGGAAACTCAAGACCCCGCGCCCCGCGGTTGAATCAACTAGTTCGTCGATCGAGGGCAGGGGGTAGCTGTCTTTGGGGCACGCTTTGTTGAGGTCTTTGAATTCCATGCACATCTTCCACTTGCCGCTGCTGGAACTCGCGGATAAACCCTGCGGCTAGTAGCTTAGCCACCTCTTCATTCGCAGCATTTGCCCTTTCCTCGTTCATCTTCCTCCGTCAT
Organism: Fallopia convolvulus; assembly: GCA_964016875.1. Lineage (NCBI taxonomy): Eukaryota > Viridiplantae > Streptophyta > Magnoliopsida > Caryophyllales > Polygonaceae > Fallopia > Fallopia convolvulus. The sequence continues at coordinate 37,357,111 of OZ024722.1, forward strand.
TGCACAACAGGGCGGGTGGTGACGTCGACGTTCAAGGAGTGTTGGACCACGGTGCGAGGGACGCTGCAGAGGTCCTTGGCAGTCCAGGCGAACGCATCGCGGAATCTAGACAGCAAGGCCTCCACCGACTCCGACGATTTCCCGGAGAGACACTCTCCCAAGTAGATCTTCTCGAACTCATTCCCGAAGGGGGTAACCACCCTTCTTTCTGCCTCGTGGATGGGGACCGTGAAGTCCCGGACTTCGAGGTCGGCCTCGCCGCTGGACTCCACCATGAACGCCGGGCATTTTTGTTCTGTCGAGGTCGCATAGCAAACGCGACCCTCCTCCTGGTTGCCCTTTACCTCTCCAACCCCGCCGTCAACGGGGAATTTCATCTTCAGGTGATAGATGGAGACTATTGCCTGGAATTTCATTAGGGATACCCTTCCGATGATTGCATTCCACACCGAAGGAAGGTGTACCACCGTGAACTCCACCATCTCGGTCCTCCTTGTGGAGCCGGTGCCCAGCGTCATCCAAAGGTCTATGAGACCTGTCACGTCGACCTCGTCTCTTGAGAAGGAGGTGAGCCTCCCAGCGTAGGGCTTCAAGGATGTTTCGGAGATGCCCAACTGATCGAATGCGCCGTAGTGCATGATATCCACGGAGGAGCCCGTATCCACCAGCGCTCGCTTCACCATTTTCGAGCCCACTTGAGCGTGCACCACCAAGGGGTCAAAGTACGGCATGTGGAGTCCCTCGGCATCTTTGGAGGTGAAGGCCAAGCCTACGTGAGATCGTGAGGTCTGGGCGACGCTAAATATCGAGGGCTCATGGTGGCTTGCCCTCGCGTATCTCTTTCTTTCTGCCTGGCTTGATCCAGCAAGCGATGGTCCACCCGAGATGGTAGGGATATAACCATCGGGTGTTGTTGTCTGCCCAGACCGTGCCTGCTTCGCGGGAGCCTGCTGCTCGACGTTGTTGGCCTGAGCTTGACTCGGGCCTCGTGGTACGGTGTTGGCGCCTGACGCGGGGTTGGCACATCCCTTTTCACTTGGGTTGTACAAAGGGCCGCCCTTGCCTCGATAGCCGCGCTGCTTCCCACCGAAGCTGTTCCAACTGCCCCCGCGGTTGTTGTTGTGATTGTTGTGGTTTCTGGTGTTGTTGTTGATGTTGTTGTTGTTGTTGTAGTTCCTGTTGTTGTTGTTGTTGACGGGGTTTTGGGCCTGCGTCACATATGCATCCCTCGCGGCCAGCGCGGCCACCTTTGCTTTTCCTTTAGCCTCGGCGACGATTTCCTTGTCGGTCTTCGATTGCGAGCTTTGGTTTGCGGCATCCTCGGCATACACCTGGGACGTGATCCGGGCGCACAGGCTGTCGTACGTCGTTGGGCATTTCAAGAAAATGTAAGTCTTGAAAGGCCCCGGACACAGGTTGCCCATGAGGGTATCTCGCACCGATGATTCGTCGATGTGTGCGATCTCCGCCACCGCGGTGGTGAACCTCGTGAAGAAGGTGCCCAACAACTCGCCCTCTCCCTGTTCAATACCGCGGAGATCCCGCATGTTCTTCTTGCGCTTCCTCGAGCCGCTGAACTGTGTGACAAAGGATTCACACAACTGAGCGAACGAGGCCACAAACCCTAGTTTGAGGCTTATGAACCACGTCATCGCGGCCTTGTCCAGGGTGGTTGGGAAGATGCGGCAAAATATGGCGTCATTGTAGGAGTTGACATTCATTTGGACAGCAAAGTGCTTCACGTGCTCCTCTGGGTCAGACGTGCCGTCGTAGAGTCCCATTTGCGGCCAATGGAAACCTTTGGGCATAGGCGCGCCCTGAATCTCGTCCACGAAGGGGGAGGTGCACCCGGCCTCAATGGGTTGACGTCGCGACCTCGATTTGAGGGAGTGCATCGGCGTCGTTGGCCTTGATTTGAGGGGATGCATAGCACTCCCCGCCATTTCGGACAACTCCGTGTCCTGCATTCTCGAACGTTGCGAGCTAGACCGCGAGATCTACATGGGATCACGGGGAGGCCTCTCCGTCGATGAGCTGTTGGTGGAGGTCTCGTGTCCCGGCACATGCCCAGGGACGTACGCAGGTACGTACTCGGAGTGGGGTTGCCCCGGGGGGGGAATAGGGACGTATGAAGGGGCGAAGCCCTGCTGGTACTGCCCATAGCCCGGGTAGGGATATGGGTTCAGGGGGTGCACCGCTCGGCTCGTACCCTTGTAATGGGTAGGGGTTTTGTGGGGCGGTGTACGTCCAACCCGGGGGGACCACGAACGGGCAGCCTGGAGGTCCCGCGCCCATCCACTGCGTGGTTTCGGGCATGTTATCGGGGTGTTGGGGGAAGAAATTGTTTGGACAAGCCATTTTGAGGGGATCAAAGCCAATGTTTTGCACAAATCGAGAAACTGCTTAGGATGAAGAGGTTCCCAAAGACAAAGCCAGTGATGAAACCCGAAATAAAACGTCGCTAGAAGACAAGAAACGAGATTCTATTATTCGATTGTGCAAAAACTTGCTCTTTATTTATTGTTTTCTTACAGCGAGGTTACAAGCAACGAGGTTTACAAGCAAACGAGGTTTACACCTTAGACCTCCTAAGAGTACTTGAGATCTCGATCTAACAAGGTTCGAGATCTCCTAATCACTACAAGATTCTACTATCCACAGGCCGCTTGACGGACTCTGGTAGCGAGGTTGAGCTTCGAGTTCGAGTGTGGTGATGATGGCTTGCGAGATGGAGCAGCGAGGTCTTTGGTGTGAGCGAAAGCTCTCTGTGTGACTTGAAGTCTTTTTGTGGACTTCACTTGTCTATAGCGAGGTCTTTTGACGATGTTTCAACACGTCGATCTTCAACGAGCAAGATAGTTCTTGAGTTCAAGATGTTTTTAGACCCTTTTCCACCTACGAGGTTCTCCTCTATTTATAGAGAATTGAGGAGCCGGGCATTGGTGTTTACTCGATGTGGGACGCCCGAGATCAGGGCCTCTAATTGGCCCGGAGGTGAGGCAGTCGGTGATTGGCTCGGGGGAACGGCGCCAGCTGAGTGGTTCAGATGGGCGGGAGTGTCAGCAGAGTCGATAACGAGGTTTAGACCTCGCTCCGAGGTTTCGGAAGACCTCGCGGGGATAGGAATTTTGTTTAATTAAAAGACGGGTACGATTGTGGGCCCTAGAATCCACCTTGAGAGTCCCGTCGGATCTGTTTATTCCTTTTGTCCCGGGCCCACTTCCTATTTTACCATTTTGGACACCATCAAACATCAAAGATGATAGTAATAAATTAAAATAAGGATTTCTAAAATGGATAAAAGGATATTACAAAAATAAAATAATAATAAAAGATATTATTATTTTATTCATCTCCACCTAAATTATTATTATAATAATTTAGAAATTATTCTCTTATAATTAGGATGTAAGAGATTTCCAAAACTCTAAAAGAATTTAAAGAAAATTCTTATTAAAGCTCGTTCGTATATTCCGTGTCGATAGGTCGAGCTCTCGTTCCGTTTCGAGAACAACGTTTTCCGCTCATTTGCTAATACACTATCGTACAAGCTAAGGCAAGTGGAATTTCTCCTTGTAGCCTTAATAATTCGTTTCGTGAAATTTCTCGATGTTGGGAACAACTTGTTTGCTAATAATAAACGAATCTAGGAATATCAATTGTTAGAAATAATGACCTCACTATTATCGTTATTCCGCTATTTAAATATTCAATAGGACTATTATGCTAGTCTTGTTTGTGACCTTGATTGTTTACGATCTCTTTTCGAGATCGGTTTGGATGAAATAGTAAGGGGTGCGGGACTAACCCGACACCTCTATATAACCAACTAAGTCGTATTGCCACCATGCCTAAATTACGACTCGTCGATCATGATCCATGTCCGCTCCTACGCAACGGAGGGATGCATGCACTCTAGCTAAGTGCCGGAACTTTGTTCCCGCCAGTGGTCCGGGCCTATGCAAGGCCCTCCACACTCTTAAAATAAGTTAACGTAAGTGAGTTTTATCACGATATAAGATAAGTGCCAAAGCACAATTAAAAGAAACCAAAACCGGGTCGGAGTAGTACACGTGGAAAGACCGCCCGACTCCCGGTTCTTGAAAATATCGTCTTTCCAATTTGAATGCTTATTCGGGCTTGTCTAAGGTGGGCGGGAACTTAAGCGCCTTCGGGCCACCTCCCCTATCTGGAGCACCGAATAAGATGAGGTTGGTTGAGGTCCGACAAGGGCGCGGGAGGTTTTCAAAACTTGTATGAATTAATAAACATTCCCAACATACTATCTATTCTAAGAAGTCTACAATCTCGTAGTTCTTCTCTCGCTTAACGAGTTATCTCCTCTCGAGATACACTCTTCTCCGTCCCGATAAGCCCCACATAAAGACTTATACCTTAAAACACATCCCGATAATACATATCGAATATTATAAATTACCGAAATATCCTTGAGAAGTTCCGTTCTCGCTTGCTTAGTCTCTTAGACTAATTACTCTTTTCCGCATGTTTGCCTGGCATTTCTCGCCCTTCGCGACTTATGCCAGACCCTAGGAACTCCCAGAAGGCGTAGGTGAAGACCGCATCAAGAAGGAAGGGCCGAACTCGCAAAGACGTACCTTACGCTTATTTTGATTTATTTATGCTTATGTTGCAAGGACAAGTTTATGTTTTCCGCTATTAAAACCTTGTTTTAATTTTTGTAATGAAGGTTGTAAGAACAAAGTCTCCTTCGGGAGCATCCTTTAAACTTATGTAATATTTATGTGAATTTCCGCATTTTATAAGTTCTAAATATCATTCTAAAGCTTTGGGTGACTTTGGACGGTAAAGTCCGAGGTCACTGGCGGTAATACCCAATGTTGCAAAATAGGGGTGTTACAGTGTTGCATGGTTGTTAGTGATTATTGAATCAAATATTTTATGGTTTATGCATTTGCACTATGTAATAAGTATGTCCCTTGTTGATGCTTGTATGTTACACATATTGAGGTTTAGCTTAGCTCATACGATAAATTACAAATGTGAAGAATCATGTGAACATTATCTTTGTTCTTATGAACATTCAACTATAATTTACATTCTTTAAACAACATTTCATTTTACTCTAGATGGATTCACAATTTGTGACATGTATTTCAATTTTTATTCAAATGATCAAGTTGTGTTAAGTTCCAAAGAGAGCTATACTTTGATGGCTTTTGTTTGAATTTTTTGGAATTTTTTTGGAATTTTCAGCAAACAAATGACATGAGTTTTTGAAAATTATTGATGTGTTACAGTTCCTAAGTTGATGTGTGAAAGATGAGAAGACAAGCTTGTTGGAGGAGAACAAGCTTTTTAAAGCATATACTTGACTTGGACATAAGAGTGGCAAGCTGAGAGAGAAAAACACACAAGATAAGAGTGATGTTCTCAATGAGATTTAATTTTGAACTAGGTTAATGTAGCAAGGAAGGCCACTATGAAAACCAAAGATGAGAAATTACAACACAAGGCTTAAATGCTAGTATGGATTCGTAAAACATAAGGAATTTGTTTGAAAATATGTGAACATATATGTTCAAAATGTGAACATACACGGTCAATATGTGAACATTCAAGAAATATATACGAACATGACTGAGTTGTCTTTTGAAGACCTTAACCTTTTTTCAAAATAAACAAACATACACATTCAGTATGTGAATACGAATGTAATATGTATTATAACATGAAAAATGGTTGTGAAACATCATAAATTTGACACAAAATCCACCATTTTAATTAAACTTGTACTAAGTATTTAAACTACAGTAAGGGAGGAAACAGAAAAAAGCTAAGAGACGTTCTCAATAAGATTTTAAAATGATGTTAATGTATATCAATGGAGGCCACTATGAAAGTCATGGAAGAGAAGTTGCAGTTTATGGCTTGAATGCTAGTAAATGAGTCGCAAAATATAAGGACCTTGTTCAGAAATATGTGAACATGCATAGTCAATATGTGAACATACAAAGTCAATATGTGAACGTTAAGGTAATATATATGAACTTAAACATGATAGAAGAGAGCTCAAATTTGAATCGAAACATCACACACATAATATGTAGCCTATGAGGAATTCGAACCCACATTCATGTGTATAAACACATTGTTCTACCATTTGAGCTAATAGGCTAAGACAAAATCAAATATTTGGACATGTGACACATGAATCCTATCCTTTTCTATTGAGCCAAGTAAACTTCCTAACCAATATGAAGAAACTAGTAACCATTACATATCAACAACCAAAATCAGTAGTGGCTGGCAAAAATACAATAGCAATTAGCAAAGAAAAGCACCAAAAAAGTAGTATCAAGAGGGCAACAAATGCAAAACATGATTTTTATTCAATTGGCAAAATATGAACCTTAGATAATTATACATGAACATTGCAATGTAATACATGAACCTTGTCGTCCACAATCTAATAAACATCGCATGAATCATATTTTGAACCAAGAAACCTCATTCCTCTAAAAAGTTTGAACTTCAGATAATTTTTCCCAGAAATTAGAAAGAAAATCAACCAAAATCCCCAAATTTCATCTTTTTCAACAAGGATATGCACCATACAAATTCTTGAAAGAGAGGTTAAGAAATTACCTTCTTCGATTTATATGCTTCATTGATAGATCGATCTTCATCTTTGAACATGGCATGAGAGAGAGAGAGAGAGAGAGAGAGAGAGAGAGAGAGAGAGAGAGAGAGATTATGCATTTGAAAAAGAACTACTTCATACCTTGAACGAATCTGTGTGATTCACAAAGGAATTGTATGCACCCAAGTAAGGAGTTTGTTGTTTTCAATGAAGATTTGAAGTTGTGAGGGAGATTGTGTCTTCAATAGAGATTTTAGGCTGAGATTTTTTTCTTCAATGGAGGTTTGAAGCTTTTAGGAAGAACTTTTAGGTTTTACGTGTTTGGGGGATTGAAGGAAGGAAGGAGAAGAGACATGAGGTTATTTTCGAGACAAATTAGAGCTTTTTAACATATTTACAAAATTGCCATTAAAAATGAAGAGATTGGGACGCGCGTGTTTCTTTACCCATTTTTTCCTTGTTCCTCTTGTTTCAATCCTAACCTCACATTCAGTCAATCTAATGGATCATATTGAATTTCAATTTTCACCTTAAGCTTTGTTTCCACCAGAAATGCCCTCTACAAAGGAGATAGGTATTATTATCTTTTGCAATCATATAGGTTAGATGATCTTTTCAAATTCAAAAACATTTTAAAAATAAAAATATATTATATAAGTAAATTAATCATTCAAAGATCTTTCAGTTAGATTATTTTGTGTTAATATTTAATATTAAATAAAATCATAAACCATTCATCAACTAAGAGTACTTAAATATCATTAGAAATCTAAGGTCGATATACATATTTATTGTTAATACAATAAATTATTTAAAATTTGATTTTAATAATATGATGCATAAATATTTAAATAAAAATCGTATTGATGGTTTAACCTACTTTTAACTAAAAGAAATTGAATAAAATTCTAGCTAATATGTTAGTTTCGATGTGACTTGAAATCCGCAAAAGGCAAGAATTAGTGTTGTAAATCAAATTAAAAAGGTAAATATAAATTTGTTGAAGTTTTTCCATCTTATAAAACGAGTATAGCCCACTCTTTATGTAACAGAAATATTTTTCTTTCTTAAATGGGTATTCACTTTTTAACCATCCAATAGAACCGAAACCATCACTTTCCTTTCAATTTGGAAATATCATTTTTCCACTTAATTAGGACAAAAATAATTGTAGAAAATTGAACACCTTCCACATGGCACCCATCCCGTATCATCTTACACTGCAATCTTTTTCTTTCTCTCGATGATCTTTCTCAAACTTCACCCCTATGCAATTGTTGATCTTTCTTTGGTGAATTTTCATCTTCTTGAATTCTAATCTAATTTTCAGTCCAAACCCATTACAATCTAATAAAAGAATCTTCATCCCAACCGCTAAATTACCATTGGAGAGATATTGATTGATGCTTTCTATTCCATGTTTCTAAAACAAGAAAACACCTTCAACCAAATTCCCACATCAAGCTATCCCTTTCTATTTTGATAGAGAATGTCACATTCAATATATGAGCATTCGTTTCCTTTAAATTATTTTGAACCAAATCCAATAAAACATTAGGCATTCGAAAATTTTCACATCTGGTCGCTTATTATTCCAAGATATCAAGAAGACTTTGACGATAAACACGATGGAATTGACAAGGCTATCAATCATAAAAGATGGCAAAGACTTGAGCGCCTACACGAACCCGAGCCGAGTAAAGAACACTAAACTAATTTCCTTAAAAATCCTTCATTTCATCTTATTGTTCTTTGTTTTAGGTTTTGTTATGTGCATAAGTAGCATGAACATGATTAGAAATTCTGGTATTAAAAATCGAGTCAAGACGCTCTCTGAATCAAGATCTTGTTTCAATGAGAGAAATAGTTTATTGGGATGGACACGACCTCCAACTCAATTAAGACATACTATGAATGATTCAGAACTTCTTTGGAGGGCATCTTTTTCTACAAGGATCATGAACTATCCTTATAAACGGGTTCGAAAGGTCGCCTTTATGTTCCTTACAAGGGGTCCTCTGCCTCTTGCACCTCTATGGGAGAGATTCTTTATGGGCAATGAGGGTCTATATTCGATTTACGTTCACTCGTTACCAAATTATCGCCCCAACTTCCCGAGATCATCCGTCTTCTACAATAGGGAAGTCCCAAGCCAGGTACCAAAACAACCATTCACTTTATTCCTATTAATAACATAACTCATAAACCTGATTTGTTGTATGGAACAATTATTATTAACAAAAACTATCACATGAATTTAAATGGAAACCCCAATTAACCAACTTGTTAATTAGGAGTACTTTTCGGGTGCAGTCTTATGGTGCCAAGATGCGGAGGAAAAAGTTCACAAATATGTATATATGTGTAGTTGCATAAATAATGCATAAAAGTGAATCCTCAACCATGATCCACAAATGTGCACCTTTTCTGTACATAAATTTGTACTTTATTTATATATTTGTGCACTTTTTCATTTGTATCATGTGATCTCTACTCATTTGATTCTTATTTAGTTACTTAAAACTAAAATCAATAAATTTCAGGGCATCTCTTACACATTTGCTTGCCTCTTCTTCAGATGGTAGAATGGGGGGAAATGAGCATGTGCGATGCGGAGAGAAGACTTCTTGCAAATGCGCTCCTAGACCTCTCAAACGAGTATTTTATCCTCCTTTCAGAGTCTTGCATCCCATTACGAAACTTCACCACAACCCACCGCTACTTAGAAATGTCACGCTATAGCTTCATGGGCTCATATGACGAGCATGGTCCCTTTGGAAGAGGGCGATATGACTCAAATATGGAGCCAACAGTGACTTTAGAGCAATGGAGAAAAGGATCCCAATGGTTTGAAGTAAACCGAGAGTTGGCCATTAAGATAGTTGAAGACACAATTTACTACCCTAAGTTCAAGATGTTTTGTCAGCCAGCATGCTATGTGGATGAGCATTACTTTCCTACCATGCTCACAATTGAGGCTCCATATCTACTCGCCAACCGGAGCCTCACTTACACTGATTGGTCCAGGGGCGGGCCCCACCCCGCCACATTTGGGAGGAATGATATCTCCGAGGGTTTGTTTAGGAAGATCTTGGAGAGTCAAATATGCAACTATAACCATCAACCGATTACCTTGTGCTATCTTTTTGCAAGGAAGTTTGCGCCCAACAGCTTGGAACCCCTCTTAAGTTTGGCAACCAAAATTTTTGGGTATTGATGAGCAAGGATGATTATAGTCGAAAATGAAGATGGTTGCTAATTGATTTAGAAGAGATTTTGTAAAAAACATCGATGCAAGATTGGTCTTTTTTATGACGTCCAATGTATGAATAATGACATTTTTAGATACTAGTGTGTTTTTAATATACTTGTAATTCTCTGCGTATGTAAATGCATATGTAAGCATCGATAATTTTGGAATCGATAATGCATCGAGGGAAAAATAACCTTATCTTTGGGTTTGATCTACACATGTATATTTGGTATGCAATCCATTTTGGAGAAAATTTTAGAGAAGTTGTTGGAGATGGTCTTAGTTGATGTGTAACGATTTCTTAATCATGGGAGAATGCCAAGTGGATAAATTTTGTGGACTTTTGAGTTTCACCTAATGAAAGAACACCAGCTTCTCATGCTAAGTTTTATTTTGTAGTTCTGTATAACAAAACAAATTATTTTGAAGAACTGCTTCACTCAATAGAGTGAGAGTTTCGAAGTTGTTTGATATTGATTGAGAAGTTGACCAAGGCTGCATATATACTAGGATAGTCATTACGGGCACAAAATATCTAGGATCTTTCTAAATCAAACTTTCCAAAAACACACTTCCCCATGATATGTGAAAGCTGTTGGAGATGGTCTAAGAGCATCCCTAAGAGATGCTCTAAAAGTTTCTCTAGAAATGGAGAACCAACTATCATATTCTCTAAAAAAAAATTAAGTCCAACTCCAACAGATTCTCTATTTTGAAGAACAATGCATTTAATGCTTTTATTTTTAACATATAAATATTCTATAATACATGTTTAATAATTAATTAAATATTTCTTACTTATGAAAATAAAAGGATTCTAAAATCTTAATCTAATCATTAATAAATTATTTTTTATTTGAATTAAATGATAACAAAATATTATATAATATTAACCTAATAAATGATTAATTATTGGTTATTTGACGATACAAAAATAAAATATTCTAGAATTTTAGGGCATGTATAACAAATTCTCTATATTTTTTCCAAAATAAAAAACTAAAACCTATATTCTCTAAAAAAATTCCAACTCCGAAAAATTCTCTTTGAGAAAATCCTACATATATTATAATTATTATTTTATGTATAAAAATATTATATTATAAAATCTAATTTGACCAATAGGAAGAAGCCATAATTTATTAGAGACATTTATGCATTCCCCCAAATGTTTTTAGGGGGTTCCCTAAATATAGGGAAGAAACATCAACTTTTGGGTGATTTTCTCTAAAATAAAGAATGCAATGGAGAAATTGTTGGACCTTAAAATAGGATCAAATTCCCCAAAAGCACAACATCCAACAATTTAGAGCATTTGTTGGAGATGCTCTTAGGGCATCTCCAACAGCTTCCCCATATTATTGGAAAGTGTGAATTTGGAGAATTAAATACAAGTTTTTGCTCTAACAGTTTCTCTATCACATTCCCCATAATAGAGAATGATGAGAAAAAAGGAGGTATCTTCCCTACATTTGGGGAATTCTTCAAAAATATTTAGGGAATGTATTAATTACATATGCTATCATAGCAATTTTCAATTGATTATATTACATTTTATAATATTATAGTGAATATTTATACATATAATAAATATGGGATTCTCTATAATAGAGAAATTGTTGGAGTTAAATTAGGATTTTTGAAGAATATAGCATTTAGTTCTCTATTATAGAGAAAACTTTAGAAAATTTGTTGAAGATGCTCTTACAAACCATCTCATAGACTTCCATGTTGGTATTGTTATTTACCTTTATTATGATATCAATAACATGATCTCTCATGAATTGAATTAATGTCATATTGTCACCTTCCTCTGTGTGAAGTGGATGTTAGGTGCAACTTATTAGTTATTACTATTAATAACAATAAGTTGTTCATCAAGGAATAACTAGTAATTATGTCCGTGTTATGCACGGGTCAAATTTTTATCGATAATTTTCTATCATTTAATGTATTATGGTCTATATTTTGTATATTATTCTATGTTGTTGTTTTTAATTTGAATTATTAGTTGTTTAATTTTATATTTTTCATTGTAGTAACAACTTTAAAGTGTGTTTTTTAAAGAAACTTTTAATCCTAAATAATTAAATTTTATGAAATTTATTGCTACTATCTTATTTATATGTATTAAAATTTATATTCTTAATTATTTAAGAGGTTTATGCTTAGTTAGTTGTCCAGTTTTCTTTGAATTCACTTATTTCTTCTTTATAATGAGAGTGTATATTGGTTAGTTCTAAATAATCAAATATTATTAATCAATATAAAAAAATTTTGGAGCCACTTCATTGATACATATTATAATTAACCTTCTCTATCGCATAATAGATATCGCGTTTATAGGCAAACACTGCATCATCTAGTTATCTTCCCCCTTTTCATGTAACGCTACATCATCTAGTCATCTTCCCCCTCTTCATATAAACGCCATATATATACACACAATTACTCATTAAATATTTTTTATTTATGGTAGCAAATATTATATCGAGACTCATAAAAATAAATGATTGAGATTAATTCCATCAAGATCTATATCTTATAAAAACTAAAGCAATCCAATCGAACCTTGCAACAAGACTCATTTGTTAATCCAAGCAACAATAGTGTTTCGAATGGATAAATGACATATAAAAAAAATTATTTGACATGGATTTATAATGTCATAGCATAAAAATTTGTGAAAAGGATGGTTTGTTTTCGCAAATTATAATGAAAAAAATCCAAGGGATAATCATTTTGTGTTATATATTCAGAAATATATTTTAACTATTTATAAAAACAATGATAAAATACATTGATGATTTACCTTTGTTACAAAAGAAATCTCTATCATTCTTTCTTTAGTTTTCTACTCTCTTTCCATAGGCAAAATATAACCATATCACCAACACTAAAACTAAACAAATAAATATTAAAAATACAATTAGTCTAAAGATATGAATCAATATATTACATTTTGCAATTTGTATAAAAATAATTAAAAACATTTAAATTTAAAATATAATAAAAATTTACCTCAATAATCTTGTTGTAGATTACATCGTAAACATAACTATATGAGCATTTCTTCAAACTACAATAAGAATTTACCTCAATAATTTATTTATTTTCCTATTTTTTCTCATCTTCTCCTTACTCAACAACACCCTTCTTTTATTGTATGTGAATCTCCCCACATTTATTCTTATCAGGCATCACTATAATTGTATTTATAGGCAAGATAAAATTTAGCTACTAAAAATTAAAAAAAAACTTTTAACCTTCCCTCACAATAGTAGAATTGATTTGTGGCTAATTAATAATTATAAAGTGGAAAATAAATTGGTTCACATTTATTGTTCTCAAATTAATTCATATATTTTCTTATTGACCTTCCAACTCTCCTCTCAACCGTTTTAAAAAGGAAATTAGTGATAAAATTACATTGAATTAGATTAAATTACATTAAATTAGATTAAATTGTATTTAATATGATTAAATTAGTGATAAATCTTATCTTATCCTATTAGTCAAATCCTATTAAACCATATTTATTGGTTCACATTTAGTAATTAACTGAAAAATGATCAAATATCTCCTTAAAAAAGAAAATGACATAAAACATAAATATAAAATATTAGTGATATATAATAAAAAAGTTAAAATAGTTCATTACAATTAGGATAAAAAAATATTTATCATTTTAACTAATATACATATATCTCTAATTTGCTCCCATTTATATTTCTCAATCCATTTATTTCAAAAATATATTTGATTAATTAGTTAATATTAAAAAATGATTGTAACTATGTAGGTATAATTGTAATATGTTGATTACATAAAACAATAAATGAATACCCAATAAGTATATATATAATTGTTTTATTATTTATTTTATTTCAAATATTATTTTAATAAAAAATTATGATTATACAAAATTAAAATCCCAAGATTTGAACCCATGATCAATGGCTTCATAAAGGAGTCTTAACCACTATACTATACTCTATTTTTTAATTTTCTTAATGAAATTATCTATCTATCTAACCTACATGTAAATTTGTATTTTTTTTACATTCAATGCTTTGAATTTAAAGCATTGAATTGCCTACAATAGACTTAATGTTATACATATATACACTACTTTAGCCTCTTGACCTTCCACATATAATATTTACTTAACATTATACATCAATCATAAATTAATTATTTAGAAAACCTATATTTTTATAGCTTTTCTAAATAAATGAATGTGAATTGTAAATGCATGTGATAACTTATATGTAAAAAAGATATACAACTTCAAAAAGCTCCATTGATGAAATATAATATTTGAAAAAATTAAATACGTAAATATGTAAAAAAAATTAATAGAATTATTAACCCGTGCAAATGCACGGGCATGTACTTCTAGTAATACTATAAACTTAAATAACTTGGTAATTAATGCTCATACAAATCTATCTATATATTTATAAAAAAGAAATTTTTTGTCATTTATGACCAGTCTATAATTAAGGTGAAAGAGTATAAAAATTATTTTATTTATTATTAATTTTAGAATTCATTAAAAAAGACTTTTAGTTTTCCTTGACCAAACAATAAACTCTTGGTTTTCCATTAATGACATCAATTGTAGTGATCATTTTATTGATTTGGCTATACCTTTTGGTTTCCCATTGATTTAAAGAAATATCAAACAAATATAAAAACACCCAAGGTTATTTACATTGAGAGCTAGCATTAAAAGGTGTTTTTAATTCATCAAAAAATTTTGAGTGGCCTTACAAATTCCAAGACCTCTTATTTCTCATTATCAAATGTACATACAAATTCTTAAGTCCCTTATTCCTCTTTTAAATACCGATTAAGATTTACGGTGTGGTTCTATTTTTTGTGAGTTTGTTTTGAAGCGCCAATATATAGAATTTGTGAGTTTAAAAACATGCGAGATTCATTATAATTTGTTCGTTAATAGTCTAATTCATTTATATCTTATAAAATAGAGAGAATTATTTTGCCATCAATGCTCATAGAATTAATAAATAAAAATAATTATAAACTTATAAATTAAGCATTTTTAAATTTATAATAGATTAAGAAAGCTTTACAATAAATTTAGAATCGAAATTGATAAATTATAGATTATAGAATCGAAAGCTTTACGAAAATGCATGGATGCAAGTATACGTTATCTCTATATCAAGGTATGAATATAGATTAAGACAACTCTGATGTTTAATCGCATGTCCAAAAAAAGAGTGATAACGATTATTTACAACAAGGTACAATATCAATGTATTTTTTATATTAGATTTTTTATGGATGCTTGAATCTATCACTAAATATATAATGCAAAATGAAAAATGTATTGCAGGGTCATATGGTGTGAGAATTTAGATTTTTTTAACATAAATTAATTTTTACATTCAAAATTTTATTTCTTCTAACTTAACATACTATAGTTAATATTATATTATCTTTGTACTCAATTAATCAACTACACTTCAATGATATATTTAATTTAATTAATTAATTTTTAATATCTGCAAGGCTCATATAGAGATGATGACCCGTGTGCTTATATTTTTACACATCCTACTAAGCAAAAAGAATATACCAATAATATACAAAAAAATATAACTTCACGTAGATAATATAAACCATAAACAATGAGAACCCGTGCGATAGCACGGGCCATCCACCTAGTACTACTATAAACTTAAATAACTTGGTAATTAATGCTCATACAAATAATAAGATAATTTATAATTTCATTGTAAGCACATAAAAATAATATAATTATTCAAAATATATTTATAATTAATAGTAAAAAATTAGAAAATAGTAAATTATAATTGTACCTTTATTTTATGGTAGTCTATTTTTCTTTGTTGTTAGGAGAGTCTATATAGTGGTGAGGGAGAGGGTAGAAGTGTATCGGGGTGAGGAGGCAAGAGAGAAGATTCAGGTGAGATCGAGTATATATAGTGATAAAATTGATTGAATGGTTAATCTCATAGGAGTTTAAAGGTCAATTGTAAGAATACTCCCAATAAATTCTTATTATGCTCATTGGATGCTATAAATTATTCTTTATGTTTCCTTTTTATGCTCATTGGATGCTTAGTCTCATATGATATCAAAGGTCAATTGAAAGAATGTTAACATTAAATCAATTAATTTGTTGTTGGGTGAACGACTCTCTCTCTCTCTCGTACGACCAAGGGAATTCCTGCATTTCTTGTGAACGACTCTCTCTCTCTCGTACGACTCTCATGCCACCGTCCCCCGCCCACTCCGGCACCACTCGCCGGCGACCTCCCGTTGCCCAGACACCCCTTCCCCAACCGGATCCCCCCTCGTAGATCCACACCCGAACCTAGCCCTAGCACACCCGCCAGACCGAAACCCAGCCTAGATCTACATTCTTCGCCCCTCCCTCTGACCCACCTTTCCCCCGCTCAGACCCACCGGAATCTGCCTGTCCCGCGCCAGAAACGCCCTGACCAACCTGGACGGCCACCTCACCCCACACTCTGACCAACGACCTGACCAACACCAACCTTTTAGCCCAACCCCAAACTCAGATCTCCTAGCCCGACCCGCACCTCACCCTAACTGACCCAACCCGCTTGGGACCCGCCTGCCTAGCCCGACCCTCCTGCCGAGCCCTAGCCCGACCCTCCTGCCGAGCCCTAGCCCGACCCGCACCTCACTTAACTTTATTGTCCCGCCGGATATGACGGAACAGGGACCAGAACCCCCCTCTAGGTCACACCGGTAACCCTTTTCGGAGGACCTAACCACACCGGTCCTTCAACTCCGCTAGGCCGGAAGAGCAAGTTGCCAGGGATGTCTATCGGGCTTCTAGAGGCCCGGTTACGCACCACCAAACGCCGATTCTATCACTCTCAACCTTTCTACTTGTTTCACCCGTTTCAGCTCCATTGTCTTGCCGGCTTTCTACTGTTGCCTAGCTAGTTGTTTTACTCCCCTATCTTGTGGTGTTTTGTTTGCGTTTGGTGTTTTTGCCTTGTTGCTTAGTTGTTCCTTAGTGGTCCCTTAGTTGTTCCCTTTTCTTAGTTGTGCTTGTTGGGTACTTTGCTACTTCTGTTTGTTTGTGTGTGCTGCGTGAGCTGTCTTGCAAGTGTCTTCGTCTGTGGTTGGTATGTTTAGTTTACAGAATGGTTATGACTCAGTTTACTAATGTACGGATAGGGTCTTAGAATGTGGGCACTTTGACCGGAAAATCTTTTGAGTTGATCAAGATTCTGTAGCACTATAGAGTGGAGATAGCCTGTATACAGGAGACTAAATCGAAGGGAAGAAAGGCTCGAGATATTGACGGGTGGAAGCTATGGTATTCGGGGGCCTCCGGTAGCAAGAATGGAGTTGGTATTATGGTTGACAGGAAACTAAGGGATCAAGTGGTCCAAATGGAAAGAGTAAGTGACCGTTTGATGTTGATCAAGATTGTCCTAGGGGAGAAGATCTTGAATGTCATTAGCGCATATGCGCCGCATGGGGGCCTGAGTTCAGAAGAAAAACGAAGGTTTTGGGATGACTTAGACGGCTTAGTGAGGGGCATCCCTAGGTCAGAGCAGCTGATGATCGGAGGGGACTTCAACGGCCATATTGGGAAAGTTAGGGACAGCTTTGAGGAAGAACATGGGGGGTGGGGGTTTGGAGACAGAAACGAGGGTGGTCGGGCCCTGTTAGATTTCTCAGCAGCTTTTGGGTGTATAGTGGTAAACTCATGGTTCAGAAAGAGGGAAAAATAGTTCGTCACGTTTCAGAGCACGTTGGGTAAGTCACAGATCAACTATTTTGTGGTCAGGAAGGAGGACAGAGGAGGATGCAAGGATTGTAAGGTAATTCAGTTTGAAGGGTTGGCAACACAACACAAGTTACTAGCTTTGGATTTTAAATGGACGAGCAGAAAGAGAAGAGCACGCAGAAAGGCGCAACCTAGGATCAGGTGGTGGCGTCTATCAGAAGCAAATGTACAGAGCCTACGAGAGAGGATTTGTAAGGAAGCAGAGGCAAAAGGAGCGTGGTGTGAGAGAAGTGATGCCAACGAGATGTGGGTCCAAATGGCAGAGTGTATTCGTAGGGCGGCATGTTAGGTCCTTGGCATGTCAAAAGGTATAAGTGACAACAGAAGAGCGGTGCCTTGGTGGAACGGTGAGGTACATGAAAAGGTTAAGGGCAAGCAGATAACCTACAGAGCTTGGGTGAGGAGTGGGGAGTCAAAGAAGGAGGCGAGGTAGATAGAGTACAAAGCAGCAAAGAAGGTAGCAAGAAGGGTAGTGGCAGCCGCGAAAGAAGCAGCTTATGAAAGTCTGTACAAGGCACTGGACGAAAAAGGGGGAGAGCGAGTTCTTTACAAGCTAGCGAGGGCCAAAGAGAGGAGGAGTAGAGATATAGACAAGGTAAGGTGCATTAAGGACGAAGAGGGGCGTGTTCTAGTGGAGGATACGCAGATTAGACAGAGATGGGAGCGGTACTTCTGTGGTCTTCTAAATGAGGGCTATGAGTCAGTGGACAACAGGCAGACGCCGGAGAGCCAAGACAATCTTCTTTTCCACAGACGTGTCTCCTTAGTGGAAGTGAAGGAAGTCGTTAGGAAAATGGGCAACAAAAGGGTAGTAGGACCAGATGAGATCCCAGTAGAAGTGTGGAAGTACTTGGGTGAGAGAGGCCTAAAGTGGCTAGAATCACTCTTTAATTTCATCTTCAAGACTGCTAAGATACCAGAGGAATGGAGGCTTAGTAGACTAACCCCTTTGTAAAAAAACAAGGGAGATGTGCAGCAGTGCAACAGTTACAGGGGCATCAAACTCATCAGCCATACGATGAAAGTGTGGGAGAAAGTTATAGAGTTGAGGTTAAAACGAATGGTTGAGGTGTTAGAAAATCAGTTTGGTTTTATGCCGGGAAGGCCGTCCATGGAGGCCATTCATCTTTTGAGGAGGTTGACAGAGGTGTACAGGGAGAGGAGGAAGGATCTGCACATGGTGTTTATAGACTTGGAGAAAGCGCACGACAGGGTACCACGAGAGTTGATCGGGCAGTGTTTGGAAGCCAAAGGAGTGTCAGGCACGTTTATTAGAATAGTCAGGGACATGTATGAGGGTTCTAGGACCGGCGTCAACACCTTGGGCGGAGATACAAAGTACTTTAAGGTGGGAGTTGGCCTGCATCAAGGTTCAGCGTTAAGCCCCTTCCTTTTCACGATAGTGTTGGACGTTGTTACGAGAGAGATACAGGGGGAGGTCCCCTGGTGCATGTTGTATGCAAATGACATCGTCTTAGTGGATGAGTCTAGAGCGGGCGTCAACGCCAAACTAGAAGCTTGGAGGGAGAAGTTAGAATCCAAGGGCTTTAGACTGAGCAGGCCCAAGACAGAATACGTCGAGTTTAAGTTCGGGCAAGGCCGGAGCACCAATGAGGAAGTACGACTAGGAGGGGAAACAATTATGAAAAAGGAGAGTTTCAAGTATTTGGGGTCAGTCATGCAGAGCAACGGCGGCATAGATGAGGATATCACATCTCGAATTCAGAGAGGGTGGCAGAAGTGGAGAGCATCCTCAGGAGTACTGTGCGACAAGAAAGTACCACTTAAACTCAAAGGCAAGTTCTATAGAGTAGTTGTGAGGCCGGCCATCCTCTACGGGGCAGAATGTTGGGCATGTGTAGAGGAGAGGCCCTGGAGAGCCGGTCCGAAGGTGTGAAGTTTTGGCTTTGGAGGACTTTCATAGAGGTAGAGGGCGACCAAATAAGTGCTGGAAGGACAACATAAAGCAGGATACTGAATTGTTGGGAATCACAATAGATTTGGCAAGGTGCAGGGATGACTGGAGAGAGAGGATCAGAGTAGTAGACAACTAGTCGACTTATCAGAGGGCAGGATCACACGCTTCACCGGGGCGTGTTTGTTTGTGCTTCTGTTTGTTACTTTCATCCCTTTCGTGCTTTGTGTCTCCTTTCTTATTTTGTGTTTTCGTTTTTTCGGGCTAACTTTCCGGGTTTGTGCAGTTTGGGCTCTACACGGGTTTTTCGGACGTACCCCCTTCCCTTGGGCAGGGGTACCTCTATCTTGACCCCCCATATTTCGCTGTAGCGAAACCTCACTGGGTCAATGTTGTTGTTATTGTTGTTGTTGTATATGACATTCAATGCTTAATTAAAGTTGCTTATGATCTTGTATACAAATCATATACTCCCTCCGTTCTATTCTACTTGTCTTTCTAAGCTCAAAATTTTGTTCAACAAAACTTGTCCATTTAGGATTTTTATTTAATTAATATGTTGGAAAGTGTTCATATTGACTTTTTCCTCTCTATCTATTGGCTATAAAGGGTAGTTAGTAATTAATTGGTGATAATATTTAGAAAATTTTGGATTTTCAATGATATTTTTTATATTTTTAATGACTTTCTTAATATATGTGAAAAAATCTAAAGGACAAGTAGAATAGAATGGAGGGAGTATTATGTATAAAATGTGGGGAGATTTAGTTTATAGGGTGATAAAATTGATTGGATGGTTAATCTCATAGGAGTTTAAAGGTCAATTGTAAGAATATTCCCAATAAATTCTTATTATGCTCATTGGATGCTATAAATTATTCTTTATGCTTCCTTTTTATGCTCATTGGATGCTTAGCCTCATAGGATATCAAAGGTCAATTGAAAGAATGTTAACAATAAATCAATTTTTTTTTATCTATATGGCATTCAATGCTTAATTAAAGTTGCTTATGATCTTGTATACAAATCATATATTATGTATAAAATGTGGGGCATTAATTGTCATTGAGATTTAGTCTTATAGTATTATAGATATAGATTTTTTTTAAAATAATAGTTAAAATTGATGGACATTTATGAAATTAGATGTTATAACATTTGGCTTTACATTATTATAAGTATTATTATATAAAAATTTGTCGTAAAAGGAGAGTTAATATATTTATTTTTAAGAAAAAAACAAAGTTAAAATGAAAGGTAGTAACTATTTAGAATATAAAAAATCCATTTAGAATATAATAATTCTAATATCTCTAATTTGGTCAAATTCCTTATTAATTGAATGAGCATTTATTACTAAAAAACTTATATTGAAATTATAAAATATCTTATTAATACGTATATATATATATTTGCAATGACATTATACAAAATCTTATTATTTGTATGAAGAAAAGATTTAGTCAAAAGGCATAAAATTCTACCCTAATTAGCCACATGTATCCAAAGTCACCTATTTTTGGTTTTTGTCAAGTATAAAACCCTATTTATTTTTCAATTTTCCTCTTTCCTTCTCCTCACTTTCCCGACTCCTTCTCTCTCTCTCGTTCTCTTCCATTCCCTCACCGACGACTTCCTCTCCCCTGATCAAGCATTCAAATCCGTCCCCAGATTTCTTCAAGCTCCAATCGAAGGAAGGTTTTTCGCTCATCAATGGCATCACCATCGGATCCAGCCTCGCCTACATCGTCCTCTTCGATGCTAACGTCCTGCCTCTCTATTTCTCGCCTGAAATGTCAAAAATCACTTTTACAACTAGGGCTAAAATCACCAGGTTTCAATTCCTAAACCCTATGCATGTCTTTTTTGGATGAGTTTCTGAGTTTTAATTTGTTTGGATGATTGCGATTTTTCGGCCCTCTGGGTTGATTGGGACAACAAGCCATTGTTAGAAAAGACAACATTTGTTGATTTGTAATTTGATTTAGGGCTAGGTCGTACTTTGATTTAATTTTCACTTCATATTTGAGCAATTTACATAGATTTGATGATCTGAATTGAATTACAAATCGACCTATTATCCCTTATGGTGATTTGAATTGATTTCTTACATCTTGTTATATTGAGTTTTGCTGAATTCTGGAGAGATATCGATTTTGTGGTGTATGTTTCTCAGTGAATGACCAAATTAGCAGAAATGAAACGAAGCTTAGGATGAAAAGAAACATCTCATACCTAATGTAATTCTAACACAAGAACGCTGCAGAAAAAACAAAATCCCTCACCTTGTGTTGAGATAGAATGTGGATTTTAAGGTTAGTAAAAAGCAATCCCTGTGTTTTGTGCATATACTGTCTACATCAAACACAAATAGTACTAACTAGCTTTCACCATACTTGGTGAATCCTTTCTAGATTGAAGATGATAGCAAAATGAGCATTTTATATACAGTATTTTGTTTGCTTACAATGATGAATTTCTGGATCCATGACAATGAAGATGGATTTCTAGATGCATCTTGTTGGAAACAAGATAATGAATATGTCACAATCTTTTCTTCTACCATACAAGCTGGTGATCTGGGAATGCCTCACCACCCAAAATCGAATTGATTTTCTGTCTGTTGTACATATTTAGTGCAAGCAGGAGGCATAAGTTGTCAGCTCACAAAATCACTATTTCTGTGGTGAGGAGCTCCCTACTTGTACATGTAAACAAGAAAAGATCCCCTTGGATTTGTGTTCTTAAACCTTTTTTGTGTTTAATTTAAATAAGCTTTGGAACCCTAAACATAAGATGTATCCTTTACACTTGTGTTAGCATAAAACAAGTTGTCTATCATCATGATTTTCATGTTCCTGAACATGTAGTTCCCATGATTATGAGAATGATGCCGGTATGAAAAAGAATATATTTCACTGATGATTTGTGTGTTCTTACACATTCCAACTGCATAAATGAAGAACAGAGGGCTGGTGAAGGCTCATTAAAAATTTGCTTATTAACTCAGACTCATTAAAAATCATCATGATTTTCAAATTAACTCATACTCATTAAAAATCTTTATGTTCTATAGTAAAATTTGCTTATCTGTGTTTATTATTTTTGCAGACCTATTGTGTTGGTAATCTTAAGCAGGAAGTGACAAAGCTAGAGAACAAGATTAGGTTTATCCTAGCTGCTATCAATAAAGAAGTTGTTATGAACAAGAAGAAGAATGTTGTATTGGTCAGTTATGATGATTTTTTTGCAGTATCAAGGTTTTATGGGGTGACTGTCTTGAGTAAGAGAGAACTGTCGATTGATAATGATGCAGATGAGCTAGAACTTCCATTGTATGATTTTGAGGAAGTCCTAGAAGCCACCAATGATGAGCTAGAGCTAGAGCAGAGGAGAGGAGATGCATCCAAATCGAGCTTCGATGCGTGCAAGAGAGAGCAGAGGAGAGACCCAACATCTATCATTATAGCTTTGGACTTTGATTCTCGATCTGTTTGGAAGACCTTGATTTTATCATTATCTTGTTTGTGTATGCACTTGGCAATTCATTTAGTTTTATTTCCTACAAGATGATTAAGATTTTTGAGTTGGCATTGATCTGTTTGACTAAGAGCAAAATAATGAATATTTAGAGGTACCTGGTCATCATGTGATGATATTTGGTATTCTACATCTGAGTTAATCGGTTTTCTTCAAATCAAGGAGGTAAATTTACTAATTAAGAAATAAAACAGGAGCCTTAACTGCTGGTTCTGAACAAAGCTGGTGCATCATCACTCTGTTAAGGCTGCTTACCTGCTAAATGTTTCTATAATATCCTGAAAGTTTATTTCTTAGAAATAATGTTTGCTAGTAGCACTGCATTGTAAATAAATGTGAAAAAAGCTCCTGTTTTAAGTCTTTATTTTGATTATTGTTAGTTTAATTAGGAATCTAACTTCTACTGTTTCTGGTATATACTTTCTTTCATACTTTTTTTTTTGGTCAAGACTTTCTTTCATACATTATGTGCTTCTTTGTTAGACCATGTGTAGGACTAGGTTAGATGAAGGATAACTATTTGAATTCAATGTGAGAGGAATCAATGATTTTTTTGGTAAGTAATCGGTTTAAGGCCTTTAAGCCTTGTTTGTGATAACAATCGAACCGTCATCAAGTAGAGATGACACTTGTTTGTCATCAAGGCCCTTTTAATGACAAACAAATCAATCAAATCGTCATCAATAGTGATGACAGTTGACGACAATCGAGCCGTCATCAAGTAGCGATGAAATTTGTGATGACAATCGAACCGTCATCAAGAGATGACATTTGTGATGATAGTTGATGAGAATCAAACGGTCATCAATTAGTGATGACAGTCATGAAAAAATGATGACAGTTTATGAAAAAAATCATACGTGATGACACATATTTGATGACACTTTGAATAATAATATTAAAAATATCATCACTAAAACGTGATGATATTTGATGACACTAAAAAATTAAACGTGATGATAAATATTTGATGACAACTTTGTTTTTTTATTTGTGATGACAATTGTTTTTTATGCGGTGATGACAACTATTTTTATGGGTGATGAGATTTGATGACAACTATTTTTTGTGATGATGTAAAAACGAACAAACTTTGAGTGATGATACTTGATGACAATTGTTTGTCTTCAAGACCATTGTCGTCAAAGCCCTTTTGATGACAAATTAATCGAATCGTCATCAAGTAGAGATGATAGTTGATGACAATCAAACCGTCATCAAGTAACGGTGACAAGTGATGACAGTTGATGACGGTTCGAACCGTGTGATGACGGTTGTTTTTATATGGTTGAATGCCTTTGATGACACTTTTTGCCTTTTATTACACTTTTTGTCATCACAAATTATGATGAAGGTGAAAAAATTGTGATGACGGTGAAATAAATTATATGTGATTGACACTAAAAAATAAAACGTGATGATATTTCATGACACTAAAAAATTAAACGTGATGATAAACATTTGATGACAACTTTGTTTTTTTTATTTGTAATGACAATTGTTTTTTATGCGGAGATGACAACTATTTTTATGGGGTGATGAGATTGATGACAACTATTTTTTGTGATGATGATAAAAACGAACAAACTTTGAGTGATGACACTTAATGACGGTTGTTTGTCTTCAAGACCATTGTCATCAAAGCCCTTTTGATGACAAATTAATCGAACCGTCATCAAGTAGTGATGATAATTGATGACAATCGAACCGCCATCAAATAGCGAAGACGATTGATGAGAATCGAACCGTCATCAAGTAGAGATGACATTTATGATGATAGTTGATGACAATCAAACCGTCATCAAGTAGTGATGACAGTGATGACACATATTTGATTACACTTGTTTGTCATCAAGGCCCTTTTGATGACAAATTAATCGAACCGTCATCAAGTAGAGATGATAGTTGATGACAATCAAACCGTTATCAAGTAACGATGACAAGTGATGAAACTTGATGACGGTTCGAACCGTATGATGACGGTTGTTTTTATATGGTAGAATGCCTTTGATGATACTTTTTGTTATAAAAACGTTGTCATCAAGACATTTTGATGACACTTTTTGCCTTTTATTACACTTTTTGTCATCAAAAAATTTTGGTGACGGTGAAATAAATTGTGATGATAGTGATGATGGGTGTTTTTATATGGTTGAATGCCTTTGATGACACTTTTTACCTTTTATTACACTTTTTGTCATCAAAAAATTGTGATGACGGGGGATGACGATTTTTTATGTAGTTGAATGCCTTTAATGATACTTTTTGTCATAAAAAATGTCATCAAGACATTTTGATGACACTTTTTTTACCTTTGATTACACTTTTTGTCATCAAAAAATTGTGATGACAATGAAATAAATTGTGATGACGGTTTTGAAAATGATGATAGTGATGATTGTGATGATGGCCAACGCCGGTCAACGGTCGGTCAACGCCCGGTTAACGACCGAGTCAACTCGGTCAACGGACGAGTCAACCCGGTCAACGACCGAGTCAACTCGATGGGAGTGGGGTGGGGATGGGGGATGGGGGTTTTGCCATTTACCTAATTTTTGCACACTCCTTAATATCCACCTAATTAGGCTCTTTTTTTGCTATTTAATTAATTCATCCTTTGTATGAATATTAATTATCAAATTATTTAAATTATAGATAGATATCTACATAGATAAGAAAGATAGTGCAAGAGGTAAGATGGCAAGTAGAATTTGACAAATCCCACAGAAGAAACCGAAGGCCAAATATCGAGCGTAGAAATGATACAAGCGGCCACTTCGCCGCTGAGTTCCCTACAGGTTTCTTCATCTGCCTTCTTCTGTTCTACTAAACCCCTAATTCCCAACCCTCCGAACCAATCGTATCTCCTGCCCCTTCGATCTTCGCCACCAATCAGAGTATCCTTCGCCATGGAGACCGTTCAAACCGGCGGTTCCGGTCCAGCTATGAAACTGCTCTTCGTTGAGATGGGCGTCGGCTATGACCAGCACGGGTTCTTAATCTCTTCCTCCCTTCGTTTATCTCAAATTTCTACTTGTTTTGCTCTTCAAATCACGATTCTGAATGATTGATGGTGAACTAATAGGCAGGATGTTACGGCAGCAGCTATGCGAGCTTGTAGAGATGCAATTTCTTCTAATTCCATTCCAGCTTTCCGTAGAGGTGCTGCCATTGTTTGTGCATGCTTATATGTCGGAGTTTGCAATCGTGAATGCGCTTTGCTAATATTGATGCTAAAACAGGCTTCGGATTTTGCGTTTTTCTTACAGTTTGCAACTTATGGATACAGGATCTATTCCTGGGGTGTCATTTGATCAGATGAAACTGCACATCAAGCTCGGTGTTCCCCAGCGGCTGCAGCAGTCTCTCAATATCGACAAGGTCAAATCTGTCTTCCCATAGTGAGTATCGGTATCTTCAGTTCTCCATTTCCTAAATCGTTCATATATGATGACAATTTTGGTCTGTAGTTTGTATAATTTTCTGTGTTCCTTTGTACATTAGAATTAGAAGCTGAAGATGATGCCTTTTTCTTATATATGTGGTAGTTTCGAGCAGTGCTACTTCTTGTAAACCAAGTCACGCTTAAAAATTCAAATTTCAGCTCTTCTATACCTAAGAGGTTGATTTAATGCTTTGGACTTCTGCATTGTTTATGATTTTGGTAGTATTACTATTTACTAGTGTAAACAGTTTTCAGCAGAAACTCTTGCATCAAACTAACTTGAACACATGTTTAACAATGAATCAGCTCAAATACTGAGCTATTCTATAGGCAAAATACATCAACAGACCACTGAACTTGTACATTTTTTTCAATCAGCACCCTATACTTTGAAATGTTCAAATAAACACATAAACTTAACTAAATTTAGTCGTTTAAACACAATCCTTTGGAATGGAATTCACGCGCGCTGATGTGGCATTAAATTGTATCATTTAAATGCCATGTAAAACTAGGTAATTTTATTATATTTTAATAAAAAATTGCAAATATTTTATTTGGTCTTCTTCCAAAAAAAATTCCAATTTTTCTAACAGTTGAACACGAACCAGAGAGATAAGGACAGAAGAGGATGCAAGTTCTTCACCGTCGGCATATCTTTTCTTGTTCTTCAAAGTCTACAAAGGGCGGTGCGCCATGGCGATGGCAAATTTCCCCATCCTCCAATTTCCCCAAATTGGGAATCCACGATTTGCTGCCAATTGATCTTGAATCTCCACCGCCGGCAAGGAATCAGATCTAGAACCAGCAGAGTCAGGACGGAACGACGGACTCGGAGAAAGAGTGAATGTAGAACCAGCAGAGTCACCGCCGACAAAAACCAGCAGAGTCAGGACGGAACGACGGACTCGGAGAAACGACGGACTCTTGAATCTCCACCGCCGGCAAGGAATCAGATCCAGAACCAACAGTCACCGCCGACAAAAACGACGGACTCGGAGAAAGATTGATTCATCAGTCTAGTGTTGATCCCCCTGAGATTGATCGGATTTGTAGAGTAATCGATGAATTGTTCGCTTTGGATCGAAACATGGAACCTGTTCTTGATGAATGTGGGATTCAATTGCAATCAGAGATTTTCACAATTGCAATCAGAGATTTTGCTTCAGCTAAAGAGAGGAAGAAATCCGTCGCTGTATTCGAGCATCGAGCAAGTACAACTTCAAAGCTAGGGTTGAAACTTTCAACAGGCTTCTCCCATGACTTGGGAGGAATTCTTCACGCCTCAGATCTAAGTCCTCAAGAAACAAACCCTAGAAATCAATTGGGGAAGAAGACATATTAATATAAAAAGAAATTTTATTTAGAAAAATACAATTAATCTTTTAATTCAAGTATGCATTTGTTAATTTTTTGTCTAATAAAATTTTTTATTCTAAAAAAGCTTCCAAATCAGCATTTGGAAAATTTCTCACGCGCACATAAAGCAAGTAAACCTCACGATTTATGCCACATCAGCGTAGAGTGTTTAATAAAATAAATTTTAGTTAAATTTAGGTGTTTGTTTGAACATTTTAAAGTACAGGGTGCTGATTGAAAAAAATGTACAAGTTCAGTGATCTGTTGATGTATTCTGCCCTATTCTATAAAGTGTTAACTTATAAGAGTTTCTGATTTTTTTTCCCTTTTTCCACAACTGCAGTGGAAAAATCCAAGATGTTGAGGTTGTGGATGGTGGACTGATATGCTCTAGTGGAGTTCATGTGGAAGAAATGGGTGATAAGAATGATGATTGTTACATTGTGAATGCAGCTGTTTATGTTGGTTATTAGTTGCATTGCTCTCTGCTGTATGGAGTTTATGAGGTCAGTAATATAATTGGCTCATCTTTAAATACAACTGCTATACTTCCTTGTAGTCTTTATATATTATGGGCCTTGTGGCTATTTACTATATATTGCATGTCAGCATGTCAACATAATTGCATGTCAGTAGTTCTTTTATTGAGAAATTTAAGAATGCGTATAAAGCTAGAGCATCTTACTTTGTGAGCTTGAGCTTCTTTTGTGGCTTTTCAATCTATACCTGTATATTTTCTTTCATTGTTTTTCTGCCCCCGCCGGTACCCGTCTTATTATAATTTCCTTCCCAGTTTTAGAATGAGGTAGGCTCTTCTGCCCTACTAAACCATTTTCAAGCTTCATCTTGATTTTAGACAATATTTGCTTCTTTGATCTTCCCACAACATAAGGTACAGTACTTATCCAAACTTCAGTCTGTTTGACCCCAAGAATCTGCTGTGTGAAATCCATGAGATTTGGTTGTGCAGTTTGCCAACGTACTTCTGTTTTCCTTTTACAACTATTCCCTTATAAATCTAACCCTGTTCAAAACTCACTGGAATTTCTATTTTCCACTGGGATCTAGAAATTTCAATTAGTGGAAAAGAGAGGTTTCAACTCTTATCTATAAAGTTGAATTTTGAAATGGCAGACCTCAACTCTTCCCTAGTGAAGGATGTGTGCTTGAATGTTTCTGTTCCAGCTCAGTGATGCCATACTTTCTGTGGTCTTTTGTATTGCCACTTCAAATTGGGGGATTCATTGCACCATTCGTCTGGTTGGCGAAAGCTTTGGGTCTGTCCAGTTTAGAGAATTTTGGGCATCTGTGGCCCAATTTTTCGTCAAGATCTTTTTATGTGAACTTAATGCAACTTTTACAGATAAAACATCTACGCCTACCCTAGAAATCTAATTGTTTCTCTATATCATAAAATCTTATCATTTACGTTTACAGGTCAGAAACGAAGAAAATTAGAAGAGAAGTGACCTGCCAGTCTGCCAGATCAGATTTGAGACAAACCCAATCCATAAAAGGAGGGCTAGAGTTAATATCTATTTTAGCTGATCAGGAAGGTATTTTCTAAGCATAAAACTTTGTAATCCGTAAAACTGCTGGGGTTACCAAATGATTTGGGTGAACTTTCCAATGCATGTGTTGCTTTTGAATGGTTATTTACTTAATAAGTTGAATACAGGGTTTGAAACATTGCTTTACACTGTCTGGATCTGACGGCTTATATGTCGATCTCGATATGAACCTTTGGTACTTGCTATTGGATGCTGAATGCAGGATGCTCATATGTGCTTATCCTTGCAAAAATTAATTCTCGAAAGGAACCTTTTATTCTCAAATATTACTCACCAATCAGCGCATGTTTTTTTGAAAAATATTGTGTCTGTATATCTTATTTCTCAAAATTAAACATTTGTTATGAAGTCCAAATTTTAGTCTACATTATCACACTACAAGTTATCTATTTACACACACATGTATTACACATATTATGTATGAACAAGTGTATAATGGAGGAAAATTGTGCAAGGTGAATTATTCACCTTCTTCACCTCCTTATTTCCATGCATAAATCATGGAGATTTACCAAAGTTTTACCCCACTCTTGGCCTATAAATATGGCCATCATCCATTGTAAAATTTGCACCAAAGTAGAGTAAGAAATACACTCTCTAAAGTTCTTACTCTCCCTCCCTCTTTTCTAATGATCTAAAAGTTATCATAAAGTTTGTTTAAGTGTTCTTTCCAAAAGATAAAGTGGTCTTGCTTTTATAATCATTTCATAACACGTTATCAGCACGAGTCTCTAATTACCAATTGAGCTTCACTAATCACCAAGGTACAAAATTCTATCTCTTCCTAACCTTAATCATGCAAGAAGTTTATTTCTTAAAACCGTTTTGAGGAGTATGCGCTGTAGTTGCCCGATTTGGGATCTTCTACATCAGAAACTCGTTTTTCTTCCTAGATTTGAAACGATTTCTTACCAAAAATAAATCATGCTTTTGGATATGAACAAGATACAAACAAAACATTAGATTTGCTTACCTCTTTTGAAGTATAAACCGATTTCACCTCCGAACTCTTCACTTTCACCACTTGGATTGGAAATAAGTTTTAACCAAAATGATTAAGAGCATGATGTTGGTAATCACAATAAGAACAAGGCAAATGAAAAGCTCAATAATAAATCTCCTATTACCGGCCCTAAGACGACGCATAATCTCGTCGTCGGCCATGGAGAATGTCGAAAGAAAAATTGGTAAAGGTGGTCGAATATGGAAGTGGAGGAAGGAGATAAGGCCGGAAGTAAAAAGGGTGAAAAAAGGGGATGAAGGGAATCGGACTTTAAGGACTTCGGACTTTGGACTTAAAGGACCTCGGACTCTAAGGACTTTAATGACTTCGGACTCTAATAACTTTAAGGACTTTAAAGACTTTAAAATTCCCGCTATATAATTTTCTTTCATTTCATATGATCTCTTACTTTTGTCTTACGATATTGTCTATGCCTATATCTATATTGATTACTTCTCTGACTCATGCAATCTTTCTTTATGCATTCTGAATATATCATCTACATGCATATATTTATTGTTTGATATGACATGTCCTTCAATCGTCCCATACACGACTCATGCATTATATTATTGATTATGTTAACCTTTAATTTGCATATCTTTATATGTAGCAACTAA
Source organism: Fallopia convolvulus (assembly GCA_964016875.1). NCBI lineage: Eukaryota > Viridiplantae > Streptophyta > Magnoliopsida > Caryophyllales > Polygonaceae > Fallopia > Fallopia convolvulus. The sequence goes on from OZ024722.1 coordinate 37,388,267, forward strand.
TGGCAAGCATCACTAAAAGGGAGTTTGACATCCTTGACCTATCGGGCCAGAAATACCTCGAATGGAGGGTAGATGCCGTGGCTCACCTCAAGGCAAATGGCCTTGAGGAAACAATTGTGGCAAACAATAGTGCCACCCCACAGGAAAAGGCGAAAGCCATTGTGTTCCTCCGTCACCACATTCATGAAAGTCTCAAAACTGAGTACTTATTTGTGGAGGATCCTAGAGAATTGTGGGAGAGCCTGAATGAGCGCTATGCTCATCAAAATGAAGTTTTGCTCCCACAAGCAACACATGAGTGGAACACTATAAGGTTCCAGGACTTTAAGTCCATCACTGAGTACAACAGTGCTATCCATAGGATCACTTCTCAATTGAGACTATGTGGTAAAACGATCACTCAAGAAGAGATGTTGGAGAAAACTTTCTCCACTATGCATGCTTCAAACATATTATTGCAACAACAATATAGAGAAAGAAATTTCAAAAGATATTCTGACTTGTTGAAAGTATTGTTGGTTGCTGAAAAGAATAATGAGCTCCTAATGAAAAACCACAACCTAAGGCCTACTGGCTCAACAGCTGCCCCAAAAGCAAATGCTATGAACAAAGCGTTCCATGATAGGAACGACAATGAACGTGGGCAGCAATCACGCCGTAACAATGGGCGTGGACGAGGTCGTGGTCACTATGGGAGCCGTGGTGGCCGTGGTGGTCGTGGTGGCCATGGGCGTGGCCGAGTCTACAACAAAAGCCACGATAATCACCGTGAGAACCATGGCTACAAGGGGGATGTGAAGCAAAAGGTCCAGACGGGTCCATCAGGATCCTCCCAGAAATCCAAATCAACATGCTACAGATGTGGCGTGACTGGTCACTAGTCAAAGGTATGCCGACAGCTCCACACCTAGTGAAGCTCTACCAAGCTGAAAAGAATAAAAAAATGGCTACCGAGACCAACTACATCGATAATAAAGATGTGGATAGGTCACCAGTGACTAGTCTGGATGTCAATGACTTTCTCAACCTTGAGAATGATGATGGCTATGCCTTAGGGGCTTAAATGAAAAGCACGAGCCCCTAAATATCTCTACTATCTTCCATGTTATTTGCAATGTCTTTTATATTTCATGCTTTAACCTTTATCTCGTAAGATTTGTGTAATAGGCCTTGTATAATAGAACTTGTGTAATAGAATTATCCTTAATATATGAAGCTTTTATTTATGTCTTAATTCTCCTTTTCTTTATATTTATAGAAAACATGAACTCACATAAAGTGAAACCCGATGGGAAGGAGCAATGTCTTTTGGACAGTGCAACAACACACACCATCTTGAGGAGTAAAGAATACTTTACCCAATTAAGAGCCTTTGAAGGCAATGTCACTACAATATCCGGTGTGTCAAAACTCATCGAAGGCTCTGGAAGAGCTGTCATTCTACTCCCAAAGGGAACAAAGCTAGTAATAAATGACGCACTATATTCGAGTAAATCTCGAAGAAATTTACTGAGTTTTAAAGATGTGCGTCTAAATGGGTTTCATATGGAAACCATGAATGAAAATGGGAAAGAATACTTGTGCATCATAAAACATGAATCTGGCCATAAACAGATTCTCGAAAGGATGCCAACGCAAACCTCCGGATTATATCATACATACATTTATCCGTTTGAGGTCAATGCAGTGTTTAACAAAAGGTCATATGATCAAGCTGCATTCACATTATGGCATGACCGATTGGGTCATCCAGGAGCAGTAATGATGCACAAAATCATAAAGAGCTCACTCGGACATACATTAAAGAACATTAAGGTTCTTCCGTCCAGTGATTTTAATTGCACTGCTTGCTCACTTGGAAAGCTAAGTATCAGGCCTTCTAAAAACAAGATTGCAAGTGAGAATCCTGCATTCTTAGAAAGAATCCAAGGAGATATATGTGGGCCAATTGCTCCACCATGTGGACCATTCCGATACTTTATGGTGCTAATTGATGCATCTACACGTTGGTCACATGTAAGCCTACTATCAACAAGAAATGTTGCATTTGCTAAACTCCTTGCCCAAATAATTCGATTGAGGGCCCAATTTCCGGATTATACAATAAAGAAAATCCGGCTCGATAATGCAGGAGAATTTACATCTCAAACATTCAATGACTATTGTATGTCAATTGGGCTTGATATAGAGCATCCAGTGGCTCATGTTTACACACAAAATGGTCTCGTTGAATCATTGATAAAGCGATTGCAATTAATTGCCAGACCATTATTGATGAAATCAAAGTTACCACCATCGGCATGGGGACATGCAATATTACATGCAGCAACCTTAATTCGATTAAGGCCAAGTGCAAACCATGAACATTCCCCTATGCAACTTGTGTCTGGTAAGGAGCCAAATATTTCACATCTAAAAATATTTGGATGTGCAGTTTATGTTCCTATTGCTCCACCTCAACGCACAAAGATGGGACCACAAAGGAGATTGGGAATTTATGCTGGTTTTGAGTCTCCTTCGATAATCAAATATCTTGAACCAACAACTGGTGATTTGTTTACAGCAAGATTTGCTGATTTCCATTTTGATGAAAATACATTCCCAACCTTAGGGGGAGAAAAGAAAAATGGGGACCCACATGTGAAAGAAATCACATGGAATGCAACCGCATTATCCCATCTTGATCCAAGAACAAAAATGTGTGAACAAGAAGTACAACGGATCATTCATTTGCAAAATGTTGCAAATCAGTTACCAGATGCATTTACTGATACAAAGAAGGTAACTAAATCACATATACCTGCAGCAAATGCTCCAGCAAGAATTGAAATACCCAATGGATTGCCAGATGCATCCATCGCAAGTGAGTCTGCAACACGCCGAAAGCGTGGTAGACCGTTAGGTGCAAAAGATTTGAAACCGAGAAAGGCAAGGAGCCAAAAGGGTATAGCAGGAGAAGCCACAATGGATCATGAGAATGATGATAAAGGCAAAGATATTGAAAATGAGAATACCTCAATAGAGGGTGATATTCTAGACAAGAATAATGATATCGACAATTTTGAGATTTCCATAAACTATGTGTCCACATGCACACAATGGAATCGAAAAGATGTAATTGTCGATGATGTATTTGCCTACTCAGTGGCTAGTAATATTGTAATTGAAGATGATGATTTTGAGCCAAAATCGGTCGATGAATGTTGACGAAGAAATGATTGGCCAAAATGGAAAGAGGCTATTCAGGCAGAACTAATATCGCTTGAAAAGCGAGAGGTCTTTGGACCAGTAGTTCGTACACCCAATGGTGTGAAACCAATCGGCTATAAATGGGTCTTCGTGCGCAAACGAAATGAGAAAAACGAAATTGTAAGATATAAAGCAAGGCTTGTAGCACAAAGTTTTTTCTCAGATCCATGGAATTGATTATGAAGAAACATACTCTCCAGTAGTTGATGCAACTACGTTGAGATTCCTAATTGGCCTGACTGTCTTTGAAAGGTTACAAATGCGCCTCATGGATGTCGTTACAGCATATTTATATGGATCACTTGATACAGACATCTACATGAGAGTCCCAGAAGGACTCAAGCTGCCTGAAGCCAATAATTGTGGACCTCGAGAAATATTTTCCATAAAATTGAGGAGGTCATTGTATGGACTAAAACAATCAGGGCGAATGTGGTACAACCGCCTAAGTGAATACCTCATGAAAGAGGGATACAAAAACGACACCGTTTGTCCATGTGTTTTCATCAAGCGATCCGAAAAGGAATTCGCTATTATCGCAGTTTATGTTGACGATTTAAACATCGTCGGAACTCCAAATGAACTTCAAGATACTACGAAATATTTGATGAAAGAATTCGAGATGAAAGATCTCGGACAAACAAAGCTTTGTCTTGGCTTACAAATTGAGCACTTAAGGGATGGAATCTTTATCCATCAGTCTAATTACACTGAAAAAGTTCTTAAAAGATTTTACATGGACAAAGCACACCCTTTGAGCTCTCCAATGGAAGTTCGATCCCTCAACGTAGAAAAGGATCAATTTCGTCCCCGAGAAGAGGACGAAGATGTTCTTGGTCCCGAGGTACCGTATTTAAGTGCAATTGGTGCTTTAATGTACTTAACTAACAATACAAGACCAGATATTGCTTTTGCAGTAAATTTGTTGTCCAGGTATAGCACTGCACCCACAAGGAGGCATTGGAACGGGATCAAACATGTATTCCGCTATCTCCGAGGCACACATGATCTTGGGTTGTATTATCGTAACCAAAGGGATGCGACCTTAATTGGATATGCAGATGCAGGGTACTTGTCTGACCCACACAAAGCCAAATCTCAAAATGGCTATGTGTTCACATACGGAGGCGCTGCCATCTCTTGGAGATCAACAAAGCAGACTGTGACTGCCACATCATCAAATCAAGCAGAATTGATTGCACTATATGAGGCAGGAAGAGAATGCGTGTCCCTGCGAGCAATGATTCAATTCATCCAGAAAGAAAGTGGAATGAAGCCAATGACTGATGATCCAACAATATTATATGAGGATAACTCAGCATGCGTTGCTCAAATGAAGAAGGGCTACATCAAAGAAGACCGCACAAAGCACATATCTCCAAAATTCTTCTCCACTCGTGAATTGGAAGAAGCTGGTGAAGTGGACATCCAACAAATTCGGTCAAATGACAACTTGGCTGACTTGTTCACAAAGTCTTTAATTGATGTCCGCCTTTTTAGTCATGTTTTTAGGGTGTGTTTTAGTGTCTTTGAGTCTTTTTCTTTAGTTTTGTGTTTTATTTTGAGTCGTTTGTGTAGGTTTTCGTATTTCCTTAAGATATGGAGTCTACATAAGCTTTGGTGGAGTTTTGTAGGTTTTTAGAAGCTATTTGGAGCACTTTTGAAGAAAGGAGCAAAACCGGTGAAAGATAGCACTCAAGAATGAAGAGAAGATGAAGATTTAGAGCTCAAGTAAAGTCATTGAAGATCAAGTTTGAGCTTGGAAAGAGATAGAGAAACTCGTTACAAGAACATAGGAAAAAGAATCGAGTCAAACGGAGTTGTAACGAATCTTCTACGCAAGTCTTACTCAAGGCTGTTCAAAGTGCTGAATGAGGTCGGTGACGACCCACTTTGGGTCGGTGCCGAGCCACCCCGAGAGTAGCGGAGATCCGAGTCGGCGAGATTAATGGGCTTTTATCCTATTTCCTTTTATGTTATTAGATAGATAGAAGGGTTATATCTTATTAGAAGATTTATTTCCTTAGAGTTAGATTTATTAGAAGATATTATTTCCTTATAGATAGATTTAAGATAGAATAGTTTCTCTATAAATACTCTTGTATACCCTTTAATTTTCTCTACACAATCAATTGCCTTGGAGGGCAAGTAGAGGGGCGATAGACACGATTGAGAGGCGAGAGGAGGAGACGAGTAGGGTTTGTGGAGAAGAACTATCGTTTGGATTCAAAGTTGTAAGCTTTCCATTTTATTTAATATAGTTGTTTGTTTTTAATTATGATTTGTGAGTAGTTCTCCTCTCTAAGGTTGGGGTTAAACCCAACAATGGTTGTGCATGCTTGTTCATGATCGTGTTTTGATTGTTTTTATTGCATGAATCTTCTCTCTTGTTCTTAATCCTTGAAACGAAAGTTGAAAGGAATTTCTCATTCATAGTTAAAGCGAAAACGGAAACCTTGAATCAGAAAAGTCAATTTAGGGTTTTGAAGCGAAAGCGGATCTATCCTAGTTGAAGTAGAAGAGATTAGATAGTAAGTTTATTAATTGAACGAAAGTTAGTTGATTTACTTGATTTGGTTGACGAAAGTTGACACCTTTATGTGATAAAAGCATATGATCTATGTGTTTCATGAGCGTTTGTATGCATGATTGTTGTTGTGGGATACCCTAAACCTTAGAATTTCTCTTCCTTGATAAAAACTCCTTGCTTTTGATTGATTGCTTGCGTGATAAGGAACAAAACTTAATACTGACTATCTCCCGTGGACGAACCTGACCTCCCTGTACTCAGCGGGGTCTTGACTTATAAATTTATTTGTTGTCAAGAAACCCTCTCAACATTAATCCCCAAGAAATTTGGAGAACTAGTATCCAGAATTGGAATGTGCAGACTTCGAGACATATGTTGAAGTCAGGGGGAGTATCATACGCGCTGCACTCTTTTTCCCTTCGATCAAGTTTTTTTATCCCACTGGGTTTTGCTTGACAAGGTTTTTAATGAGGCAGCATCAAGGCGTACAATGGGATCAATGGTTGCACTTTTTTCCCTTCGTTCAGGTTTTTATCCCACTGGGTTTTTCCTGACAAGGTTTTTAATGAGGTAACGTCTACCCATATCCTACTCCATGAAAAGAAGGTGAATATTCAAGGGGGAGTGTTATGAAGTCCAAATTTTAGTCCACATTATCACACTACAAGTTATCTATTTACACACACATGTATTACACATATTATGTATGAACAAGTGTATAATGGAGGAAAATTGTGCAAGGTGAATTATTCACCTTCTTCACCTCCTTATTTCCATGCATAAATCATGGAGATTTACCAAAGTTTTACCCCACTCTTGGCCTATAAATATGGCCATCATCCATTGTAAAATTTGCACCAAAGTAGAGTAAGAAATACACTCTCTAAAGTTCTTACTCTCCCTCCCTCTCTTCTAATGATTTAAAAGTTATCATAAAGTTTGTTTAAGTATTCTTTCCAAAAGATAAAGTGGTCTTGCTTTTATAATCATTTCATAACAACATTGAATTTATAGGGCTATATTATACTTATAAAAATATTTTGTACTTTTTAAAAAGGTATTCTTAAATATATTGTACTTTTTACAAAAGAATTTATAGGGCTATATTATAAAGGGAAAAAATACTGTAATAAATAGACAAACGTTGAATTGTTAGCTAAGTCTGGCCAAATACTGGTTAAACATATATAATTTCTAGCAAAGTTCTACTTGGCGCTTAAAAATGTCAGATGAGAGGTATTTCTGCTGCTGGATGATCCAGTTGCATACATCTGAAGACTGGACCGAAAAATCAATCAATAAAGATGGTCACTTAAGCGTTTAACAACCAAAAGCAAGTGTTGCTCTTTGCGCCTAAACTATTGTAGATCTAGCTAGGTATTGTATAGACCAAAAATCCATGTACACTTGATGCAATCCCTAGTATGTATGTATATATAATGCCAAACACACGGTAATTCATATACAAAAAAGATCACATGATCCAAGATACCCACAAATGGTACTAAAAGTACTAACTACTTGCAGCTGTGAATTGGTTCGAACCGTATAACTCAGCCTCTGGATTTAAGCTCAGCAAGGCGGGCAGAAAAGTTTCCCTCGTCAACCTTGTGCGCTGTCTTTGATGGAATAGCATAAGCATCAGGCTGTGGAAGGCCAATAGACACTTCCAAGTTGTAATCATCAGCAACTTGTTGCATTAAGCTGTTGACTTCTGTATCTGGAGTAGACAGTGAGGTTGATCCTGCCATTGAGCTTTCCATGAACTCTGCTTGCACTTCCATGTTCAAGAACTGCCTTTCGAATTGGTCCATTGTTTCAGACATTTTCTGTAAGTTCCCTGCAGTTCCACAGCACAATGCACAAACAGTAAATCTCGTGATTTTCTATTTCAAAATTGCGTGATTTGAATAAAATCTTCCACGACAGGTCATTATTAGGCTTCCAAAATGTAGTCTCCCTGAATTCTCTATATCATCAAAATTGACCACAAGAAACAGCTAAATTCTTACAGAAGAAGATCAAGCAAAACCACTACCAGATACGAATTTGAAGAAGAAGGGCAAAGAGAGAGATTTTGCGTACCGGTGTTGAGGGAGTATTCGAGAGACCCGACGATGGATCCCATGGACTTAGCGACGGAATTCATCTTGGCCTGCGTGTCGAGACGTGCAACAACAGCGTCGAGGCGGGAGGACAGACGGAGATAGTTCAGCTGCTCACCGCGCTTGCGGATGGCGTTCTCGGCGTGGATCCGGGCCCCGTCCATGTTCCCCTTCTCGATTGCTTTCTTCACCCTCACCTTTTCCACCTTCTCCTCCTTTTCACACTTCCGAGATTGGCGTTGCAGAGACTTGGACGTGAATTTCAGCTGCATTATCTGGTTCATTAGCTTCTCCGAGTTCCCCATAGCCAACGCGATTTTAATTGATCTGTCGGTGTATTGTTGATTTTCGTTTACTTCTGTTGGTGATCGATCGATGATCAGGAGGAGATAGAAAAGTGAGGATTTGAATCGACGTTATTTGTAGGTTTGTTGAACGCGGCATGGCTGATTCGATTTCCAGCTTACAGGTGAAGGAAATTGGATGGTAGGACTAGTAGGAAGAAGATAAAACTAGTAGTACACGAATACGACACGGATGCGGGATTCGCTTCTGGAACGTCTGTGGTCCCCTGCCACCGCTCATCTAGCTGCTTCATTTTTTTATTGCAATTTAAACTTATTATTTATTTTTTTTGAAAAAGGAAAAAATTAGGCGAGCCCAGGGCGGACTAGTCTAGGCCATCCTTATGGATGAGAACCTTCAGTTCATTGTCACAAGCTGATCAGTAGATAATGTATGCCTTAGATGTACGATACAATCAATTGTGGCGTTGCAATACGAGACATATGAATTAGTTTGACGGCCTCAAAAGATTGCAATAAAATCTGAGTGTCAGTAATTAACATTTCAATCTGCTATTGGAAACTCTGATGACCTGTAAATTATCACCTTCAATTATTATTTTGTTTAAATTCATTTGACGAGTCTGTTTGACTGCCATATACAATCCTTGAGCTTCAACTTGTACAACACTCCACGATCTTCATATGGTTGCTCTATTTTCAACACTTCAGGTTTCAAATGATATACTCTGCAGAGGCCAAGTCGTTAGATAATTTAGAACCGTCAAAATTTAGTTTCACAAAATGTTCGCAAGGAGCAACCCATTTGTCCTTCTTTTGTGTTTGACCTTTTTGTCTCGAATTGCGTATATGGGACTCATTATCGAGATGCATGCTTGTATACCAGCTGTTAAATTGGGATCTTGCATATTCATTAATGTCTCTACTTTCGTACGAGATATCTTGTTGGAAAATTTGTTTATTTCGATGGTACCAAACGCACCACCACGTCGTCGCTAGAGAAGCCATTTGTTTGGAAGAAAGTATGTTCCTCGGTTCATTAAGTACCTGAATGAAGTTATGGGTTGTGTTCCTGTTTCCGATAGTTCTAAGGCCAAGCGTGAGTGAGTGATCAATATAACTAGTTATTTGCCTTGTGAAGGTGCATTCTATGAAAATATGTGTCGTGTATTCTGTGTCATGATTGCATAAAACACATTCTCGTGTGATGTTGATGTGATTTACGACAAGTTTCTCCTTGGTCGGAAGAACATTTTGACATAGCTTCCATAAAAATATTTTTACTTTGGGATGATATCCATTTTCCAAATCTAATTGAATTCGCAATGATTTTGGTTCACCTCGGAGGCTAGCCAAGCGATCGTAGAATGAGTGAGAAACAAGCCATTTCTACTCGAATGCCAGTAAATTCGGTCCTAAATATTATCAAGGGGAAATGGAACCTCGGTAATTTTGTCTATCCATGGTTGCGGGAAGACGGTTCGTAGTTTGGTAAGATTCTATTGTCGCGTTGTAGTAATGAATTCTAATACCTTCTTTTCTATGTCAATCAGTCTCAGTGGAGTATAGACTTCACACAAAGATTGCAGGACAAGCCACCAGGCTTTCCAAATTCTAATGGAACAACCATCACCAATCTGCCAAATAAGACATTTATGAAATTTATCCCTAAGCTTCATTAATTGGCGCCATTGCCAATAGACATTATGTTAGGGGTATATTCGAGAACACTTTGACCACGCAAGTACTTTCCTTGAACTATTTTGACCCAAATGTTGTTAGACTCCGCAAGAATACGCCATAGCAACTTCATCTGTAGTGCTTGATTCGTAATCTTCGCCTTTTGTATCCTCAATCCATCGAAATCAGTGGAGTTATAAACTCTTTCCTATCCAATTAGAGGTGTCCAATTACGACATTTGTTCCATAGAAAACGTTTATTAGTATTATCTAGTTCATTCAACGTCGAAACTGGGAGCATGAAATTTTGCATTATATAATGCGGTTTTGTAGCAAGGTTTGCTCTAATTGAGGTTGCTCTCCCTGCTTGTGATAAGTTATATGCTCTCCATTTAGACAATTGGCGATTCGCAGAATCAATAATTGTACTAAAAGTGTTCTTTGTCACATGATTGTCAATAATAGGGCATCATAGGTAGATACCTAGGGAGTTTGATTGCAGAATGTTCAATTCTTAACTTAATTGAAGTTTAGTGGTTGTATCAACTCCTTTGGTGGTTTGGAAAGCGGATTTATGGTAATTCACTTTTTGTCCGAATATGGCGCAATATTCATCAATTATTGTTTTCACCTTTCGACAGGCACTCCTCGATGCTTTGAAAAAACTCATTATGTCGTTAGCAAAGGATAGAAATGAAATGGGCTCCGCATCCCTATAAAGTTGGAACCCCAATTGTCGCTTCCTTAGATTACATTCTTGAGCAAGGTACTTAGCCAAAAGTTCTTCTCCTAAAATAACGAGGAGTGGAGATATCAGGTCACTTTGTCTTAGTCCGTCCTCTGGAAGTCTTGAAACCCCTTTTAAGTGCCACAGTTTCCTAGTTATGGTTCGAAGAAGGCTGGGACTGACTGCTCTTATCTAAGTTCTTGCCAAACCATATCCGACAAAAGATGCAATCCATAAGGCCGATTGATGAAAATGATGCGGTTGACCGACTATATTGGAGTTTAAATCACTCTTGCCTTTTCACAATCAGCTTTGCCATGAGAGCTCATCGTGTCTCACCTATTCAGCAAAACCCGATTTGGGGCAAAATCTGGTCTTTACCCGTACAACAAAGAGTCCACCATGCTTTGTATTTGGACGACGCAAAATAGTATGCTATGCAACTCCAATCGGGTCAGACGTCACTTGAGTTCGGATCCCTTTTGCCCTTAAATCAGGATAAATGGAGCTAGGAATTTGGATATATGATATGGTTTACGTCGAAGACTAGGAAAAAGCTGATTTTTGACAAGATTGACGGTGTTGATCGCTTATCTTGTCTTGTTACTTCCACAATTGAGGCCTTTCTTCTGCAAAAATAAGCCGTATTAATGTCTTCATGCTCAAAGGGGCGTGGAACAAAATCAGCATGTCGTGCAAAACTGTACATTCTAGAATCCACCGCCCCCATGACAAAAACTCAATTGTGATGCGGTTTCCAAAGGAAATCCTGGCCCTACTGGTGGTGGCGGTCTTCTCCGAGATGCCACCGTTTCACTACTGCGTGCATATGGGTTCGATGTGGTGACTATAACGCATTAACAACTGAGATATGAGCAATTTACCATGGCATACAACTTGCACTGAAGTTAAACATCTCTCATTTGGGGGTTGAATCCGTCTCTAGCGTTGCAATTGACTTAATCAAGAAAGGGACTTTGTAGACACACCGAGACTTCCATCTCATAAACCAATGCAAGAGACTTCTAAGACAATTTGATATTGCTCCTCGAGTCTAGTATACACCAAGGGAGACTAACAAGACATATGTTAATTTAACCCTTGATTCCGACTTGTTATTTTCTGAATTTTTTTTACCTTCTAGAATCCAACTTATTTCGAATAACGACATTGTAGGCTCTTTGGGGCATATTTCACTCATTTCCAATAAATGATATTCGCAAAAGCAAATTTATTTCTATTAAATTCTTTTTTAACTATTTAAATTTATCTCTAACATCATACAAATATCTATTTAGTATAACAATATCTTTGAAAGCTTCCTTATACAAGCATTTAAAATTAAAAATAAAATATTTTAAATATTTCAAAATAAATATAAATCTTTTAGCATATATCTTTTGACAAATTTATTTATAGATATATATTGATTTTCTTTTATAATAAAAAATCAATGATAAATATTATAATGTTTAAAATTAATAAAAATAGATAATAAAATATTTAATAGATATATTGAAATATTTGATAATCTCTAATCTCTAATATTTGATAAAATATGAATAATATAATATTTAATCTTATCTAATCTTTACTTTATCGAACCAAAAAATGAGTTTGGTTCCATCTTAAATTAAATTAACTAGTTGTACCCGTCGTGCCATGCACGACTACGACTCAATATTTTATAGATATTAATTAATTAAAATATAATATAAACTTTAATGTAAGTTATTTTTTTATTTTTTTGGAATGAAATAAAATAAATATAAATTATTAAGTTTAATGTTGAGAATAAAGATAGAATATTAAGATAAAATAACGTACATTTGTCCTTCTTCTTGATGATATTTTATAAATATTTAATTTAAAAAAGAATATAAAATATTGATAAAAAGATTTATATTTTTCAAATCTGAAAGAGATAATATTTTTTAAAATAATTAACTTAATAATAAGATATGAAAGGTAAAGAAAATTTATTTATAAAAATAGTTAAAATATAATTAATTTAACTTAAGGTGGGACCAATCTCGTTTTGGTGGCTCGATAAATTAAAGATTAGATAAGATAAAATAGTATATTATTCATTTACCATTAAATTTTTATTGTAAAATGAAATTAATATATATTGATAAATAATTCTTTAAAAGATATCATGCTAAGAGATAAAAGATATTCATTCTTATTTTAATATATTTAAAATTTTCTCTCCTTAGTTTTAAAAATATTTGTATAAGGAAATTTTTAAATGATATTGTTATATTAAATAGATATTTGTTTGATGTTAAAGATATATTCAAATAAGTTAATAGGAAAATTTGAATCAATAGAAATTAAAATTATTTTTTTAAATATGTGGTGGGGCCAGAATCGTTCTGGTTACTCGAAAAGGTACAACTTTAATATATAGTTATAGATTAAATTTTAAATATTTTAAATAATTAAATTATCTTTATCTTTCATATTTAATTATATCTTATTTATTAAGTTAACTATTATTTTTAAAATTCTTAACTCTTTGATATTTGAATATATAAATTTTTTATTTTTTTTTATCTTCTTTTTAATTAAATATCTATGAAATATCATCAAGGAAAAAGAGAAATGTAATTATTTTATCTTAATTATCTTCATTTTCAACATGAAATTTAATCGTTTATATTGATTAAAAAAATTATACATTATACAAAAAATAAATAAATTATATTATATTTTAATTTATTAATATCCCATTTATAATGTCTATAAAATACGGAATTATACTCGTATATGGTACGATGGCTACAACTAAGTAAAAAAATAAAGTTTTGCGAGTTTCCTAAAGTATAAAATGCCCCCAATATTCGCCTTAATAAAACGCAACCTAGGAGAAGGGAACAAATGGGTAAGAAGATGCAAGCAGGCAAGCAGGCAAGCAGCTAGCAGTTCTGATAGAGCAAAGGGCAAGTGGGTTTGAAAATACACAATTTGCCTTTGGGGAAGACCGAGGCCAAAATTTGACTTTTATTTCAAACAAAAAATTCTCTTGCCAAACCAAACAACCGAAAAAGACGGCCGTTTCAAGAAGAAATAGGTAGACCATCCCCACTACAACGTGGCAGCTTTTACTCGGTAGGCTTTCCTCCCCCATCCCCCCGTCGGCCCTTACTTCTCTAATCGTTCAGTTTTCGTTCTGATCCCTTCGTCCCTGTCTAGCAATTTTGAAGCGAGATTTCTTTTATTCCTTTTTTGTTTTGTCTATATCCTCGTGCTTTCCCTGCGGACCCACATTGCCAGAAACATGATAAATCCACATGCTTTCTAGTGGGCTGATTGATCTATACAACCTCAAGTTTCAGGAGCCCTTTTTGGGCATTTGAATTTGAGTGTTGCTTTTGGAAGCCATTCATTAGGGTTTTAGATATTTTTCAGAGCTTTTTTGTGTTTGCTTTCATTTCTTGGATTGGTGGATTGAATCTGAGGATGGATCCGGGAGAAGAACGAGTTGTGTTTGAAATTGGGTTGGTTATCCCGAAGAGGTCAGTGGAGGCAGAAGGGGATTCTGATGCTATCGGAGTTCTGGTTGATGCGTTCAAGAGCGCCGGGCTCGTAGTTGATAGAGTTACTGGCCTTGCTGAGGAGTTTATCAAGGTTTGAAAAACCCCCAATTTCTCTTTCTAGTGGTTTATTGATCCATAGTCGGTACTGTTCTCGTTTCTTATTGTAGCAAAATCTTTCTTTGGCTGTGAAATCTTGTTTGTTTCTATTGTGGGTTGGTTGTGTTTGTACTAGCTTAATTGGTTTTAGAATATTTTTGGTTTGGAGGGTTTTATTTTGGTATAAATTAATATGAGGAAGTTGCTGGGTTTAACTTAAACACCCGTTTTGAGTTATAAATTTATGACAATGAGTGTTTCTTAATCAATTTCTTTCTTAAAATGCCTGTGACGTATTGCCAGCTTTCTTTTTTGTGTTAGCTATTTAGTGATCTTTGGAGAAGGGAAATGTTTCGACAGGGTTTGGGGGTGTTCATGAAGAGGCTAAAACTTAGATTTTGTTGATGGACTCTGTTGCTCTGAACTTTAAGTTTGTCTAAATGATTGTCTGCGTAGATGAATATGTCTTATTTAGGAAGTACTGGTAGTTATCCAATGAATTTGAGTTTGAGGTCCAATATTCTAAATCCTTCTGCAGTAGAGAAGGAAATAGGATGAGATGGCTGTGCAAAGTTCGGTTCTCTGTTTGAATCTGTTCGTTTTCAGATTACAAGTGGTGTAAGGGCATGCTTGTTATTCTCTCTCAGTTGGCCGCACCTTTGGAGGCACTGGGGAAGGCTGCTGGCAATTTGCAGATAAAGAAACGAACCCATATAGGTAATAATCATGGTTATCTTGGCCCAGATGTGCTTATGTTTCAGCTCCTTTACCCTTTTTAAACATAGTTTGTGCTTGAGTTTTTGCTAAAATTTTCACGCCATGTTTCATCAGTACCAGAAAAAAGGCATTCTCATCGATGCCTTCCATTTTGTTTTCTCTTGTCTTCAGGAATCGATCTGCCTTTTGATTGGGATCAGGTTGAAGCCTTTGCTAGACAGGGTGATGGGTCATTGTTCAGTTGGTGTGAGCGTTATCGTTGCTACCATTACTTATTATATGGAATAGTGAGCACCATATTAATACTGTTTATTTATCTTGTTGATTCCTATAACGTTCGTTCCTTTTAAGTAAATTATTACTCTTGGACTTGCTAAAAGTCTGAACCATCCTATTCATACTGTTTATTTATCTTGTTGATTCCTATAACATTCGTTCCTTTTAAGTAAATTATTACTCTTGGACTTGCTAAAAGTCTGAACCATCCTAGTTTAGACGTAAAATTAAGTGCTTCCCTTAGAAGAACTATGTCATCATTAAAATTTATTACTTCAATATTGCGAGTTACTTATCGGGTTATCCTTTGCTTTGCTTTCTTAATTATTTTTTTTTCGTTAAAAAATAATGTAGTCTGTTTACATAGTAATGTATTCATTCTTCAACTTACCATTATTTAGATACAGACAATTTAGCAATGTCTTATTCTTCATTTCAGTATTTTGTCAATATACTGTTGCATTACAAATGATACTGTATTTCCATGTCTTATGATATGTCTATATTGTCCTTATTTTGGTAAATGCAGGTGAATGAGAGCAGGTCACCTATAACACTAAAGTATGATGGCACAGAGTTCTGCTGGGAGCCCCGAGAGCCTCTACTTCAGAAGATGGAATTGAATGGCATTGTTAAGCAAGTGTTTCCTTTGCATGGTAATTAAGAATTCTTCAATCAACAGGACTTTGTTGTTCCATTGAGAAGATGATGATTTTTTCTTCTTGTTGTTAACAGATGAAGTGAAGAAGAAGCAGCTGTTAAGGAGTTGGGCACTTAATTGGTGGGACTTAACAAAGCAGCCCATTGACGACGTGTACTTGTATTTTGGGACCAAGGTTTACATATTAATTTATCTCTTTCAAATTCATATTTATGTTTGTGATAAAGACTTTTGTTTGAAAAAATATGTTTTGCCATGTAGATTGGTACATATTTTGCATTTCTTGGAATGTACACACAATGGCTGCTTTTTCCAGCTGCATTAGGAATTATCGTTCAATTTATTGACTTTGGGTGAGCTGTGCTGTCTCTTATAGCTCTCTCCATCTGGTGGATTTCTTGCCTCTGTGATTACATATATATTTGTACATATTTTGACATACTCAGGCTCTTCTTCTTCTTCTTCAGCTCTTGGCAGTATCTGGTGCTCCCTGTTTTCTTTATATGCGTAATATCGTGGGCAGTGTTCTTCTTTCAGTTCTGGAAGCGTAAAAACTTTGCTTTATTAACGAGGTAATTTCACCCTATAAGCATTAGTTTTGATCTTGTTTTTGGTTCCTTTCTTTCCCTTGAGTGGTTTGTTCAACTACAAGATAATATATCGTGCATTTGATCATGCTTCTTTGCACAGATGGCACATTAGTTATATAACAGGTACGGGTCCTGGATTCAAAATTGTTGGTGAATGGGAGCCTCTTCGGTATCCTGAGGAACCTGAGAAGAAGCTGCATACTGATAAGATAGTAGAAAAAGAATTATATCAAAGGTTTGAATGGCTAGGGCGCCTGATGAGATTCAGAAATGATGCAATAATTATATTGAGCATTTTGTGTCTCCAATTGCCTTTTGAGCTGACTTATGCCCATATGTATAGTACTCTCAAGTCCGACATTCTTAAGTAAGTTCTCATTTCATCCGAATTCCTGAATATTTTCTTTGTTGGCTATTATGAGTAGCAGCCCATTGTAAAAGATTTTATACAGTTCAAATTTATTTGTGATTAGTATTATTTGGGCAAAGGGTATAGTTTTGTTGTATGTATCTGAAATATTTGCTAAACCCATTGTTTAATGTGCCTATTACTGCAATACTTCTTGTATCATTCCTGAGGTTGTATGTCATCGTTTTCCTGTTTCTTAATTTCTTCCCTTAGGGCAGTTCTTATTAAGTGATTTTTTACAACTGACAACTAGTGAGTTATTTTCGGGAATGTACTTACTAATTGCAGTTATCTTCTCTTACTCTTAACAGGTTTTTTCTTACAGCTGGCTATCTTGTCACCATACAATATTTTACAAGGATTGGGGGAAGAATTTCTGTGAGTCTCATTCACGATGAGAACAACGACAACAGGGAATATAGGGCTGATAGTTTAATTTATAAGGTCACTAGCTGAACTCTTCTTCATAACCACAATCTTTCCTTGTAGGCATTATGGCTTACGCTTCTTTGGCTGCAGGTGTTTGGAGTCTATTTTATGCAGACTTATATTGGACTTTTCTATCATGCTCTCATGTTCCGCAATATCAAGACCCTTCGTCAAATAGTGATTTGGCGCCTGATTATGTCAGAGGTTAAGATACATTAGGGTGGAAATTTTATTCTCTCTTACAAGTATAGCAGTAATTTCAGATCTATAATGCATTCTTCTGTGTTTTCAGGTTTTTGAGAATCTGATGGAGAACTTTATCCCATATCTCCAGTACAAATTAAAGAAATACAAAGCTGTTAGGTAAGTTTCTTTAACCCAGATCTCTCCCATTTTGGAGCCTCCTTGTATAAGTAAGCTCAAGAATAGCAATAAGTTGTGTGCTACACGTTGTTATAAAGGAAAGAGAAAAAACAAGAGAAAGGATTGTCGAAGGACAAGCCCCAAATAGCTTTGAGAGTGGAGAAAGAGTTTCTAAAACCTGCTTATGCTGCTAGTATTGGAGGAGGGCTTGAAGATGGATTATTTGATGGTAATATATTCACGTGATTTCTTGCTGTTTTTGGTAACTCTACGTTTCCTCCAAATGTGAAGGATGAGAATTCTGAATTTGTTGTGCAGATTTTCTGGAATTGGCTTTGCAATTCGGGATGATCATGATGTTTGCATGCGCATTTCCTCCCGCATTTGCGTTTGCTGCCGTGGCAAGTGTCCCTAGCAGAGACTTAAGTGATTTTTAATTAACTATATGCTGAGTGTGTTTGTTTTGAACTTTGTCTCGACTCGTGTAGAACAATATCATGGAAATCAAAACCGATGCGTTAAAGCTGCTTGTCATACTGAGACGACCCGCTCCTCGTGCTGCTGCAACAATCGGAGCATGGCTCAACATATTTCAGGCTTGTATCTAAGGCTCTCTCTTCCTTTTGTCATGTGACTTCTGAAGTTTGGATAGCGGGCTTATTTTTCGGAGGTATCAATGTTTTTTTTCTCGAACTCTTGCAGTTTCTGATAGTGATGTCAATTTGCACAAACTGCGCTCTGCTTGTGTGCTTGTATGACGCCGAAGGGAAGTGGAGGATGGAGCCTGGGCTGGCTGCAATCCTTGTGATGGAACACATTCTCCTCCTAATCAAGTTTGGATTCTCTCGTATTGTGCCTGAGGTAAAAACAACTCTGTTTAAATAAGAGGCTTTTGTTTTACTTTTGAAATGCTTATCTTTGTGTGGGGGGAAACGCAGGAGCCAGCATGGGTACGAGCGAACCGACTGAAGAACGTGAACCACACCAAGGACGTGTCCAAGCGTCTCCTCAGGAGCATCTCTTGCAAAGAAACATAGAGCAGGTAGATAAGATAACACCATCTTTTTGTACGGGTATAGTGAACAACTGAGCATGCTCACGGATCAGGGGAAGAGGTTCTTTTGTTTCAAGTGTACAAAGGTTTTTCAATCTCTTTTGCTGTTGTGACCACTGTAAATCTGGTGCATAGGAAACGGTTATTCTACAAATATTGTGCCTAGTCTATTATTATTATTTATTAAAGGATACAACTATTTGTTTTTATTTGATTGAAATTAATGGACCAAGAAAAAGTATGGTAGGTGATGTCAATTGCTGTTTGTGCCACTTTCATGTTCCCTGATTTTTGTTGGCAGAATACATTAACAGACACTCGAACTTGTAACTTTTTTTCAACCAGCCCCTCGTACTATAAAAGTTTCAAATAAATACCTAAACTTCACTAATTTTGTGCAAATAAACATTGAAGCTCAAAGTGTACATCACGCGCGCTGATCTGTACATTCTTAAGCCAAATGTGGGCCAATATTTTGCCACATAAGCCAAATATCAAATAAGGGACAAATCATCATCATCCTCTTTCATTCCCTTCGTTCACTTTTCCTCTCCCACCTCAAGATCAAGCTTAAATCCCAAAATTCTCTCAATTCTTTGATCCAATCTTCAAATTAAGACTAGATTTGGATTCCTCACCGCCAGATCTGTCAAAACCCTTTAATTTCCCGTCTCAAATCTTTACGAATCAAATTCCGCCATTAAAGACATCCATCTCGTTCCGGTGAAGATTTGAAATTCTTAATATTAGATATATATGTATACTCACGCTTCCATTTCACGGATCTGGTCAGCGGTGTGGCGGTGGTACTTTTTCTGCTTCTTGTCATCGGCGATTGGGCGGAGACTTGTCGGCGTCGTCTTCTTCGTTGTCGTCAGACCTCACTGGGCCGGAGTTGTCACTGCTCATCTCGACCGTCCCCTCCCGCCTGACTCCTCCGACACTCCTTCCATCTCCTCCTCGACGTCAGGCTCGGCCATCGTGCCGTCCTGGTATCACGATCTGGATTTTTCAGATCTGGAAGATAGAAAAAAGGGGGAATAAAGGAAAAAATGGAAGAAACCAGTGAAAAATAATTTTTTTTATGTTCTTATATTATTACAAATTAAATAAGAAAAAGAGGAAACATGAAATTTAAAAAAAAATCCATGTAAGCAATTTAAAGACACTAAACTCGCTAGAATGTCGATTGGTAGTTACGCGCAACGCCACGTCATCACAAAGTGTTTATTTGTTCAAAATTAGTTAAGTTTAGGTGTTTATTTGAATATTTTATAGTACGGGGGGCTGATTGATAAAAAGTTACAAGTTCAAATGTCTATCGATGTATTTTGTCGATTTTTTTTCCTGTGTCATCATCCTTCCTGTAGAAATCGGAATGACTTTATATCTTAATTTACAATGATTTTTTTTTTTCATTTCTTTGTTATGCAATTAGTGAGGGGTTTTTGAGCGTATGCCTCCATTGTATGCAACTTTTTGTTAGAGAGAGATGGACTAGTACCATAAACACACAAATGTATATATACACATAATACATATAAAATCGTTCACTTGTACACAAATACCAAATATTTCACTCCATAAAACACGTAAAATTGGAACATTAGTGAGTTGGTCTTAAATTTGATATATTTGAGATTTTTTTAAGACATTGGATAAAAGAAATAGATATTCTATTCAGAACGAACTGTCATTTTACATAATTTGTCAAACTTTTTCGTGTACTTAATACTTATTATCCACAAGGAGAAGTAGAAGTCGGAAGTACTACAAACATAATTTACCTTAATCTGATTAATCTCAAGCAGGTCAAAAGGATGGGTAACGAATGAAAATATGACTCCTTAGAAAGCTGCTTTGTATGTGAGGATGAGTCTAGTTGTGGCAAGCTGTGTAATGAAGAGCCAGAAAACAAAGGTGCCAGAAATTTGACAAGCAGCTAAAACTCCGTATAAGATGTTGTTCTTCAATGCCAAGGTTCCATGGAGTTTGTTTATCAGCTGGAGTTTGATATATATAATTATATTGTTCAGTTAACAATTTATTATGTGGTCCAAATCATAGACGTGTATAAAGATTAAGAATTTATCAAGGATGCAAAATCTATTCACACGTATCCTTAGACATTTGTAGATTACGGCGAATCATTAGTAGGGCTTGTTATAAATTTGAGAGAACACAGATAATAGAGAGAAAGGAGAGAGATCAGATTTTTTTTTCTTATTAGGTCACCAAATGAGCCTTTTATAAAGAGTGTACAAGATTTAAGATAAGACCAAATTTAGGGTTTTAAATGTACATCCATAAATATCTTAATATTATAACACTCTCCCTTGGATGTACATCACTAACTGCCTCGTTAAAAACCCTGTCAGGAAAACCCAATGGGACAAAACCAAAACTAAGGGAAAAAGAGTGCAGTTATGATTCTTCCTCTCAACTTGAAAATATATCCTCCTCGGTTGACTGAATTGAGCATCCATCCTGCCTTTGAGTTGAATCTTGTACTTTGAGAACGCTTAACGATATGTACTTTGATTGATCAGTTCATGCCAAATTCTCTTCATACATCACCATTGGCTCCTTTCAACTTGATTTGACGGATGGATATATAAAAACTCCATTTCTTCACATATCTCGAACTTCAGGCCGAGATTGTATAGCTTCATTAGAGACCTTATATGACGAACTTCCTCATTAAAAACCTTGTTTGGAAAAACCCAGTAGGATAAAACTCAAAGACAAGGGAAAAATAGTACAATCGTATACTACTCCCCTTAGTTAAACATACACTTCTTCATACGACACATATTTGTCATCGTGGGATTTCGTAAAAGATTTGGTACTTCTGGACCAACAATCTCTATTGTATGTTTAGGGAGACAAATAATTCATTGTCACAACAAATGACTTTGTTGATGTAATGCACATATTGCATTGAGATATGGTACTTCATGATCCAAATCTCTTCATTTTCTAATTGAGGGCGAAAGGGGCCATTTTCTAAACTTAGCACCTTAATACTGTTGGTGCACTTAATGAATATGCTTTCACCAATTCAATGGTTTTTTTATCCCATTCTTTATATGCTCGGACTTCAGGCCGAGACATGCTACTTTATAACATGCTTATAATTCCAATGTGGAGGGATTTGTCTTTACAAAGTTCGTTGACCGATTCTAACACACACCGTTTCTACAAAGTTACAATTGTTACATAAGCAAAACATTAATAAGATAAGTAAACACATTAAAAATCCTTTTAAGTGAGAAACTTGAAAAGTAGCGATTTCCCCTTATTTGATTAAGGGTTCCACTATAACTCATGTTTAATTTTCTATTTCTTTCTTGCTTTAAATATTCCGAAGTATATCTAAGAAAAAAAATCATTTTTGTCTCCATATTCAGCTGAGACTGAATTTTTTTTGTGTTCTTAATCAAGCATTCACAATCCAACATGTGTACTTAATTTTATTACAAAGGATAGCTCCAAAAAGTAACTAATACATGATCATTTCAAAATACATGCACATATATATCCAAATGAAGGTGAGAAGAGAGAGAGATCGAGTGCACCGGAAAACTAAATCTAATGATGATGCAACAAAGATTACTCGACCTTAATGAAATGAGTAAATCAATACAGCTGGTCAATTAATGGTCTATGTTGATGTTGCAGGCATAATCTTGAGATCGTCTAGAAACTGTTTGATCTCGATGAAAAATGCCGACCTTTGTTCGTTCTTTTTCTGAAAACATTGGGAATGACTTACATCTTCAATGCTCATAACATGGGTGAAATGCACACTCACCTTGATTGTGTTTCCCATCTCTTTCACCATCATTTTGTAGTTTTTCTGGTAAACACCTTTTTCATTCTCTAAGAAACTGTGTAGCAAGAAAGAAACGAAGTTTATATAATAATATGGTATATATAGTTCTCTAATTTCATTCAAAACTGATTTTCTAGTCATTTAGACTCTTATAGGATTTTTTAATACTATATATATATATATATATATATCCACAAAGAAAATGGCATATATTAATTTCTACATAGTATTAGTATACAATATGTATATATATGGTGTTTAATTAATAAATTAAGGTTAACTTACAATTTGAGTTTCTTTTCCAAATCTAACAATTGTGACTTTGTGGTTGAAGTATCCAACACCAACTGGATGACATCATTAGGATTCGGCTCAGCTTCATGGTTGGTGATGGGCTTGCATGCCAACTCTGAATTTGGGTACACTACTTTCTCTTTCGTACCGATCTTAAGAAATGTTGTCATCATGATGCTAATGTGTTTCACCTCCAACTAATTAATTAATTAAGGGAAATTACAATCATATATATTATCCTTAAAAAGATCTTGCATGCAGGAATTCATAGAATGTGTTGATACCTCTATTCCATCGACGATGCATCGGTCACCAATCTCAAGAGGGTGTGTGACGAATGAAAACATGACACCTTGAAAGAAGGTTCTACATGTCTCGCCAAACACAAAAGTTAAGGCTAGAATTGGAGACGCGACGAGAACAAGAACTTTTGATGTTGCCACCCCAGTAATCATAAGCCAAAACAAAATGACAGCACCAACTATGAACAATGTTACCACTTTATTTAAGCTTTGTATCACATCCATCGCATCAATCAATGTGTATCCAAGCAACAAACAATTTGTGTGTGCACTAACCTATCAATGAACAATCAAATAATTAAGTCATTAATTTTATTTAACGTAAATAAAGTAATAAATTTAATTATGTATTGAAAACTACTTGGTTACCATCCACTTTAGAAAGGCTTCATAAGTAATATCCTCAGATGAATGACCGTTTTCTAGCTCTGTAAACAACAACGCCACATCCTCTTCATTTAGATTGAAATGTACTATCAAGTTTTCCTTTGTGACATCCATATTTCTGCAAATATTATATATTAAAATTAACCCTCTAGCATATGCCTTATGAATTTGTTATTGCATAATAATAAAAACCTGAATTGTTTACAAAATCTCGTAAACCATAACTATAGTAATTAAATGAGAATCTCAACTATTGAATGTCGATCAGTTAACCAAAAACCTAGTACTCCAATTCTCAAGAATTTGTGTGTAAGCGTACATGTACTTACTTTCATTAAGGGGCTCTTTGGTTACCAGGTATGGAGAATGAGGTATGGGGTTCTGGAATGGAAACCCAATATCTGGTGTTTGGTATGCTGATTTTACATTTTCAAACCGATACCCTAAATCCGATAGGTATCGGGTTCTCATACCCACCCCTTACCTCCGGTTTGAAATTCATTCCCACACATTCCCTATTCATCATCTTCAACCTTCTACCCCTTTCACCCACTTCCTACACCATCATTTTTTCACAGATTCAAACTCACTGAATTTCAAAACGTGTCGGGTTGAAATTAAAGAGAAGAATAAGAAATTTACGAACTTTGGGATGCTACTCCACAGATTCCCTATTCATCATCTCTTCCTTATGTTTATTTTTATCGTTGATTCAAAATACATGTAGATTTCGTTTGCAACTTCAATTTATCACGAGAGTTTCCATTTTTGCAAAATCAAATACATATATGGAAGAAGGGTAGTAAGAAGAAGAATTTAAAGGCCAAAAAGAAAAAGAATTATGAAGATGTTGAAAGATGTAAAAAAACGTAAAAAAGGACATGGGAGGGCAAGAAGGATGATAAAAGAGGCTGCGCATTTTTAACCTAATTTTATCTCCAACTAGTTGAAGCCCCGTGATATTCACGGGATAATTTTACTAAAATAAAATACAAGTCTACGATATTAATTTAAAATACTAAATATATTTGTATAATATCATAATAAATTATGCAATAGACAAATTATTATTTTTAGATTGTACTCCATATTTTAATTGAATATATTTTTTAAATATTTTTCTATTATTTGTGAAGATCTTGTACAAATTAAGATTGAAATTATTAAAATATTGATTTTACTTTTTATTGAATATTTTAAATAATATTTTCTTATTTTTTAGACACTAATATGTATAAAATACTTGGTTTTTTATAAAGATAATAATAATTAGGATATGTTATCTACAAAGCATAATATAATTTATTAAAATATTTTTTAAAGTTAATTTATTAAAATTATATATTAGGGTTCTTATCTTTTACTCTATAATAATAAGAATGTTTGTAAATATGAAAAATACAATATAAAGATTAGTATAGAAGAGAACATTGTACTTGATTTAAGAGATAAAATATAGAGAAAATTAAATATGTATCATTTTGCAAAACTCATTCCATCTATAAAGTTGTTTTTCATATTAAATTTACATAACAAAGAAATAAAATATAAAGGAAATTAATGTATATGAAAATCTACAAAATTCAATGTATCACTCAACCTATCATCCATATTAAATTAAAAAAAACATAGAGATAAAAACAATTTAAATTTAAGGTGGGGCTAGATAAAAAAATATATTCTATATTTACATAAATAAAATAAAAAAGAAATTAAGAAAAATGTAATGTAAATTTTTATCAAAATTCAATTTAAGCAAGTATTCATCAAGATTTGTAAATTTTTCTCTTTTTTTATATCAAACTTTAATTTAAGAAAAATCTTTAATATAAATGCATAAAAAGACAAAGAAAATATAATTTTATTAATTTAAATTAAAATTCGATTTTTTTTGACATTTACATATAATCTTAGTCATCAACATAAAATTATATGTTTTTCTCAAAATAAAAATATATCAACATAACAAAATTTATTATTTAAAATTATACCATTATATAGATATAAATTTTATACTTGAAGCTCAAGCCTTGTTAAAAGATAAAAAAAATATTAAGAACCTAAATCTTGTTAAGAGATAAAAATATTAAATTAATATGGAAAATATCATCTCAAAGGAATTTATGTATATAAAAATTATATAAATATGTTATCTATTGTAGTAAACTAATACATAATCCATAGATAGAAAATTATATACTTAAAAAATTATATAAACATGTTATCTATTTAGCATATATAGCAAGAATACTATAAGTTGTTACAAAATTTATTAAAATATAATTTCACATTAATTTATTCAAAAATGCCACGTGGCACAAATTTTACAACAGACTTGGGTTCCGTTTTATAATGTATTAGGGTAGATTTTTACCAAACACCCAATTTCAAGTATGAGATTCCAACCCTATACTTATCTAATCCCATACCTCATTCCGATTCCATACCCGAAATTATACCAAACGCCCCCTAAAGTATATGGGTTGATATAGTAGGGGTCTCACGCAGTGGCGTAGCCAGGAATTTGTGTCAGTGGGGGCTAAATTCCGTTGAAATTTTTTTTTTGCTATAGAAATATTTCTGGCGAAGCCAGGAAATATTTTTTTTTGTATTTTTTAATAAAATATAGAAAAAAAAATTATTTTTCTGTATATAAAAAAATTATATATAAAATTTTGTATTTTTATGTATAAAAAACCATTTCAATATATTTTATATATATAAAAAATTAATCTTCTATTTTCTGACCAAATAAATAAATTTTTATCAAATAACCTAGTTTTTTTTTACTATATTTTTAAAAAAAAGTTAATTTTTTTTTTTTAAAATCCCAGTGGGGGCTACAGGGCATGAACTAAATCCGCCCCTGGTCTCACGCATGTAAGTCAAGCAGATTACTTTATAAAATCAATTCACAATAGAAAGACTAATAATGGAGAATCAATTGACAAAAAAAGACTAAATCTACCGTTTTAAATGAAATTACTTCAAATTTGAAGATAGTTCAAATAACAAATGTTTATGCAAATTATCAATTGTTTGTTTGGTAATTGGTTAATTGCATATTGAATATATGAATTCATTTTTGACAATAACAAAAAATAGTTCAAACACACTTGATAATTGTATAAATTTAATTTATGTTAAAAAGTTTGAGCAATTACTGTATTAGTTTGAACAATTCATATATAAGTTGAAGAATCATGTATAAATTTAATCTCGCCGGAATTCCGATCTCCATGTCGGCAATCTCGCCGGAATTCTGATCGAAAAGTGGCTTCATATCGTTTTGAGTTAATATTGCGATAGTTGGTATCGCTGATGCTGATTTTTAATGTTGGGATTATTTTTGGTTCAAAGTTGATACTTGGAATTATTTCAAGTCATTTTTGCAATAAATATTACAAATGGGCTATTTAGAAATTTATGAAATAAATTTAAACGCATGCTCATTTAAATAATTTTCAAGTTTATAAAATTATAAATGATCTTGTTATAAGAATAATATAGTAAGTATTATTATTGAGTATGCTAAGCTAAATTATTAAGATAATAATTTAGATAAATTCTTATTCATATAAAATAGAATTATATGGATTAAAACTAAGAAATGAAATAAAAGATTATAATATATTTCATTTTATTAAATTGTTCATCCTCGGATTATTAGGTCATATTTCTGAGAAATTATCCGTCCGTGATTTCATACCATTGTTAAGGCAAAGTCGAGTTTCTCCCTTGTACCTTTTTTTTAGTTCTTCAGTTCCGTTACGGACATTCTGTCTCTGTGTTGGGAACTACTTGCTTGCTAAAAAATAAACTTAGGGTTTATTTATTGTTAGATATAATGACTTATTATTATTATTATTATTCGTACTATGCTAATACTGAACTTAGGTCCGACTGTTTGTGACCTTGTTTGTTTCAATCTCTTTTGAGATTTACTGTGGATTAGTGTAGAACTAGGGATGCAAGTTTCTTCCCCTAACATCTCTTTATAACCTATCGAGGCGTACGGCTAACTACCCTCTCTTACCTCAATATTTGGATCATGATCTCGTATGGGCTCCTCACTTGAGGGGGTTTACTGCACTCAAGCAATGTGTTGGAGCTTCGTTCCCTTATGTGGACCGGCCTTCGTAGTCACCACACCTAAAAATCGTCAGTTGAAGGAAAGGTTTTATGACTTAATAAAGGTATGTGCCTAGTGCACAATAATAATTGAACAAGGATGGAGCGAGTACAACTTGGAAGGTCCATCCTTACTCTCGGCTTTAAATGATCGCCTTCCAATCTGAATGCTTATTCGGGCTTGTCAAGGTGGGCTTGGTACTTAAGCACCTTCGCGACCAACTCTCCATCTGGAGCTCCGAATCTGATGAGGTTGGTTGAGTTCCGATAAAGTCGACGAAGGCTTTTCGAAACTTGTTATAAAGTAAAAGTTCCCAACCATATTTATATTTATAAAAGAACTACAATTTTCGTAGTATCCTTCTTTTCGTAAAATAGTATATCTCTCTTCAAGATTAACAGATTTTCATTCTTATTAAGCTCCACATAAATGTTGTTGCTCTCAATTAAAATATCTCATCTATTAAATTGTTGATAATTGTTATATCACCAACCCTTACCCTTGAAAATTATCCATTCTCACATACTTAGTCTCCTTAGACTAATTTGTTTATTTTCTTTCTGCACTTTTCTTTGTATTTCTCGCCCCATGCAAAAATATTAGACAATAGAAGAGTTCCACGAAAAGATTGAAGACGAAGGCTCAAGGATTCGGAGGAAAGAATGGATAGGGCATTTTCCAAAGTTTTTCTTATATTATGAGTCTCACTTAGCATTTCAAGAACAATATATTTTTATTCCGTCGCATAACTACTTTACCATTGTGTTTTGTTTAAACAATAAAGTTGTAATAACTCTAATTAAAGTCTCAAGTCTTGAACACTTTTGATATTATATAATGTCTTTGAAATTCCACATTTATTATTTGTATTTTATTACGTTAAAAGCCTTGAATAACTTTGGATGGGACTTCAACTAGTTGAATCTAATAAGGTCTATGTTAGACTCAAGATAAGATAGCTAATATTTTTTCTCACTTTTACCCTATGTATCTTCTTATTTGAATCTCTTCTTTTTTTGGGTCCAATATTTGAAACTTTTTTTTTTTATGGGCTGGGCCTCGCCCGATTCGACACTTTCACTTTTTATGCCTACGTCCGGACCGGAGATCGGTTGGACCCCGTAAGGGGTGTTGCTCCTCCCAAGCCTCTCTTCTACATACACACCGCCAGAGAGTCTCGAACTCGAGAACTTTGGACAAATGTTTAAGCGACCTAGTGCCAATTACCACTAGACCAAGAGGTCATTGGTTATTTGAATCTCTTCTTGTTACTACTAATAACTAAAGGAGAGGTTGAACATGACACATATCATTCTCACGTTAAAAATAATTAATAATTATTTAAAACATAACTAGAAACAATATACTAATTTTATGAAATTTCAAACAAAGTGTTATTAAAAGACAATTAATAGGTTACCTGGAAGAATCGGTGGTGGAAACTTTCTCTTGATATTGTCGTACAATTTCCGGATTCCCATCGTTTTCCCGTAGTGCTGCGTGTGCAATATACATCACAAATTTGGAGACCTTATACATCTCCAACATGGAAACTTGCATCGACAACAAATACGCATGGTTGCTAGATAATTCCCTCTTCTTGTCTCCTCCGACACCATTCAAATTAATATTCTCGGTGAAAAATCCTTCTTGAACGAGTATGTCTTCGTCGTCATCCACACTCTTCTTTCCCCAAGACGACGGCGACATGGTAGTTGTGGTAGTGTCATTCATGTTGATAAAAGCTTGCTGTCTCCATGGAACCAGAAACCGCGCCTTCACCCCGTTAACGATGAGCGTTAGCAAGTAGAGCTGCAACCCGGCCCTCAAGATCCTAAGCTTGAAGCGCATGTACACCACATTGGCCCGCCACTTCAAGAGCATCAAGTCCTTGGCCAGCCAGAGGACCGAGCCCACGAGGAGCGACACCAGAGTCCAAGTCCCGAGATCGTTGATGATGTTGAAGTACCTTGAACGGTCTAGACCATGGTCGGTCCGGAAATAGAGCAGCCATATGGCAAGGATGAAGCCCAAGTAGAAACATGTGGCGATGCTCTTCTCGAGCTTGGTGATGAAGTACTCGGCGTTGGTCCTCCGGATGAGGTAGCCGCCGAAGGTGACGATGCCGATGAAGGCGGCGGACACGAGGCAGGCGATGGGGTAGCCGAGGGTGAGGGTGACCACCAGAAGGAAGAGCTTCCACAACACCCAACCGCGAATGAGGTTCACGTGCTGGAACCGGGGAACGCACAGGTTCACTGTCAAGCAGATCAGTGCGGTCATCCCCACCCTCGTCACCCACACCTGTGTACGTACGTAAGTGTAAGTAGGATATGTTATTTCTATAATTATTAATCAAGCCACTTAAAATTCAGAGCTACGAGGAAGTAAATTAACAAGAACAATCAACCGAGAGCTATGATAACCATACATCAAGTCATCAACCCTGGTTATGCCACCAGAGGTCTCCGGTTCGACTCTCATGGACAGTATCATTCACCAAAAAAAGAAAACTTTACCAAATTGCTAATGAATCCATTCCTGATAAAAGGTGGTTGGAAACTTTACCAAATTGCTTAAATTTCTGAATTAAAATATAAATTCAATCATATCAAAAATAATAATAAATAAAGATTATAATGACATTAAGAATTATTAATTTAAAGGGGTGCCGTGGGTAGTACTACCTGTAGGCTCCTCTGAAAAATTAATCCTACTTTGGTGTTCTTCAAGAGCGCTGCGGACGGCGAAGGTGATTGAGTGTTGCGGCGGCCCAGTATTCGTCTCCTGCACTCGCCAATTCCGTCGTCGGATCCCGTCAGGCACAACGAAACCAGCACGTAGAATGCTAACAACGGAAGGAGGACAATGAAAACCGTGTGCGCCGTCATCCACGTCAGCCACGGATTCGCTGTGGGCGGTGGATCCGTGGCGCTGTGTTCTTGGCCGGACTCCCCCTCCACCATATCATTACCCTCACCCTGATTATGGGGCAGCTGCTGTTCAACATCCAACACCCCAATTTTATCATCTCCATCAGTAACCATGAATATAAGACGTGAAAATATTCAATGAATTAATATAGACGTACGTCACGTACTGGCTATATTACTTATATATATACCGGCCTATATGTTTACGTACATTGATTGCGGATATATGCTTGCTTGCTTCATTGGAGTTTATTTAATTGCTTTTTATGCGAGTAAACAAAAGTTCCAATTATGTTTGTGTCTCGCCAATTAAAGATTGGAAAAGCTAGCTACACATCACGTTCCCCACCAATATATTTTAAATCAAATGCCTTACTTGGTATGAACTATATGCTAGATGTAGAATATAAGTTCCCTGGTTTCTACTAAATTTTGAGCTGGCAAAAGTTAATTCGTCTCCTGCCAAAATCATTGCACCTTCATCTCGATCGATCGTTATATCCCCTTTCTAGTTCTAGAATAAGGTTTTCAACCACAAACAAATTTATGGTTATATGTTATAATTCATCACTAAAACCTTTAAGGATAAAAAAAAATCTCGTCTTTGTTCCTGGCAATTAATAGGTCCCAACATTATTGATTTTAACGACAATTTAGTCATTAATTATTAACAACAACATATCCACACATTGTTAAATATTAATGACAACGTACTTATTCAATTATTCGTCATTAATATTATTAATGACGATATATTTTCCCATCATTACTTATTAATGACGACATACTTGTTTTTCATTAATTATTTATTCATGATAAACAATTTATTTTCTTTGTTAGTTAATCATAAGTGACAAACAAACTACTCGTAAAAAGATATTCTAACGAACCTAAATTTATTAAAATTATACAATAACGACCAAAGTCGTAGTAAAAAAGGGAAGATCTCTAAAACATTACTCAATTGGAAAATCTAGTGAAACAAAGCCCCTAAATTTCCCATTCTCTATCAATGGTGACCTGTTTGCATCTACCTCTACATTTTAAAAAAAATTGAATTGTACCACCATTTTTTAATTTACAAGTACAACTTAGATGAATTAGGGTCGAGGAATCGAAGCTCACTAGCTCTCTCCATCTCAAAAGCCTTAAAGTATTAGTAGATGATTGTCACAACAAACATGATACTAGTACGTTACGTACTGAAGCGATAGTACCCATGAAGTCAGTAATTAGTGATTTTCTTATAAATTCAGTGAGTATGAATTGAAGAACGAGAGAGAAGATAAGAGTGAATTGAAGAATTATGGAACGAGATAGAGAATTCAGTTCAGCAACCATACTGTTGGAACAATGGTTGTTCCATGGTTTCTCTTAGTTTTGATGATAACAAACTTAGTTAATATAACTTACTTCTACATGTAAGTGTTTCAGGAAAACAGGTACATGGTCACGAGTGACGGAACATCGTGAGGAACGATGGAGGGAACGAGTGACAGATTTAGGAAGCGCGTCTCAGAAGAAACGCGGGTTTCTATAAATGGCAAGTTACCATATCTTCTGCGAGCGATCTTCTACGAAAA
Source organism: Fallopia convolvulus (assembly GCA_964016875.1). Classification (NCBI taxonomy): domain Eukaryota; kingdom Viridiplantae; phylum Streptophyta; class Magnoliopsida; order Caryophyllales; family Polygonaceae; genus Fallopia; species Fallopia convolvulus. The sequence goes on from OZ024722.1 coordinate 37,420,466, forward strand.
TTTCCAGCTGTAGGCGGTTGCTTAAGGAGATAAAAGAGAGGATAAGATCAATCTTCACACGATCTTATCTTAGGAAATCCGAGATCATTCGGTTTTGGGAAGAATCGGCATGGTTGAGGATCCGAAATCACAAACAATCTTTTTCCTTATTGTGTGGGATTTGTTAAGTGGAATATCAGCGTAATTAGGCAAGAATTACGTGTGAGATCAGACTTAACTTATCTTATAAATAGCTAGGCTTAGCTAGGGTTAAAAGGGTGGTTTTGAGAGTGAACGAAGACGACGAACTTGAAGAGAGAATTTTTCAAGTGTTTGAGTGTGTGGCTTTTTCCGGTGAAGAATCCACAAGTAAGTCAGTAGTTTACTTTGTCTTAGGTTTACGCTTAGGGTTGTAGAAGTCTAGTTGGTTGAACTTTGGTCGGTGCCTTAGTTACCAGGGAACTTGACTTGCCTTGTAATCGTTGAAACTTAATAAAAGTATTCTATTGAAAATCCTTTGAGAAGGAGTCTCAGGGGTAGAGGTTTTTTCTTTCTACGACTTGTTGGTCGGACAGAAAGTTTTCCTCTCTAAATTTTGTGTTCTATTGTTTATTTCCGCTGCCCAGGGAACCTTACTAGTTCCCTGTATTGTTACTAACGCGTCACGATCCAACAATTGGTATCAGAGCAGGTTTGCTCTAGATTGTGTGTTAGTGCAGGAATACAGAATGAATTCAAACAACACTCCCAACGTCGGAATTGGAAACAACAAGCCTCCACTTCTTGTTCCTGGAGAATACGACCACTGGAGAATCCTCTTTGCCACTTGGCTTAAGAGCAATGACTACCAAGCATGGTCAGTCATTGAGGATGGAGACTATGTCATTCCTGAAGCCAAGAAGGACAAGAAATCTGAATGGGGACCAGCTGAGTGGACGGGAATGGAGAAAAACTTCAAGGCACAAATGCTTCTCAACAATGCCTTGGGTGCTGAAGATCTGCTAAGGGTGGTGAACTGCAAAACCGCCAAAGAAGCATGGGCGGCCATTGAGCAGATGCACATTGGTAGCACGGATCTGAAAGAAAGTCATCAGAAAGAGGCTAAGAAGGAGTTTTACAACTTCAAGATCGAGGATGGAGAAACCATAGCAACATACCAATCTCGGTTTGAAGCCTTGGTGAATCGCATCAATCATCTAGGTATCGAGAAAACCATCACACAATCAGAAAAGGTCTCTGCGATTATTGATGGTCTCGGTCCTAAGTATGTTGTTACCAGAGGCTTGCTGAAAGAAAATCCAATCACGAAGACTTGCACTCTTCATGAAATCTTTGGAAAGCTGACGGATTATGAGCGATATGAAAAGATCAAAAGTAGCATCTCAAGTTCCGGCAAAGGCATTGCTCTCAAGGTTGAAAAAGCCATTGAGAACATCACCGCAGGAAGAGAGGTGTATACTACAGAGGAGGACTCTGATGTGGCGCTCATAACAAAGTCAATGAGGGCTTTTTACAAGAAAGGCAAAAAGCAAGGAGCATGGAAGGAACAAGAGAAGATCAACTCAGAGAAGAAGGACATCAAGGAAGTTACCTGCTACAACTGTCAAGAGAAGGGTCACTATGCAAAGAGTTGTCCCAAAGGTAACGAATCTGGGAACGATAAGAAGAAGGCCTACATCGCTGCATGGGATCTAGACTCAGATGATGAATCTGAACCAAAGGTCTGTGCCATGACTCTGAAGATCGAAGATGCTGATCCAGAGGTAACTCCTGAACAATTCCTTGATAGTTTAAAGAATGCTAAACAATCTGATCTTCTTGTCCTGGTCAAAAAGCTTTTTGAAGATAACTTAAAGATGCAAGAAGAAATGGAAGCTTCTGATGAGAAATGTCATAATCTTGAAGAAAAATTATCAGAAACTACTGTAACTAGTGTAGTTCCATGTTCAGAGTATGAAATCTTAAAGAAAGATGTTAAGACTCTAACTGAAACCAATAATGAACTTAGATCGGATTTACTTATTCACAAACTCAAAGGGGAAGAATTAGAACGTGAGCTAAGTAAACGAATTCAAATTGAGTTTAATCCGGCTAGATGTGCCATTGGTTATGGTAAAAACAAATCTGAATATCCTCCTGATGACCTTACCTTTGAAGAGAAAATGGAAAGAAAAGCTAGGGAACTTCAATCCGCTAGAGATAAGGTTACTCATCTAGAGAGTAGAGTCAAGATTCTTGAAAGTAATCTGAATGATAACTCTGAATGGTATTCTGGTAAAACGGCTCATAAAATATACTTAAAACAGTCTCAAGGGAACCAGCACAGAGTTCCTTCCAATGAACGTGCGAAGGAAAGTACCCTCCAGAAACCACATCCTAAGCGCTATCTTGGTGAATATTATAGGGTATGCTATCACTGTGGTGAGGGAGGTCATGTTCAAAAAGACTGTAAAGTTAGGTTAGAAGAGTCTAACAAAAGAAGTCAAAACCAGAACACAGGGAACAACAAGAAGCAGTGGTCTGGTAAGAAAAATCAAGGGTATGACAAATCTCATCAGAATAAAAAGAAGCCAGCTCCACAACCACAAAAGAAGCAAAACTCTAAAGCTGACAAAAGGAAAAACTATGTTGATCCCTCAAGTGTTGCTTCTAGTTCCAAGAGCCCAGAGAAAGCCACCTTAGTTCAATCACAAATCTATCATTCTGTGAGCTATGCTAACCGACCCGGGAAGGCTAAGCAGGCCTGGGTCGTTAAAACGTGATTTCCTTCTTGCAGGTTGAAGTGAGGGGGAACATCCGCTGGATCCTTGACAACGGGTGTTCATGTCACATGACAGGGAACAAGAGTATTCTGTCCTCACTTCAAAACAAAGCTAGAGGAAACATATCCTTTGGCAACAACAATCAAGGGGAAATCATTGGAACAGGTGAAGTCAAGCTAAATGACAAGATCAGCGTTAGAGACGTAAGCTTGGTGAAAGGTCTTAGTTACAACTTGTTGAGTATTGCTCAGCTTTGTGACCAAGGGAACAACGAGGTATCCTTTACCTCAGAAGGCTGTATGATCAAGAACCTGAAATCAAATCTTGTGGTCCTGAAAGGAAAGAGGCGCAACAATGTGTACTTTGTCGACTCAAGTTTCCAACCACAAGAAGATCTTTGCTTTGTAACATTAGGTGACAAGACTGACCTCTGGCATAGGAGGTTTGGTCATGCAAATCATTGTGGAATTCACAAACTTTACTCACAAAACCTGGTGATAGGACTTCCCAAAGTTCTTACAGAATAGGAAAGCTTGTGTGAAGAGTGTGCAAAAGGAAAACAAAGCAAGTCATCTTTTCAGCCTAAGTTGTTAGTCAATACCTCTCATCCCCTTGAGATGATACACATGGATTTGTGTGGTCCCATGTGGGTGAGAAGTCATGGTGGTAGCAGGTACATTTTTGTTATTGTTGATGATTTTACTAGATATACATGGACTCTCTTTTTAGGTTACAAAGATGAGACGTTCATAGCTTTCAAAAGCTGGATCAAGAAGGTAGAAGCATCAACAAGGCAGAAGTTAAAGTCTATCAGGTCTGACAATGGAACAGAGTTCAAGAATTCCATGTTCCATAGCTACTGTGATGAACATGGAGTTTCTCAGAACTTCTCTGCGCCAAGGACTCCTCAACAAAACGGCGTAGCTGAGAGAAAGAATGGAACTTTACAAAACGTGGCTCGAACTATGATGTTGGCAAGTAACTTGCCTCGGTCCTTTTGGGCTGAGGCAGTCGGTACCTCTTGCTACATCATTAATCGAGTCACCATACGTTCCACCTTCTCTAAAACTCCATATGAACTAATCAAGGGTAGAAAGCCAAATATTTCCCACTTGAAAGTCTTTGGGTGCAGGTGCTTTATTCACAACAACGGAAAAGACGAGCTTAGCAAGTTTGATCCAAGGAGTGACGAAGGTATCTTTCTGGGATATGCATCCAACAGCAAGGCTTACAAGGTGTTCAATAAAAGGACTAAGAAGTTTGAAGAAAGCATTCATGTTGTCTTTGAAGAGTCCAAAAATGGAGGGAACCTCTCTAGTAACGAGGATGTACTGAAGGTTCTAAATACAGATTCAGATGATGAAGTCGATCCAGATAAAGGTGCACAAGCTCCAAATGATGATGTTATGCCTCCAAGTCCTGACTTGGATGGAGATGACACAGAAAGTTCCCTAGTTCCTGAGGATGATACTTCACAAAATGAAGAAATAGAGGAAGATCATGGGGAAGGAACTTCACATGGAACGACAAGCCAACAGGAACAAGAGGAGTCAAGTACAGATCCCACTCAGATTGAAGTCAGGAATTACCATCAAAAGCGGGATCATCCTGTTGACAACATCATCACTCCATATGATAAAGAGGAACTACACTAGTTCGAGAGGAACAAAGTATGGAGATTAGTTCCCAAGCCAAAGCACAAAATGGCTATAGGAACAAAATGGGTTTTCAGGAATAAACTTGATGACACCGGAGTTGTCACAAGGAACAAGGCGAGACTTGTAGCAAAAGGGTACAATCAACAAGAAGGGATTGACTACGATGAAACGTACGCTCCTGTTGCTAGAATAGAAGCCATTCGTCTTCTAATCGCCTATGCTGCTCACAGAGGATTCAAGTTGTATCAAATGGATGTGAAGACAGCATTCCTGAATGGGTACCTACAAGAAGAGGTTTATGTGCTATAACCTCCAGGATTTGAAGATGTTGATCACCCTGACCATGTCTATGTACTGGATAAGACCCTTTACGGTCTCAAACAGGCTCCTCGTGCTTGGTATGATAGATTCGCTCAGTTTCTATTAACCAATGGATACAGACGTGGTGTGATCGACAAGACATTGTTCCTCAGGAAACAAGACGGTGAGGTTTTAGTAGTTCAAGTTTATGTTGATGATATTATATTTGGTTCTACTAACCCTAAACTTGTAGAAAGCTTCAAGAATCTCATGAGTAGTAAGTTTGAGATGAGCATGATCGGTGAACTCACTTTCTTTCTTGGTCTACAAGTGGTACAAAGTGATGAGGGAACAAAGGTACATCAACAAAAGTACATCAAGGAACTATTGAAGAAGTATGGTATGGATTCTACAAAAAGTTTTGATACCCCTATTTCTCCTAATACTCGTCTTGATGCTGATCTAAATGGTGTTGATGTTGATCAAACGATGTACCGTGGCATGATTGGTTCCCTATTGTACCTAACGGCCAGCCGGCCAGATATTATGTTCAGTGTGTGTCTTTGTGCTAGATTCCAGGCCAATCCTAAAGAAACACATCTGAAAGAAGTGAAGAGAATTCTGCGATACATGAAAGGGAACGATGGGTTATGTCTATGGTATCCAAGACACAACTCGTTCCATCTTGTCGGATTCTCGGATGCAGATTTTGCAGGTCACTTGGTAGATAGGAAGAGCACATCAGGCATGGCCCAATTTCTTGGTCCCTGTTTGGTGTCTTGGGGATCGAAGAAGCAAAATTCGGTTGCTCTTTCAACAGCCGAGGCAGAGTATGTTGCAGCAGCTGCCTGTTGTTCCCAGGTATTATGGTTAAAACAACAATTGGTGGATTTTGGTATGTCTCTTGGAACTATTCCTATCTTATGTGATAATACAAGTGCAATCAATATCTCCAAAAATCCTGTGCATCATTCTAGAACCAAACATATAGACATTCGACATCATTTCCTAAGAGATAATGTTGAAAAAGGTTTCATCAAGATGGATCATTGTAGGACTGAAAATCAAGTGGCAGATATTTTTACTAAGGCCTTGGACAGAAAACCCTATGAACATTTGAGGATGTTACTAGGAATGATTTCTTTGGAGTAAACAAGTCCCGGTCCTCTATTCCCTCAGTGCCTGACTAAAGAGGTAACTTCTCAGGTAACTAGATATCATTTGACAAGTTTTCTAATGGCTTATATCCTTCCTCTGTGCATAGATGTTGTATATATTAGAAATTGTTAAGTGTTACATGCTAAAAGGAACTAAAACTGAATTGCTTACATCCAAGATTTTCTTTTGGCCCAAAATAACCAACTTGATCTATTCTATCCCTCACTTCAAGCCGAAATGATAGTTGGTTATAAGCTGTCCTCAGCCTGGTCCACACAAACGTTCCCTATGAACCTCTTTTGATCACCTTTAAACGGGGAATAATTGTGTGGATGTCACAAATTGTCCTAGCCCCTTCTGTTCACACAAAAGTTTGAATGGAACGTCTCTAGTCCCTTTCTATTCAGACATAGCTTTTTATCCACTCATGGTAACGAGGTATGGAACTTGTGGTTGAGAATTGTGTCACTTTAAAGGAACATCTTTAATTATAATTGAAAGTTTTCTGCAAAGGAACAGACATCAATCAACGCAGGGATCGCAGTTATGTTGTAGCCGTTGTGACTGCTTGTTTAAACTTTTCCAGCCGTTGCACAGTAACTCTGCAGGGAACGATAGGACGTCTGCGCAGTCAAAACTTAATGGCGGTGAAAATTCATCATTATGGCAACTCTTAGCCGTTAAGATTTGGATAGAAGATCTTTGGGAAGATCATGATCTTGTAAACAAGGAAAGAGGTGTGCTTTATAAACTCTTTTCTCGGTCATTTTTTTTTACCGCATCTCTGTCCTTCTCCCTCAAACCCTAAATCTTCCTCAAAGCTTCAATCTTCTCTCTTTTCTGCAACAATGGCTTCCTCCTCAAACACCCCCATCCTCAACTTTGACGGTCTCGATGCTTCTGAGATCGCCGTTCTTCAAGCCCAACTCGAATCCATCAAAAAGGACAAACTTTCCTCCCCCTCCCCAATTTCCAAACTTGAAACCAAATTCGATGCTGTCTCCGACACTGGTATGGCCACCGCTGATAAGGTCTCATCGGAGAAGGAGACTGTGGGTGAAAAATTAGAGAAGGATCAATCCACGATTCCCTCAGAAAACCCTTCCGACAAAGCTGCTGAAATAGGGGAGGTACAGGAGAGCAAGGATGAGTCGGGAAAAGAAGAGGTGAACTCGCCACCGAAGGAAACCACCGAAGATCAAGAAAAGGTGGAATCTTTGCCTGTGCATATGCGACCAGGGTGGGTTAAGCCAACGAGCTGTGGGAAGCGAAAGGCAAGAAAGAGTGTCCCTCCCGTACCATCTCAAATCCTTCACATTTCTGATTCGGAGCGCACCCCATCCCCTGCCAACAAAAAGCCGAAGGTTACTCCTTCTGGATCCAAGTACGGCCTTCGCTCCACCGTTCCAAAGGAACCGGTGGTTCATGAATCTTCTGAAGATGACGAAGATCCAGAGGAAGATGAAGAGGACGTTGGCTCGGAGTCTGAAGAGGTTGAGGAAGAAGAAAAGAAAGAGTCTGGTGGAGAAGGAGACGAAGAAGAGGAGGAGTTGGAAGAAGAGGTTGAAAAAGACCTCAAGTCTGCCAAGGCAAGAGGGAAACTGCCAATGGAACCAGCGGCCCGTTCCAAGAAGGGTTCAAAGAAGGTTGTCGCTCCTCTGGTGATCGACGAAGAGTTCCTGAAAAGCCATGACTTGGAGGAATTCTGGGAACTTCTCAAGTTTCAGGGATGGGAGAAAATTTGTGACTCTGGAGTCAAGGTAGATGTGTCTCTTCTCTCACAATTCTTTGGTTCCTTCCAACTAGCTGATCTCTCTACCGGTCCAATGGGCTTTGCTATTGTCTGTGGGATGGAAATCTCTTTTTCTTTGGGATCTGTTGCCATAATTCTGTAGGTGCCTGCTGAAGGGTATGGAGATGTCCATACTTTGAGTAACTGGCCAAGGAACAAAAATCAGTTAATCAAGCGTGTTATGGGCAAAGTTCCTACTGCTGGTCCTTATTCAACCCATGATTTGAGCTACACTGCACGGATTGCACAACAATTTCTCATCAAAGTTGTTGTTCCTAGGCTGGAGAAGAGAACTACGCTCACCATCAACGATATGATTCTGCTGGACAAGTTTCTAAGGAGGGAACGTATCAGTCTTCCGGAGATAATGATGAGGCAGATGGCTAAGTGTACTGGGAAGAAACATAGCCTGCCTTATCCTCGCTTTGTGAGGGCTATACTGAAGGAGAGAAAGGCGTACAAGCCTTCGAAAGAGGAGTTCTTTGGATTACCCTTGGAGATGCGCAATATCTCGAGGATGAATTTTCAAGGTGATTCGAAGGGAACAGCTGCAAAGAAGACTGCCCAGATGGATGTTGGGAGTTCTTCGCTGAGTGAAGGTGTTACTGCCAAGTTGTTATCTGAGCTTCAAAAGATTTCCTCTCAGCTGAGTACCATCATTGGTTACTTGGCTAAGAGAGACACTGACGCTGCTGCTGCTGATTCCACCTCCTCAGAACCATGATGTGGACCCTCTCTAGTTCCTTAGCCTATCTATTCCCAGTTTAAAATGTTCCTTTTGTTTCTTGGATGTTAAGATTTTTATGTTTTATGTCTTCTCTGGCTATGTTTTCCGCGACAATTATCTATAATAATAACTATCTTTTGCTTATGAATGGTTTAAGTTTCAATTAAATTTGTTCATTTGCTATATGTTTTTGCTTGATGATTGTTGATCTTTTGATGATGTCAAAAGGGGGAAGTTAGGAAAAATTCAGAGATGCGTTCTATCCAGGAAATACAGAGGGAACTTTGGCTAAGGGGGAATATTTTGTTAACTCTAAAGAGTAGGAACAACAGTGCATCTGTTAAGGGGGAACCACAGGAATTTTTTTTCTGATCTATATTTCTACTGGTTTCTAGATATGCATTTTTGTATAGGTTTGTCATCATCAAAAAGGGGGAAATTATTGGAACAATGGTTGTTCCATGGTTTCTCTTAGTTTTGATGATAACAAACTTAGTTAATATAACTTGCTTCTACATGTAAGTGTTTCAGGAAAACAGGTACATGGTCACGAGTGACGGAACATCGTGAGGAACGATGGAGGGAACGAGTGACAGATTTAGGAAGCGCGTCTCAGAAGAAACGCGGGTTTCTATAAATGGCAAGTTACCATATCTTCTGCGAGCGATCTTCTACGAAAATTTCCAGCTGTAGGCGGTTGCTTAAGGAGATAAAAGAGAGGATAAGATCAATCTTCACACGATCTTATCTTAGGAAATCCGAGATCATTCAGTTTTGGGAAGAATCGACATGGTTGAGGATCCGAAATCACAAACAATCTTTTTCCTTATTGTGTGGGATTTGTTAAGTGGAATATCAGCGTAATTAGGCAAGAATTACGTGTGAGATCAGACTTAACTTATCTTATAAATAGCTAGGCTTAGCTAGGGTTAAAAGGGTGGTTTTGAGAGTGAACGAAGACGACGAACTTGAAGAGAGAATTTTTCAAGTGTTTGAGTGTGTGGCTTTTTCCGGTGAAGAATCCACAAGTAAGTCAGTAGTTTACTTTGTCTTAGGTTTACGCTTAGGGTTGTAGAAGTCTAGTTGGTTGAACTTTGGTCGGTGCCTTAGTTACCAGGGAACTTGACTTGCCTTGTAATCCTTGAAACTTAATAAAAGTATTCTATTGAAAATCCTTTGAGAAGGAGTCTCAGGGGTAGAGGTTTTTTCTTTCTACGACTTGTTGGTCGGACAGAAAGTTTTCCTCTCTAAATTCTGTGTTCTATTGTTTATTTCCGCTGCCCAGGGAACCTTACTAGTTCCCTGTATTGTTACTAACGCGTCACGATCCAACACATACTCTATTCATTGACTCAACTTCCTCTAAAAAGCCTCTCAAAGGAGACATACAAAACGAGTATTTATATGGTTCACTTCTAACTTAGACAACAAGACAAAAAATGACCAACTAGCCGAATTATAAAGGCTACACAAGCCAGCCAGCTATTACACTTATAAAGGCATAAGCTAGTTCATTTAATTAATACATCAATACTCCCCTTCAAGCTTGAGGGTTAAAAAACTGATTTATAACTACAAGCTTACATAAGAACTTCTTTCTTTGCTTCAAATTGAGAATCTTGGTGAACAAGTCCATTGGTTGATCCTTGGTGTGAATATACTAGCACTCAACTCTAGATTCATAATCTTATCTCTCACCAAATGGCAATTGACCTATATATGTTTAGTCCTCACATGGAACACAATATTTTTGGCAATATAAAGTGAAGCTTGGTTATCACAAAATAGTTCAACAGGTTCTTCTTGAGACACATGCAAATCTTTGAGTAATCTAACTAGCCAAGCAATCTCACAGCTTGTTGCTGCCATGGCTCTATATTTTGATTTAGTTTTAAACATGGCAACAAAGGATTGTTTCTTGATGCGCTGTGAGATAAGGGACTTTTCTAGAAAAACACAATTTGAAAAGCTTGTCAATCACTATTATTGTTACTTGATCAATAATCCATTCTCCTAACAAGCCTTGTGTGGGCCGAAAATTCTAGACCCAATATGGGCCTTAGATTGCTTTTTGTCTAGCCCAATTACTCTATTGTGTGCGACCTTATAGGATCCAAATAAGATGGAAATGGACCAAATCCAATTTGTCACATAAGTCATAGTTGACTTCAGTGGCGGAGCCAGAACAAATTGGAAGAGGGGCGAAGTCGGTTACGAGAATTGGCAAATAGGATAATATATTATTATTTAAATAATAATATTTAAAATAAATGTCAATATATAATTGTTGTGTAGAAATTAAGAATATTTATATAAAGTAAGTAAAAGAAAATTAAGTATGTAAAAAGAAAATTAAAATTTTATCTCTATTCTAATAAGAAAAATATATAAAAATAATCAAAAATTTATTACTAAGTGTTAAACAAATAAGTAGTTACATCTAATAATATCTTATTTTTACTTTATAATGGAGTAGTAATTATATTTTAATTATTAATCATAAAATATTCATATTTTTGTGGTTGAAACAATAAGAACAAAAAAAAACGACAATGTACGTTGATGATGTCCAAAATGGTAAATTAGGAAGTGTGCCCGGAATGCAAAGAATAAACAGACCCGACGGGATTCTCAAGGTGGAGTCTGGGGCCCACAACCGTACCCGTCATTTAATTAAACAAAATTCTTATCCCCGCGAGGTCTTCCGAGACCTTGAAGCGAGGTCTAAACCTCGCCAGCGACTCTACAGACACACCCGCCCATCCAAACCACTCAGTTGGCTCCGCTCCCCCAAACCAATCACCAGCTGCCTCACCTCCGGACCAATCAGAAGCCCTGATCTCTGGCGTCCCACATCGGATGATAGCCAAAACTCGACTCCCCAACTCTCTATAAATAGAGGAGAACCTCGTAAGTGAGAGGGGGTCGAAAAACATCTTGAACTCAAGAACTATCTTGCTCGTTGAAGATCGACGTGATTGAAACATCGTCAAAAGAGCTCGCTTTAGACAAGTGAAGTTCACAAAAAGACTTCAAGTCACACAAACAATTCCTCAAAATGGCTTGCCCAAACAATTCCTTCCCCCAACACCCCGATAATATGCCTGAAACCGCGCAGTGGACGGACGCGGGGCCTCCGGGCTGCCCATTCGTGGTCCCCCCGGGCTGGACGTACACCGCCCCACAAAACCCCTACCCATTCCAAGGGTACGAGCAGGGTGGCGCACCCCCGAACCCATATCCCTACCCGGGCTATGGGCAATACCAACATGGCTTCGTCCCTTCATACGTCCCTGTTCCCCCCGGGGGAACCCCACTCCGAGTACATACCCGCGTACGTCCCCGGACATGCGACGAGACCCGAGACGTCCACCAACGGTTCATCAACGGAGAGACCCCCCGGGACCAGATGCAGATCTCGCGGTCCCGTTTGCGACGCTCAAGAATGCGGGACACAGAGTTTTCCGAAACGGAAGGGAGTGCTATGCACCCCATGAAATCGAAGTCGCGCCGCCAACCCGTCGAGGTTGGGTGCCGTTCCCCTTTCGTGACCGAGATTCAGGAGGCACCAATGCCCAAAGGTTTCCATTGGCTGCAAATGGGGCTCTACGACGGTACGGCTGACCCGGAGGACCACGTAAAACACTTCTCTGTCCAAATGAATGTCAACTCCTACAATGACGTCATATTCTGCCCTATCTTCCCAACCACCCTGGACAAGGCCACGATGACGTGGTTCATAAGCCTCAAGATAGAGTATATGGCCTCGTTCGCTCAACTGTGCGAATCCTTTATCGCACACTTCAACGGCTCAAGGAAGCGCAAGAAGAACATGCGGGATCTCCGCGGTATTGAGCAGGGAGAGAGCGAGCTGTTGGGCACCTTCTTCACGAGGTTCACCACCGCAATAACAGAGATTGCACACATCGACGAATCATCGGTGCGAGATATCCTCATGGGCAACCTGTGTACGGGGCCTTTCAAGACTTACATTTTCTTGAAATGCCCAACGACGTACGATAGCTTGTGCGCCCGGATCACGGCCCAAGTGTATGCCGAGGATGCCGCCAACCAGAGTTCGCGACCGAGGACCGACAAGGAAATCGTCGCCGAGGCTAAAGGGAAGGCAAAAGTGAACGCGCCGGCCGCGAGGGATGCGTATGTGACGCAGGCCCACAACCCCTTCAACTACAACAAGAATAACAACAGCAACAGAAACAACAACAACAACTGGAACAACAACAACAACGACAAAAGGAATAACAACCACTATAACAACCGCGGAGGCGGCGATGGTGGTTGGAACTGCTTCGGCAGGAAACCACGAGGTTATAGAGGCAAGGGCGGCCCTGCGTACAACCCGAATGAAAAGGGGCGCGCCAACCCCGCGTCGGGAGCCAACACCGTGCCACGAGGCCCGGGTCAGGCTCATGCCAACAACGTCGAGCAATAGGTCCCCGCAAAGCAGGCCCGGTCTGGGCAGGCGACAGCACCCGATGGGTATATCCATACCATCTCGGGTGGACCATCGCAGGCTGGATCAAGCCAGGCAGAAAGAAAGAGGTACGCGAGGGCAAGCCATCATGAGCCCTCGGTATTTAGCGTCGCCCAAACCTCGCGGTCTCACGTAGGCTTGGCCTTCTCCTCCGAAGATGCCGAGGGGCTCCACATGCCACACTCTGACCCCTTGGTGGTGCACGCTCAAATGGGCTCGAAAATGGTAAAGCAAGTGCTGGTGGACACGGGGTCCTCCGTGGACATCATGTACTACGGCGCATTCGAGCGGTTGGGCATCTCCGAAACATCCTTGAAGCCCTACGCTGGGAAGCTCACCTCCTTCTCGGGGGACGAGGTCGACGTGGAAGGACTCATAGACCTTTGGATGACGCTGAGCACCGACTCCACAAGGAGGACCAAGATGGTGGAGTTCACGGTGGTACGCCTGCCTTTGGTGTGGAATGCAATCATTGGGAGGGTTTCCCTGATGAAGTTCCAGGCGGTAGTTTCCATCTATCACCTGAAGATGAAGTTTCCCGTTGACGGCGGGGTTGGAGAAGTAAAGGGAAATCACGAGGAGGGTCGCGTTTGCTATGCGACCTCGGCAAAACAAAAATGCCCGATGTTCATGGTGGAGTCCTTCGGCGAGGGCTACCTCGATGTCCGGGACTTCACGGTCCACACCCCTAAGGTAGAAAGGAGGGTGATATCCCCCTTCGAGAGTGAGTCCGAGAAGATCTACCTGGGAGAATGTCTCTCCGGGACGTCAGCGATGTCACTAGCTGAATTATAAATGACCAACTAGCCGAATAATAAAGGCTACACAAGCCAACCAACTATTACACTTATAAAGGCATAAGCTAGTTCATTTATTTAATACATCAATACTCCCCTTCAAGCTTGAGGGTTAAAAAACTGATTTATAACTACAAGCTTACATAAGAACTTCTTTCTTTGCTTCAAATTGAGAATCTTGGTGAACAAGTCCATTGGTTGATCCTTGGTGTGAATATACTAGCACTCAACTCTAGATTCATAATCTTACCTCTCACCAAATGGCAATTGACCTATATATGTTTATTCCTCTCATGGAACACAATATTTTTGGCAATATAAAGTGCAGCTTGGTTATCCCAAAATAGTTCAACAGGTTCTTCTTGAGACACATGCAAATCTTTGAGTAATCTAACTAGCCAAGCAATCTCACAACTTGTTGCTGCCATGGCTCTATATTTTGATTTAGTTTTAAACATGGCAACAAAGGATTGTTTCTTGATGCGCTGTGAGATAAGGGACTTTTCTAGAAAAACACAATTTGAAAAGCCTGTCAATCACTATTATTGTTACTTGATCAATAATCCATTCTCCTAACAAGCTATGTGTAGGCCGAAAATTCTAGACCCAATATGGGCCTTAGATTGTTTTTCTAGCCCAATTACTCTATTGTGTGCGACCTTATAGGATCCGAATAAGATGGAAATGGACCAAATCCAATTTGTCACATAAGTCATAGTTGACTTCAGTGGCGGAGCCAGAACAAATTGGAAGGGGGGCGAAGTCGGTTACAAGAATTGGAAAATGGGATAATATATTATTATTTAAATAATAATATTTAAAATAAATGTCAATATATAATTGTTGTGTAATAATTAAGAATATTTATATAAAGTAAGTAAAAGAAAATTAAGTATGTAAAAAGAAAATTAAAATTTTATCTCTATTCTAATAAGAAAATTATATAAAAATAATCAAAAATTTATTATTAAATGTTAAACAAATAAGTAGTTACATCTAATAATATCTTATTTTTACTTTATAATGGAGTAGTAATTATATTTTAATTATTAATCATAAAATATTCATATTTTTGTGGTTGAAACAATAAAAACAAAAAAAACGACAATGTACGTTGATGATGTCCAAAATGGTAAATTAGGAAGTGTGCCCGGAATGCAAAGAATAAAAAGACCCGACAGGATTCTCAAGGTGGATTCAGGGGCCCACAACCGTACCCGTCATTTAATTAAACAAAATTCTTATCCCCGCGAGGTCTTCCGAGACCTCAAAGCGAGGTCTAAACCTCGCCACCGACTCTACAAACACACCCGCCCATCCGAACCACTCAGCTGGCGCCGCTCCCCCAAACCAATCACCAGCTGCCTCACCTCCGGACCAATCAGAAGCCCTGATCTCGGGCGTCCCACACCGGATGATAGCCAAAACTCGACTCCCCAATTCTCTATAAATAGAGGAGAACCTCGTAAGTGAGAGGGGGTCGAAAAACATCTTAAACTCAAGAACTATCTTGCTCGTGGAAGATCGACGTGATTGAAACATCGTCAAAAGACCTCGCTATAGACAAGTGAAGTTCACAAAAAGACTTCAAGTCACACAAAGCTCTCGTTCGCATCAAAGACCTCGCTACACAATCTCGCAAGCCGTCTTCACCACATTCCTAGCTCGGCCTCGCGCTAAGATCAATTAAGCGACATCCAGTTGGTAGAGTCGCACAGCAATTAAGAGATCTCGAACATTGTTAGGTCGAGATCTCGAATACTCGTAGGAGGTCTAGGGTGTAAATCTCGTTTGTGTGTAAGCCTCGTTGGCTTGTAACCTCGTTGTAAAGAAGTAATAAATAAAGAGCAAGCATTTGCACAATCGAATAAAATAATCTCGTTTCTTGTCATTTAGCGAACGGTTTATTTCGGAGTTCATCACTGGCGTCGTTTGTGGGAACCACTTCATCCTAAGCAGTTCCTCGATTTGTGCAAACCTTGGCTTCGATCCCCTCAAAATGGCTTGCCCAAACAATTCCTTCCCCCAACACCCCGATAATATGCCTGAAACCGCGCAGTGGACGAACGTGGGGCCTCCGGGCTGCCCGTTCGTGGCCCCCCGGGCTGGATGTACACCGCCCCACAAAACCCCTACCCATTCCAAGGGTACGAGCAGGGCGGCGCACCCCCGAACCCATATCCTTACCCGGGCTATGGGCAGTACCAACATGGCTTCGTCCCTTCATACTTTCTTGTTCCCCAGGGGGAACCCCACTCCGAGTACATACCCGCGTACGTCCCCGGACATGCGACAAGACCCGAGACGTCCACCAACGGTTCATCAACGGAGAGACCCCTCGGGACCCGATGCAGATCTCGCAGTCCCGTTCGCGACGCTCAAGAATGCGGGACACAGAGTTATCCGAAACGGCAGGGAGTGCTATGCACCCCATGAAATCGAAGTCGCGCCGCCAACCCGTCGAGGTTGGGTGCCGTTCCCCTTTCGTGACCGAGATTCAGGAGGCACCAATGCCCAAAGGTTTCCATTGGCCACAAATGGGGCTCTACGACGGTACGGCTGACCCGAAGGACCACGTAAAACACTTCTCTGTCCAAATGAATGTCAACTCCTATAATGACACCATATTCTGCCGTATCTTCCCAACCACCCTGGACAAGGCCGCGATGACGTGGTTCATAAGCCTCAAGATAGAGTATGTGGCCTCGTTCGCTCAACTGTGCGAATCCTTTATCGCACACTTCAATGGCTCAAGGAACCGCAAGAAGAACATGCGGGATCTCCGCGATATTCGTAGGGAGAGAGCGAGCTGTTGGGCACCTTCTTCACGAGGTTCACCACCGCAATAGCAAAGATCGCACACATCGACGAATCATCGGTGCAAGATATCCTCATGGGCAACCTGTGTATGGGGCCTTTCAAGACTTACATTTTCTTGAAATGCCCAACGATGTACGATAGCCTGTGCGCCCGGATCATGACCCAAGTGTATGCCGAGGATGCCGCCAACCAGAGCTCGCGACCGGGGACCGACAACGAAATCGTCGCCGAGGCTAAAGGGAAGGCAAAAGTGAACGCCCCGGCCGCGAGGGATGCGTATGTGACGCAGGCCCACAACCCCGTCAACTACAACAAGAATAACAACAGCAACAGAAACAACAATAACAACTGGAACAACAACAACAACGACGATAGGAATAACAACCATTATAACAACCGCGGAGGCGGCGGTGGTGGTTGGAGCTGCTTCGGCGGGAAACCACGAGGTTATAGAGGCAAGGGCGGCCCTGCGTACAACCCGAATGAAAAGGGGCGCGCCAACCCCGCGTCGGGAGTCTACACCGTGCCACGAGGCCCGAGTCAAGCTCAGGCCAACAACGTCGAGCAGTAGGCCCCCGCAAAGCAGGCCTGGTCTGGGCAGGCGACAGCACCCGATGGGTATATCCATACCATCTCGGGCGTACCATCGCTGGCTGGATCAAGCCCGGCAGAAAGAAAGAGGTACGCGAGGGCAAGCCATCATGAGCCCTCGGTATTTAGCGTCGCCCAAACCTCGCGGTCTCACGTAGGCTTGGCCTTCTCCTCCGAAGATGCCGAGGGGCTCCACATGCCACACTCTGACCCCTTGGTGGTGCACGCTCAAATGGGCTCGAAAATGGTAAAGCGAGTGCTGGTGGACACGGGGTCCTCCGTGGACATCATGTACTACGACACATTCGAGAAGTTGGGCATCTCCGAAACATCCTTGAAGCCCTACGCTGGGAAGCTCACCTCCTTCTCGGGGGACGAGGTCGACGTGGCAGGGCTCATAGACCTTTGGATGACGCTGGGCACCGGCTCCACAAGGAGGACCAAGATGGTGGAGTTCACGGTGGTACGCCTGCCTTCGGTGTGGAATGCAATCATTGGGAGGGTTTCCCTGATGAAGTTCCAGGCGGTAGTTTCCATCTATCACCTGAAGATGAAGTTTCCCGTTGACGGCGGGGTTCGAGAAGTAAAGGGCAATCACGAGGAGGGTCGCGTTTGCTATACGACCTCGGCAAAACAAAAATGCCCGGTGTTCATTGTGGAGTCCCCCGGCGAGGCCGACCTCGAAGTCTGGGACTTCACGGTCCCCACCCCTGAGGTAGAAAGGAGGGTGATATTCCCCTTCGAGAGTGAGTCCGAGAAGATCTACCTGGGAGAATGTCTCCCCGGGACGTTAGCGACGTCACTAGAAGCCTTGCTTGCTGGGTACCGCGATGTGTTCGCCTGGACCGCGAAGGACCTCCGCGGCGTCCCGAGGACCGTGGCCCAGCACTCCCTAAACGTCGATGTCACCACTCGCCCCGTGGTGCAGCGACGAAGGAAAATGAATGAAGAGAGGGCAAACGCCGCAAATGACGAGGTGGCGAAGCTGCTTGTCGCGGGGTTCATTCGCGAAGTCCAGTACTCCCGATGGTTGTCCAACGTCGTGCCGATCAAAAAAGCCAGCGGGAAGTGGAGGATGTGCGTGGACTTCAAGTATCTCAACAAAGCCTGTCCCAAAGACAGCTACCCCTTGCCCTTGATCGACGAGCTGGTCGACTCAACCGCATGTCACGGGGTATTGAGCTTCCTCGACGCGTACTCAAGATACAATCAAGTCCTGATGAACCCGCGGGACGAGGAGGAGACGTCCTTCATCACCCAGCGAGGCACTTATTGTTACAAGGTCATGCCGTTTGGCCTATAGAACGGGGGGGCCACCTTTCAGCGCCTCGTCGACCGCGTCTTTAAGAACTGATGTCTCTCTATTTGGTGGTGTTTTCATATGTGAATTCCTTTGTAAATATGTTTCTTTTTCCCCTTTTCTTGTGCGTTTTGTTCCTTTTTAGCTTAGTTCCCGTATTTCTATGAGATTCGGAGACTACGCGCATTTTATGTGTTTTGTAGGTAAATTGGCGTGAATCAAGGATCTATTTGAAGGAGGGTCGAGACATGGAGCAAGGCCCGAGCAAAGGAGGAAAGAGAGAAGCAAGCCATGAAGAAGAACAAGAGAAGCCAACTAAGAAGAAGGTGGAACGAGGTCAGGACCGAGTTGCAACCAACCTCGGGCCCGACTTGAAGTTTCAACCTCGGACCGAGTTGCACAGTACCTCGGGCCCGAGGTCCTCCGTGTCGGTCCAAGTCGGTCACCGAACTACTTGGGCTCCAAGGCACGAAATTGTGAACTTCCACTTTTGCCCCTCATCTAATAAAAGGCCCTCTTATCTTCTAAGAAAGGGGTTCCCACACTTAGCAAGGAACCCAACCCTCAAAAACTCTCAAGGGGATACTTGGAGAGCAAGGAGGAAGGAGAGGAGAAGGAGAAGAGAGAGAATCGGCCAAGGAGAGGAAGATTGATAGTTTTGGTTGATAGATTAGCTTTGCTTTGTTTTGATCTTGTGGATTTGGAAACCCTTGATTGGAATTTGTGGATTGCTTTTGATTTGAATGAAACTTTGCTTTGTTTTGAGATTGATGATGTTGATTGCTTTCCCTTTTGATTTGTTTGATTTCTTTGCTTGCCACATGGAGTAGATCTCCTTGATCTTGGGTTATGGGGGAAAACCCTAGCTAGGTTAAGGCTAGAAACCCCAATTCCATAGCCTTGAGTGTTTGATCTAAGGAACCCACTCTACATAGAGCTACAATTCCTTGCGAAAGTCGGGAATCAAGGCTTGAGATTGGCAAAGTAGCGAAAGTGAACATGTGTCAATCTCAAGACCTTGCTTCGAAGGGGATTTCCCCAATGATCGATGTGTAGAAGTGGTTGGAACGAGGGCGAAAGCACTCGATCCTAGTCCGATCATCACTCATTGCTTGAATTGGGGAGGAAAAGCCCTAAATCTACTAGGGAAGGAACCCAAAAGCCCAAGATCTACTTTTAATCCTTGAAGTTCGACATCCCCAGATACCTCGGGCCCGACTTACTCAGTGTCGGTCCCGACTTCCTCTTGTCGCCAACCTCGGGCCCGACGTGACCTCTGTGTCAGTCCCGACTGTTTTCTTTGTTTTCCTTCGTTTTATGCTCTCCTTTCTAGCTTCCTAGTATCTAGGCACATCGATCGAGTAGACTTCCCGAGTGTTCGACACCCACCACGTACTACAACGGGGTCGGGTTATAAATTGTATCTCTTGACCCTCGCACACCGTGAGAGGCGATCAAAAAGAATGGCGCCGTTGCCGGGGAAGTCTAAGTGCATTGAGTGCCAATTTGGTGGGTTTCTTGTGTTTTGGTAGTGATTTGGGTGAGGGAATAGCCCAAACCCTTTGTTTGTTTTTGATTTGTTTTGGTTTGTGTTTTTGTTTCATAGGTGTATGCTAGCTCGTTCCTCTCGAGGAACACTTGAGCTTGAGTTTGTGAGTGATCCGGAAAGTATTCTCAAAGAAGCCCGAAGAAGGAAAAGGATGGAGAATCAAGCTCTCCATGTTGATGAAGAGTTGGCTCGACTTAGGGCCGAAATGGCTAGATTGCAACTTGAGAGGGACAATCAAGAGGAGGTGGCAAGAAGAGAACGGGAGCAACGGATGAGAGCCGAGGCTCAACTCAACGCTCTACCCCGGAATGCACGCCAATACATGCATCCGGAGTTGAGGGTACCCGAGCCGGCTATTGTGCTTCCCGAGGTTGCCAAGAATTTTGAGATCAAGACGCAATTCATCTCCCTCATCAAGCGTGATCAATTCGAGGGCCGTCCACATGAGTGTCCCATAGAGCATGTTAAACGATTTGTGGATATGTGTGAGACGATCTCCACCGACGAGGAGACATTGGAGTATGTGCTTCTAAAGGCGTTCAAATGGTCACTTGGGGGCAAGGCCACACATTGGCTCGAGAGCCAAGCTCCTAGGTCAATCACAACTTGGAAGACACTCTATGTCGCTTTCTTGATGAAGTTCTTCCCGCCCTCAAAGACAACCGAGTTAAGAAGGAAGATTGCAAGCTTTCAACAAGGTGCGAATGAGCCCCTCTTCGAAGCATGGGACCGTTTCAAGGAGATGTTGCGCCAATGTCCTACTCATGGCCAACAACCATATGTGCTTCAAGACATCTTTTTCCAAGGCATCAATCCGGTAACGAAGGACAAGCTCAATCTCCACACCGATTGTGGGTTCATAGACTTGACACCGGATCAAGCTTGGGAGCTACTTGACAAGCTATCCGATTATGAGGCCATGTATGGGGTGAGTCAAGCTAGCAAGGAGGTGAAAGTTCAAGGTGAAGGTGCAAGGAAGTTATATGATCCAAAGGGAGAAGACATTGATAGGGATGTGAAGCTCCAATTCCTTGAAGGTGAAGTGAGCAAGCTTAAGAGGCAAGTCCACTACTACAAGCAAAATGCTAGAGCTTGTGAGGAGTGTGGATCCTTTGCACATGCTACACAAGTTTGTCCGAATGAGAGCCAAGTGCGCTTGGCCGAGCGAATTGAGGAGGCAAACTATGTTCGAGGAAATTTCGGTGGAAGAGGCAATTTCAACAATGGTGGCAATGTCCGGTGGAACAACGGACAAGCTCAAGGCTACAACAACAACTTCAACCAAAACGAGCCAAGGGCGCCACCACCACCATATAGACCACCGGGAATCAATGAGTTACAAACATTTGCTCAAGAGATGAGAGATGGGTTCAAGGAGATGAGGACCCAATTCAATGAGTTTGGTGCATGGAGGAGGCAAGTCGACAATCAATTTGCCCAAATTGCAACTCAAGCCCCGAGAGAGAATGGAAGACTTCCGGGCCGACCCGAGGAGAATCCTCGAGCTCAAAACAATCAAAATGAAGTCCGGGCAATTGGATTGAGAAGTGGCCGAAACCTACCCGAGCCACACGTGCCTAAGAAGAATGAAGAGAGTCGGACCAACTTACCCAGCAAGTCGGGTCCGACATTCCCCGAAGTCGACCCAGCAAGAAGATCGACTCCTTCACCACGGACCGAGGTCGAGAGCAACTCGGGACCGACGTACACAAACCTCGATCCAACTCCTCTGCCTCGGACCGAGATTCACAACATCGGGCCCGACATGGTGCCCAAGTCGGTCCAACCAGGAAATGTTGCAAGTGAAGTAGGGAAGTCCGAGGAGGTTGATCCAAGCAAGATTCAAGGTTCAACAATTCTTCCATATCCCTCAAAGAAGCCGAAAGATGTTGTTGAGAACAAGTTCAAGAGATTTCTCAAACTCTTGCAAGGCTTGAACATCTCTATCCCGTTCACCGATGCATTGAGTGAGATGCCATCTTATGCCAAGTTTTTAAAGGAGATTTTGAGCAAGAAAAGGTCCATAGTTGAAATGCAAGATGAGGTCAAGACCTTGGAGTTACCGCAAAAGCTAGGAGATCCCGGTCGTTTTGCTATAACCATTGGTGTGGGGTCCCAAAACTTCCAAGCCTTGTGTGATCTTGGAGCAAGCACGAGCATCATTCCTTACACCATATGGAAATCCACATCCATGAGTCTCATAGCTCCGGTCAACATGAGGTTAACGATAGCGGATGGGTCGTCCATCGAGCCAATTGGTATCGTCGAGGATTATCCCGTTTGCATTGAAGGCCACTATGTCCCAATTGACTTTGTTGTGGTGGACATGATAGAAGTGCCGGGTGAACCGATTATACTAGGGAGACCTTTCCTTGCTACGGTTGGGGCAATCATTGATGTAAAAAAGGGCCACTTGTCTCTTGACATTGGAGGAAGAGCGATTGAGTTTTTCTTTAGGCCAACTTCAAAAGAGACCGTACATAAGGAAGCTAAGATGATCCAAGTTCCTCTTGGATTGCAATGGGAAGCCGTTTCTAAGAAGTCAAGGCCAAGGGAGCTTAGGTTGAAAGCCACCCCACCACCTAGAGAAATTGAGATAGAGCGCCAAGGTCTAGCCCTCAATATGATTGAGCATGAGCAATTGGAGGAAAGGATGTCTTATTTGGAGGTGTTCAAGGCCGAGAAAGAAGAAGTTCAAGCACCACCGGAACCATCTCAAGAACTCAAGGAGCTTCCAAAAGATTTGAGGTACGCATTTCTTGGTCCCAACTCTTCTTTACCCGTAATCATAAATGCCAACTTGAATGATGAGGAGGAGTCTAAGTTGTTAGAGGTCCTAAGAAAACATAGAGGAGCTTTAGGGTATTCACTAGAGGAACTAAAGGGAATCTCTCCCTCAATTTGCATGCATAGGATTTATATGGAGGATAACCATAAACCAACTATTGAACCCCAAAGAAGATTAAATCCTAACATGAAAGAAGTGGTAAAGAGTGAAATACTTAGGATGTTGGATGCGGGAATTATCTTCCCAATTTCCGATAGCAAGTATGTGAGTCCCGTGCATGTAGTTCCTAAGAAAGGAGGTCTCACCATTGTGCAAAATGAAAAGGGAGAAATGATACCTATGAGAACCACAACAAAATGGCGTATGTGTATTGATTACCGTAAGCTTAATAGTGGCACTCGCAAAGACCATTTTCCTCTTCCTTTCATAGACCAAGTCCTAGAAAGATTAGCACAACATGAATATTTTTGCTACCTAGACGGGTATAGCGGGTTTTGGCAAATCCCTATTCATCCCGATGATCAAGAGAAGACGACATTCACATGTCCTTATGGGACTTTCGCCTATAGACGCATGCCTTTTGGTTTATGTAATGCGCCGACAACATTTCAAAGATGCATGATGTCCATCTTCTCCGATATGGTTGAGGATATAGTAGAAGTGTTTATGGATGATTTCTCCGTCTATGGTTCCTCATTTGATGTTTGCTTAGCTAACTTAGACAAGGTTTTGACTAGATGTGAGGAGACTAGCTTGGTGCTTAATTGGGAAAAATGCCACTTCATGGTGAAGGAGGGCATAGTACTAGGACACCTAGTTTCTAGTAGGGGGATAGAAGTAGATAAAGCTAAAGTTGAAATAATTGAAAAACTACCTCCTCCCTCTTGTGTTCGTGATGTTAGGAGTTTCTTAGGTCATGCAGGATTTTATAGACGGTTCATCAAGGATTTTTCTAAAATTGCAAAACCATTGTCTAACCTCTTGATGAAGGATGTGCCCTTTGTATTTTCCGAGGATTGCATGAGTTCTTTTTGTAGGTTGAGAGATGCCTTGATCTCGGCTCCAATAATGGCGGCACCCGATTGGAATCTTCCATTCGAGGTAATGTGTGATGCTAGTGATTTCGCCGTAGGGGCCGTCCTTGGACAAAGGAAGGATGGAAAGTTGCATGCCATCTACTACACAAGCAAAACTTTGGATGAAACTCAGTGCAATTACACAACAACGGAGAAAGAGTTTCTTGCGATAGTGTTTGCATTTGAGAAATTCCGTTCATATCTTGTGGGATCAAAGGTGGTAGTCTTCACGGACCATGCGGCAATCAAATACCTCATGAAGAAGAAAGATGCAAAGCCGAGGCTTCTAAGGTGGATGCTCCTTCTCCAAGAATTTGACCATGAGATCAAGGACAAAACCGGTGCGGAAAATGTGGTAGCTGATCATCTATCCCGTTTGCCCATCGAGTACATGTTGGAGATGGAGGATGGTTTGACTATAGATGATTCAAGAGCAGATGAAGGTCTCATGAGCGGAAAGGAGGAAAGGAAGGGTGGATCGACGAACCGAGTAAGTCGGGCCCGAGGTTCAGAACATCGGACCGAAGGCAAGGCGAGTACGAGTGAGTCGGGACCGAGGACTTCAACATCGGGCCCGAGTGACCTGTGTGTCTGCGAAGCTGGACCGGCGTCCCACCATGTCGGGTTCGGTACACTTCAATGTCGATCCGTGGAAGAAAGTAAGTTTCCTAACTCGATTTCCATTCCTTCTCGTTCTCAATTGATTGATTCTTTCTCTCCCACTGGCCTTCTTTCTATTAGTGCCGTAAGACGAGGGGTTTCCCCTTGGTTTGCGGATTTTGCTAACTTTGCCGTAGGGGGAGTGATCCCACCAAATTTGTCTTATCAAGCTAGGAAGAAATTCTTACATGATGCTAGACAATACTTTTGGGATGATCCATATCTCTACAAGGAAGGGCGTGATCAAATCTATAGACGGTGTGTGTCAAGTGAAGAGGTTGAGAGCATAATTCACCATTGCCATTCCTTGCCTACGGGGGGTCACGCCAAGAGTTCCAAAACCACCTCAAAAATTCTTCAATGTGGTTATTATTGGCCAACCATGTTCAAGGATGTGCATGATTATGTGAGGAAGTGTGAGGAGTGCCAAAGAGAGGGGAACCTATCAAGGAGGAATGAGACTCCTCAAACTGGCATTCTAGAAGTTGAGTTATTTGATGTATGGGGTATCGACTTCATGGGACCATTTCCCACATCGGGGCCTTACAAGTACATCTTGGTAGCCGTGGACTATGTCTCAAAATGGGTGGAGGCCATACCAACAAGAACCAATGATGCTAAGGTGGTGATGAAGTTTTTGAAAAGCAACATTTTTGCAAGGTTTGGAGTGCCTAGGGTTCTCATAAGTGATGGCGGACCTCATTTCATTGAGAGGTGTTTCGAGAATGTGTTGATCAAGTATGGGGTGTCTCATCGAGTTGCTACTCCTTATCATCCTAAAACAAGCGGGCAAGTCGAGGTGTCAAACCGTCAAATCAAGGCTATCTTGGAGAAGACCGTATCTCGATCAAGGAAAGATTGGGCCTCTAAGCTCGATGATGCACTTTGGGCTTATAGAACCGCCTTCAAGACACCTTTGGGAACTACACCCTTCAATCTAGTTTATGGAAAGGCATGTCATCTTCCGCTAGAGCTTGAGCACAAGGCGAAATGGGCACTCAAAGAGATGAATTGGGATATCAACTTGGCCGGTGAAAAAAGGTTTCTAGAACTTCATGAGTTGGGGGAATTGAGGTTGAAAGCCTATGAGAACTCCAAGCTATACAAGGAGAAGACCAAGAAGTGGCATGATAGGAAGTTAATTCCAAAGACCTATCAAACCGGTGACAAGGTTCTCCTTTTCAATTCAAGGCTTAAACTTTTCCCCGGAAAGTTAAGGACTAGGTGGAGCGGACCATTTGTGGTCCACCGTATCTATGCTCATGGTGCGGTGGACTTGGTTGATGAACAAGGACATATTTTCAAAGTGAATGGTCATCGAGTGAAGAAGTTCTATGACAAGGACGGTCCAAACGAAGAAGTTAGAGCCTCATGGGCTCTCGTCCTCGCCGATTGATCCTATACATGCCATTGAAGAATAAGAAATTGTGAGCTTTTCATACTCTTCTCTCTTGCTTTTAAGTTTTGGTTTCCTTGTTTGATGGGGACATCAAAATTTTAAGTATGGGGTGGGGGTAAGTGTGTTCATGATTTCACTTGTTTATGTTTGTTTATTATTTTGAGGATATTTAGTTTGTGTTTCTAGTTTGTGTTTGGGATGTTTGCTTCTTGGTTTGTGGTTTGATGAAAAACATGAGTGATTAATTTGGTCTTGAATGGATGAGTTTTTGGTTTTAGAGAAATTTTTGCAAAAATCCATAAAAATTGAAAAATTGTGTTGAAAACAACAAAAAGATTTTGTGTTTTGTAGGTTTTTGGACTAGAAATTCCCATCTTAGATTGCCAAAACAAAAGCTAATGATGATGTGAGCATGTAAATTCCTTTGCATATTTTTGGATGGTTTAGCCTCTTAAATGATGTTGCTTTTGATGTGATCATGATATCTTGCTTGTTTTATTGAACATGTGAGTTCTAGGATGAGTTCTTATGCAACTAAGTATGAGTGACCCTTGCGAGATTGATTTTTGGCCATTTTAGGGATGCTTGTTCATATTTGCATATCCCTCATGTTTCTTGTGTGATTAGCTCATTCATGCTTAGTAAAACTTGCTATTGCGGTGTTTATCTATTTTCCAAGACCGTCATGAGATTTGTCCTAGCATTGTCACATTGATTTTGAACTTTATTCTTCTAGTCACATAAATGTTCCATATCCTACCATGAAGATAATCCTTTGTTTGTAGCCCCGTTCTAGCCTAAGCCTTTGTTTGAAACTCCTCAAAAATATTATCCCTAGCCTTATATGACTTGACCCTTATGGGATTGGACTTTAGAAGAGAGGTTGGGATTGTATTTGAAGAGTTGAGATTCTCTTGGGTTTAAGGGCAAAAGAATGGTGTTATGAATCATGTGGGTAGTGCATCTTTGTTGTACAAAAAGAAAAAAAAAAAAGAAAAGGAAGAAAGAAAATATTGGAAATGTAAAGTGGAATAAAGCAAAGAGCTTAAGTGAAGAAAATGGTCCGACCGAGTTACAAGCAACATCGGGCCCGATGTCATAAGAAAGTCGGTCCAAATGTAGAAAGTGTTGAAAATCCAACAAAAAGCATAAGAGCAAAGATGAAGTGGAATGTTAAGTGAAATTTTGGGTTGAAAGGAAAATGTTAAGTCTTTTGGGTGAGTGTGAAAGTAATTGTGGAATTTGGTGAAGTTGGTGAGAGTTTAGGTTGTTCAATCCCCATTGAAAGCACCACGAGACCAAATAATTCCCACCTTGAAAAATACCAAAAGCCCCATTACAACCCGGCCGAATGGAACCTCTTTAAGGACCTCCATTGAGCCAAGTTCGAAATTCTTTGTGTACTTTGCATTAGGCATCTCTAGGTGGAGGAATTGGTGATATTAGCTTCAATAGTAAAGTCCTTACTTGCATGATTTTTGAGCTTGAGTGTTCATTGCTAAACCCAAACACATGATGAGTGATAAACATTCACATATCCCTAAAGTGAGGCTTAGTTGCATTGACTTTATTCCTTGGAACACTTAATCATGTGTGATGATGTAATCTTGCTTGAATATCGATCACTTGTGCTTAAAATGTGTTTTCATACGAGGCTTTACTTGAAGATTATGTTTCGGTCTTGCTTACATTGTTATTGCTTGAGGACAAGCAAGTTTAAGTATGGGGTATTTTGATGTCTCTCTATTTGGTGGTGTTTTCATATGTGAATTCCTTTGTAAATATGTTTCTTTTTCCCCTTTTCTTGTGCGTTTTGTTCCTTTTTAGCTTAGTTCCCGTATTTCTATGAGATTCGGAGACTACGCGCATTTTATGTGTTTTGTAGGTAAATTGGCGTGAATCAAGGATCTATTTGAAGGAGGGTCGAGACATGGAGCAAGGCCCGAGCAAAGGAGGAAAGAGAGAAGCAAGCCATGAAGAAGAACAAGAGAAGCCAACTAAGAAGAAGGTGGAACGAGGTCAGGACCGAGTTGCAACCAACCTCGGGCCCGACTTGAAGTTTCAACCTCGGACCAAGTTGCACAGTACCTCGGGCCCGAGGTCCTCCGTGTCGGTCCAAGTCGGTCACCGAACTACTTGGGCTCCAAGGCACGAAATTGTGAACTTCCACTTTTGCCCCTCATCTAATAAAAGGCCCTCTTATCTTCTAAGAAAGGGGTTCCCACACTTAGCAAGGAACCCAACCCTCAAAAACTCTCAAGGGGATACTTGGAGAGCAAGGAGGAAGGAGAGGAGAAGGAGAAGAGAGAGAATCGGCCAAGGAGAGGAAGATTGATAGGTTTGGTTGATAGATTAGCTTTGCTTTGTTTTGATCTTGTGGATTTGGAAACCCTTGATTGGAATTTGTGGATTGCTTTTGATTTGAATGAAACTTTGCTTTGTTTTGAGATTGATGATGTTGATTGCTTTCCCTTTTGATTTGTTTGATTTCTTTGCTTGCCACATGGAGTAGATCTCCTTGATCTTGGGTTATGGGGGAAAACCCTAGCTAGGTTAAGGCTAGAAACCCCAATTCCATAGCCTTGAGATTTTGATCTAAGGAACCCACTCTACATAGAGCTACAATTCCTTGCGAAAGTCGGGAATCAAGGCTTGAGATTGGCAAAGTAGCGAAAGTGAACATGTGTCAATCTCAAGACCTTGCTTCGAAGGGGATTTCCCCAATGATCGATGTGTAGAAGTGGTTGGAACGAGGGCGAAAGCACTCGATCCTAGTCCGATCATCACTCATTGCTTGAATTGGGGAGGAAAAGCCCTAAATCTACTAGGGAAGGAACCCAAAAGCCCAAGATCTACTTTTAATCCTTGAAGTTCGACATCCCCAGATACCTCGGGCCCGACTTACTCAGTGTCGGTCCCGACTTCCTCTTGTCGCCAACCTCGGGCCCGACGTGACCTCTGTGTCGGTCCCGACTGTTTTCTTTGTTTTCCTTCGTTTTATGCTCTCCTTTCTAGCTTCCTAGTATCTAGGCACATCGATCGAGTAGACTTCCCGAGTGTTCGACACCCACCACGTACTACAACGGGGTCGGGTTATAAATTGTATCTCTTGACCCTCGCACACCGTGAGAGGCGATCAAGAACCATTTGGGAAGGAACGTGTCGGCCTACGTCGACGATATCGTGGTCCGGAGAAAGAGCCTTGAGGAGCACCTGGTTGACCTCGCCGAGGTCTTCGCTACCCTCAGGCACAACCGTCTCAGCCTGAACCCCGAGAAGTGCATCTTCGGCGTATCGTCGGGGAAGTTCTTAGGCTTCATGACCAGCGAGCGCGGGATCGACGTCAAACTCGCCAAGGTTGAGTCGATCCTCTCGATGAGGTTGCCGCGATCTCGCACTGAGGTGCAGCGGCTCAATGGCGCCGTCAACTATCTAGGGAGGTTTTTCTCCCGCTTAGCGGACAAGTGTCTTCCCTTTTTCGCTGCTCTCAAGAAAAACGACAAGTTTGTTTGGGATGAAGGCCTCGAGCTCGCTTTCTTTGAATTAAAGGCCTTCCTGTTGAAGCTCCCCACGTTGTCCCCTCCAATGGCGGGCGAGGACTTGCAACTATATGTGGCAGTAAGTCCGGAGACGGTCAGCGCGGTGCTAACCAGAAAGACCATGCACCCATTCTACTTCGTGAGTCGTGTGCTCCAACCTGCGGAGCAGCGATACTCCCCGACGGAGAAGATGGCACTGGAAGTGGTGACCGCCGCAAGGCGCCTGCGCCCTTACTTCCACGCGCACCGCATACAGGTCCTCTCTGACCTCCCACTTCGGCAAATCCTACACCAGCCTGCCCTCTCCGGGCGAATGACGAAGTGGGCAGTCGAGTTTTCCGAGTTCGACATCAGCTACCTCCCGAGGACTGCGATGAAGGGGCAGGCCCTCGCCGATTTCATGGTGGAGGTCACCTTCCCCGAAACTGGCACGAGCTCGGAAGAACGGAAGGTATTCGTTGATGGCTCACGATGTGACGCCGGTGGCGGGGCTGGGGTATTCCTCGCCGGTCCCTCGATTGAGACGGAGTATGCCCTTAACTTCGCCTTCGATGCCACCAACAACGAGGCCGAGAACGAGGCCATGATCGTCGGAATAGAGATGGCGCTCCTCAGTAGAGCCCGCAAAATCAGGGTCTACACCGACTCTGTAACACCCCCTTCCTACCCTGGAGGTATTACCGCCAGTAACCTCGATTAAGACTAAACCGAAGCTACCCAAGGCTTTAAACTGACTGAACAAACTAAAACGAGGTAAATGAAACCATTTAAAACCTAACAAAATTAAGTAAAACTTTACAGCGGAAAAGAGAATAAAAGGTCTTATACAAGCCTTAACTTAAAAAAAATTAGTAAATAAATAGAACAACCTTCTATTTAAACAAAATCTTCATCAAGTCTTCCTTAAGTTCTTATTTCTGAAACTCAGCTTCGTTTTGAAGTAGTTCAACCATGATCTTCACTCAAGTATAGTCATTGGAAACCTTTCTTCAACTTCTGGAGCTTCAAACCTCTGAATCCGCCTCTTGAATCAACTTCCAAGAAATACCTGATGTGTCATATACAACGGTGGACACCAGCCGACCATATAAAAGAAAAGAAGATGGACGGGTTAGTCTAATTAAAGACTAAGCAAGCGGAAAATCTAACTTGGTTCTTATGGTTGTAACTAAACATATTGGCATCCAAATCCGATTAGACTCGGATTATGATCCAACAGTTAGTAGTCTTATAGAGAATAAGAAGGAGACTTGCATAAACAAGAGAGAGAACACCACAACTTGTGGTTTCTTTAAAAAGCATAAACAATTGTTGGGAACTCATATTAATCACATAACATCTTGAAAAGTCTCCATCGACTAATCAGATTGACTTTATCAAAGTTTGAATAAGAATCATTCATAACCGGGAGTAAGAATGGTTATCCAATAGACTAACCATCCGGGTACATTAATGTGCGTAACGCACTTGTCTTATATCACATTCAAAATTTTTTATAAACATATTGGTAACTTTTAATCGACGGAAACAGCCGAGAATCCACATGTACACTTGACGTCAAGATGAGAGGGATTATTTCATCCATGATCATTGACGAACAACTAGTACCAATTGCACTTAGCTAGAGTGCATAACACCTCCTCCAGCGTTTAGTGAGGTATGAGTCATGACCCGAATGTTGGGATATGATAGCGAACTAAACCACCCAACATAGACTGTGTTATAAAGAGGTCATCGGAGACTCGGCTCCTACCCCTGGAAACTAACTTACTTCACAATAATGTCTCAGCATGAGACAACATACAAGGTCACACATAACGGACCTAAATCCAGTTTTATCACAAAACTGAACGAATAACAATATGGTCATTATTTCTAGCAAAACAACAACCTATCATATTTTATTAATCATACAAGTTGTTCCCAATGCAAATATTAAATGGGATTCAATTCCTCATTTAATAACAATAACGCAAGAGAGAATCGTCCACTTATCTTAGAAGACGTGCTCAACGTCCTTAGTGATTCCAACAGTAATCTTTATCATCCTTCTGACAAATATAACAAAAGGATTTCTCAACAACGAGCTCACAGAAACACTTCTTAGTTGTATTCTCAACTCCTACAACTTCCTAATCGATAAACGAACGGGGTTCCTGCCTGCGTGCCGAGAGAAGGTTAAGACCTTGGTATCGTGCCTAGAAACCTTTGCGGTGGAATCCATCCCGCGAACCTCTAACACGAAGGCGGATGCTCTTGCGAGGTTGGGTACTGCCCTCCCCTTGGAGGTAGGGAACCGCGTAATGGTGGAAAGGAAACTCTCGAGGAGTGTAACCAGTGAGGTTCTCTCTGTAACCACAGGGGACTGGAGGACCCCGATCACGCGATACGTGGAGAGCGGTGTCCTACCAGAGGACCCCGCGGAGGCTCAGAAATTGAAAATGTTGGTGGGGCGCTATTACGTCATCGGTGGCTGTCTCTATCGCCGAGGCTACGTTGAGCCCAACCTGTTGTGTGTACCGACCGAGTCTACGGAGCATATCCTCTATGAGGCACACGAGGGGGTTTGTGGCAGTCACCCAGGGTGGCGATCCTTGACACATAAAATCACCCATCTGGGGTACTTTTGGCCTACTCTCCGGCAAGACGCGAGGGCCTATGTCCAGCGATGTGACGGGTGTCAGAAGCACGGCAACCTCCAGCACGCCCCTACCTCGCGTCTTCGCTCCATCCACGCGCCATGCCCCTTCGGGATGTGGGGGATGGACATCCTCGGCCCCTTCCCCAAGGCTGTTGGCCAGGTGCGGTATATCTTGGTCATCGTCGACCATTTCACGAAGTGGGTCGAGGCACAAGAAATGGCAAAGATCACGGGGGCAAAGGTCTATGACTTCCTATGGAAGAACCTCGTCTGTCGCTTTGGCGTTCCCATGACCATCATGACCGACCATGTCCCCCAATTCGACTGCGAAGAGACTCGGACCTTCTGCTCCGACCTGGGCATAAACCTCAAGTTTTCCTCCGTGGCCCACCCCTAGTCCAACGACCAGGTGGAGAACGTCAATGCCCGCATCTTGACCGACCTAAAGAAGCGCCTATGCGCGGCGGAGGGTCGCTGGGAGGAACTCCTCCCACTCGTCCTATGGACGTATCGCACAACCTCGCGCCGCGCAACGGGAGAAACACCTTTCGCTCTAACCTCCGGGGCGGAGGCACTAGTCCTAGTGGAGACCTTGGTCCCATCAACGAGAGTTTTCGATTTTGACGAGAAAGAGAACGAGGCCAACCTTAAGGTCGAACTGCTATTTAGGGACGAGTTGCGCGAGGTAGCTGACCTGCGCTGCAGAGAATACAAACGGCGCGTGGCGGTATATCAGGACAAGAAGGTCAGACCTCGGTTCCTGGCCACGGGTAGCCTCATTTTGAGGCGTAACGAAGGTGGCAAGTTGGACCCTAACTGGGAGGGGCCATATCTCCTCGGCGAAGAGGTCGCACCCAGAGCTTTCAAGCTCAAAGACAGCGAGGGACGTACCCTGAGCAAAACATGGAACGTCGATCGACTCAAAAAATATTATGTGTAAACCCTCTAAACTCCGCAATTTCCAACAAGTTTTATGAATAAAGGGTTGTGGAATTTTCAAATCT
Source organism: Fallopia convolvulus (assembly GCA_964016875.1). Taxonomy (NCBI): domain Eukaryota; kingdom Viridiplantae; phylum Streptophyta; class Magnoliopsida; order Caryophyllales; family Polygonaceae; genus Fallopia; species Fallopia convolvulus. The sequence continues at coordinate 37,453,501 of OZ024722.1, forward strand.
CTCTCAAAAATAAAAATCTCGTGTTTAAATCCACCCCTCGCTTCCCGCTTGGGGTTGGAGAACCTCGTGTTTAAAAGTCCACCCCTCGCTTCCCGCTCGGGGTTGGAGAATCTCGTGCTAAAGTCCATCCCTCGCTTCCCGCTTGGGGTTGGAAAACCTCATGTCTAAAGTCCACCCCTCGCTTCCCTCTTGGGGTTGGAGAACCTCGTGTTTAAAAGTCCACCCCTCGCTTCCCGCTTGGGGTTGGAGAATCTCGTGTTTAAATCCACCCCTCGCTTCCCGCTTGGGGTTGGAGAACCTCGTGTTTAAAAGTCCACCCCTCGCTTCCCACTTGGGGTTGGAGAACCTCGTGTTTAAAAGTCCACCCCTCGCTTCCCGCTTGGGTTTGGAGAATCTCGTGTTTAAGTCCACCCCTCGCTTCCCTCTTGGGGTTGGAGAATCTCGTGCTAAAGTCCATCCCTCGCTTCCCGCTTGGGGTTGGAGAACCTCGTGTCTAAAGTCCACCCCTCGCTTCCCGCTTGGGGTTGGAGAACCTCGTGTTTAAAAGTCCACCCCTCGTTTCCCGCTTGGGGTTGGAGAACCTCGTGTTTAAGTCCACCCCTCGCTTCCCGCTTGGGGTTGGAGAATCTCGTGTTTAAATCCACCCCTCGCTTCCCGCTTGGGGTTGGAGAACCTCGTGTTTAAAAGTCCATCCCTCGCTTCCCGCTTGGGGTTGGAGAATCTCGTGCTAAAGTCCATCCCTCGCTTCCCGCTTGGGGTTGGAGAACCTCGTGTCCAAAGTCCACCCCTCGCTTCCCGCTTGGGGTTGGAGAACCTCGTGTTTAAGTCCACCCCTCACTTCCCGCTTGGGGTTGGAGAATCTCGTGTTTAAATCCACCCCTCGCTTCCCGCTTGGGGTTGGAGAACCTCGTGTTTAAAAGTCCACCCCTCGCTTCCCGCTTGGGGTTGGAGAACCTCGTGTCTAAAGTCCACCCCTTGCTTCCTGCTTGGGGTTGGAGAACCTCAGGTTTAAGTCCACTCCTCGCTTCCCGCTTGGGGTTGGAGAATCTCGTGTTTAAAAGTCCACCTCTTGCTTCCCGCGAGGCTCGAGAGCTTGGCATAATAACCATCATGCAAGGCCCAAGCGAGGCTCGTGACCTTGGCATAATAATTGTCATGCGAGATCCGAGCAAAGATCGGAATCTCGGCATAAAAACGAGCACCCGATGTGGCCCGAGTATGCCACAAATATTGTGACACTTGGACCATGGGGTTGGATCGGGATATATATGTACAAGTAAATTAAAAACAAGAAACACAAACACATCCATAAGACAAAAGAAATCGCATAAAATAAGGCCACAAGGGCCGAGGTGTTTAATTACAGACCCCTGCGGGGCCACCAGCATAACAAAAATAAAATAAAACATCACAAAACCACAAACGTCGTTCAGTTCTTCGAGACCTCGGCGGCGGTGTCTTTCGGGGCATTAGCGGCGGGTTCCGTAGGAGCATCAAGGACGGGCAAAGTAGAGACGGCGTCGGGCTGGGAGCTCGGCGCGTCGGACGCAGGCTGAGGGCCCGTAATGACGGCATCCAGACCTCCCTGGACTAGGTCCTCCGCGGGGTGTGCCTCGGAGGCCACTGTCCCATCCTCTCTGAGGAAGAACTCACATTCTCCCTCGAGCTCCTCCCCGATTTCTTCCCCCATAGTCTCCGTGTAGCTGGGGTTGAAGAAGGAAATGCGGGGGTCAATATGCCCATACTTTGCAACCGCCTGCTTGACCCCCATGCGGACGGCCTGGTGGAACATCTTTTGCACGCTCCCCACCAACTCCTCCTTATACTCCGCTGACTCCACATACTTGGGCCCCGCAGCCATCACCTCCTTGTTAAGCTCGTTGACGAGCTGTCAAAGGTTGGTGATCTCGTCCTCAGCCTTCAGAAGCTCCGCCTCTTTTTCTTTAAAGAATTTGTGCTCTGCGGAGAGCTTCCCCTGAAGCTCCTCGTTCTCGCCCTGTATAGCCTCGGCCACGACCTTTTCCTTGTTCGCTTCTTCCTTCGCCCTCGTCGCCGCCTTCGCCTCGTCCTTCGCCGCAGCCTCCGCGACTTTAACCCGCTTCCCGGCCTCAACGAGCTCCTTCTCGTGCCTCGCGCACTCCTCTGTGCGGGCCTTGAGTGCCGCCTCCATTTTATCCATCCTCGTCTGGAGAAGGTTGAGGCGGTTGCAGTTGTAGTTCTCAAAAAATGTGTGCTGAAAATTCACAAAGTTATCAAAAAAGAGAAGCACAAAATCCAAAACAAAAACGAGATTTATGGAAGCGGAACGTACCATGGCCGAGTAGCGGGCGGCCTCGTCATTAAGGGCCTCCTCGGTGAGGTTGTTGGCCCACGAGACCTCTTCCTTCCACTCCTCCCGACCCCACTTCGCAGAGGCACCCCGAGCCGGCCTGGGACAGTGGAACTTCGCGGGAGAAGGACCAGCGGCATTGAGAGCTCGTCCCTCAAAATTAAAAGAGGAGACAATCTCTTTCCCCGACGAACCGCGCTGGCCGTCCCCCCCCCCCCCCCGTGCTTCTTTTTTATCCCCACGGGGGGACTCTGCATTTTTTCTCTTGGACCCGGCTCCTTCGCCGGGTCCTCGGGGGGCTTGGGAGGACGTCCTCGCAATGTCCCCCTTAGACGGGGCCCCCTCGTTTGCCTTCGCCCCAAGTGTTTTCGGTGGCGGAGGGCTCACCTTCGGCTGCGAGGTGGGTGGCCTCGCCAGCGTGGTTGTCTCCTTTATAACAACCCCCTGTTGACTTCGGGGGATCGGGGCGTTGGAAGAAGAAGTCACAGGTTTCTTCCCCTGCGGCTTCGAGGTGAGAGCGCTGAAGAGATCCACTGCCAAAGAAAAACATAAAAGTAAGTTGGATAAAAAGCAAGAAACAAGACACAACAACAAAGCAGGCTAGCGAAGTTTTCAACCTCGTGGCCTAAAAACGGGAGCAAATAACAAAAAAACAACAACAAGAAACAAACAACAGCGTCGCTAGAAGAAGGGTCGCTGAAAACTAACGAGGGAGACCTCGGGTTCTGGGAATCACTAGCCTCTACACTCCCTACGGATTCGGGAACCTCCTCATAGAATCTCTCTTGAGCTTTGAACGCGAAACCTGGTGGGGGGCTCAAAGAAGCTCTCACAGGCATGAAAGAGCGACGTCCAGGCCATGAAAGGCGAGCACCTAGAAGAAAAAAGAGGTTGAAACATCGGGCAAAGCAACCAGAGAAAGAAAACGCGAGGTCACAAGGGGAGAAGGCCACGTGGCACCCTAGGGCTACTCTGACAAGATAGGACGGCGGGGGACAAGTTGAAGCGCAAAAAAGAGGAGAGAGAAAGAAGAATGGAAGCCAGCGGTGGAAACCTGCGGTGGAAGCCCAAACGTCCCGTCAGTCGGGCATCATGACGTTTGGGTTCCCAAGGGTTCCGAATTTCAAAACAACAAAGGGGGGCATAGAAGCATAGCCGCCGATAGGCAGACGGAGGGTTCGAGGGCGTGGCGGTCGCCACCATCGCCCCACCATCTCGCCGCCATGGCGCTGGCGCAAAGCACCGAGAAACAACCGTTGCCCGCCAGGGCGCAATACGAAGCAAGGAAGAAACACAAAGAAAAGACGGCAAGGGCACTGCGCAGGAGCACTCGCGCCCTCACCATCACCGATCCGCCGCCGTGACACCGGGCAACGAACCGTCACCCGCCTAGGGCACGAAACGAAGAAAGAACAAAAAGAGGAAAATCAAAGGCGTCGTACGGACGCAAGCGCCGCCCTCACCCCCTTCGTTTCGCCACCGTGACACCGGCCCGAAATGCCAGGGAGCGTCGGTCTCCCGACCAGAGCAAAAGGCGGCGAAAGAAAGACGAAGAACACCGAAGACGAGAAAAGAGAGTTGATCACTTACTTGCTTAGAGTCGGTGTGAAAAAGGCGGTGTTGCAACTGGAGGATGATGGAAGGTCATCGAAAACCGTCTCGAAAACCGCTCACCGGAAACTAAAACGACGAAGAAAGAGAGAGAGAAAAAATGTTGGGATGAAGATAAAGAGGAGGCGTGTTAGAGACGCCCCTTGTAAAGAGCAGGCTTGGGCCTCTCCTCACTCCCGAAAGGCTCATTGGGCCTATCCCACCTGGACGGCCCATTAAGCAAAGTACGAAGAGCGGGCCCAGGAAGCATCACCTGTACAAGCAAGAGAAACCTCGCACCTCGCAATATGTCCACTCAACCTCCAAAAACCTCGCAATATGTCCACTCAACCTCCAAAAACCTCGCACCTCGCAATATGTCCACTCAACCTCCAAAAACCTCGCACCTCGCAAATCCTAAGGAGCTTATGACATGCGGTCCTCGGGACGAGGTCCCCAGGCCATGGGGTTGTGATGATGTCCAAAATGGTAAATTAGGAAGTGGGCCCGAAATACAAAGAATAAACAGACCCGACGGGATTCTCAAGGTGGATTCTAGGGCCCATAACCGTACCTGTCATTTAATTAAACAAAATTCTTATCCCCGCGAGGTCTTCCGACACCTCGAAGCGAGGTCTAACCTCGCCACCGACTCTACAGACACACCCGCCCATCTTGACCACTCAGCTGGCGCCGCTCCCCCAAACCAAACACCAGCTGCCTCACCTCCGGACCAATCAGAAGCCCTGATCTCAGGCGTCCCACATCGGATGATAGACAAAACTCGACTCCCCAATTCTCTATAAATAGAGGAGAACCTCGTAAGTGAGAGGGGGTCGAAAAACATCTTGAACTCAAGAACTATCTTGCTCGTTGAAGATCGACGTGATTGAAACATCGTCAAAAGACCTCGCTATAGACAAGTGAAGTTCACAAAAAGACTTCAAGTCACACAAAGCTCTCGTTCGCATCAAAGACCTCGCTACACAATCTCGCAAGCCGTCTTCACCACATTCCTAGCTCAGCCTCGCGCTAAGATCAATTAAGCGACATCCAGTTGGTAGAGTCGCACAGCAATTAGGAGATCTCGAACATTGTTACGTCGATATCTCGAATACTCGTAGGAGGTCTAGGGTGTAAATCTCGTTTGTGTGTAAGCCTCGTTGGCTTGTAACCTCGTTGTAAAGAAGTAATAAATAAAGAACAAGCGTTTGCACAATCGAATAAAATAATCTCGTTTCTTGTCATTTAGCGAACGGTTTATTTCGGGTTTCATCATACGTAAGAGTAGTTAATGGATAGTAAAAAAGAAAAAAGAGAGGGTGGGGTGGGGGAGCCTGCTTGAACAGTAAAAAGAGGGGGAGGGGCGCGTTTGCAACTAGGAAGATTCGAACATGGGCCTGCTTGAAAGAAGAGTGGGTTATCTCCCAGTAGAACAAGGAGTTTTACTATTTCATGTTAGAATTTTAATATATTATATATACATATTCAGAGTAAGAGAGAGGGGGCGACCGCCCCCCTTCGCCCCGCCTCTGGTTGACTTCTAGCAAAGCACAAAGACTACCTATATTATCCGAATTATAAATCTCCATAATGCTTATTATATCATTAATAATTGTCATCTTAAAGGACACATATTCTTCATAACATTCGTTTCGTTAACAAAACTTCTTTCAAGGCTCAAACACTACTCCCAAGGTACGACACTTCCCCATATCATTTGTGGTAGCAATGTCGCTGAACACTCTAGCCTCGCAATGAATATGTATAAAATTGAAGTCCGATGTATGAGCACATTGATGTACAAAGCTAGCTACATACATGTACATATAAAATTTGATTTTAATGCATTGTTTTTATATAATTCTTAGGACTCATTATAAGAATGTTAGTTTTGAAACTAAATATTGGTGGATCCAAGGGAGGGCGGCCGCCCCCACATTCGAACGGAGGAGCGAGAGTTTTAATTACACGAAGGAGGTAGGGAGTGAATGAAACTTTTAGAACATGCCACCATAGAACGACATGGAGAGGGAAGAAGGCGGGATACATGGGTGAGTGGGTAGAAGGTGAGGAGGAGGAAGAGGTGAGTTGCGTAAATTTTTCTAACAAAATCATGCCAAGAAGAGAAACCCGAGGTGAGATTATGGATAAATAAGACACTGCCAATTAGTTTTCTTGTTTCACTTTGACCTTTTATAAATTTAGGATAAAAATAACGCCTTTAAATTTTTTTTTTAAATCTGCCTTTGGGGCCAAATTCTAGGGTCTCATTCATAAGCCCAATTCGCAATTGGGAGCCAACATTATTGAAAGCCAAAATAAACGAGTGCTTTAACAGAGTATTGAAAATATCCCCACAAATCGACAAACGATATTTCACTCTTATTATGTATGTTTAAAGCTCACGCCCCCAAAGATTACAAGTGTCGAGATTATTCGAGCTTCTTAATATTATGCGCGTTCTTTACTCCCTTTTATCACCCAACCTAGTTACAGATTTTATACTAAGGAATTCTCCTCTAAGACTGTGACTGGGAGCATGTTTGGAACTCCCTCTCGTAAATCTATTAATTTAAGATAGAAACATGGTTTGTTACAATATAGTGGTTTATAGAAAGAAATAACAATGAAATGTAAAGTCCATATTATGAAATGGTTGTTCATAAAACATAGTGTGAAGACACAAAATATTCCAAAAGCTTCTATTAAGATGAATCTCTAATTGGAAGACATCAAAAGAGTTTGTGCACAACCTTTCAGATGCTTTGATGATGTAACTTGAGATGTGGAATGAGTCAATGATGAGAGGATCCTCGTTTCAAATCCACTAAAAATCTTGAAAGTTTTTCTTGTATGCTTAATATTTGATTTAAGAGGGTACGTATTTGTAATGTTTGTTAAATCATGTATTAAGCCTAACTATTGGCATGACATGTAAACCTAGAATATGGCAAGTTAAGTGTAAGAAGGGCATTGGGTTCAAAGATTTAATGTTAAGCCTTAACCTAGCTCGGTTATGGCTTCCCAGGTTCATTAAACCGGTTTGGAGGTAATTTCTGAAGCTAAGCTTGTAATTGGGCATTACCTATCTCTTGGGCTCAAACATGGAAAAGGGAAGACGCGGCCCATATCCATCTGCCCCAACAAGCTTGCTAGTGGAGATTGACTTAATCAACACACATAGTTTTGAGGGACATCTCCTTAACATAGCTATGAAAGCCTTTGCTTCTCCTTTGCATGCTCATTTGAAGCCAGTGTTGTTGTGGAATTCGACCTACTTGCAACAATAACGGCCTTATAGATTCACAAGAGAAGTAAGAAAATAAACAACAGAAGAACAAGAGAATTGGTTAACCCAGTTTGCCAGAATGACTACGTCTGGGGGCACTACCAAGCCGGGGACTTTTCACTAGATCTGAGACTTTCAAGGATTACAAGACCTGATCCACTGATCTACACTGATCTGATCAGTCTAACCTAATCTCTCTAGAACTCTGATTTTTCCCTCTCTTTTCTTTTCAGGTTTCTTTCAGTACACCAATTAAAATAATCCTAGTTGGGTTTAAATAGAGAATACAAGACCTTAAAGATAGATACAAAATATTATCTCTCCTAAAATAATAAGCCATGATCTATCCTAACAAGTCTGCCAAATTTGCCAAGCACAAAAACCCGACTCTTGCGTACACGCCCAATTGCGCGGGCAAGACCCCAAAAAGCGCGGCCGCGCAATGCCAGCCTACCCCGCGCTTTTGGCTTCTGTCGGAATTACGCGGGTTGACTCTGAAAAGCGCTCCCACACTTTAAGCATTCCATCCCGCATTTTCATTGGCCGCGGTCGCGGCCCCTCCTGGTCGCGGTTGCGGTTTTGCCCTTGCTCCGCCTTTTCTTCTCTATTCGCCTAATTTTGAATCAGGCTCCATAATCCCAACCCAATCTCCCACTTGGAGATTGATTCCAATTGTAATTGTCTTCTTCTTCAACAGTCCTTCAGTCGTGGTAGCGTCGGGCCTTCAACTTAGGTAAGCCCATCTGAAGCCTTGACAGGCCTCAGTTCCTCAAGCTTGTCAGCAATGTTTTCTCCCACCACACTCCACACCTGTCGCATGGACTTCTCATTGCAAGCTTCCTTCTCCACCATGTCAGCCCACCTGACTTTCATGCCCTCTGCATAGTCTTCTGGCTCATGTTTCAACATCAGATAGGAGTTAGGAGTTGACTCCCTGTCTTGTTCCTCAATGATCTCCTGACCATTGAACTGCGGATCTTCCTTCAAGGCCTCTTGTCTACTAGGAACCATTGTCTTGCTCCCACTAGTTTCATCAAACTTCTCCACAGGAATCTTTTCGTCCATTGCAACAATAGAAACCTCGCTCTGATACCACTTGTTGGGAAACTCGACCTACTTGCAACAATAACGGTCTTATAGATTCACAAGAGAAGTAAGAAAATAAACAAGGAAGAAAACAAGAGAATTTGTTGACCCAGTTCGTCAGAATGACTACGTTTGGGGGCACTACCAAGCTAGGGAATTTTCACTAGATCTGAGACTTTCAAGGATTACAAGACCTGAGCTACTGATCTACACTGATCTGATCAGTCTAACCTAATCTCTCTAGCACTCTGAATTTTCCCTCTCTCTGCTTTCAGGTTTTAGCACACTGCTTAACCTAGTACACCAATTACAATAATCTAGTTGGGTTTAAATAGAGAACACAAGGCCTAAAAGATGGAAAAAAGATATTTGCAAGGATAGAATATTCCAATATACCGTAGATATAATTCTCTCCTAATATCTAATATCTTTTACCCATTAATGATAGAAAATCCTATCTACCAAAAATATCCTGAAGCCTGACTTGCAAGACACGAAACAACCTCTCGCGGACGCACCCAATTGCACGGGTTACCGTCGAAAAGCGCGGCCGCGCTTTGCCAAGCTACCCCGCGCTTTTCTGGCCGCGGTCGCGGTTTCGCTCCTTGTTCCGTCTTCGCTTCTCTTTTCGCCTTTGTATCCTATTTCGCCTAATCTCAAATTAGGCTCCAAAATCCCAACAGGTGCGCCCTAAAGAATGAGAAAGAAATCTAAAGTGAGAGAGAGAACAAAGAGACAAAGAAGAGATCTGGTGGCCTCGCGGTGGAGGAGACGGTGGTTGTAGTCAATCGCAGCTACTCCTTGAAGCTTCGTCGGCCTTAGGGGGTTGAAACCCTAATTGATCCTCTTCTATCCTTTGTTACCTATGTTCTACTAGTTTCGTTGTGTTGTTTTCTTTCTTGCTTGAGACTTGCCATTCTAGTTTTCTTGTAGCCTTATTTTGAATCGCTCTCGAGCTTTATTTCATTTGGGACAAGTCTCCCGACCGAAACTCCACAGAGTAGGCAAAGTCGAACTGCGTACGTAACATGTCATTCACTTTCAATTCTTTACTCTCTTTTTTAACGAGGGACCTGTTAGACCCAGATTTTAGGTGACGAAGCGTTGCGCCATAGACAGAGAATCTCCAACGCATACAGAGTTACGGAAGATTTTCGGGGTCAACTAAGTCGGTGGGAGGAGAGAGGGCCCGAGATATGTTTGTTACAAGATAGATTCTTCTCCAGATTGTATTCATTACAAGATAGAGATAAGCAAATATTTGTTGGTTAGAGATAAGATTATATCTTTGATTAGGATAGAATATGCTCTAAAGGCTATATAAGCTATTGTAACCCTTAGGGGAAGGGACGCTTGATTGACACTTGCTTCACACAATTTCTTCTGATTTCTACATCAATAAAACACACACCTTCGTTCATATTCTTCATAGTTCATTCGATCAAGGCCCGATTTAGGCCAAGGTTTCACCTTTGGTAAATTTTGGCTCAAACAATTTGGCGTTCATCGTGGGGCCGTGATCGATACAACCATCAGAAGAATCATCATTCTAGTCTCTTCCGGACCAAAGAACACGATGTCTGACAACGAGCAAGGAAGCCCTAAAACTCTGGTCGTCGAGGGCGACCACAATCTCGAAAGTCAGGGCGTTCGATCTCAGGACGAGGAGATGTCGGACCTTAGACAACGCATGGAATTCCTCCAGAAGGCGTTGAACGAACAAAAAAGCTTTTATGACGCTCATGTAGAACGCCTCACCGCCGAAAATAGCCAACTCAAGCAACAATATGAGGTCCTGGCTACGGGGCGTCCCTCCCTCCGTGTCACCCGACGCACTGATGGAATAATAAGAAGGCTAGATTTCGACGGTGGAGAAGGAACTTTTGGAAAGGGTGCAGACCTGGATCCCCGAGACAAGACACCCGTACAACGAGACGCGACTCCGGAGCCCATTGGTCGAGTCCGCCACGAAGAAGTCTCCCACGACGATAATCCCCCAATTAATCTCCGGTCAGCGGCTAACCAACGCCGAGCGCCATCTCAAGGAGTTTGGATTGAAGATGAAGGTACCGATGGGGAGGATCGAGAACGGCGCGATCCCATCGATTTAGACGCATCCATCCGAAGAAAGGTAACCGAGCAAATAAGCGCCATCGCTGACCAACTCCGGAGGGGAAGCCGAGGTTTCCAACCTTTGGAGCCTGAAGCACCCGACGGCTTCGACGAGTCTCCGTTCTCTCATCGAATCGCCCGAGTAGAGATTCCAAAAAAGTTGTCCGTACCAAGCATGCCCACGTATAATGGGACTACGGATCCGAACGAGCATGTGGCCATATACAAACAGAAGATGATGACGAGTGCGGTCCCATCCCACTCAAAAGAGGCAATGATGTGCAAAGGATTCGGTACAACCTTAACGGGGCCAGCCCTAACCTGGTTCATCAACCTCCCTCGTGGGTGCATTAGGTCCTTCGCGGATCTCTCAGACACCTTCCGGTCCCAATTCGCGAGCAGCCACAAATTTGAGAAGCAATCCAGCGACCTCTATCGGATCCGCCAACGACACCAAGAAACTACTAGAGAATTCTTGGATCGCTTCAATCGCGAGAAAATCTCCATCCCGTCTTGCGACGTGATGACCGCAGTGGAAGCATTTAGACAGGGGGTCACCCCCGATGGCGGCCTGTACAAGGAATTAACTAAGCACCCTTGCGCCACATTTGAAGAGGTACAAGCCAGGGCTTTGGCACACGTCCGGTTGGAAGAGGATAGGACCTTGAGGAAAAGATCGTCTGAGACGGAGAAAACCGAAAAAGGGGACCTATTGACAACCGGCGAGGTTCAACAAATCAGAGGAAAGACCGTCGCGCCCATCCTTACTCACGGCGTACCTCAGGGCAGGTCAACGTGACCAAAGCACGATGGACGAATGACAAAGAACGCGAACCCATGCCGCCCTCGCTCGAGTCCTTCAGACTTAACATATCTACGGAGAAGCTGCTCCGAAACATGGCGAAGCAAGGAGAACTTGTGAGGTGGCCGAGAAAGGACAGAACTCCTCACCCGGGAGGAGACACGACTAAGTGGTGCGATTAGCACGAGTACCACGGACACTGGACTCGGGACTGCCTTATGCTCCGAAAGGAATTGGCCCGCCTAGTCGCGGAGGGAAGAATAAAAGACGTAGCTCCAGACGCTCGAGTACCCAAAGATTTGCTGGAGAATTCTCAAGCCGAGCACCAAGAAAGGCGAAATCCTCCAACGCCTGACAAAGTGGTCAACGTGATATCCGGAGGGTCAAGCATCTGCGGACTATCGTACTCAGCAGCAAAACGCCACGCAAGGGAAAGCAGCTTCAATCGACCTCAGTCGTCGAGGCATCGCGCCAGAGAATCTCCAGGACCAGCCATCGTGTTTGACGACACCGATGCAGAGAACACTTCCGAGCCGCATCACGATGGTCTTGTAATATCCTTGCATATTGGGAACGTGCTGATGAAAAGGGTATTGATTGATACAGGAAGCTCCACGAATCTCATGACCCTTGCCGCCTTGAAGGAGATGGGTTTGTCCGAAAATGACGTTCATAAACACCCGGTGCCTCTGGTAGGGTTCCGCGGCGAAGTCAAGCATACCGTGGGCGACATCGCCATCCCAACCTTCGCCAAAGGCGTAAATATGCAGGTCAATTTCCTCGTGATAGATTGCCCCTCATGCTACAACGTAATCTTGGGACGCCCTTGGTTACACGACATGGAAGCCGTAGTTTCCACCTACCACCAAACGGTGAAATTTCCAACACCATGGGGAATAGAAGAAATTCGCGGGGATCAGAGGTTAGCTAGGGAGTGCTATAAGGCAGCCCTCAAGCCAACCACTCTGAGACCTGAGGCATAGCAATTACAGAACATCACTCCTCCGCCAGAACGAACTGAAGACGGAGAAAAAGCGGAGGAAGTGACCTTAGAGGAAGGGAAGGTCGTCAAGATCGGAGAAAATCTGGAGCCATCAGTCAAAGAAGAATTGGTAACATTCCTAAAGAAACACAAGGGCTGCTTCGCTTGGAGTCATGAAGACATGACTGGGATAGACCCTTCCATCATCACACACAAGCTCAACGTAGACCCTGAACATCCTCCAGTCAGGCAAAAGAGACGAAAGTTTGCCCCGGAACGAATACAAGCAGTCGATGAAGAGGTCAAAAAATTACTAGACACCGGGAAAATCAGAGAAGTGAAGTACCCCGACTGGCTGGCTAACGTAGTCGTGGTGCCTAAAAAGAACGGAAAGTGGAGGGTTTGCGTGGATTTCATCGACCTCAAAAAAGCCTTCCCCAAGGATTCTTTCCCTCTTCCCCACATAGACTCAATGGTGGACGCAACCGCGGGTCACGAACTAGTTACCTTCATGGACGCATTCAGCGGTTACCACCAGATCCAGATGGAGCCGGAAGATCAAGAGAAGACCTCCTTCATCACAGGGCAGGGAACGTACTGCTATCGTGTAATGCCCTTCGGTTTGAGAAACGCCGGGGCCACTTACCAAAGATTAGTCAACCGGATGTTTCGCGACCACATTGGCAAAACAATGGAGGTGTACATCGACGATATGGTGGTAAAAAGCACAAGCGCCTCCCTACATAAGGGGCACTTAGAAGAAGCATTCAAAGTCCTCGAAGAATACAACATGAAGCTGAATCCCCAAAAGTGTATTTTTGGGGTACAATCTGGGACTTTCTTGGGACACGTGGTAACCAAGCGAGGGATTGAGGCCAGCCCAAATCAAGTGCGGGCAATTGCTTCCCTGAAATCCCCACGAAGCATAAAAGACGTGCAGAAGCTAACCGGCATGATAGCTGCGTTAAACCGTTTTATCTCCAAGTCCTCGGATAAGTGCCGACTATTCTACGAGGTACTAAAGAAGAACAAAAGCTTCCAGTGGACAGACAGACACGAAGCCGCCTTCCAAGAGCTGAAGGGCTACTTCGCCAATCCCCTATTACTGGCTAAACCAACTCCGGGGGAGGTGCTACACCTCTACTTAGCTGTATCAGACCGCGCACTAAGCGAAGTCCTGGTCAAAGAAGAAGACGGCCAACAAGTTCCGGTGTATTTCGTGAGCCGAACGATGGTGTCCGCAGAAACGCGCTACTCTCCAACAGAAAAACTGGTCCTGGCGGTCGTGATGTGCTCAAATAAACTCCGACCATACTTCGAGTCGCACACTATCATCGTCCTGACAAATTACCCCCTCCGACAGGTCATGCAAAAACCAGAATTTTCAAGAAGAATGGCAAAGTGGGCAATTCACCTAAGTGGGTACGACGTCAGATATGAACCTCGAAAAGCAATCAAGTCGCAGGTACTGGCCGACTTCGTTGTCGACTTCACCCCAACTCTTGAAGAAAGCGCTAAAGGCGAGGTCTTGATGTCATCCCTCGACGAACCTGAAGAAGAATGGATCTTGAACACCGATGGAGCCTCAAACGCAAGAGGAGCAGGGCTCGGTGTCGTGCTAAAGTCGGCAAGGGGGGAAACAATAGCTCAGGCGGTTAGATGCAATTTTGAAGCCACTAACAATGAATCGGAATATGAAGCTCTCATCTTTGGGCTGGAATTGGCTAAAGATTTGTCCATCAAAAAGATCAAGGTACGCGCCGACTCTTTACTCATCATCAATCAGATCCTGGGCATCTTCGACGCCAAAGATGATAGGATGGCCAGTTACCTTGATGTGGTTAAAGCACTATCCGAGAATTTCGAGCAAATACAATTCGAACAAGTTCCTAGGGATCAAAATGCACCGGCCGATGCCCTAGCCGGTCTAGGCTCTACCCTGGACCCCAGGGATTACGACAATATACCATTAGTCCACTTATTACAGTCGGCTATAACAGAAACATCGGTGACACAGGCTGCTGAACCACCACCAGAGCAACTCGCCCCAGATATTCTCCAAGCATCCACCAGTCCAGGGGTCAGCTCAGGCAACCACTGGACCAAGCCATACCTTGATTGGCTCCTTCACGGCAGATTACCCGAAGACAAGATAGAAGCCAAAGCCTTAAGGTCAAAAGCAACGCAGTTCGCCATTCTAAAACGGGTCCTCTTCCACAAGTCGGCGGCAGGCTTCTTACAGCGATGCGTGGAGAAAGAAGAGGTCGAGAAAATCATGTATGACGTGCACAGCGGAGATTGCGGTAATCATACTGGGGGTCGCAGCCTTGCTAACAAAATCCTAAGGCAAGGGTGGTATTGGCCCACCGTTCGCCAAGATGCCATCAAGTATGCTCAATCATGCGAAGCATGCCAGAGGCACGCACCAGTCCCACATCAGCCGTCAGAGATTCTCCATCCATCCATCACCCCCTGGCCATTCATGCGATGGGGGATGGACATCGTTGGCAAGTTACCCCCGTCTACAGGACAAAAGGTGTTTTTCCTCGCCATGACAGACTACTTTTTTAAATGGATCGAAGCTGAAGCCTTCCGAGAGATCAAAGACAAGCAAGTAATTTCATTCATCTAGCGCAACATCTTGAGCAGGTTTGGGGTCCCCGCGGAGATTACTTGCGACAATGGGTCACAATTTATAAGCAAGAAGATGCGTGATTTCTGTAAGCAATGGAACATTGATTTAGTCATGTCTACTCCCAGATATCCGCAGGCCAACGGACAGGCCGAAGCTAGCAACAAGGTAATCATCAATAACTTAAAGAAGCGGCTGATAAAATCCAAAGGAAAGTGGGCCGAGGAATTACCCTACGTACTCTGGGCCGATCGCACCACCCCGAAGGGGGCCACCGGACAGACTCCATTCTCACTGGTACATGGCTGCAAGGCCGTTATCCCAGCTGAAATACTAGTCCCAACCGCAAGGTATGGACTCGCCACCTCAGAGAGCAATGGACGAGAGTTGGAAGCGGATCTGGATACTATCCAGGAACTCAGAGAGGCAGCCCATGCTCGGATCACAAAGTATCAGCAGCAAGTAGCTAGGAGCTACAATAAAAATGTTCGAGTGAAGAGCTTCCAGCTTGGAGATTGGGTATTGCGAAAAGTTTTCCAGAATACCGCAGAAGCGAACGCTGGCAAGTTAGCACCCACTTGGGAAGGGCCATACAAGATCACCAAAGTCGCAGGAAATGGAGCTTACCAGCTAGAATCCAAAGACGGAACAGCGGTGCCACGAAGCTGGAACGCAACCCACCTAAAAAAGTATTACTTCTAATTACTTCATTATCATGATTTATTCTTAGCTATTTCTTAGCTCTAGCTTAGAGAATCTTTAGGCAATATTTGGATTTTTCAAATAAACGACTCTAAGCACCTGCTCACACTGTCGGACGCAGTTTCTAAACTCTCATCTCATCAATCATGTTTTTACACATTCTTTGCATAATAATTTGCGAGAAAATGTTCTCCTATTTTTGCACTTTCTCTTACTGCTTATAAACGCGAGCATGCGCCAATCTACGTTGCATACAACATGAAACGCGCCAAACGCGAAAAACCACTGTTAAAACACATGGTTACACCGTCTGAAACGACGAATTCGTCACAACGTTAATGAGGTAACCTATGAGATGGTTACCCTTACGCTAATCAGAGTTACAAACAACATGAGACACGTCAAATACACAAATACCACTGTTAAGACACATGGTAATACCGCCTAGAAATGGCGAAGTCGTCACGCATACAACGTCGACGAAGTAACCCATAAGTTGGTTACCCCCTATCTAATTCCGATTAACAAAACATCCGAATAGTACGGGAAGGGGAAAGCTATAGCATATAACCCATGCCATATGCGCGGGACGCCGCGATGACACTACATCCTAATTTAAGGATCCACTGCCCAAGAACGCCCTTGGCGGTGGCCAAAGGAAGCCTAATCGTAAATAACTACGCACGGCCCTTTGTAGAAAATTAAAACACTCAACGCGCAAAACGTGATCCTAACGCAGGAAGAACAAATAAGTCGCTAATGAGAGGAGCATTAAAAACTCCTTCTTTAAACGCCAAAACCTAACGCATACCCCACTTGTGGGCAACACATTCATGGAGATTCTCCACAAATCTCCTAACGTTAACACCTAAACCCCACTTGCGGGCAGCGCATTTATGGAGATTCTCCAAGAATCTCCCTATGCTAAAACACTAACGCAAATTTCCAAACACAGACAAACAAGCAGATAAAGATAAAGCTGCGCCATTCAGAGGGCGTCAAAACCATTCAAAATCAGACGCCGTATGAGTTTTTAGGCCCCAGGCCGCAACATCACCAAAATATCCTTACAAATCATCCAGCAAAAACAAAAAAAAAGTACTTCTAATGAGATCGAAGAGAGGCACCAGGAGCTTACTGTCCGCCAGCTGGGGTCGAAGGTTCTTCTTTGTCCACGGCTTTCCCACCATCGCCTTCCTTGTTGGATGGGCTCCCACCATCATAATCTTGACATTTTTCCTTAATCGGGGAGTTCACGTCATCCTCCTGGTCTTCAGCCACCAGGTATTCCTTGCCAGGAGGGGGATGGTCGGCGGGGTAGTATTCCTCCAGGACCTCCAGCTGCGTCTTCAAGTCCCATTTGGCACTCTTCCCATCAGCAAAGTCCTGCAGCAGCTCCACTTGAGATTTCATCGTGTAATATGCTGCCACGTTTACCACCACCCGGGAAAAACCTTTGATCTCCGCCTCCGACGCCTTCGCCTCAAGTGATGCCTTTTCAGCCTGAAGATCCTCTATCGACGATTGAAGTTGGCCCACCTTCTTGTCCAAAGAAGCAGCCAGATCCCTCGCCTGCTTCTCTTTTTCCTCCAACACCCTCATTTCCTCTTGGCAACGGGCGTTAGTGGCCATCAGTTCTTGGAAGGCCTGCGGGATTGAAAGAGCAAGATAAATCGGGAAAAAAGGCAGGAAAACATTCAAGAAATGCCAAAGAAATGACAGCGAGTATCTAAAGGATCGGTTAAGCAAGTTTACCACTCTCAGCCTTGCACCCACGTGGCTAAACGCGGCGTCAGGGGTGAGGGCTTGGAAGTCCATCTTCACGCTCGGGAGCAAGGTGTCCCCAAAAGTGCAGAGGAGATCTTTTGACTCCGCTTTCTTGGCAACGTGAGAAGTTGGAGAATCATCGACTCTTTTCCGCTTCAACGAGAGAGATTTTTTTGGTCTCAGAGCTGGGAGGAGGAGACAAGGGGAGCCTGACCCCGCCAGATCTCAGCCGACGAACCATTGCTGCGGCAGAGGTGTCCACGATAGCACCTGGGGAAGTTTTTTAGCCGCATTGAGAAAAGAAGACACAAATTTAAAAAAAAATAAATATAATTCTTGAAGAAATCAAACACATGAAAAGTAGAGGAAGGAGTAACCAACCTGATTTCTTCTTGGAGGAACTCATCATGTCAGAGGACAGGGGAGTGACTTCTGTTTCAGTCTTGTCTTCGTCGGATCCTGGAGATTCTTCGTCTTCACCACTACCCGCTGGGTCAGGACAGATCTTCTTGGGCTTTCGCTTTTCAGGCTTGATCTTTAGCAGGCGTCGACACACACCCGTATCCGTGCTCTTGGAGTTGATTCCCACCGGTACTGCACAAGAAAGACAGATATGAGGACAGGAAGACCAAAATATGCAAAAAAGAGGTTTAAATAAAGAAGATCAGATCGTCTTACGAGATGTGTTCCATTCATCTTGAAAGACGTCTTTCACTCCATCATCAAGATCGCCTAAAGATGCTTTTTCGACAAAAAAGAATCGGGATTGCCAGCTCCGGGAGGAAATTTTCAATTTGGGAATAAGGGGGTTTTTCGTGTCCCTAGCATGCAAAGTGATGCGACCCGCCCTCTGAGGAACGATTTTATATGCCAAGAGAAGTTCTCCCATGGTCATCTCCAAACCCCTCTCTGTAGCAAGCTCATCGATTCGGGCAAGGGTGCGCCAAGTGGTCGGAAGGATTTGGCATGGAGAAACCTTTAGGGTTTGGATGAATTCCCGAATGAAAGGGGAGAAAGGAAATTTTAAACCTAAAGAGAAGGGGTAATCAAGAAAGCAGATGCACCCTGGCCGAACCCAATCAATGAATTCGACAGTCGGGGCGTGGAAACGGGTCCCCTCCGGGAAGCCACCGAAGGAGATCCAATCGGCGATCTCCTCCGACGTCATATCACAACGGTGACCTTGGGGACCCAGGGATGAAGAAGAAATGAAAGTCGAAGCTTTGTCCATGGAGGCTGAAGTAGGAAAAAGCTAGAGATGAGGAAGAAGAAGTATTACTTGGAAAGACGAAAGCAGGAATGGAGAAGGAAAGGAAGCGTTGGGTTAGATAATGATGAGAACCACAAATAGTCTCTCGGGTCATTAAAGAGAAACGGCAGAATCAAATCCCGTCTTCCAAGGTAATCTCTGAAACGTCTTATCAAGCTTAAATGCAATTTTCGAAATTTGAATTTAAATTTTGAAATTGCATTTAGGGGTATTGTTAGACCCAGATTTTAGGTGACGAAGCGTTGCGCCATAGACAGAGAATCTCCAACGCATACAGAGTTACGGAAGATTTTCGGGGTCAACTAAGTCGGTTGGAGGTGAGAGGGCCCGATATATGTTTGTTACAAGATAGATTCTTCTCCAGATTGTATTCGTTATAAGATAGAGATAAGCAAATATTTGTTGGTTAGAGATAAGATTATATCTTTGATTAGGATAGAATATGCTCTAAAGGCTATATAAGCTATTCTAACCCTTAGGGGAAGGGACGCTTAATTGACACTTGCTTCACACAATTTCTTCTGATTTCTACATCAATAAAACACACACCTTCGTTCATATTCTTCTTAGTTCATTCGATCAAGGCCCGATTTAGGCCAAGGTTTCACCTTTGGTAAATTTTGGCTCAAACAGGACCCACCTTTGGTGGTAAACCCCGAGTCCGTGAACTAGCTGGCAAAGCGCACAAACTAAGTAAACCGGCTTACGCCGACCGGCTCGATCTAGTGTAGGAATAATGGTGAGACTTGGTTTTTTCACCCAAGTTTAGGGGCGGAGGCAAAGATCGAACCTGGGACCTCCCAACATTCCACATGCCTCTTACCATTAGGCCACCCATGTGGGGCATTCTTTACTTGTTTGTTTCAAATCGTTGCTCGTTTGATTTGTCAGATCTGTTTATACTATTTGGTTGCTTCAGTCGAAATCGATTTACAGTGGACACCTCTGAATGCATTAGTACTTGAGAGCAGCCACTATTTACTAAAGTTAAATCTACACATGCATGTTGATTTCGATGTTTTATGTAGCCAATTGACCTCCCATTTACATGCAAATTAAATTACAAGTGTATGTACAATACACCCAGTTCATTATTCTTGGTGTGGTTTCTGATTTCAAAAATGCAGATACAAACCAAACCCACAAAGCCCCTTGGATTCTCAAAAATTCAGGGGAAACAAACAAAAAAGTAGAAAGAAGTGTACACGGAATCGGAAAACAAAAGGCAAGTAGAAATTAAGATCAAATGGAACGGATCGGACGGCTGGGATCACTTCAAGAAGAGAGACGTTTGGCAGAGGAGGACGACGAAGAACCGAACATCTGGTCTAGGAGGATGACAATTGCCATGGCTACAGGGGTCTCGATGTACGGACGAAAGACGATGAGTCTGAACACGTCGAAGCCGAGCGCCACGCCGCCTGCCGCCTCCTTCTGCTTGATCTCCGCTACGCACCGCCTCGAGCTGTCGTACACCGAAACACTGCGTTGAGCGTACGAGCCCTCGATCTCGTACACCACGTTCTTCCTCGGTGAAGAGGAACAAGGAGAAGAAGGCGGGGATGCGGTAGGAGACGACGTCGTCGCTCCGCCACTTCCGGAGCTGACTAGCGCTAGCGTTTTCGTGTTCCGGAAGTTCACCTGCCGCCGAACGGAGAATCTCGGATCGACGGTCTTCTCCCCATCGTACACCATCCAGCTTTCCCCCAAGCTCAATCTCTGCTTGAAATTCGATCGAATTAGCGCTCAATTTCAACAAATTAATTAATTAAATTTCGAATTCGAATTCACAGAAAACAAAGCTCGGTCGATACGATCTGAAATTAAAATTAAAGTACCTTCCGGCGGATGGTGAGGAGAGGCTTGCCGGCGGCGTCCATGAGGACGATCTCGGCTCTGTTTGCAGCGACGTAGTTATCGACACGGTAGACGAGGTCTCCGCTGCCGTCGAACACCGTGAATCCCTTGCAGTTCAACAGCAACGACTTCTTCCACACCGTCAGCGCCTGCACAGCTTCGCCGCCATCGCCTCCTGTTGCCGGTGGCACGTCCCAGCTGGCACCGGCGCTGCCGTCGTCGGATTGACCGCTCTCCTTCTCCGTACGGAACATTGCATTCGGGAATATCTTGGCCATCGTGGTGATGATCAAGACCCGGAGAGAAGGCTAAATGGAAATGTGGAATTAATATGTAGTAAAGCCGGTGAATGTCGCTATCAGGCGGGCGGTTAATGGAAGGAGAGCAAGCAACCAGTTTCATATAAATATGGAGTTTCGATCAAAAAAATATAAATATGGAGGTGGGAATGTGTGAGGTGGCGGGGCCCACTTTTTTCAGTTGACGTCACCAAATAACATGCTTTCTTTTTGGGTCGGATTTTTCTACTCCCTAATCATACTTCCTCTTGTACTCCCTTGATTTAATTGGTTAGAAGGTATATTTAAGTTTTTTTAATATAATTTGGAAAGTCATCACCAAATCACTTCGTAGGAGAGTATAGAAGGGAGTATATTTAGGGAGTAGAAGATTTAATTTGTTTCTTATTTTATTTTATTTTTTATTTGAGAGATATGTATCTTCACTATAGGATGGAACCGCCCTTCAATATTCAACCTCTAGAAATATGTTAATATATATATATATAGGTCAACTAGATTATCTTCAATAATGATTATAGTAAACCGTTTTCATCGTCTAATCTTCTTGTTAATTGTGATGTTGAAATCTTTACATCATGATGGAAAATAACTACTCAATTACGTACATTGTTTTTTAATTGTGATACTTACGGTTGATTTCTTCATGTTTGGTGCTTCAAAATTAAGAAAGTCATGATTGTCGATAACAAGCACAATATTTTAGTTTCCCTAATGCCATTTCATTAGGACACATCAAAACTTAGTTTACAAGTAGTTAGGCATTTGTAGTTTTCCCTTTTGGGCTTGTTTCACTTTCCCCCTAAAATTCTTTTCTACCCAAAAACCACTTTTAATACTCTTGAAATACGTGCAACTCTCTTTACTTTTTACGTTTTTCAAGACACTAAAAATCACTTTATACCCAAAAACTCACTTTACACCTAACTCTCTCTACTTTTTACATTTATGGATTGTACAATTAGCCATTTACACTTTCTGAAGACGACTTTTCCCGATGAACGTAGTTTCAAATCCGGTGTTCGCACCGGATCAACCAAGATCGGAAAGTGATGGTATGCAAGTCGATAACGCGGCGGGTGGTCGTCCTCCGGGAGATCCACCAGACAAAAAAGGTTCTTGGAAGGATGTTGCGGTCGGAGGTGTGTACCAGACAAAGACATTGTTGAACGAAGAGTTCCTTGAGGGGAAAGTTAACGTTGCTTTTCCGGATGGGGAGGAAGGGGATCCAGCGGTCACCATTGTCGAGGATGTTATGGAGGCACTTGCTTCGGTGTGGAATTGGTCGGTGGTGGTCAAACTCTTGGGCCAACCCATCGCCTTCCACATTATGGAGAAAAAGATACGAGAAATGCGGAGAACAAATGTCCGGTTTCAGATCCTTGACTTGGAACATGGATGTTATTTGATCAGATTTGGAAGTGAGGATGATTATTTGGCAGCATTAACAGGAGGTCCTTGGACTGTCTTTGGACGGTGCCTTGCTGTTCGAAGCTGGTCACCGCAATTCCGTACATCGGATCCTATCAAATTGGCACCAATTTGGATTCGTCTGTTTGGGCTTCCGATAACATTATATGAAGAGAAGATATTGCTTAAGTTTGATGCGGGGATTGGTCGACCGATTAAGGTCGATTCGAAAACTTTGTTCACAAATAGGGGAAGGTTTGCGAGAATTTGTGTCGAAGTGGATCTCGAGCGACCATTAAAGGGCGCTATCAGTATCAACGGTGATCGATTCCTTATTGAATATGAGGGAATACCAACGATTTGCTTCAGATGTGGTAGATTCGGGCATGTCAAGAACAATTGTCCTTTTCGGCCTACAATCAGTTCTCCGACAAGTAATGTTGAGCAACCTATGGAGGGAGAACCGAGCCATCGTAATAACAAGAACAATGTGGAAGGTGATCAGATTCCGGCGTGTATTGAGGGTAGTGGCACCTACGGCGATTGGATGGTGGTAGCGAGAAAGCAAAAACCGGTGAGATTGAGAACGAAGCACGGTGAAGATCAACAAATTCCGACGAATGAAGGCAGCCAGAAGTCGGGTTCGAGGAATATTCCGGCCACAGGTGGAAAAGGAAAAGATAAAATTATTCCTGATTCTAGGAAACTTTCCTTGCCCACAAATCGATTTGGTGCGTTATAAATCGCTGAGAAGGAAAGTGTTGATTGTATGGGTACTAAATCAAGGGGACCGGAAAATTCGGAGAGCTCTAATAAGAAGGAAAGTGATAAAATCAAGGAAAAAGCTAAGGTTGTGGTTGAAGATAATATTGAGAAAATCGCAACAAAAATTACGGGGCCTACTTTTGAGGCTAATGGTGCCAATGCACAAAATCAAGTTGTTATAGAGGAGGAATTGCAATCAATAACCACCGGTCAACTTTTGTTCAATGCAGGGAAAGGAGTTGGGCCCAACAATGGAAAAGCCCATATGGTTAAACGAAAGCCCAAAATTGGTAGAGTTGAAGGAGTGTTTACTCCTAAGAATAAATCTCAAGATGGGCCTAATGGGTCAGATATTAACATTAGGGATGAGCCAAAGAAAAGGCAGCGAAATCAAGTTTACGTACCAGACACCTAATTTGCAAATTCTAATGCGCAGAAGAATGTGATCTTGCAATCGTTGAATCCAGATCCTGGGTTAGAATCCATGGATGGGGGCTTGGAATTTTCGGGTCATGATGTACATGGTAGGGATCCGGAATACGTTGTTGCAAGGGAGGTTGATGCTGGAGCTATACAGCATGGAGTTACACAACATTTTAATCCAACAGATGCATCAATTGATGATGACTCCACAATGGAGGAGAGCGATGCGGCTCGAGGGCCAAACTGATTTTTTGGTATTTGTGTTCTCTTCTAGTTATTCAGTCATGATGAATATCTTATATTGGAATTGTTTTGGTGCAGGAAAAAAAGGTTTTCGACGAGCTATTCGGTATATGATTAGAAGCCATAAAGTTGATATCTTGGCGATTTTTGAACCGAGAGTTTCAGGGGACACATCCCAAAGAATTTGTGATCCTATGTTGAGGAATGATTTTTCTAAGTGCTTTCGCGTGGAAGCCGAGGGCTATGCCGGTGGTATTTGGCTTTTGTGGAAAGAAAGTGGGATTAAACTTTGTATTATTCAGGAGAACAAGTCTTTCATTCACGCAGCTGTTGAAAATATGGGTAATCAATATCAGCTCTTTGTCATTTATGGACCACCCTCGGTCGGGAGAAGAGTTCCGTTTTGGAGGGACCTTAAGGCCGCGATCAGACGCACTACAGACCCAGTGATTATAGGAGGGGATTTCAATTGTATTATGTTTCAACATGAGAGGGACGGTGGTGCGGGGCACCTTCATGCTGATTCGAATGTGTTTAATGAGTGGAGTAATAGTTTGGGTTTAATTGATTTGGTGTTCTCGGGGCCGAGTTTCACATGGAGTCGGAGATTATCGGCTACGTCTGTTGTTTCAAAGAGGCTTGATAGGGTGTTCATGAATATCGATGGTCGAATTCAGTGGCCGGAGGCTCGTGTGCGACATCTTCCCAAATTCTCTTCGGATCATTGTCCCCTTTTATTGTCCCTTGACCCGGAGGTTAATATGAACAAGAAGAGGCGACCATTCCGTTTCGAGGCGGCCTGGTTGTCACATCCGGATTTTAATAGTTATGTAAAGCGAAGCTGGCGTGATGAGGTTGATACTCCTAGTGCGTTGGCTGCTTTGAAAGAGGAGCTGATTGTTTGGAATAAGAAAATTTTTGGCAATATACATATTCGGAAAAAGAACTTGTGTGAACACCCATGTAGTTGAATTTTTTTTTTCATTTCAACTACATAAGCTCATTTCAACTCTAACAAACGGACCCATTATAAATACTTTTCTATTGTTATCTTTTTCATCAATCAATCAATAAGAAAGAATTATCTTATTCCCAATACCCTAATTCTCTATCGCTCTATTCTCCTCTATCGTTCTTCTGACTTCTCTATCTATCAAATCTATCTTCTCCTTTTATCGTTCTACTGGTGCTTTCATCCCTGATCTATGCGTTTCCATGGCCAACAACAAGGAGGATCGAACGTTGTTCATCATAATTCATTGTGAATACTACCTAATCTCCGATCAAGTGTTGTATCAAGTATTTTCACAAATCGGAGACTTGGAAATCATTCAAAGAGTAGGTTATGAGTCTCAATTTTATTGGCAAATCCAATTTCAGACTCATGATTCCGCTCGCAAGGCGATTAAATCTCTCTAGGGAGGTGCTTATACGAAGGTTGTTGTCGCCTAGAATTGTTCTTTTATCCGACAGCCCCCCAACAGCCAATCACCACCAAGTCAACAAATGTCGCCGCGCCCCTTGATCGCACGGCTCCCACGCCAGTGACCCCCGCGACTGCGGCAACCCGGCCCGCACCCGCGGCCAATGTACCCGCACCCGCACCGCGGCCACTTACCCGACACCCGCAGCCAATACCCCCCGGCGCCCGTGGCCAGCACTCTGGCGCCGGCGGACAAGGCCCCAGCGCCCGCAGCCCCTAAGCCCGCGCCCGCGGCCTCCGTCCAACCACACCCGATGCCTGCGTCGCTTTCCTCGCCCACATCTAAACCGATTGTGCAGGAAGTTGCGCCGCCGCGCTTGAAGATGCAGGCACACCAATCAAGTCTGAAAATCTTTGGAGCTAAGCCAATTGACAACAATTTCAAAGAATGTATGGATGAATTAGTGGAACCCGAATTTCCAGCTTTTGACGGCGATATCTTCATGTATTGGGTTCAAAACCAATTTGCTTTTATGGTGCTGCATCAAGCAATGCTACATGTGCAATGGGACCCTGGTCGATTCAGCTCCAAGATCCGTTTCATGAGTCTCCTCCTGATTTTCGACTTGAGGACAAGTCGATTCTCAACGGGGGAGAATTGATACGCTATAATATTAGGATAATTAATATTGAATAATTAGTTTAAGAATATTGTTATTTCCTTTTATCTAGGATTTAGTTTTATATTTTAGTAAGATATGATTTCAGCATTATCTTTTCCGTATTAGCTAGATATGAGAGTTATTATAAATACTTTTCTATTGTTATCTTTTTCATCAATCAATCAATCAATCAGAAAGAATTATCTTATTCCCAAAATCCTAATTCTATCTCTCTCTATTCTCCTTTATCGTTCTTCTGACTTCTCTATCTATCAAATCTATCTTCTCCTTCTATCGTTCTATTGAATACTATTGTATCAATTGATTATCAACAATTGTTTTAAGAAATTGAGATCCTGTGATCCACAGATCGACCACTAAAAAAGAAAGAGATTCAAAGATCTTGTTAATATTGATATGTTAAAGCTAAGGTTATTAAGAAAGTCATCATTGTCGATAAAACAAGCACAATATTTGGATCAATATTGCTATTTTGTGCCCCAACGGGGAAGGCACATTAGGCTAAAAATCAAATCTAAATATTTTTGGTTATAAGGAGACAAGTCCAACTATCAAACTAGCTAGTAATAAGAGAGTGATTTATAAACTTATATATTAGACTTGTATTTCTCGATTTTTCGATCTGGAATTCATAATTGAACCCCAAAAATCACCCCTCACTTGTGAATCCCTTACAAGCCTAATCGATGGATCCACCCGATCCATAAGCCAAACCATCGGCTTTGATACCACATTTTACAAGGGGTACGTGTCCAACTGTCAAGCCCAACATATAAGTTGAATGGGGTTCTATCTTAAAACCAATTGACAATATAAAAATAACTCGTGAACTTATATACAAGATTTGTATCTCCTAATTTTTAAGTATGGGAATCACAATTAAACCCCCAACACTTTTCTAAATTATTGTCTTAAATCTATTAAAAAATAATTTGGTTATTTTGGCTAGATAGGATTATATTTTGATATGGGGAGGGTGTGTTAATGCAGATATTTGGTTATTTTGAGTGTGAATTTTACTTTCTCAAATCAAATAATAAACATATATGAGAATGTTGGTACTTTGTAATTAAACATACATGACCAATTCCGAATCCGACACGATTGACCTATAAATGTGATTTTTATTCAACTATTCAAATATTTTTTTAGAATATTTATATTTTTTTACATATTTTAATTATTATTTAATAATTTTATAAAAAAATAATAATGAAAATAATATTTAAAAAAGTGATACTATTGACTTGTTTTTCATTCCTAAACTACACGATAACCTATTCATATTCGACTCATTTTGACCTATGACCCGAATCCAATCAAACCGACCTAATTGAATAATCTACTATCGGTTATATATGGCAATTTCAACCAAAAGTTGCTCATCATTTATATGGAAGGCTGATTCGAAATTGCCCCGACCTAATGATTAAGAATGTCATCACCTATCAGGTAGACTGGTTAGGCTTGATGATCCTTTTAATTTTGTTAAGAAATATATGTCATTTAGTGCTATAATCTTATGGGCAAGGTGAGTTACGGAGTTTTTTTTTTATTATAATTTGCACATAATAACTTTTTCTATATATGCTACTTGTATTTATTCATTAACTACATACGAGAGAGTAATATTTTAACTTATTTATTGAATTTATTAATAGTTGTGTCAAAATTAAAATGGCAATCTTTAATGGAAGGAGTCACGGAGAATATAATACATTTGCAATATACCGTGCACCTTATGATGCATTTGGTTTACACCATTTAATGCATTATTTTAAATTAAATCCTGTGTTTAATGTAAAATAATGC
This sequence comes from Fallopia convolvulus, assembly GCA_964016875.1. Classification (NCBI taxonomy): domain Eukaryota; kingdom Viridiplantae; phylum Streptophyta; class Magnoliopsida; order Caryophyllales; family Polygonaceae; genus Fallopia; species Fallopia convolvulus. The sequence continues at coordinate 37,480,980 of OZ024722.1, forward strand.
ATTAAATTAAACATGTAAATAGACCTTTAGGTACTATCACATCTGCAAAATATCAAAATATTTGTGAAATTGTCCATATGACATAAAGATGATGGTTGTATGCATCATTTTCGACACACAGATTTTAGTATACCATATAAACTAAAATTTACCCCCTATTTAAATTATACAATTTAATACATTAAGTTGTATTAAATTGCATTAAATAAACATTAATGTGTAATATAGATTGTAGTTATGCACTAGGTGAACCCAGCTAACATCGGTAAGCTTTCACTATATTTAGTTAAATAACGTGCTCTAACTTTATAATACATATTACAGGAATTTGATTCCATAAACTTTTTTTGAAAAACACATTAATTATTATGTGCTTAAAATCAGTCAAATCGACATTGTTTCAAGCAACGTATACAATTGTTTCGAAAAATTAGATTCCAAGCACTTTGATCACTGTATAATACTATTATGCGTGGCAAACGAGTTGAGCGAACCTTTGTTACGATCGTGATTTTTATCATCTAAAACCACACAAATAAAATAAAATAAAATAATCTAATACTCCCTCCGTTTCAAAATAGTTGTTTATAGACAAAAATGCACATATATTAAGGGGAAAAAATTCTTCCAAAAATACCCCTATAAAGTGGTACTTTTTACTCCAAAAAGTTGCTTTGGAAAAAGTGTATGTTTAGTGTGGTGTAATTATTAAGGGTATAAATGGAAAAAATTATTATATAAACAACTATTGTGAAACAAGAAAAATTGTCTATATGGACAACTATTCTGAAACGGAGGGAGTAGTATATAGTGGTGGTGGAAGGAATCAAATTCGGAGTTAGGGCTTTTACATCTGTTAATTTGCAATACAAAACCCCAACCGTAGGATGGAGGGGAGAATGTAGAAAAGGAATATGGCCTCTGCTGAATTCCATTGGCTACAACTTGAAAGATGCTTCGACCTTTTACATGAAAGAATAATTGGGAACTAAGAACTTATGGAAGTTGAAATAGAAAACTAATAATCGATCGAAAATTATATTGGACAGTTTTTTTTCCCAAGTTTCGAATAGATTTATATTGTACGTTTTCTCAATTCAGCGTCGGTTGAGTTTGTAAACATATTTACATCTTCGGTATCTACTCTTGTGCTGTGTGAATTTCTGTTCACTTCGGGTGTTTCAAGGGTGCTAGTTAAGGGGAGCGTTTTATGGAGTCCAAGCGATGGAAGAAGGATCCTACATGTGGTTGTTCAGGTGCCAAGTTGAAGCAAGAGCGGGATAAAGGAGAAACCGATAGCCTAATCGAGTACTTGGACAAGTACTCGACCGGGTAGCCGATTCAAGGGAGTACCCGACCATGCGGATTCGTCAGAATGGCCTGCTTTGAAGATTAGAAGAACCCGACCGGGTTCAAGACCGGGTACCTGCCCGTATTTGTCATTCAGCACACTACCCGACCGGGTACTTGTCAGGGTAGTTGCACACGTGAGGATTTGACCAAAACCGACTTTGTTTATTTATTTTCGAGAATATTTTTAGTCTAATTTATCTATCTTTTTAGGTTTTGGTTCGGAGAACAAGTTTCATTATTGTAATTATCTCTTAGCCTCTCTTGAGAACCCTAGGTGGAGAATATTGGAGATTTCTCTTGGTTGACTCGAATTGAAGTTTGATTCACTTCTGAAGACAATTTATTTCATTCTACAAATTCGGTATGTTGTTTAACCAATTTGAAATAATTTATTTCCATTCCATGTCTAGCTAAATCTCTAATTCCAAGGACGGGTGAACCCAATGATGATGTAGGTCGATATGAATTGTGATATTTGGTTTATTGGAGATTTGAATGAAGTTTGATTCTTTCCTAGGATGCTTAATGACCTAATTGGCTTATAAGTGGGAATCCTATTATAATTTGAGACCGAGAGGAGATAATAATAATAGGAGATCAATTATTTGAATTTACAATTGTGTATTCTTGTTAGAACCCTAGGATTGAACTTGAGAGTTATTTGCACGAGAGTGACTTATTCTCTCTTGTGGAATTTCAATTGTTGTAGTTGATCAAGATTGAATAGATTCGATAGAGCGCGCGAGCGAATGTTGCTTTTATTTGTCCTTTGATCTCCGAACTTATAGGATCTAAATTAGACTTGTTGTGAGAGTAACTCCTAGTCCAGTTTAGATACATACACTCATCGTCTAATAAGAGATAGTGTTGTTTTTAGATAGTTGGGCCTTCAAATGACATTCATATTGAAATTCAAATCGATATCACTTAAGATCTACTGAAACATCATTGTGGGAATCCTAACATTGGAAGCTTTTCTCCATTGAAATTTCACTTGTTATTTTCAATACGAGTTGCAGTCAAAAATAATCATAAACTCTTTTATTTGTTTACTTTGGCTCGGTCTACTTGTTCGATTCATAATCGGTACTACATAGTCCATGTGTTAGACACATTTGCACTGCAACCAATCCCGTACACTTGCAGGGTAGGATTTGGCATATGAAGTTTTTGGTGCTATTGTCGGGGATCTTCTTATGCGAAGATCCTTGAGCACTAGTGCACTACACAACTGTGATTCTGAACTCGAACGCGCTTTTCACAAAAGAAGAAGAGAAAAAAGAGAAGCTAGAACCCAAGCAATGGATGGTGAGTAAGCAACCACACAACGACACCTGTTCTTGCAACAAAAAATAGAGCAACTAAAATTCCAACTCCAGCAACAACAACAACAGCTAAATGTGCAACCACTTATGACATTAGATGACTATGTATTGCCATGCCAATAAGGATTCACATCTGGTGTGGTCTGAACTCTAGTTTAGGCTATGAATTTTTAGCTAAAGCCATCTCGGGTTAATATGGTTCAGCAGAATCAGTTTGGAGGTCTACCTTCTGAGAATCCTCACCATTATCTAAACACTTTTCTGAAACTTATGGATACGGTGAAGATTCACGATGTCTTTGATGACGCGCTTTATTTGCACGCCTTCTCATTCTCTCTATGAGACAAGGCTAATGTAACACCCCATTTTTATACAGGGATATTACCGCCAGTGACCCTAAGATTAAACTCTCGAAGTCACCCAAGGCTTACAGTAATTATAGAACTTAACCAAAAACTTTAAAAATGCGAAAGATACATATATATATAAACGATGAAGAAGTCGAATACGATAGTTGAATAAACATGAACAGATAAAAAATTGAAATGGAAAGGGTCCCACAAGTCGGAACCTGGACCCTCAAAAATTTTCTAACTTTTTCCAAGCTAACCATCTTCACTCTAGCTGCTCCTCAAGCTTGCTCCTCGTGATCCTCGATGCAGAACTCCACTCCTGATGTGTCACGATGAGAAATGCAATGGACATCAACCGACCATGCAAGGAAAATAAATGGTCTGTTAGTCTTGTGACAGACTAAGCAAATGGGGTTTTGGAAGGTGGTTCGGTTTTTAGGAAGGGACGAGTTGGTATGTCGGGCACCAAATGAAAGTCGGTCCCATCCTCGGACCTCGGACCTCCTATGAAAACTATAATTTGAAGAAAAGAGTGAGAACGTCACCCAAGGGTGAGTCACGGTTAGAAAGAAAGATTTACTTATGTTGGGAACTTGGGTTTCACACATTTAGTCAGGTGAGTGATTAAACCTCTCGTTGATCACGTTTCCCTCTACCAACCTCACCCCATACGTGTTGTGCGAATTCAGATTGGAGCCAAAGAATTACGGAATCCGAGAGTAAGGATGGCATTCTATTCTGTACTAGCCTTCCTGTCATTTTAATTGTCGGCAACATGCGCCTATTTAATCTCTACCAATTTTTAAGGATCACAATATCGTTCCACTTGGAATTAACCATACTTTTTAAGTAAGACAGAATGTGGGTTACGGCCCCAAGGAAATACTCAAAAGATAGAATGTGGGTTACGGCCCCACGAAAATACTCAAATGTTGGGTTGCAAGCCCAGACTAGCACGAGCTACGTGCCATTACCCCTCATCGAGCGAGCAGGTTTTGACCATGGTCTTAAAGGTAGAGCATCGGCTCAAGATTAAAGTCGAATGAATCAACGCGTATAACATAAAGTACGCACATACAAGCCTACTCATCTAGACACACATATCACAAGGTAACGGCCCTACAGTCCATCTAGCTTAACCTAAGTACGACTAGAAATAACGTCATTAAATCTAGAATAATATAAATCATAGATTCATTTTATTTCATACAAGAGTTCCCAACATAGTCATAAAACAATTTAAAACACATGAAAACATATAACGATATGTAACATGTTTGATAAAACGAGTGATGCATAAACGATTTTACTGACCTAGACTTGTTCATGTTTCAATCAACCATAAAATAAATTGTCGTCAATTTATTTTGTTCGTTCGATGACGTTGATTTTCAAGGAATCACAACGATTAAAGTTTATAAAAATTATAAACTTTACACATTATATTAATATAACCTATTGTTTTCATTATACAATATTCACCTATTCTTATCTTTGATGAAACTCGAAATAAACCAGCGCTAGAAGACAAGAAACGAGATTACTTTTATTCGATTGTGCAAACACTTGCTTTTTATTTATACTTTTGGCACGAGGTTACCCTAGATCCCTTTTTAGAGGATTCGAGATCTCGATCTAACATGGTTCGAGATCTCCTAGTTACAACGAAGTTCTATCACCAACAGAATATTAGTGAGCTCTAGTAGCGAGGTCGAGGAGCTGATGCAGCACGTGGTGATTGTAGCCTGCGAGGTGATATAGCGAAATCTTTGATCGGGACGAAGACTCTTTGGGTGACTTGAAGTCTTTTTGTGGACCTTCACTTGGTTGTAGCGTGGTCTTTAACGATGAATCAATCACGTCGATCTTCAACGAGCAAGATAGTTCTTGAGTTCAAGATGTTTTTCGACCCCCTCCTACCTACGAGGTTCTCCTATATTTACAGAGGTTTGAGGAATCGGGTTTTGATGTCTTCTCGATGTGGGATGCCTGAGATCAAGCTCTTTGATTGGTTGTATGTGAGGCAGTTGTTCATTGGTTAAGGAGACGTTGGTCGCTGAGTGGCTGAATGGGGCGGGTATGTCAGCTTTTGGACAACAAGGTTTAGGTCTCGTGACCGAGGTCTTGAGGCCTCGCAAGGGCATGGATTTGCCGTTTTTTAGGAGGGGTACGACAATGTCCCTTGAGTTTAACCCCGGGAATCCTGCCGAATCCTGTTATTCCTCGTACCCCGGTCCCACCTCTTATTCTGCTATTTTGCGCACCATCACAACCCCATGATTTTGGGGTCTCGTCCCGAGGATCGCAGGTCATATATGTGCGGCATCCGATTCCCTGCGCCCATGGTGCGAGGTCTTAGTTTCAGGGTCACGGGTGGCGAGGTTAGAGGTTTGGTGATCTCTTTTGCGAGGTTCTCTTTTGCTAGGATCTCTTTTGCGAGGCCGAACACTTGGGTTTTTCTCTTGTTATGTGTTTGACGATTCCTGGGCCTATTCTCTCTTATTTCATTAATGGGCGTCCTAAAAGATATTAGGCTTATTAAGCTTTTTCCGATTCGGGTAAGGCCCAGGTTCGCGCTTTATAAAGCGCCCTTTCACGTTCCTTCCTTCTTCATTCCTCATCTTCTTTTCCGAGCGTTTTTCACTTTCTCTCTCTTTCGTTTTTGCGATTTCCGGCGAGCAGACGAAGCGTCTTCAATGGTTTTCAGGCCCGCAACCGCCTACTTCACGCCAACTTCCGACAAGTAAGTGCTCGATTCTCTCTTTTGTGTGTGTTCGGCGTTTTTTCCTTTCTTTCATCGTTTCGTGCCCTAGTGGGCGACGGTGGTTCTCTGGCGTTTCGCACTGGTGTCACGACGGCGAAACGGAGGGGGCGAGGTTGGTGGTTCAGCGATGCTCTCGAGTCTTTCGACGCGTCAGCCGACGGTTGAGTTCCTTCGCCGCCCCCATTTTCGAATTTCGAATTTCTTGGAAAGTCAAACGTCTCGCCGTTTGATTGATGGGACATCTGGACTTCCAACCGCTGTCTTCCATTCTTTGTATTCTACTTTTGGCGCTTCGTATTCCCCTTAGGCTGTCCTATCTGTCAGAGTAGCCCTAGGATGCTAAGCATCGTCCCCCTTGTACTATCACCTCGCGCTTTCTTTCTTTTGTGGCTTTGTTCGACATCTCAAAACCTCTTCTTTTCCAGGTGTTCGCCTTTCGTGACCTGGACGTCATTCTTTCATGCCTAGAGGGACTTCTCCGGGCCCCCCAGCAGGCTTCGTTTTCAAGTTTCAGGAGAGGTTTTACGAAGAATCTTCTGGGACCGTAGGGAGTGTCGAGACCAGCGATTCTCAGAACCCGAGGTCCCTCTCGCTCGTCTTTAGCGACCTTTCTTCTTGCGACTCCGATATCTCTGTTAGTTCGTGCTTCCCCCGACTACACACGTCTTCTGAGGTTAAAATGGCTTCGTCTTCGATTTCTGATGAGGAGGTTGCTGGGTCTGCTGCGAGGTCGTTTGACTCCAACGACCAGGCGAGCTTTTTCGTGGAGCATATTATCGAATCCGTGTCAAGTATCCCCCCAATTCTCGAGGAGCGAATACTTGTTTTGGACAAAATTTTGATTAAAAAATCCCTGTCCTGAATCGGGGCACGATCGAATTCAAAGGAAAACAAGAACTATGAGAGAGTTTGAATTTACTGAATATCGAGGGCTAAAATCCTCTCTTTCGATTAACTTTTTCGGTTACAAGCGACTATGCCTACAAAATTGTCAAATTCTACCTATTAACACCCTCGTTTCAACAGTTACTTTCTATCTCCCACAATTCTCGGATTTCTAGGGCATATCTCTTAACTACTACCCACTTCCCGCATAGGTCGGAGGTGAGAAGTGCCCCAGCCGTTATCTTCTGAACACGTGATGAGGTATTTTCGGTGGTCGTTTATACCTATCAAAGAAACCTTAGCTTAACCAACTCAATAGAGCGGTAAGTAAGGGTCGATCCCACAGAGACTCTTGTATTTGTGTTATTACTTGTATGACAAGTAACCAAAGGGGGGTTTGTAATTGTAAATTCTAAACTATTATGAAAAAATAAAACTAACTATGAATGCAAAGATGATTTAAATCAAATAGGAAACAAGCGTGTTCAACTAGTTAAATCCATCATGATATTGCTTTGTTGATCATTGATTCTCTTAATTCTCTTCTCACTTGAATAATCTATTGTGGATTATGACCCTATTAAGGATTAAAGCCCGAACTTCAGATTTAGTTGATAGAACTACCAGTCTAACAACCCTAATCATCTAACAACCTAGAAGACCTTCTAGATTCAATTAAACAATAGCATAACGATTCAAGTTATCAATAGAAACAAACACTTAGAGCAACCAGACATCTATGTGACTTGTGAATTTATTCCCTTCTTTAATCAACTTGTCCAACCGGTACTAAATTGATTAAAGTCTACTCTTGATCAAATTAACTCCGACCGGTAATTAATCAGATTTAGTTATAACTAGAAATTCAATTAGGTGATCAATCTAATAAAACCCTAGTTTAGATTCAATTAAGCACAGGGAATAAAATCTATTCAAGTTTGTTGAGAATCAATCAAACCTCACAACTATATACAAATCATGACTTCAATAACTAGCCAAACACAAAGAAATTTAGCAATGCATAATTAAAATAAAATCAAACTTACAAAGGTTTCAAAGTCTGCCTCTAGAGAGAAAAACCCTAGCCTCCAAAGTTTGACAAAAGTTATGATAATATAAACTAACATAAAGTATTTATATGTCTTCTAAAAAAATCCCTCAAACATTATATCTTAGGCATTCTACTCGGCCAAAATACATGCCCATAAACCCAAATATCAAAGCCCAAAACCAAAAGCTTGGCCCATTGCATCTCCCCGTAAAAATCCAGATTGCGCGGTTTGACATAATTGCGCGGCCGCGCTTTCTTGCTTCCTGCCGCAATTGCCTTTCAGCTGGGATTGCTCGGCCAGATTGCTCGGCTTACCATCCCGAGCACTTGATTCTTGTCTTGGCTCTTCTTTCTTCTTCAATCTTCACCCTAGCACTCCTTTAGCTCTCTTCTAGCTTGTCCACCACCGCCATGGTCAATCTACACCTCGCCCCGCTGTTGCTCCTAAACCTAAAAACCTGCAAAACCGAGCAAACCAGCTCATAATACCCGACATCACAAAAACCTAAAAACTACATAAAAACCAACCTAAAACTAACTAAAACATATATAAAACATGCATCTAAACTACTCCTATATGCAAGCTATCAAATTCCCCCATGCTTAACCCTTGCTTGTCCTCAAGCAAGACATAAATCCAAATCACTCCATAAAAATGCAATCATACATCCATCTCAAGTCAAACAAGCATTTCACATATAATTACAAACCCAACCAAGACTTCCTAACATGCATTATGATAAGCAACAAGTAAAGACCATCCATTCATTCTAGACCTCACCAAGGCAAATTGTGTTTGCACTCAACGCTCAAGTGTTTAAGGGTACGTGTTTCACTCAAAATCAACCATGAAAACTAGACTACCATATGCTTGCATCGGAGTTCTAAATCTCCACCACTGGGGATCAAATACATAACAAAAATCAAGAGGTCTTTTTAAGGCTTGTAATGGGGCCAAGTTAAAGAGAAATTAGGAAGGGATTATATTTGGTCTTGTGGTGCTAAATCCGGGATAAAGAACTAATCCTAAACCCAAACTTCAACACACTTTTCATCTCATCTTTTCCAAACTTTCTTTTCCAACTCCATAACCACAATTAAACTCATTGTTTCTTTCTTCACTTTTTTTTCTTCTTGCCTCTTCTTCAACTCTTTCTTTTACACTTATGAAGATTACTAACACTTGTATTCAACTTTTTCTTTTCATCTTCATTTTTTTTCACTTACACACAAGAGTTGTTTCCTCTTTTCCTCCTTTTCTTCCAACTTCCCCCATACTCATATATAACCCACACAAAACAAACATAACCTAAAGTCCTAAATTCCGGATTATGGGTCAAGCTTATTAGGCTAGGGAAATTTTGTGGAGCTAATAAAAACAGGCTTAAAGCTCAAAAGAAATGAGAGTGTCAAGAACATGGATCTTGTAGGGTATGCAGGGAAATAATAGGCTAATAAGAAACATTGCCTCAATCATTTTAATGTCATGCATTCAATCATATAAAGCAGTCTTGAAAAAGAGTCATAACGCAAGTTCTAGAGCTAGATAATCATGGTGATACACTCAAGAATGTAGAGAACAAATAATCATGAAAGGCCAAAAATATCACAAGGCAATTTGTTGTCTAGAACTTCAGAATGAATCAAATACTCAAGCTAAATACATGCTCCATCCTATAATCAAGGTAATCAATCAATGATCATGCTCATATCATATCAACTTCAGTAAATCATGCAAATCATGGGTTAGAACTTATACTTAGCTTAGAAAAACAAGAGGAATCAAACATTGGGGAAATAAGAACCTAAATGCAATATTTTTGTATTTTTTTCAAATTTTCTGATTTTTTTTTATTTTCATTTTCTAGATTTTAATCAATGCATGCAAAAATTTTAATTATGCAATCTAATGCAACTATATGCAATGCAAACAAGTAATTCCCTTCCCCCATGCTTAAAACATACTTTGTCCTCAAAGTGTAGTAAAAAGTAAAGGAAAGAGAAAAACTCACAAAAACCTAGTTGCCTGGCGGGTAGTAGGGCGGAAAATCTGATGGTGGTGGTTGTGGCTGGTACTCTGGAGGATACTCTGGCTGAGGTGGCTGGTACGGCGGAAACTGAGGATATGGCGGATTAGGGAAAGCATACTGAGGGTATGACTGGTGAGGTGGATAACCCGCTGAACTCCATCCATCAAGTCTAGTGTTGAGCAGTCTGAACTGCTCATCCTGGCGAGCCTGAAAAGCAGCAAGCTGCTGATCCTGATGAGTCTGAAAAGTAGTGAACCTCTGATCCACATAACCCCTCATACTCTAAAAGCTCTGATCGATGTGAGACGACATATCATTGTATCGCTGCGTGTTGTCCAGCTGCATCTGTCTCATCATCTCCATCATCTGATTGTATTGAGCTTCAGAATAGTGTACTCCACTCCCCGAAGGTAAAGATGGATCAAATTGCCTCTGTTGATCCTCTTCCTCAGACTCATCATCCTCATCAGTTTCTTCATCCTCAGCAAACTCTTCTTCTTCTTCAGACATAACAAAATATTCATCCATCTCCTCTTCATCAGACTCCTCTATAATAGCAACTGGAGCCTAAGAAAGCATACTTGAGATGGTCTGGAAGTTGCTTCAATTCTACCACCGGTGCCTGCACAATAGATGGTAAAAGCTTCTCGCTTGGCAAGGTTAGTGGTATGGGCTTTGAGCCCGGTGGCATAAGCGGACGCTCAAAGTGAGCATTCAACTCTGCCACCACTTCCTGCAGGTCAGTCTTTAAATCCAAATCTGAAGTATCATTCATAATAGCATTTTCCAAGGTGGATCTTAAAGCTTCAGATTCGTGCATATTGAAAAATTCTTGAGCAAGTGGCTCTACCACATCAATTAAGCATAACGAGGAATCTTCGGGAGGGTATTTCATTGCATCATAAATATTATACTCTACCCTTTCCCCGTCGAATTCCATAGTTAGAGAACCACTACAGACATCAATCTTAGTTTTAGCTGTTTTCAAAAAAGGTCTACCTAGCAAAAGAGGTGCAACATGCTTATCATGGTCCATATCTAAAACATACAAATCAGTAGGGAATATCAGATTATCAACCATCACAAGCACATCTTCAACTATTCCTCTAGGGTAAGCATTTGATCTATCAACTAACTGTATAACAACACCAGTTTCTTGCAAAGGACCCAATTCAAGCATTTTGTACACAGAGTAAGGCAAAACATTTATTGAAACACCTAGATCAAGCATAGCCTCATCAATTTTTGTTTCACCAATAATACAGGGAATAGTGAACATGTCAGGGTCACCACATTTCTGAGGCATACGCCTTTGAAACACAGCTGACACATGCTCACTCACAGAGATCTTCTGTTTCCCCTTTAACTTTTGAGTTCTCTTTATGGTGCACAATTCTTTCAAAAACTTAGCATATCTAGGAATGCTCTTAATCAGATTAATTAAAGGAATGTTTACCTCATATTTGCTGAACGTCTCGAACAATTCCTTGTCGTTCTCCAGCTTTCGGGTCTCTTTTAGTGCCTCTGGGAAGGGTGGAACAGGTGCATAAGACTTCAGAGGGGTTTCAAACGAATCCTCAACAGCGACCCGATTGCTCGGGTTATCTCCCAAATGCGCGGGCGCCCTTTCAGATGCCAAGCCGCGCATTCCTGACTGACTCGAGATTGCGCGGCTTGGCAAATACGCGACCGCGCTTTCTATCGTTGCGTCCCCGCGTAATCTCGACTGAGATGGCATTGCGCGGGGTGGCAATTGCTCAGTCGTGCTTTTTCCTCAGTTTCACCCTTGGCTTCTTCTGTCACTCCCCTTCTGATTGGTACGTGCCCGTCCCTGGGCTCTACTTGAAGCTCTCGCCCACTCCTCAAAGTAATAGCATTAACGTACTGTTTTGGATTGAGCTCGGTCTGAGACGGTAACTTACTTGAATCTCTAGCTTCCAGTTTGCCTACAGCGTTGGCAATTTGACTGACTTGAGTCTCTAGATTGTGGATGCTAGACTTGGTCTCTTGTTGAAATTGGCTCATTGAGCCTTGCATTGTAGTCATAGTCTGTGCAAGAGTCCGAATCATATCTTCAGTAGACATAGCATTCTGATTGGGCCCCTGAGGACGGGGTTGAAAGGGTAGACATAGCATATCTTCAGTAGTATAGTGGTAAGTATTCCCGCCTGTCACAAGGGTGACCCGGATTCGATCCCCGGCAACGGCGCCAAATTTGATGAGGTATTTTCGGTGGTCGTTTATACCTATCAAAGAAACCTTAGCTTAACCAACTCAATAGAGCGGTAAGTAAGGGTCGATCCCATAGAGACTCTTGTATTTATGTTATTACTTGTATGCTAAGTAACCAAAGGGGGGTTTGTAATTGTAAATTCTAAACTCTTATGCAAAAATAAAACTAACTATGAATGCAAAGATGATTTAAATCAAATAGGAAACAAGCGTGTTCAACTAGTTAAATCCATCATAATATTGCTTTGTTGATCATTGATTCTCTTAATTCTCTTCTCACTTGAATAATCTATTGTGGATTATGACCATATTAAGGATTAAAACCCGAACTTCAGATTTAGTTGATAGAACTAACAGTCTAACAACCCTAATCATCTAAGTGACTTGTGATTCTAGATTCAATTAAACAACAACATAACGATTCAAGTTATCAATAGAAACAAACACTTAGAGCAACCTAAACATCTAAGTGACTTGTGAATTTATTCCCTTCTTTAATCAACTTGTCCAACCGGTACTAAATTGATTAAAGTCTACTCTTGATCAAATTAACTCCGACCGGTAATTAATCAGATTCAATTATAACTAGAAATTCAATTAGGTGATCAATCTAATAAAACCCTAGTTTAGATTCAATTAAGCACAGGGAATAAAATCTATTCAAGTTTGTTGAGAATCAATCAAACCTCACAACTATATACAAATCATGACTTCAATAACTAGCCAAACTCAAAGAAATTTAGCAATGCATAATTAAAATAAAATCAAACTTACAAAGTCTGCCTCTAGAGGCAGACTTTGAAACCTTTGTAAGTTTGATTTTATTTTAATTATGCATTGCTAAATTTCTTTGTGTTTGGCTAGTTATTGAAGTCATGATTTGTATATAGTTGTGAGGTTTGATTGATTCTCAACAAACTTGAATAGATTTTATTCCCTGTGCTTAATTGAATCTAAACTAGGGTTTTATTAGATTGATCACCTAATTGAATTTCTAGTTATAATTGAATCTGATTAATTACCGGTCGGAGTTAATTTGATCAAGAGTAGACTTTAATCAATTTAGTACCGGTTGGACAAGTTGATTAAAGAAGGGAATAAATTCACAAGTCACTTAGATGTTTAGGTTGCTCTAAGTGTTTGTTTCTATTGATAACTTGAATCGTTATGTTGTTGTTTAATTGAATCTAGAATCACAAGTCACTTAGATGATTAGGGTTGTTAGACTGGTAGTTCTATCAACTAAATCTGAAGTTCGGGTTTTAATCCTTAGTAGGGTCATAATCCACAATAGATTATTCAAGTGAGAAGAGAATAAAGAGAATCGATGATCAACAAAGCAATATCATGATGGATTTAACTAGTTGAACACGTTTGTCTCTCATATATTTAAACCATCCTTGCATTCATATTTATTTCTATTTTTGCATAGTAGTTTAGATAATCATTGATAAAAAAAAAACCCTTTTTGGTTACTTGGCATACAAGTAATAACACAAATACAAGAGTCTCTGTGGGATCGACCCTTGCTTACCGCTCTACTGAGTTGGTTAAGTTAGGTTTCTTTGATAGGTATTAAGCGACCACTGAAAATACCTCATCATGACACGCGGCTTGTACCCGTCCGTCCGATCATCCTCGGGAGCTTGAAGAGTCACGTCACTCAGGCTTTAAATGTTCTAGCCCAGACCTCTTCGGAGATACGCGCTGATCCTTTCCTACTTCTTTGCCTCATCATCTTCTTCGCTTCTACTTCCAGTTCTTGCCCCATTTCTCTGTTGCTCGTTCCCCATGTCCAACACCGATGCTAAGAGTATGGGTTTCGAATCCTCCCATGTTCTCGAACCCATGATTGTCGCCCCTGCTCTCTCTCTTCAAACGAAGTAGAAACGATAATCCAAAACCATGGCTTTCCATCTGGCACCAACTTCTACACCCCTACGTGCGAGGCCGTTGATTGGGTCAAGGTGTAATATCCGCTAAAATTCTAAATAAAATAAAACGGATATTTATCCCAATAAATTTTTTTTCTCTAAAGTAGGGAATTTAATAATCCTTATAATCTCATATTAAATTATAAGGAGGTTGTAAAAGTTTATTACAATAACAATTAAGAAGTTTATTAAATATATTAAGTAAATCGGATACTTAATTAAATATTTTTCTCTTAAATAGAGAGTTTAAATATTCTTATAATTTTCGTAATAAACTATAAAAATGTTATAAAAGTTTATCAAAGTGACAAATGAAAAATAAAAATAAATATGGTTCATATTAATTTCGAATTTTTGTTTAATGACATATTACAAGTAAGTAAAAATAAAAGGAGGGGCAAAATAAAAAGGTGTCAACAGGGAGACTCGAACCCGAGACCTCTTGCACCTTTCACAAACTCAAACACACTCAATTCCGCTAGGCTAACTCAATTTCATCTACCCAAATTACAACTCTTTTAAATTTATATCAACTTAGTTTTCTTCTTCCCCAATTGCCCAAATCAATTGTCTGATTGATTTGACGTAAACTCTAGCCCATTGTTTCCACCCATTGTTTCCACCTCCTTGCTTGCAAGACCATCCTAATGGCATCATCTAGCTTACATCATCATCAACAAACACAACCATGACCAATCACCATCAATCTACCCTCCTCCCATTGGTGAAATTCCATTGCCATGGATCACCAATTTGGCCTCTCTTGCCTATTTAAAGGGCTGATTTCCTTACTAGAATTCACACAAGCAAATTCCTCTACTTCTTCTTCATAATCTCGTTCATATTCAAGTCCAAAAATCCCCAAATTCAATTTTTTCCAAATCTGATTTTTTTCTAGAAAAATCCCCAAAATTCATCTTCTCCTTCCCCTTTGGCCACCGGATCATCGCCGGACCACTAGGCGGACCGCCTCCACCTCGCGCGCGCCACCTGCCTTCGCCGGAGCTCCTCCACCGCTGGTTGCTGCTCGCGAGTCCGTCGTCGTTTTCCTGTCTCTGGTTCTGGTTTAGTTCTACGTAAGAGAACAAAAAGGAAGAATGAGTTTTGGGCTCTTTTAGGCATTTTGGGCTATTTTGTTGGGCTGAAGTCAGGCCCAAATGTTTTTAATTACTCCATCAGATTTTTGCTAAGGGAAAAAGGAGAAGGAGTAGCCCAATTTCATCTCACCTCGAAATCCGTGCCCCTTTCCGCTCTCGTTTTCGCTCGGTATAATTCCCAACTCGTATTTTAATTTTTATCTTTTATAATATAATTTTACATAGATATTAATTATTTAAATAAATAGAATCAATATCATAAGTGGATTATTAAAATAGGAATTAATTTTGGTAAGTCATTAAATAAATTCCAATAAATCATAAGAATAATATTTGAAGCGTATTTGGTTTAAATATTGGAAAAGTATTAACTTAGGCATATTCCTCTTTATTATAAAAGAAATAATATGTTTACCTTATTAGGAGCTTATTGTATTGAATAAAAGAAAATATGAGCTTGAGATCTTGTTAGTTGAGGAAAAAGGATTAAATCTAATAAATATATTAAGTGAGATATTGATAGTTGGAAATATTATTCTAACCAATAGATAAAGTATTTATAATTTCTTATATCATAATAAAATTTCAAGACAAGGTAATTGTAAATAATGTGTAAGAGCCCTTATAAAAGTATTGTTATAAAATCATTAGCATATAGATTATAGTTTTATATTAAATATTACCTTTATAAAGAAATAATATTTTCCAAGTTATAATGTTGCATGTCTTAAACTATAGAGAATATCATGTTATATGAATTTAATTATAATAATGATAGATATATTAAATAAATTCATTACTTAATAAAATATAAAGTTAGCATATCTCTAAGGGTAAAAGTTACTACAAGATATAAGCTTTTATTATAATATGATAAATGTGACTATAAAGTGATCTATGTTATTATATGGTTTTAGTTATAATATAAGGTAGTAATGATAAAATACTTATAACTATTCTAAATAATGATAGAGAGTTCTTATAAAACTATTGTCACAAAAGTGGTAGCCATGGACATAATTGATATCAAATATTGGTTTTTATAAAAGAATAATGTTAATAATAGTCATATAACTAAAGTCATCATTTAAGGAAAATAATAGTTTAATATACCTCCAAGTGTAGGGATTTAATACAAGACATAAGTTCTAAATTAAATATAAGAATTATGATCTTATATTGATTTTTATGATATTATGAGGATTGCTTGCATGAAAAGAAATAATTAAGATATGGAAAAAATATTATTTTATAACCTAAAATATTATAATAATGGACTATAAGTATGAAGTAGAATATTTATATGCCATGATTGTCTTTATAAGCCATGACTGTATTTTTTTAGCCATGATCATATAGTATAAGCTATGATCATAGATATTTTATAAGCCATATAATGTGAAAAGAACTATAGGAATAAAATAAATAAGATTAATTTAATATATGTTAATTTTAGGAAGTTACCTTATAAAGGAAATAGAAAGTCCTAATTATGGAAACTTCCAAGAAAATAGATTATAAGTCTATTAGCTTTATTTAATGTGAATTATATAATTAAATAAAATTCTATTAAGAGAATATTATTAACAAAGTATTCTTGGTGGGGGAAATAATATTCTAAGTTCACTAAGGAATAATTGGAAATTAAAAGTAATATTTTAATTAAGATAAGTATGTAAAAAGGTTAAAGTAGATTCCTTAAAGTTTAATAAGAATTGTACATTTTAAAAGAAAAATACCTTTTAGATAAAGTATGATATTTTATGAAATTATACTTGCTTAAATTATATTAAAGGAATTAGTAAGTGAAGTTAAAAAGGATTATTTTAATAATATTGAATAAAGATTTCTATGGAATAACAAGGATATTACAAAGCCAAAATAATAATAAAGGAATATTATTATTTTAAGAAAATTAACTTTCTAAATTATTATCTTAATAATTTAGAATTCCAACTCTCTTATAAAATATTATAAGAGGCAATCCAAACTTTAGGAGGAAATTATGATTAAAGCTCGCTCGTAAATTCCGTGTCGATAGGTCGGGATTCTCGCTCGGAGTCGTGAATCACATAGTTCCGTCAAAGCTCGATTGTTAGAACTCGCAAAAGCTAAGGCAAGTGGAATTTCCCCTTGTGACCTTTATATTTCATTTCCGTAAAACTCTCGATGTTGGGAACGACTTGTGTGCTAAGTAACGAATGAACCTAGGAAATATCGATTGCTAGATATAACGACCATTGTTAGTATAATTCGCTATTATTATTTGATAGGACTATTTATGCTAGTATGGTTGTTGGCCTTGATTGTTATGGTCTCGTTCAGAGATCAACGTCGAACGAACTAGTGAGGGGCGCGGAATAGCCGACGCCTCTATATAACCCTACTAAGTCGTAAGTGCCTACGTGTTTGAAGTACGACTTTCGGGATCATGATCCCATCCGCTCCGATTGCAAGTAGGGATGAGCGCACTCTAGCTAAGTGTCGGGAAACTGAGTTTTTCCCTTGGTAGATCGGGCCATCCGAGTCCCACCTCTTTCTATTAAAAATCATTAACGAAATCGAATACCTTTCGTCACTATACAAGATAAGTGCCCAATGCACATTTAAGATACCAAAACCGGACCGGTCTCAAATGATCGATCCGGCTCTCGGTCCGCTCAGGGCGCGAGAGGTTTTTAACTTGTATGAATTAACAACGCTCCCAACATACTTTCGATTCCTAAAGAAGTCTACAATCTAGTAGTTCTTCTCTCGTTTATCGAGCTATCTCCGCTCGAGATATGCTTTTCTTCGAACCACTAAAGCCACACATAAATAAGCCCCATCGTAAACACAACCCCATTATCTCTTTCGATAAGAATTTAACGTTCCGAAACACCCTCGGGAAGTTCCATTCCCGCTTGCTTAGTCTCTTAGACTAATTCTTCTTTTCCGCATATTTGCCTGGCATTCTATCGCCCCTTGCGAATTATGTCAGAATCCAGGAACCCTAGCAAGGCGTAAGGTGAAGCGAAGTGAAGGAAGGTCAAGAACTCTCAAGATGTATTTTTCAGTTCGTTTTGGTGTTAGTTTCACTTTGTTTCAAGAACAAGATGGTTTTGTTATTTGATTTTCAAGAATTTTAAGTTTCGAAGACAATGTAAGACGTTTTGTAAGAACCAAGTCTCCTTCGGGAGCACCTTTTTCTACTTTATGAATTATGTTTATTTCCGCATTAATAACGTTCTATATCATTCTAAAAGCCTTGGGTGACTTGGGACGGTAAAGTCCGAGGTCACTGGCGGTAATACCCAATGTTGTAAAATAGGGGTGTTACAATTGTGGTATCAGAGCTAAACGTTTTGTTTTCAAACCCGAAAACTTTTAAAACCGAAAATATTCGAAAACCGAGAACTTTTAAACCCTAAGTTTTTCTTCCGCTATCCAAAACTTCCATTTATAGAAAATTTCCTTCTATATCCTTTAAGGAAACAAAAAAAATGTCAAACTTTCTAACTTAAACTTCTTAGCTAAGAAAATTTCTTAAAAATTTAAAAACTGTAATAATAAATACTTAGTTCTAGAACTACTATCCTTATAAACTTCCTTTATACCTTTTGAAGGACTTAAATAGTATAAGTGTTTCAACTTTTAAACCTGAAACATTTTCGTTAAAACTTTCTTGTAAACTTAACTCTTACCTTAGAAGAACTTATTAGTAAAATAGAAAACTCTTTCTAAGTGACATGTTCAAAAGAAAAATCCTAGACTCCTTAATAGGACCTAGAAAATGAAAAGTCTTAAATTTAATATTTTATGTCTAAACTTTATATCCGAGAATGCCTTAAAAGAACTTCTTCCATGTACTTTAAACAAAACTCTAAAGTTACTCATGGAAAGTCTAAAATCAAAACTCATATAACAGTAACTTATAAGTAGAAACTATAAGACAATAAGTTCCTAGAATCGGAATTATTTTATTTACAAAGTCTTATTCCAGAGTTCTAAAAACCAAGTTCTACTAAAGCGTTAATATACCGACTTCTTATCTACAAACTTTATTTGAATTAAGTGCACCAATTTTTCCTATAATCAAAGAATCACGACCCAACGAATTTTTCTTTAAATGATAATAGGAATTCCCCGAAACCCGAGATAGAAGCTATAATTAAAAAATCTTTAACCTCTCCTTCAAAGGTTAGAAGTACTTTACGTCATACATGAAATAGATTTTCTATACTTTAAAAGTTTGTCTTTTAATTTAAAGTCATATAAAGTGAGCTTTTAATAGAAACTTTAAAACTGTTATAATTCTTTAAGGATGTACATGTGTTTAAAATGAAAATTTCGTTTTCAAATTTCAAAACTTCCTTCCAATATCTTCGTCGCATAGAATCAAGGATATTCTATATAAACGCCTCTCTTCTCAACAGAAATGGTACTCACTAGAAGTCTAACCCGAATCAGGGATGAAGCCAAAAAGGCCGCTCAAGAGCTTGATGAGGCTTTCGCTCAATGGCCATTTTTGCCAAATGGATACCCCGAGGACAACCCCGAGCTAGCACTACAAGAAGAGATGCATGAAAATGCACTCGAGGTGAATCTCGAGAAAGAGAACCTTGAAGAAGCATACCCCGAGGGAGGAGTTAATAATTCACTTCACGGCCAATCAAGTCCGGAAATCACTGAGCAAGAATTCTCGGGATATCATCCATGGGGACACATGACGGAGACTCCACGCCACCAAATCACAAGTCAAGCTCCAATGACCTATCAAGTGGGTGGATGGGCTAACTGGACTCAGGGAGAGTCATCCCATCACCAAGCTAATTGTCAAACAAGAAGCCCATCTCCAATCAATAGCCTAAACCCGACGAGGATTCGTCAGCCAGATTGTGACGATCTCCTCCAACATAGGGGGGTAGGGTCGGAAGAAATAAGGTCCTACCAGAATGTGGATGTTCTTCCCCCTGAAGTCGTCTGTCCAAGACGAACCCATTACATGAACTATGACCTCTTACTCTCTTAGAGAGGCGCAAAGAAGGCTGGCTAAACAGACAAATGGCCGAACAAGACGAATTGTTCCAAGTCGAAGTCCGACTAAGCGAACTTCGCGCAAGGAGCGCGTATCGTCGCAGGCAGATTGAGCAGGCCAACTTAGTACTGGACAATGAGAGCGGGATTCTTGATGAGAATCTCTTTGGCGACCATTTCCTCGATAAGTATAGTTACCCCGACCGTCCCTAGGCTTTGTCTTAATTGTATTTTCTCGTTTAAAAGGAGTGAGCTAGTCCGCTCCTCTCGACTTTCGTTTTGTCTTTGAAAGGTCGAATCGTCATCGTTTCTTTTCCATCCCTAGTGTAATGGCTTTTTATATAAAGCCTTTGTAATCAGTTTCCATAAAAGTTCTAATAAAAATGTTCTCTCTTCTCTAAACTTGCGCATCATTTCTTGCCTATACTCGTAAGTTAACAAAAATAACTCTATCGTTCTACAAATATAGAATTACGGATATTCTATATGAATGTCGATCGTTAGCCATTTACAGAAAATGGTTGTAATAAAAACTAAGTTCATGCTCATTGGGAATTAGAAGAATTAATGCCACCTAAAGGTAACACTTATGTTCCCATAGAGCTAAACATACTAAGCCAGTGACTCGCGGGAAGATAGAAATTTCCAAAGAGGACACCAAGGAAGGCTTAGTCAGGATCTGACATGTCTCCATCTAGTCCGATCTTGAAACAGGTTATCGAGAGGTATGTGAGGGGACAAACAATGGTCTAATGATAAAGAAGTGGTCGAGAATTCTGACCAATGAAGAATATAATAAACGGATGTACCTACAAGTAGAAATGACTTGCTCAGTCAACATATGGAACCTTAGCAATTGACCCTTGTCAAGCGTTTAAACCAACCATAATAGGACTATCATGAATGAGAAAGCCACATCATGAACATTTTCCCCACCATTTTAACAAGTCGACCCGATGATAAGATAAAGTTAGAAAGGAAGTCGTCAAGACCAAGATATTTGGACCTGGTTTGTGAGTTCTCTAAGTTGCCCCAGTAGGCCTAATAGGTCATAAGGTTGCTTCATTACTAAGACAGTTTATGGACACATGTCCCGATTCGTCGCATTTGAAGTAGTTACCTAGGCCATCCTCGCTGTTATTATTTCCAACCGTTAATTCCGTTATTAGCTAGGTTGCCTAGTTCATTGCCTTTACTATAACCGTCTTCCGTTCCCTAAATTAGCGTATACTTTGGAACCAACCTTTTGAAGGTACTACAACAAAGCATTAACTTTTGCTTCAATAACTCGAGTGCCTACTCTATCCATTAATGGATGACAATTGTTGGAAATAATTTTTTGATTGTTATTTCAATGGTCAAACCAAAAGGAACCAACAATAGAATTCACCTGAATAGCATTCAAGTTCGGGCACGAATGATGGTTCAAAATCTTCCAAAGAAAGAACAAGGAAATCGTCGGGTAATGGACCCTAGTACGCCGATGTTGTTGGATGATAAGACAAAAGTTGCATTAAGAAGTCCAGCGATATAAATGATGCCAGAAGCAATCTTTTCTGTTCCACCAAAAGAAGCAAACAGAATTAGAACTGACCAAGCTGCAAATAGAATTGCAAATTGACGCCATATTCCACCTCAAGTAGATGAGTCTAGCTGTGCAAGGACACTAAAGACATTCACGTCGAAGAAGATGATGTCAATAAAGGAACAAAAAGTGGACCACAACTACTACTAGTTCTCCTACGTGGAAAGATTTAAGAAGTATTCTTTACACCGAAGAAAAAGGGGTGCATATTGTCGCTCTAGAAATCGGAAAGGAGTTAGCCAATAGCAAGAGAATTATAGTCAAGCAAAACACGCCATGCTATGTTAGGGAAAAAAAAGTTTAAGACTAAATGATGAATCATTCAAATCTTATTCTATGAGAGATGAGATAGTTGATGATCTCTTAGACCCTAAAGGTTAAAGGACTAAGTAGGTCGAGAAGAAGGCCGCGCAGTTTAACCAATTATTGCATTACGTATGATATGAAGTTTCCCCTTAAGCCCGAAAGTATCCCGTCATAAGTGGATAAGTTCAACCCCCCAAGCCATGGAGAAGTTCAACGATAGACGCAAGGAGCGAATAGAATAGCTTATCCTTCCTCGTGTAATCTAGATATGTCCAAACAAGGGTACTTGTGACATACGTCGTAGGATTGTCATTAGAATTTCAACCTCGGTTATAACCAAAGCATAGTTGAATAATTCCAATATTATTGTCAACTATCTTCTTTCGCAAAGTGTTATACTTTGAACTCTGCTATGCTATCATAGCCGTCTTTAAGATGTTCGTTGGTACTTTCTATACGGAATCACTGCTTCAAATGCTTAGTTTCGATTAATAGGTTACGTAAGTCAGTCCATCTTTTCCTTATGCGATTTACTCCTACCTCTGCTAGAAATCTTTTCATTTTTTCGTTGCATTGTCAAACTACAATAGTTAATATCATAAGTTTAAATAGCTAAACATTTTTCTAAGTATATGATTCACAGTGGCGAATAAGGATGAACTTCTATCTCCCATCTTGATCACATGGTTGAGGTAGAATTTCATGTCTTATTCATGTGAAGGCATATTAAGGGGTTATGTTGGAAATAGTTCCCCGATGCTGATCACATTGGTGGAATGAAACCACTTATTCCTTTGAATTTAACTTTGTTAAAGAAAACTACGTTCTTATAAGATTTAATACGCTTAATATAGAAGGACGCTCAAAACACTTCTCGATAGTATAATATATTCGAACACGACATTGTACAGATGGTTACTCCCTCTTGCAAGATAACCATCGCCTATCCCAATAGTAACTTCTTTAGAAACCGTAATTCGAGATTCTTCTTCTAAGGCATGGCCCTTACTTATTCAAACCTTGTTTTTATCTCGACAGTTATCGAATATCCATCTTAAAAGAATTCTTCCGCAATGACTCTATTCTAGAAGAATAGAATGGATTAGTCATTTTCGTACTCGCTTCCTAGAAGCACTTAAGTCCTTGTTTCATTTAGGATGAGCAATCCAACTTTTATACTGGGAAAGTCAACCTAGCATTTCCATGGGTTTGACTCAAGCTAATGAATAAAACCGCTTCATCGTCAGCCTACTTCGTTGACAAGTCTAAATTAGGATTTTTACAAGGAATAAAAATCATTTTAATTGGATTCATTAAACCACATAAGTTTAAATGTGGGAATCTTTCCAAGTAATACTAATTTAACGATTCCTTAATATACAATAGTAATTCTTCTACTTGTACAATCATCTTAACTAAAGAACGAATTGTTCTTTAAGGGGGTACTAAACCCTTTGTTGTTTCCTCACAGTTGTGAGTAGTAGTAGCTTTTCTTGCTAACCTTGTACCGCCCTAAGTCTTTCCTAGTTTCGGGGACGAAACTAATTTTAACAGGGTACTATTGCAATTTCCGCTAAAATTCTAAATAAAATAAAATGGATATTTATCCCAATAAAAAATTTTTCTCTCTAAAGTAGGGAATTTAATAATCCTTATAATCTCATATTAAATTATAAGGAGGTTGTAAAAGTTTATTACAACAACAATTAAGAATTTTATTAAATATATTAAGCAAATCGGATACTTAATTAAATATTTTTCTCTTAAATAGAGAGTTTAAATATTCTTATAATTTTCGTAATAAACTATAAAAATGTTATAAAAGTTTATCAAAGTGACAAGTGAAAAATAAAAATAAATATGGTTCATATTAATTTTGAATTTTTGTTTAATGACATATTACAAGCAAGTAAGAATAAAAGGAGGGGCAAAATAAAAAGGTGTCAAGAGGGAGACTCGAACCCGAGACCTCTTGCACCTTTCACAAACTCAAACACACTCAATTCCGCTAGGCTAATTCAATTTCATCTACCCAAATTACAACTCTTTTAAATTTATATCAACTTAGTCTTCTTCTTCCCCAATTGCCCAAATCAATTGTCTGATTGATTTGACGTAAACTCTAGCCCATTGTTTCCACTCATTGTTTCCACCTCCTTGCTTGCAAGACCATCCTAATGGCATCATCTAGCTTACATCATCATCAACAAACACAACCATGACGAATCACCATCAATCTACCCTCCTCCCATTGGTGAAATTCCATTACCACGGATCACCAATTTGGCCTCTCTTGCCTATTTAAAGGGCTGATTTCCTTACTAGAATTCACACAAGCAAATTCCTCTACTTCTTCTTCATAATCTCGTTCATATTCAAGTCCAAAAATCCCCAAATTCAATTTTTTCCAAATCTGATTTTTTTCTAGAAAAATCCCCAAAATTCCTCTTCTCCTTCCCATTTGGCCACCAGATCGTCGCCGGACCACCAGGCGGACCGCCTCCACCTCGCGCGCGCGCCACCTGCCTTCGCCGGAGCTCCTCCACCGCCGGTTGCTGCTCGCGAGTCCGTCGTCGTTTTCCTGTCTCTGGTTCTGGTTTGGTTCTACGTAAGAGAACAAAAAGGAAGAAGGAGTTTTGGGCTATTTTAGGCATTCTGGGCTATTTTGTTGGGCTGAAGTCAGGCCCAAATGTTTTTAATTACTCCATCAGATTTTTGCTAAGGGAAAAAGGAGGAGGAGTAGCCCAATTTCATCTCACCTCGAAATCCGTGCCCCTTTCCGCTCTCGTTTTCGCTCGGTATAATTCCCGACTCGTATTTTAATTTTTATCTTTTATAATATAATTTTACATAGATATTAATTATTTAAATAAATAGAATCAATATCATAAGTGGATTATTAAAATAGGAATTAATTTTGGTAAGTCATTAAATAAATTCCAATAAATCATAAGAATAATATTTGAAGCATATTTGGTTTAAATATTGGAAAAGTATTAACTTAGGCATATTCCTCTTTATTATAAAAGAAATAATATGTTTACCTTATTAGGAGCTTATTGTAATGAATAAAAGAAAATATGAGCTTGAGATCTTGTTAGTTGAGGAAAAAGGATTAAATCTAATAAATATATTAAGTGAGATCTTGATAGTTGGAAATATTATTCTAACCAATAGATAAAGTATTTATAATTTCTTATATCATAATAAAATTTCTAGACAAGGTAATTGTAAATAATGTGTAAGAGCCCTTATAAAAGTATTGTTATAAAATCATTAGCATATGGATTATAGTTTTATATTAAATATTACCTTTATAAAGAAATAATATTTTCCAAGTTATAATGTTGCATGTCTTAAACTATAGAGAATATCATGTTATATGAATTTAATTATAATAATGATAGATATATTAAATAAAGTCATTACTTAATAAAATATAAAGTTAGCATATCTCTAAGGGTAAAAGTTACTACAAGATATAAGCTTTTATTATAATATGATAAATGTGAATATAAAGTGATCTATGTTATTATATGGTTTTAGTTATAATATATGGTAGTAATGATAAAATACTTATAACTATTCTAAATAATGATAGAGAGTTCTTATAAAATTATTGTCACAAAAGTGGTAGCCATGGACTATAATTGATATCAAATATTGGTTTTTATAAAAGAATAATGTTAATAATAGTCATATAACTAAAGTCATCATTTAAGGAAAATAATAGTTTAATATACCACCAAGTGTAGGGATTTAATACAAGACATAAGTTCTTAATTAAATATAAGAATTATGATCTTATATTGATTTTTATGATATTATGAGGATTGCTTGCATGAAAAGAAATAATTAAGATATGGAAAAGATATTATTTTATAACCTAAAATATTATAATAATGGCCTATAAGTATGAAGTAGAATATTTATAAGCCATGATTGTCTTTATAAGCCATGATTGTATTTTTTAATATAGTATAAGCTATGATCATAGATATTTTATAAGCCATATAATGTGAAAAGAACTATACGAATAAAATAAATAAGATTAATTTAATATATGTTAATTTTAGGAAGTTACCTTATAAAGGAAATAGAAAGTCCTAATTATGGAAACTTCCAAGAAAATAGATTATAAGTCTATTAGCTTTATTTAATGTGAATTATATAATTAAATAAAATTCTATTAAGAGAATATTATTAACAAAGTATTCTTGGTGGGGGAAATAATATTCTAAGTTCACTAAGGAATAATTGGAAATTAAAAGTAATATTTTAATTAAGATAAGTATGCAAAAAGGTTAAAGTAGATTCCTTAAAGTTTAATAAGAATTGTACATTTTAAAAGAAAAATACCTTTTAGATAAAGTATGATATTTTATGAAATTATACTTGCTTAAACTATATTAAAGAAATTAGCAAGTGAAGTTAAAAAGGATTATTTTAATAATATTGAATAAAGATTTCTATGGAATAACAAGGATATTACAAAGCCAAAATAATAATAAAGGAATATTATTATTTTAAGAAAAATAACTTTCTAAATTATTATCTTAATAATTTAGAATTCCAACTCTCTTATAAAATATTATAAGTGGCAATCCAAACTTTAGGAGGAAATTATGATTAAAGCTCGCTCGTAAATTTCGTGTCGATAGGTCGGGATTCTCGTTCGGAGTCGTGAATCACATAGTTCCGTCAAAGCTCGATTGTTAGAACTCGCAAAAGCTAAGGCAAGTGGAATTTCCCCTTGTGACCTTTATATTTCATTTCCGTAAAATTCTCGATGTTGGGAACGACTTGTGTGCTAAGTAACGAATGAACCTAGGAAATATCGATTGCTAGATATAACGACCATTGTTAGTATAGTTCGCTATTATTATTTGATAGGACTATTTATGCTAGTATGGTTGTTGGCCTTGATTGTTATGGTCTCGTTCAGAGATCAACGTCGAACGAACTAGTGAGGGGCGCGGAATAGCCGACGCCTCTATATAACCCTACTAAGTCGTAAGTGCCTACGTGTTTGAAGTACGACTTTCGGGATCATGATCCCATCCGCTCCGATTGCAAGGAGGGATGAGCGCACTCTAGCTAAGTGCCGGGAAACTGAGTTTTTCCCTTGGTGGATCGGGCCATCCGAGTCCCACCTCTTTCTATTAAAAATCATTAACGAAATCGAATACGTTTCGTCACTATACAAGATAAGTGCCCAATGCACATTTAAGATACCAAAACCGGACCGGTCTCAAATGATCGATCCGGCTCTCGGTCCGCTCAAGGCGCGAGAGGTTTTTAACTTGTATGAATTAACAACGCTCCCAACATACTTTTGATTCCTAAAGAAGTCTACAATCTAGTAGTTCTTCTCTCGTTTATCGAGCTATCTCTGCTCGAGATATGCTTTTCTTCGAACCACTAAAGCCCCACATATATAAGCCCCATCGTAAACACAACCCCATTATCTCTTTCGATAAGAATTTAACGTTCCGAAACACCCTCGGGAAGTTCCATTCCCGCTTGCTTAGTCTCTTAGACTAATTCTTCTTTTCTGCATATTTGCCTGGCATTCTATCGCCCCTCGCGAATTATGTCAGAATCCAGGAACCCTAGCAAGGCGTAAGGTGAAGTGAAGTGAAGGAAGGTCAAGAACTCTCAAGATGTATTTTTCAGTTCGTTTTGGTGTTAGTTTCACTTTGTTTCAAGAACAAGATGGTTTTGTTATTTGATTTTCAAGAATTTTAAGTTTCGAAGACAATGTAAGACGTTTTGTAAGAACCAATTCTCCTTCGGGAGCACCTTTTTCTACTTTATGAATTATGTTTATTTCTGCATTAATAACGTTCTATATCATTCTAAAAGCCTTGGGTGACTTGGGACGGTAAAGTCCGAGGTCACTGGCGGTAATACCCAATGTTGTAAAATAGGGGTGTTACAATTGTGGTATCAGAGCTAAACGTTTTGTTTTCAAACCCGAAAACTTTTAAAACCGAAAATATTCGAAAACCGAGAACTTTTAAACCCTAAGTTTTTCTTCCGCTATCCAAAACTTCCATTTATAGAAAATTTCCTTCTATATCCTTTAAGGAAACAAAAAAAATGTCAAACTTTCTAACTTAAACTTCTTAGCTAAGAAAATTTCATAAAAATTTAAAAACTGTAATAATAAATACTTAGTTCTAGAACTACTATCCTTATAAACTTCCTTTATACCTTTTGAAGGACTTAAATAGTATAAGTGTTTCAACTTTTAAACTTGAAACATTTTCGTTAGAACTTTCTTGTAAACTTAACTCTTACCTTAGAAGAACTTATTAGTAAAATAGAAAGCTCTTTCTAAGTGACATGTTCAAAAGAAAAATCCTAGACTCCTTAATAGGACCTAGAAAATGAAAAGCGTCAATCTTCCCAAGCTGCTTCGGACCAATCCAAGATCGCTCAGCTCGAGGCCGAGAATAGGAAAATTCTTAAGGAGGCTGGCGAGATTGGAGCCTACTATTCGATGATGTCTAGGGTGGAGACAATCAAACAGTTCGCGGTTGGTCAACATTTGGACTGGGATCTGGACACTGAGATCGCGTCCTGCCATGATTGCTACCCTCCAGACCAGCCGGCTCCGGGTGATGAGCTTTTTGCATCTCTTGACGCGGAGGAAGAGGGCGGTGGTCGTGATCCGAGCACGGGCGTGACACCTGAGCAAGGCGATGGGCTTTCAAAGGATGTAGCGGAGCAGCTAAGGGGCACTCCTGTTAATGACGAAGATTAGGGTCGCGAGCCCTTGTAAAAGATTTCTGTTACGGTGTTTTTTTTGTTTTGTCTGAACAAACTGTTGCTAGTATGTATGGGCCGCGTAGGGGCCGTGAACAATATTTGTCCATTAAGTGGACGTCTCCTCTTCCTCAGGAAGAGGAAGTAGATAGTTTTGTTGCATGAGTATTTTCTTTCTTGCGTATTTTCGTTTGGTATTGTCCTTCCTCTGTGTGCAGGGTTTTTCAAGACGCATGGATGCTTCGGATTGAAGGCTTCAAGACGAGGACTCCTGCAGAAGTCTCTGGTCACGGGTGGCAGCTGCGCTTACTGAAAGAAGTTTCCAGGCAGGTGACGGATATCGCGTTGGAACTTGCGCTCGGGAAGTTCGGTCGATTAGAGACGTCTTTAGTCTAGGATTGGTTACCTCAATTGTTTGAACTTGTGCTCGATTGTATGATGTATTCTACATGATGATGAATAAAGTATACTTTTGATTTTCTAGTTCTATTTATGCAAAGAGGAAATAAATGTGATTAAGTGATGATGCACACAAATGTCATTCATTCAATGAAAAACCATAACATAGGAGTCACACAACAAAGAGTCTTCGCACGAATAAACTGATCACAAAGTGCTACGAAAAGGATGAACTTAAAGTAAAAGCAAGATAATGACTTTGGATAGATGACCTCGAGTGTCTTGAGTGTTTGGCGAAGAAACCTTCTGTAGGGGGCTCCAGAGAAGTTTACGCTCCGATAAAGGAAGACTTCCCTTAGAAGTGATACTTCTTCAAATGTATCGCATTCTAGCTTCTTGGGATGGCTTCTCCGTCTTTGGATTCTGTTTTGGACAAAAATTTGACTAACAAACCTTTGCCCTAGATTGGGACACAATCGAGATCAATGGGAATCACGAGTTTGAATGAGTATGCAATTCAAGAACGAAGAGAGGAAATTTGCTTCGGAAAGTCGATTGTTTCGTGTGATTATTGATATCCTTACATACATACATCATTCCTATATATATATGTCTACAATACAATGGTTATTTCTTTAATATCACGATCTCCGGATCTTTAGGGGCACACCTCACAACTAACTTCCCACTTCCCGCATATATCGGAGGCCTTGAGCGCTCTCTCCAGCGTCTTCTGAACAGTCTTCTTCATTTTCGTGATGGATGCTTTCTTCCTTCCATCGAATGATTCGAGATTTCTCCATTCCAAGATCTCCTCTCGTTTGGCACGGCTGACGACTTCTCTGTACATTCATGGGCTTGAATTATCAGATGGGCCAGTGGATTTTTGGGCCTAACAATACCCCATCCTGATCCAAATCTTTTAGGCGGGATTTGGATCGGATTTGCCGCTTGAGTGTAGGTAGCGTGTGACACGTGGTGGTTACCCGTCCGTTCGATCTCCCTCGAGAACTTGAAGAGTCCCATCACCCAAGCTTTAAATGCCTTGCTTCAGACCTCTTTAGAGATATGCGTCTTCTCTTTCGTGCTTCATTGCCTTCTTTACCTTCTCTCTAACTTTCGTCTTACTCCTTGGTTGTCAAACTCTATGGCCAACACCAATGTCAAAGATATGAATTTCAAGTCTTCTCACATTCTCGAACCTCACGAATGTCGCCCTTGTTCTCTTTCTCCCGATGAAGTGGAAACCCTAGTCCGGAGCCATGGATTCCCCTCCGACACCAACTTTTACACCCCTACATACGAGGCTGCTGACTGGGTCAAAGAGGGCTGGGTCTGCTTCCTGGAGTACCCCTTCACCCTGGGAGCCCTTTTCCCTTTTTCTCCCCTGATCCTAAACTTCTTAATGACGCTCAAAGCTTCCCCGGCGCAATTGATGCCGTCGGTATGGAAGATTTTTTACCAGATCAACAAACTCTGTCGGGGAGAGAAGATCGACTTCAGCTTACAAGACCTCCTATGTGCGTATCGAGTTTGTCCTCTCAGGGCTGGACGTTTCACCCTTAACGCACGAGATGCCAGGAACCCTCTGATCCCGAAATCGAAGGTCAATGATAAAGATTGGGCTTCGCGCTTCTTTTTCATAGACAAAGCCACGCCAGGGGAGATGTACCAAGCCACGTTCTTTGACTCCTGGACTACCAAAAGTAAGTACACTTTGCCCTAATTTCCTCAACCTCCAATTGTTTTCTCAAGCTGCTTCTTTTCCAATTTGCTGACTTTGAGGATTTCTCGTGCAGTTCCACCGAGTCTGGAGGCCTAAGACCTGGAGTCGGAAGCTTGCAGAAAGCTCTTTTCCCTCCCGGAGGCTAAGAGGACATACCGGAGGACTGCAGAACTAATGCTCGAGGGTGAATCTAGCAATAAGACAACGACAGTCACTGGGGATCTGAAGGACGATGAGGATGATGCGGGATCAGGGAACTCTGAGAAGACGATCGAAGATAATGTTCTGATATCTGGGAAATTGGCTGGCAAGGATTCGAGCCCAGTTAAAAGCCCTACCAGTATGTGCTTCTCTTTTTTACTCGTGAATACGACAGCGATTATTTTCTTGCATTCTGACGCTTGTCCTTCCAGAACCATCTCCGTCTCTGGGGAGAAGTTTTTCTGCTGCAGCTTTGATTCAGCGCAAGCTCTGCTCAAGCGACAAGAAACCTCCCTTGGACCCGAAGGTGAAGGTAGAGGATGTAGCAAAAGTGACCCCGACTAAGAGGTCAGCACCCGGCGCTACTGAAGTCATTGACCTAGACGAAAAAGGTCCCTCAAATTTGTGGCAAAAACTTCGGAGTGCCCATGGCTCGAAGAAACCTCGTTTGGAGGTCTCTCGCTCTATCCTGGTCAGGGATGCAGGCTAATGGATTTGGAAGGTTCGCTTTCCTCTATCCTTCCTTTTCTTTTATTATTATATGCGTACATATATATTTTTTTTACTGCGGCCCTACCATGTCTCGGTGCGTAGGCCCTACAAGGTGCTCTGTGGGTGGCAGACGCTGTTGACAGAGAAGAGCTGACCTTGAGAGAGCACCAAGCCTGGTGGGATGCCCAAAAGGCCGCGTTGGAGAAGGAGGTCAACCTAGTTGTTGAACGCCAAAAGACGGATGCGAGTAAGGTGGCAAAGCTCACCGAGATGGTCAAGCGTCAGTCTTCCCAAGCTGTGTCGGATCGATCCAAGATCGCTGAGCTCAAGGACAAGAACAAGAGAATCATGAAGGAGGCTAGCGAAATCGGGGCTTACTGTTCGATGATGTCTAGAGTGGAGACAATTAAACAGTTCGTGGCGGGCGAGCATTCGGACTGGGATCTGGATGCGGAGATCGCATCCTTCCACGATTGTTATCCTCCAGATCAACTGGCCCCTGGCGACGAGCTCCTAGCTTCTCTTGGCGTGGAGGAGGAAGACGGTGGTGTTGGTACGAGCACAGATGGGGTACTTGAGCAAGGTGATGGGCCTTTGGCGAATGCTGAGGAGCGGCTGGGAGGTGCTCCTGTCAACGATGAAGACTAGGGCCATGAGCCCTTGTAAAAGATTTCTTAAGATATTTTTTTGTGTTTCTGTTTGAACAAACTTCTGGTAACTCGTATGGGCCGCCTAGGGGCCATGAACAATGTTCGTCCTTTGTTTGGACGTTTCCTCTTCCTCAGGAAGGGAAAGTGAATAGTTTTTGGTGCATGCATGTTTTCCTTTTCTTGCGCGTTTTTGTTTGGTATTGTCCTTCCATTGTGTGCAGGAATTTTCAGGACGGATAGGTGCTTCGTACAGAAGGCTTCAAGACGAGGACTCCTGCAAAAGTCTCTTGTCACGGGTTGCAGTTGCGTTTACCGATGAAGTTTCCAGGCGTGTAACGAGTATCGCGTTGGGACTAGCGCTCGGGAAGGACGGTCGGTTAGAGACGTTTTTAGTCTAGGATTGGTTACCTCTGTTGCTTTAGTCTAGGATTGGTTACCTCTTGTTACTTTAGATTCGTATTTAATTGTATAAGGCATTCTATATGTAAATGAAATATACTTTCAACTTTCCAGTTCTATACATGCAAGAAGAGAGAATAAAGATAATCACGCAGAGATGTGTTAATGTCATTCATTCGATAAAAGCAAACCATAGCATAGAAATCACACAACAAAGAGTCTTCACATAAATAAGCTGAACACACCAAGAAAGATGAACTTAAAACGAAAGCAAGATAACAAATTGCGAACCGATGACCTCTAGTGTCTAGACTATCTGGTGCTGAGAGCCTTCTGCTGGGGACTCAGGGAGGTTTTGCTCCGATAAAAGGAGTTCTCCCTTAGAAGTGATACTTCTTCAAATGTAGTGCGTTCCAGCTCCCGCGGATGGGTTCTCCGTCCTTTGATTCTAGCTGGTAAGCGCCTTGCCCAACGACCCCTGTTATCTTATAGGGTCCTTCCCAAGTCGGGGCTAGTTTCCCCGATTTGGTTTCATGGGTGTTTTAAAAGACTCGTCGTAGTACCCAGTCACCGACCCGGAAAGTCCGAATCTTGACGTTCTGGTTATAGCTCCGGGTGACCTGCTGCTGGTGTCTTGCCAATCATAATCGGGCTTGGTCGCGAAGTTTGCCAGAGGTATCTAAATCAGCCGACAACTCCTACCGATTACAATCTTCAGTCACGAAGCTGGTACGAGCGGTTGGGATGAGAATTTCAGCGGGAATGACCGCTTCACACCCGTGTGTTAAGGAGAAAGGAGACTGACCAGTCGCGACCTTCGGCATTGTGCGATCAGCCCAAAGAGCGTACGGGAGCTCATCAGCCCAGTTTCCTTTGGCCTTCGCGAGCCTCTTCTTCAAGTTATTTATGATCACTTTGTTACTAGCCTCGGCTTGTCCATTTGACTGGGGATAACGGGGGGTTAAAGTGACCAGGCTAATCTTCCAGTGACTACAGAAGTCTCTGGTTCTCTGGCTTATGAATTGAGAGCCATTGTTGCATACAATCTCCGCATGTACCCCAAAACGACAAAGGATATTTCTGATAATGAAAGATATCACCTGTTTATCTTTGATTTCTCGATATGCTTCAGCTTCGATCCACTTGGAGAAGTAATCGGTCATAGCAAGGAAGAAAACTCTCTGTCCGGACGAAGGGGGTAACTTCCCGACTATGTGCATCCCCCAGCGCATAAAGGGACATGGTGTGAGCGTGGGGTAGAGTGGCTCAGGAGGTTGGTGAGCGGTCGGCGCGTGTCTTTGACAGGCATCACACTTTCGACAGAAGTCTACAACATCTTTCCTCATAGTAGGCCAGAACCATCCTTGCCGAAGGGCTTTGTTGGATAGACTTCTACCTCCGGTGTGGTTTCCGCAATCTCCTTCATGGAGTTCTTCAAGAAGTTTCTGAACCCCCTCTCTAGCTAGGCAACGCTATAGCGTTCCTACTGCCGACTTATGGAACAGCTTCCCGCCTTCTACCGTGAACTTGGTGGCTTTCATCTTTAGCAACTTAGCTTCAGTTTTGTCTTCTGGAAGCTTTCCCTTGGTTAGCCAATCTAGGTACGATTGAGTCCAATGTGCTTCGTTAGTCTCCGAGGGATCGAAGGGAACTTTCTCGCGGCTTAATCCGCCCAAGGGCGAATCTGGGTTGGGATCGTTCCGGTAACTTCTGGCGTAAACGTCATCACTGCTCATAAGGATGATGTGGGGGGCCGCTCCGAGAAGATTGATGTCTTTGATCATTCTTTCAGACTTCTTGCTATCACCAGTGTGAGCTCTTCTTATGGCGGGAACCATGATGTGAACTATCGGGATTTCAGGGCACTCTTCAGGATCAATGGCTGACGCTAGGCGGGCAAGAGAATCTGCCTGAGCATTCTGCTCCCTTGGGATCTGTACGAAGGATACCTTCTCTAAACGAGGAATTAGATTTTTGACTTCCTCTAGATAAGGTGCCATCCTTTCATCCCTTGCTTCGTGCAACCCCAGCACTTGATTGACTATCAATAACGAGTCGCACTTGACCTCTATTTGTTGTATGCCCAGGTCTTTGGCGAGGGTTAGCCCAAAGATCAGAGCTTCATACTCCACTTCATTGTTCGTGGCCTCAAACGTACACCTTACGGACTGTGCCACCCTATCCCCATGTGTTGATTTTAGGACTACTCCTATCCCCGTTCCCCCAGCGTTAGAAGCGCCATC
This sequence comes from Fallopia convolvulus, assembly GCA_964016875.1. Classification (NCBI taxonomy): domain Eukaryota; kingdom Viridiplantae; phylum Streptophyta; class Magnoliopsida; order Caryophyllales; family Polygonaceae; genus Fallopia; species Fallopia convolvulus. Next base: position 37,515,792 of record OZ024722.1, read on the forward strand.
CGTATGAAGCATTCATTGGGCTGGAGACTTAGCTTCTAGCATCATTACCTCTGCTGGATCAAATCCTTCTTGTGTAGTAGGACTAAAATCAACCACAAAATCGGCCAGTGCCTGAGACTTCAATGCAGTTCTAGGCTCGTACTTGATATCGAACCCACTCAAGTGAATCGCCCACTTGGCCATCTTCCTGTGAATTCAGGCTTGTGCATTACTATCTTTAACGGATGTGTAGTTCTTACCACTATCGGATGGGCCTCTAAGTACGGGCGAAGATTGTTGGAGCACATGACTAAGGCAAGGACCAACTTTTCTAAGGAAGAGTACCGAGTCTCAGCTGACAGAAGAGTTCTACTGACGTAGTACACGGGTTGCTGCTGCCCATCTTTTTCTCGGACTAACACCCCACTGATGGCTTTTTCAGTGACAGCAAGATACAAGGGCAGAGCTTCTCCTACTTCGGGTTTGGCCAGGATCAAAGGATTAGATAAGTAGCTCTTCAATTCTTGGAAAGCTTCTTCATGCTTGGGAGTACACTAGAAGCACTTATTCTTTCAAAGGACCTCGTAGAAGAGACGACATCGGTCTGCTGATTTAGATATGAACCTGTTCAAGGTGGCGATCTGCCCAGTGAGATTTTGAACGTCTTTTACACACCTAGGGGATTTCAACGTGGTTATTGCTCGAACCTGCTCGGGTCTAGCTTCTATCCCTCTCTGGGTGACTAAATACCCTAGGAATTTTCTCGACTTCACGCCGAACGTACACTTCTGTGGATTTAACTTCATGTTAAATTGCTTCAAGATATCAAAAGCTTTCTCAAGGTGACTTCTATGGTCTACCGCTTTCTTCGATTTGATGAGCATATCGTCTATGTATACCTCCATGGTTTTTCCCCAATTTGGTTTTGGAACATTTTGTTCACCAGCCTCTGATATGTGGCCCCAGCGTTCCGCAACCCAAAGGGCATCACCTTGTAGCAGTACAATCCCTTACTAGTGATGAAGGATGTCTTCTCCTGATCACTTTCTTCCATCTGGATCTGGTTATATCCACTGAAAGCATCCATAAAAGTCAGCAGCTCATGACCCACTGTGGCATCTACTAGTGCATCTATGCGAGGCAACGGGAATGAATCCTTGCGACAAGCCTTATTCAAATCCGTGAAATCAACGCACATCCTCCACTTCCCGTTCTTCTTGGGAACGGCAACTACATTCGCCAACCATTCAGGATACTTGACTTCTTTGATCTTTCCAGTCTCCATCAACTTTCTCACTTCTTCATCCACTATCTTATTTCTCCCTACGGCGAACTTCCTCCTCTTCTGTTTTACTAGAGGGTGATTGGGGTCCACATTTAATCAGTGCGTGATGACGTCCGGATCGATTCCCACCATATCCTCATGGGACCAAGCAAAACACTCTGATTTCTTACTGAGGAAGTCTATCAGCTCGCTTTTCATAGTTGGCTCCAAATCTTTTCCAATCTTTACAGACCGATTGAGGTCGGATTGGTCTAGGGCCACCTCCTCTACCTGTTCATCTTCCTTTTCTTTTTCTTTTAGAGAGGTAGGGTTAGTGGCCTTCTTTAATTTCTAGGTGGACTTCTGACTGGCGGCTGGTTTCAGCGCCGACTTGTAACACTCCCGGGACGTTCTTTGATCACCCCGGATCTCTTGAACCCCCCACGGAGCCGGGAACTTCACCGTTTGGTGGTAAGTAGAAGGAACGGCTCTCATGTCATGAAGCCATGGCCTTCCCATAATTACATTATAACACGAAGGGCAATCCATAACAGAATATCTAACCTGGATGTTCACGCCCTTTGCGTATGTGGGAAGGATAATATCTCCTATTGTGTGCTTCACTTCTCCGCTAAAGCCTACGAGTGCTATGGGGTTTTTCTCCACGTCCTTCTCGCTCAGACCCATTCCCCTCAAAGCCTCTAGCGTCATGAGATTAGTTGAGCTTCCAGTGTCGATGAGGACTCGCTTCATTAGGACATTTCCGATTGACAGAGAAATCACGAGGCCGTCATGGTGGGGTTCGTCAAGACCATTGACGTCGTCCTCGCCAAAGTGTATTGTGAGGTTGACGACGTCATTCTTCTCTCGCATTGGATGGGGAAGGATGCTTTCTCGTGAGTTCCTCTTAGCTGCTGAATAAGTGAGTCCGCACACAGTCGACCCCCCGGTGATCACATTTACGACTTTTGTCGGTACCGGCAACGCTGGCCTTCCCGCGTGCGAGGCCTCCACAACATCTGGAGGGACTTGCGCGTTTGGTGCGACTTCTTTAATCCTTCCCCGAGAGACGAGGTAAGTAATCTCTCTCCTCAGGGCTACGCATTCTTTGGTCACATGGCCGTAATCGTCATGGAAGTCACACCACCTACTCATATCCTTATTCGGATATGGCTTTTAATTCCTCTTCGGCCACCTAACGCCCCGTATTGTCTGAGCTATGTTCTTTACGAGGTCCTCAAGGGATATACCCAGGTTGAACTCGTCGTATTTTGGCGGCAACGGTTTGGCCGGTTTGGTTTCAGCGACGTTTACCTTCACCGCGTCAGGGTGAGGGCATCGGTATGGCTGATCACGACGCTCTCGGCGGTGATCTGGTGCTGCCTTCTTATCTACCCTCTCCCATACGCTCGTGGGTTTTCTCATCTTTAGATCTTCCTCAAGCCTGATTTGAGCCAGGTCTTTGGTTTGCACATCCTCAAAGCTGTGACAATGGTGTCTAGTGAGCTCTTTATAGACATCTCCGTCTTGGTTTATCCCCTGACGGAAAGCTTCCATCGTCGTCAACACGTCACAGTGCGGGATGGAAATCTTCTCTCGGTTAAACCGATCCAGGTATTCCCGGGTAGATTCTTCCGGCTTTTGAATAACCCGATACAAGTCACTAGACTGCTTCTCAAACCTCTGACTACTGGCGAACTGCACCCGGAACGAGTCCATTAACTCGGCGAAGGAACGGATACTTCCCCTTGGGAGATTAACAAACCATTTCAGGGCCGGTCCCGCGAGGGCGGCTTCGAACGCCTTGCACATCAACGCTTCGCGGGAATGGTATGGTACTGCACTAGTCATCATCTTCTGTTTAAATATGGCCACATGCTCGTTAGGATCTCCCGTGCCGTCGTAAGAAGTCTTACTGGGCACCGAGAACTTCTTTGGTATCTCGACTTGGGCGATGCAGGGAGCGAAAGGCGACTCATCATAACCGTCAACCGCTTCTTTCTTTATGGGCCGCGGGACCCCTGGTATCTTCGACAACTGCTCGGTGAACATCTTGAACTGGTTCCGAACGATATCCTCGAGGTCTCTGGGACGACGACGGTCCTAGTCCTCGTTATCGTCCATGGTTTCATCTTCCAAGCGTCGGAGACTAACCTCTCGCACCGATCGTAGACGTATGGGTGCCCTCATTCCTTCACTACCAGGGTTCCCCTGAGCGAGGGTAAACGATGGTCCTCCAGGGATCGTTGCTGGTGGGGTGATGAACTCTAGGCCAGGATTTCCTCCGCGGCGGCCGGCACGATTCCCAGAGGGACCTTCACCCCCGTTGTCCCGGGTTCGATCCGTTACCCTGACACGCGAGCCGGCAGAGGAAAAGGATCGAAGTTGGGAGCGCAAACCGACGTTATCGGTGGTTAGCTGCTCAATGCTCGCTTTGTGCTTCTCGTTGCAAGCACGCTGATCTGATAGATCTTTTTCCAAAGCTTGGAGCCTTTGGGAAAATTCGGACAATTCGAGGCGAAGGGATGTCGATGCGTCCTGGCGTGCACCCCCCTCCTCTTCGACGCCTAGTTCTTGACCACCTTCGTTAGGGTTACTCATGGTGGTCCTCCGGAACTCTTTTCAATACACAGAATTGAACCTTTTCTCGATCGTTGGGCCCCACGGTGGGCGCCAAATTGTTTTGGACAAAAATGTGACTAACAAACCTTTGCCATAGATTGGGTCACAATCGAGATCAATGGGAATCACGAGTTTGAATGAGTATGCAATTCAAGAACGAAGAGAGGAAATTTGCTTCGAAAAGTCGATTGTTTCGTGTGATTATTGATCTCCTTACATACATACATCGTTCCTATATATATGTCTACAATACAACGGTTATTTCTCTAATATCACGATCTCCGGATCTTTAGGGCACGCCTCACAACTAACTTCCCACTTCCCGCATATATCGGAGGCTTGGAGCGCTCTCTCCAGCGTCTTCTGAACAGTCTTCTTCGTTTTGTGACGGATGCTTTCTTCCTTCCATCGAATGATTAGAGATTTCTCCATTCCAGGATCTCCTCTCGTTTGGCACAGCTGGTGACTTTTCCGTACATTCATGGGCTTGAATTACCAGATGGGCCAGTGGATTTTTGGGCCTAACAGATTCCAGCTGGTATACGCCTTGTCCGACGACCCCTGTTATCCTATAGGGTCCTTCCCATGCCGGGGCAAGCTTACCCAATTTAGTTTCGTGGGTATTTTGGAAGACTTTTCGTAGTACCCAATCGCCGACTCGGAAGGTCCGGATCTTGACGTTTTGGTTGTAGCTCCGGGTGACTTGTTGCTGGTGTCTTGCTAGGCGTAATCGGGCTTGGTCATGAAGCTCGCCAGAAGTATCCAAGTCAGCCGACAGCTCCAGATGATTACGCTCTTCAGTCATAAAGCTAGTGCGAGCAGTTGGGATGAGAATTTCGGCGGGAATGACCGCTTCACATCCGTGTGTTAACGGGAAAGGAGACTGACTGGTCGCTACTTTCGGTGTCGTTCGATCGGCCCAAAGGACGTAACGGAGCTCATCAGCCCAATTTCCTTTAGCTTTTGTGAGCCGTTTCTTTAAATTGTTTATGATCACCTTGTTGCTAGCCTCGGCCTGCCCATTTGACTGGGGATAACGGGGTGTTGAGGTGACCAGGCTGATTTTCCAGTGGCTGCAGAAGTCTCTGGTTCTCTGGCTTATGAACTGAGACCCATTGTCACACACAATCTCCGCGGGTACCCCGAAGCGGCAGAGGATATTTCTGATGATGAAAGAGATCACATGTTTATCCTTGATCTCTCGATAAGCTTCAGCCTCGATCCACTTAGAGAAGTAATCGGTCATTGCGAGGAAGAATACTCTCTGTCCGGATGAAGGGGGTAACTTCCCGACCATGTCCATCCCCCATCGCATAAAGGGCCACGGGGTGAGTTTGGGGTAGAATGGCTCAGGAGGTTGGTGAGCGGTTGGCGCGTGCCTCTGGCAGGCATCGCATTTACGGTAAAAGTCTGCAGCATCTTTCCTCATGGTAGGCCAAAACCACCCCTGTCGAAGGGCTTTCTTGGATAGAATTCTCCCTCCGGTATGGTTCCCACAGTCTCCCTTATGAAGTTCTTCAAGAAGTCTTTGGACACCTTCCTTGGCTAGGCAACGTTGTAGTGTTCCTACTGCCGACTTGTGGAACAGTTTCCCATCCTCTACTGTAAACTTTGTAGCCTTCATCCTTAACAACTTAGCTTCGATTTTATCTTCCACAAGTTTTCCCTTGGTTAGCCAATCCAGGTACGGATGAGTCCAAGGTGCTTTGTTGGCTTCTGAGGGATCACAGGGGGTTATCTCGCAACTCGAGTTACTCATAGGCAGATCTGGGTCAGGATCATTCTGATAACTCCTAGCGTCAACGTCGTCACTGCTCATGAAGATGTCGATGTGGGGAGTAGTTCTGAGAAGGCACACGTCTTCAGTCATACTATCAGATCCCTTGCTATCATCGGTATGAGCTCTTCTAATAGCAGAAACCATGATGTGAATCATCGGGATTACAGGATACTCGTTAGGATCAATGGCTGACGCTAGGCGGGCGAGAGAATCTGCTTGGGCATTCTGCTCTCTTGGGATCTGTGCGAAGGATACCTTCTTGAATCGAGGAATTAGATTTTTGACCACATCTAGATAAGCTATCATCCTCTCACCCCTTGCTTCGTATAATCTCAGTACTTGGTTGACTATCAACGAGTCACAATTGACTTCTATCTGCTGTATGCCTAGGTCTTTGGCGAGAAGAAGACCGAAAATCAGAGCTTCATACTCAACTTCATTATTCGTGGCTTCGAACGTGCATCTCACGGATTGTGCCACCCTATCCCCCTGTGTTGATTTTAGGACTACTCCTATCACTATTCCTCCAGCGTTAGAAGTGCCATCCGTGTGAAGCGTCCATTTGATTGGAGACTTAGCTTCTAACGTCATCAGCTCTGCTGGCTCTGACCCTTTTTCCGTCGTAGGACTAAAATCAACCACAAAGTCGGCTAGTGCCTGAGATTTCGATGTAGTTCTAGGCTCGTACTTAATGTCGAACCCACTCAAGAGAATTGCCCACTTATCCATTCTTCCTGTGAATTCAGGCTTATGCATGACCGTCTACAAGGGATGCGTGGTCCTTACCACTATCGGGTGTGCCTCAAAGTACGGGCGAAGCTTGTTGGAGCACATGACTAGGGCTAGAACCAATTTTTCCTAGGAAGAATATCGGGTTTCGGCTGGTAGGAGAGTCCTGCTAACATAGTACACGGGTTCCTGCTACCCGTCTTGTTCTCGGTCCAACACTCCGCTGATGGCTTGCTTGGTAACGGCCAGGTATAAAGGTAGAGCTTCTCCTGCTTCGGATTTTGCTAAAATTAGGGGATCAGAGAAGTATTTCTTTAGTTCTTGGAAAGCCTCCTCATGTTTGGCGGTCCATTGGAAGCACTTATTCTTTCTAAGTACTTCGTAAAAAGGACGATATAGATCTGCTGACTTAGATATGAACCTATTCAAAGCAGCAATCTGCCCAGTGAGCTTTTGAACGTCTTTCACGCATCTGGGAGATTTCAGCGTTGTTATGGCTCGAACCTGCTCGGGGCTGGCTTCTATCCCTCTCTAGGTGACTAGGTACCCTAGGAACTTTCCTGATTTCACGTCGAAAGTACACTTCTGCGAGTTCAGCTTCATATTATATTGCTTGAAGATTTCAAAAGCTTTCTCTAGATGACTTCTATGATCTACTACTTTTTTCAATTTGAATAGCATGTCGTCTATGTACACTTCCATAGTCTCTCCGATTTGGCCCTGGAACATTCTATTCCCCAACCTTTGGTACGTGGCTCCGGCATTCCGCAATCCGAATGGCATCACCTTGTAGCAATATGTCCCCTTACTGGTGATGAAGGATGTCTTCTCTTGATCGCTTTCTTCCATCCTGATCTGATTGTAACCACTGAAGGTGTCCATGAAAGTCAGCAACTCATGGCCTGCCGTAGCATGGACTAGGGAGTCTATGTGAGGTAACGGAAATGAATCCTTAAGGAATGCCTTGTTCAAATCCGTGAAATCTACGCACATCCTCCATTTTCCGTTCTTTTTTGGCACGACGACTACGTTTTCCAGCCACTTTGGGTATTTGACTTCTTTGATCTTCCCCGTTTCCATTAGCTTTCTCACTTCTTCATCCACTATCTTATTTCTCTCAGCGGCGAATTTCCTTCTTTTCTGCTTTACCGGGGGTGATTAGGATCCACATTCAACCTGTGAGTGATAACCTCCGGGTCGATCCCCACCATGTCCTCATGGGACCAAGCAAAACACTCTACATTTTTACTCAAGAAATCTATCAACTCATTTCTCATGGACAACTCAAAGTCTTTCCCAATCTTTACGGACCGATTGAGGTCAGATTGATCTAGGACCACTTCCTCTACCTGTTCATCTTTCTTTTCTTTTTCTTTTTCTTTTTCTTTTGGAAAGGTAGAGTTAGTGGTTTCCTTTAATTGCTAGGTGGATTTTTGACTGGCGGCTGGCTTCAGCGCTGATTCGTAACACTCTCGGGACATTCTTTGATCACCTCGGATCTCTTGAACCCCCCATGGTGTTGGGAATTTCACCGTCTGATGGTAAGTAGACGGGACGGCTCTCATGTCATGGACCCATGGTCTTCCTATTATTACATTATAACACGAAGGGCAATCCATAACAGAATATCTAACCTGGACGTTCACACCCTTTGCGTACGTAGGAAGGATGATGTCTCCCACAGTGTGCTTCACTTCTCCGCTGAAGCCCACGAGAGTCGTGGGATTCTTCTCCACGTCCTTCTCGCTCAACCCCATTCCTCTCAAAGCCTCCAGCGTCATGAGGTTGGTTGAGCTTCCGGTGTCAATGAGGACTCGCTTCATTAAGACGTTCCCGATTGATAGTGAAATCACGAGACCGTCATGGTGGGGTCCTTCAAGACCGTTTACGTCATCTTCGTCATTAAGACGCTTCATTAAGACGTTCCCGATTGATAGTGAAATCACAAGCCAACCAAGTTTTCATCTCATTTTCGGGATATTTGGAGAATGTTTTAAGGGAAAGTTTCTGAATGAAAAGTGTTTATCAAGGATTGAGCTTCCTAATGGCCTTTTATAGCACTCAAAACGATCCCCAATCGACTCATATTCCGAGTTTGAACACCCAATCCCCAAAACCGAACGTCTCCCACTTTAATTCGAGATTATCCACAAATTAATGGTCAATTTCAACGATTCGGCTACTCCTATTACCCCTTCATTGAATGATTATTGTTTTTGAGTACCAATAGACGCCTAATTCAATGTTTTAAAGCTGAATTAAAGCAATCTTCAAAACATTGAACATTTTAGGTCGATCGGATTCCTCGACCGTTCACTCTGAAAACCCGAATCAACACCCCAAATTGATTAAGGGTTATTAAAGAAAATGTGATGGGCTTTCCATAGCTTCTTTCGGATTTAAAATCCGTTGAGAAACGAGAAAGTTATTAGCAATTGAAGTTTGGGGTTGAAGGTTGATGACAACCCCCTACTTCTTCAATCCATATCTGAAACAATTGCACAAACAACCCCTCTAGTTTTGTACAAGTGATAAAAATGTCCTTCCACCTTAACTTTTGCACTCCAAATAAAATAGATAGTTATCATTTGAACTTTAAACAATTTATTTTATTAAAATTTATCCTTAAAAACACTTATATAAATTTTAGAAATCTTATTATAATACTTGTTCTTAAATTTTGTTATGTATAATTATTCTCTAATAATTTTACTTATGTAAAATAAGATTCTATTATTCATGGTTACATTTTACCATATTGTAATAATCATAAAACCATAATTCTTATGGTTCATAATTAATATGAGAACATATTTTCTGTAACCTTTAATATGGGGTTTTAACCTTATAAACCAACCTTATAACATTTAAAATGTTATAACATTATAACCTTAAGAAATAAAATATGTAAATATTTTATCATGATAAAGGAAAATGTAAAATTACATTTTTACCCTTTATATAAATGAGGGATATTACAGCTAAAGCCTGGTTCAATACTTTGCCTCAAGTCACTACCACAACATGGGATGAGTTGTCTAAAGCTTTCCTAACCAAGTATTTCCCACCTAAGAAGACTGCAGAGATGCAGAATCAAATCAGCTCATTTCACATGAAGGATGGAGAATCTCTATAAGAAGGTTGGGAGAGGTTCAAAGAGGTCCTATTGTTATGTTATCACCATGGACAAGACAAGTGGGTGCTTCTTCACACTTTCTATAATGTAGTGGGCAACACTACTAAATTTCTCATTGATGCCTCATCTACGGGCATAATCATAAAGATGAATGTTGATGATGCTTGAGAACAGGTTGAAGATATTGCCTAGTATACTCACTATTATAATGATGCACGATCTGTTCCAAACTCCAATAAATCAATTGGCCTTTATGAAGTTGATAAGGAGACCTTGTAACAGGTAAAGATGGGGGCCATGGCTCAAGAGATCAAGAAATTGAAATTAAAGATGAGTGGGCCTCAAAATCTAAATGAAGGAGGCTCTCAACAAGTTGTCTCAAGTATAGTGTGTCAGTTTTGTGGAGCAGGTGATCACACAATATCATCTTGCCAAGTATTTGCTTATAAGGAGGAACCACGTGAGGAGGAAGTGACCCACATGAATAACTTCAATGGGGGGCCTAGAAATGATCCATACTCTAATTCTTACAACCCTAGTTAGAGAAATCACCTGAACTTCTCTTATGGGAAAAATTAGGCACAACGGTAAGCACCTCCCGGGTTTCCACCAAAGGCCCCACTACACCCAAACCAAGCTGCTCAACCATCCCAAAATCCTACATGGAAAATTCCTATTGAGAGCCTTGCCACCTCCATGAAGACGCTAACTGAAGAAGTAAGAGCTTAGGGCAAGAACTTGAAGATTATAGAGCAACAAGTAGCTCAACAAGCTGTTAATGTTCCAAGGCTTGTTGGCCAACTTCCCGGACATCTTGATGTAAATCCAAGGGGTCAATTGAATATTGGCACCCTAAGGAATGGAAGAGAATTGGAGGATCCAAGGCCTAAATAATCGAAGCAACAAAGTAATGCCCCGAGAAGCTTCCAAATGATGGAGAGAATGTGAAAGAGACTCCATACATTCTTCCTCCTCCTTACAAACCTCCTCTCCCATTCCCACAAAGAAAAGATAAAGCTCAAACCGAGAAGCAATTTGGAAAGTTCCTAGAAGTTTTAAAGAATCTCTATATCAATATCACATTCACATATGCTCTTCAACAAATGCTTGCTTACATGATGTTCCTCAAGGAGATATTGTCAAACAAGAGGAGAATTGAAAGTTTCCAAAAGGTGTCCCTCCATCAAGATTGTAGCACCCTTGTTCAAAACAAGTTGCCTCCTAAGCTTGGAGATCATGGGAGCTTTTGTGTTGGTATTGTGATTGGCAATTGCACTTACAATGCATTATGTGACTTGGGAGCTAGTGTGAGCTTGATTCTTCTTTCAATTTGGAAGATATTGGATCTAGGTGAACCTCAATCGGTGGATATGACTCTCTTCATGGATGATAGATCCACTGCATCCCCTACAAGTATCCTTGAGGATATTCATATTCAGGTTGGTAAATTCTATGTACTTATTGACTTTATTGTTCTTGATATGCAATCTCATTTTCCCATTCCCATTATATTAGGAAGACCTTTCTTAGCTATTGTTGGAACTCTTATTGATGTAAAAGAGGGTGCTCTTTTTTTCTATTAGGGGGAGAAAATTAGGTATAATTTCACTAAAGCTATCAAGCAACCTAGACTTTATTAGTATCTTGATTGAAATAGTTGCTTCATGATTAATTAGATTGACTTGGGTAGAAGTTGGACCTCTTTACACTTGAGTTTCACAAAACCTTGGTAAAGTTGGTAGTTGTGCTTGGCTTGTGTGTATTCTTTTTTTTTATGGTTGATTCTCATGTATATATTGATTTTTTTTTAAGAATATAAGCTCTACTCACTTCTAGAAGTTGGGATTAAACAAGCCTACTATATAATTATTTGGGTTATTTTATCTATTACCAATTGAATTAAAGATACAACCCATTGTACTGTGTATGACGTGCCAATTTGGCACTTTGCCCTAAATGTGGCATCCTATCTCTTCAACATTCTTCCTACATCCACTCTTCAAAACAAGGGCTTTCTTTACAAAACATATTGCATCATGCAAAGTTTTGTCCATTACATCAAGTATATAATTGTATTGGATTTTAGGATCGATAAATAAAACTTGGATGCCCATTTGCATCTTTATCTTTAAGAGATTAAAGTTAATACATCTTTATCTCTAGTCAAAAACCAGTTTAAACACGTTAATTCGCAAATAATAAGGGATTCACGAAGAAAAATAGCAAATGAACTAGTAAACAAGTAGAGAAAGAGATATGAATTCAGAATAATGAAATAAGATTGCAATTGCACTGCTGCGAGTTACTCCTTATGATTCTGGATACCTATGGTAAGTCGTAGACACGTTATTGATAAAACAATAGATATCGAAATAAATAGGCAAAAATATAAAATAATGAGGATAAACTTCACTATGATTCCATTCAGATGTCGAAGTACAATCGAGGGGTACACCAAAGAGAAGATGAGAAGAAAGATATATCTTGAGGTCTTAAATGAATAATCGAAGAATAGAAGCACAATTGTGTGTAGATCGTTTTGTCGTGAGAGAGCGAGAGAGAGAGAGAGAGTCCCTTTGTTGATGTTCCACTTCCCCTTTTATAGGCTCACCCTCTGGTCATTTATGAGTATCAATCCCGAGAATCTCGCCTTGTTATTAATGTCTTCCAACAACTAGTTTGACCAGTTACCACTCGTGCTAAATCGTCAACGTGTTAGGCATTTAAGGCGTCCGTGATTTTCGCCCTCTAGTTAATGCGTTCCAACAGCTCTTTTATGCTCCTTGGTTTCCTCCATGAAATTTAATGTCTCATTAATGGTAAATAATGTCTTTAATTGCTTCCGATCACTTCATATCATCATGGCCCCACATCAGAATTAGCCCGATATTTTAGGGCCCAACAATACATGCAATCCTTGTGATAGAGCATATAGTTATAGGTTTTAAAGCATGTTTCTATTCTCTTTTTATGCATTTCTAGATAGATTTTCACCCTAATTCGTAGTTTAGTTTTGTTTTAGTTTAGTTCGGAATCTACGCTTTTTCATGCTTCATTGCCGGATTGAGGTGATCGAAAGGTGAGCATGGTGGATATCCAGCCAGGGACCGGAGCTATATAGCTAGGAGCAAGTACAAGGAATGAAGAAACCGTGGGAAGGCATTGAAGTGTCAAGATATGAGGACAGACACGGCCTAAGAAGGTTGGGCGCGCCCGTGCACATAGGCTCGTGCCCGCGTGGAGACAACAGAGGCTACTGGAGGCTGAGCACAGGGAAGGAAGGTTGAGCGCAACCGCGCCTATAGGGTTTTGACCGCGCCCAGGGCCGTGTTGATCTGACGCTGATTTCGAGGCTTCGATTTATCTTTTAGTTAACTTCTTGTTATTTTAGGATATTTTGAGATTATGTTATAAATACTTTTTAGGGTTTTATTTTGGAGAGGTGGAGATCTTACGTTATCCAACTTTGAGAGAGATTTGGAGAGAACTTGGGAGACTAAAACCCTAGCGAAGAATTTGAAGAGAAACCTGACTCTTTGTAAGTTTGATTCCTCTTTAATGACGTTTTCTAGCTAATTTCCCATGTCCAACTAGTTAGTTGAAGTTGTATGCATGATTGTTTGTGAGATTTGAATTATTTCAACTTGCCTTGACTAGATTGAATTACTCCATGCTTAATTGATTAAATTCGCTTAGGATTATTATAGCTTGATCACCTATTTTGATTTCTAGCTTGAATTACAACTAGAATAACTTAATATACGGTGGAATTTGGTTATTCATGGATGAGTCCTTTGATTAAACTTATATACGGTGGAATAAGGTTAATCAAATGAGGAGAATCCAATCACAAAACTTCGTGAATATACGGTGGAATTTATGAACGATGTTTCTATTGAATGCTTTGAACTAAAATTTGCATGATCAATTTGACATAGAAGGTTTTCTAGGATAATTGGTTAAAAGGTTATTAAAGACGGTGCATATTAATAACCACATTGAGCTTGAATTCTATGAATTCACAATAGATTAGTCAAAGTAATTGAAATAAAAATAATCAAGGATCAATAATCATGTATGTTTTTGTTTACTTGATCAATGGATACGAAGCTAGTTGGACGATTTCTTTCTACTTGAAAACTCAATTAGTTTACTTGATCTGTTTTTGTTTTCTTAGATTAATAGTTTGAAATATGAAAATCCCCTTTTATTACCCTAGTAATATTATTTAAACACTTGAAATCTGAGTCTCTGTGGTACGACCCTTGCTTTCACTATACTTAGGTTTGAAAGTTAGGATTTTTCTTTGACAATGCTTTTACCACGACATAAAAGTGCTCGTCAAATTTGGCGTCGTTGCCGGAGACTCGGCTATTTCTTTGTGTATACATAGTATTACTATTTTTTGGTATGAGCCACTTGCATGGTTCATACCCGAGCTACTGATCCATCTCTTGCTGCTTTTGATTCAGAAATTGAACGGACGATCCCCAGGTTGCGTCGTGAAGCTCGTGCTATCTTTCGTGAGTTACCGTTAGACTTGGATTCTTCCCCCTCTAATTCTGAGTCCGAAGGCATTCCTGAACTTGTGGAGATGGCTCAACAGACACTGAGACAGTTGACTGCACCTGATTTGGATCAACTACCATTGGCGGTGAAGCTACCTGAGCTCCCTAACGGTGTCCAATTTGAACTGAAGTATGGGTTGATTCACCTTCTTCCTCAATTCCATGGGAAGGCCGGTGAGGATCCCAACAAACATTTGGCTGAATTTCATGTTGTCTGCGTTAGCATGAAACCGAAGGGCGTCACTGATGATCAAGTCAAGCTTAGAGCTTTCTCTTTTTCCTTGAAAGTGGGAGCTAGTGACTGGCTCTACTACTTGGCTCCTGGCACTATTGAGACTTAGGAGCAAATGAAGAAGGCTTTCCTTGAGAAGTACTTTCCTTCCACAAAGCTTTCAAGTCTGAAAAAGAGTATTAGCAATATTGAGCAGCTCCCGAATGAATCATTGTATGAGTATTATGAGAGGTTCAAAAAGTTAAACTCAAGTTTCCCTTATCATGGTTACTCCCAGTTGGATCTTATTATGTACCTCCGTGAAGGTTTATTAGATGAAGAACGACAACATGTCAGCGCTGCGTGTGGAGGAAACATCCTGAATTAGACTCCTGCTGAAGCATTTGAGCTCTTCCATGAGCTCTCTGAAGGCTCTCGTCAATTCAGCAAAAGAGGAGGTGAGTGAGTTGAAGACGATGTTCAAGCAATTCATCTTAGGAGGATGACAACAAGTCAAAGCTTGCGGTTTCTGCTCCGACATCACCCACAAGACAGATGCTTGTCCTACTCTTCATGCTCAAGAGGAAGATGTTAATGCGCTTGGAGATTATGGGCCACAAAGGCCAAGGTATGATCCGTATTCGAACACGTACAATCCGGGCTGGAAGCATCATCCTAATTTGAGGTATGGGAATCAAAATCAACAATACGCTCCCCAAAGCGGCTCTCAAGGTTTTAGACCCCCCTTTCAACCTCGGCCTCAAGCACCAAATCAAGACCCTTCTTTGTCCACGGATGACATGATCCGCACTCTTGCCCAAAGCATGACCACTATGCAACAATCCATGGGACAATTTCAGCAAGAAACCAAGTCAAGCATCACCAACTTGGAGAATCAAGTGAGCCAACTTGCAAAGGCAATGAGCAAACTTGAAGCTAAGGATTCCAACAAACTGCCCTCTCAAACGGAGCTCAATTCTAAGCAACACGTAAATGCAATCTCGCTTCGGAGTGGTAAAGTGTTGGAGAACAAAGTCGAAAAGTGACCAACTTTGCATGAGAACAAGGAAGAAGAGGACGAAATTTCAAAGCCTGCACAGGTGCCCGTGCGCAGTCAAGAAGCTAGGGGCGCTCCCGCGCTTACAGAGGCCATATCGCACCTAGGCAACAGAAACTCAAACAAGCTGAGCGCGGTCCAAAATGGTGGGAGCGCAACCGTGCTCCAAGGTACTCAGCCCGCGTCTAGGGATCCATGCAATGAATCATCTAACCCTTCGACCTCGGCTCCCAAACCTCTTCCATCTTTTCCCGAGGCCTTAAAAGAGACCCGCAAGATCGAGAATGACAAAGAGATCTTCGAGACATTTAGCAAATGCGAGGTGAACATTCCACTACTCAAACTTATCAAGAGCATTCCTCGCTATGCTAAATTCTTGAAGGAGCTATGCACGGTCAAGCAGAATCAAAAGTTAAAGGGGAAGCAAAAGATCAAGGTTAGCGAGCAAATCTCAGCGGTTTTCCAAAGACGAATGCCAATGAAGTGCGGAGACCCAGGTATGTTCACTATTCCTTGCATCATAGGTGCAACTAAGTTTGATAAGACTATTCTAGATTTGGGTGCTTCTATAAATGTCTTGCCTTATTCCATTTATGAATCTCTTGAGCTTGGTCCATTACATGCAACAGGTGTAGTAATTCAATTGGCCGATATATCTAATGTTTACCCAAAGGGGATTGTTGAAGATGTGCTTGTTATGGTTGATAATTTGATCTTTCCCGCTGATTTTTATGTACTTGATATGGAACATGATAAGCGTAGTGGCTCCAATTCTCTTAGGTAGACCATTCTTAAAAACGGCCAATACAAAAATTGATGTGCGTAGTGGCTCATTAACTATGGAATTTGATGGGGAAAGGGTTGAGTATAACATTTATGATGCCATGAAAATTCCCTATGATGACAATTCTTTATGCTCCATTGATGTTTTAGATACTCTTGTCCAAGATTTCTTCGATATTAATGATCATGATGGATTGAAATCTACTCTTGAGAATTCTGTAGTTAATGATGATGAAGTGGATTGTATGCTAAACGATGACATGCAGAGAGTTATAGCTAAGTTGAACGCTCATTACGAGCGACCACTCTTGCTACCAGGCTCTGAGCCCATACCACTAACATTGCCAAGCGAGAAGCTTGTACCTTCTGTTGTGCAGGCCCCAAATATGGAGCTGAAGCAACTACCAGACCACCTTAAGTATGCCTTTCTAGGTGATGGAGAAACCTTGCCTGGATATCCACTACCACCACCGGAGGAGTAGATTTTAGAGTGTGCTAGCTTTTATGACGAGGTTAGCTTTCCTTTTCTCTTTACTGTTATTTTACTTTGGGGACAAAGTAAAGATTAAGCATGGGGGAAGGGGATTCTTTGTTTTGTCATAAGTGCTTAGTTGTAGTTAGTTCATGTAGTTTCATTTGCATGTTTACATTATTGTTTTGCATTGATTAAAAAAGCTTGAAAATTCCAATAATTATTGCATTCTAGGATTCATATTCCCCTCGGAACCACTTTTTTGTTGAGTGAGCATGATTTCATATCCCATGACTTGTCGGTTATTGATGAAAGTTCTACAAAATTGCTTGATTATGGAGGAGTATGCATGAAAGTGGAAATTTGAGTTATTTATGAAGTTCTAACCATTTAATACCTTGTGAGTTCTTTCGAGCCTTTTATATGCTTATATTTGCAAGAAAGTTCTTGAGTGTATCTCTTTGATTGTTTAAACTCTAGAACTTGCGTTTAGATTCTTTTTTCGAGGCCACATTATATGTTTTAAATGCATGATGTAAAAGGGATTGAGGCATTTTTCTTAGCTCATTTATATCCTTATCTACACTACCTTGTACCTTTGTTTTTGTAGCCCCATTGTTTTGAGCCTTATCCTCGATATTTAGCTCCAAAAAATTTGTTCCTAGCCAAATAAGCTTGACCCATATCCAGAAATTAGGATTTGACTAGGGGATTTTTGTGAGTTATATGATGTGCTTTGGGGTTTGTAGTGAAGTTGAAAAAGGTGTAATTAAGGAGAATGTTGAAAAGATGATAAGGAACTTAAGTATGTTGGGAAATTTCATTGAAAATCTTATAAGAGACAGTTTGGAATGATTGGTAGATTGAGATGAGTTTTGTGTAAAAATTGCAAATTCATTTTTGTGAGAGAAGAAAAGGAAAAAGGATGAATCTCAAAATTGGGTTTTGTGGAAAGTAAAAAGATGAAAAAAACGAAATAAGTATTTGAATGTGAGTGATGGGAAGAAAGGGAAAGTAAGTTGGTGAAATGTGTTGAGAGTGAGTGATGTTGTAATTTGGGTTTTAGTTTATTCTAGTTCCCGGATTTAACTCCACATGGCCAAATATGATCTCCACCTACTTGTTTATACCTTGGCCCCGTTACAACCTTGAAAAATCCCTCATGATTTATGTTGTGCATTTAATCATTCATGGTGGAGATTTAGTACACTGATGCAAGCATATGGTAGTTGGCATTCAAAGATGATTTTTGAGCGGAAACACTTACCTTTTTAAAACACTTGAGTGATGAGTGCAAACACATACACCTTGGTGAGGGTTAGAATGGATTAATGAGTTGGTTTGAAGCTTTCATTTAATGTATGTGATGATTTCATAGTTGAGTTCGAGACTTATGAATATGAATTGAAATCATGGCTTGCTTGTTTGTGGTGTGATTGATTTTATGTCTTGCTTGAGGACAAGCAAGGTTCAAGCATGGGGGAAATTGATAGAGCATATAGTTATAGGTTTTAGAGCATGTTTCTATTCTCTTTTTATGCATTTCTAGCTAGATTTTCACTCTAATTCGTAGTTTAGTTTTGTTTTAGTTTAGTTCGAAATCTACGCGCTTTCATGCTTCATTACAGGATTGAGGTGATCGGAAGATGAGCATGGTGGATATCAAGCCAGGGGCCAGAGCTATGGAGCTAGGAGCAAGTGCAAGGAATGAAGAAACCGTGGGAAGGCATTGAAGTGTCAAGATATGAGGACAGACACGGCCAAAGAAGGTTGGGCGCGCCCGCGCACTTAGGCTCGTGCCCGCGTGGAGACAACAGAGGCTACTGGAGGCTGAGCACGGGGAAGGAAGGCTGAGCGCGACCGCGCCTACAAGGTTTTGACCGCACCCAGGGTCGTGTTGATCTGACGCTAATTTCGAGGCTTCGATTTGTCTTATAGTTAACTTCTTGTTATTTTAGGATATTTTGAGATTATGTTATAAATACTTTTTAGGGTTTTATTTTGGAGAGGTGGAGTTTTTACGTTATCCAACTTTGAGAGAGATTTGGAGAGAACTTGGGAGACTAAAACCCTAGAGAAAATTTTGAAGAGAAACCTGACTCTTTGTAAGTTTGATTCCTCTTTAATGACGTTTTCTAGCTAATTTCCCATGTCCAACTAGTTAGTTGAAGTTGTATGCATGATTGTTTGTGAGATTTGAATTATTTCAACTTGCCCTGACTAGATTGAATTACTCCATGCTTAATTCATTAAATTCGCTTAGGATTATAATAGCTTGATCACCTATTTTGATTTCTAGGTTGAATTACAACTAGAATAACTTAATATATGGTGGAATTTGGTTATTCGTGGATGAGTCCTTTGATAAAACTTATATACGGCGGATTAAGGTTAATCAAAGGAGGAGAATTCAATCACAAAACTTCATGAATATATGATGGAATTTATGAACGATGTTTCTATTGAATGCTTTGAAGTAAAATTTGCATGATCAATTTAAAATCTGGTTAAAAGGTTATTAAAAGGTTATTGAAGACGGTGCATATTAATAACCACATTGAGCTTGAATTCTATGAATTCACAATAGATTAGTCAAGGGAATTGAAATAAGAATAATCAAGGATCAATAATCATGTATGCAATGGATACGAAGCTAGTTGGACGCTTTCTTTCTACTTGAAAACTCAATTATTTTACTTGATCGGTTTTTGTTTTCTTAGAATAATAGTTTAAAATCTGAAAATCCCCTTTTATTACCCTAGTAATATTATTTAAACACTGGAAATCTGAGTCTATGTGGTATGACCCTTACTTTCACTATACTTAGGTTTGAAAGTTAGGATTTTTCTTTGACAATGCTTTTACCACGACATAAAAGTGCTCCTCACCTTGCATAAGAAACTCTAGTGGGCATTCCCTGAGCAACATGACAAGTGTTTAGTGCATAGTCCTTCATAAGGCAACCGTCCTTTGCACTCCATATTGATGCTCTTTATTGGGTAGTTCAATTCCCCTCATGCATTTATCATCCTTACCATATGCACTGCATCCACAACCACATTTGCGAAGAAGTCACTGTCTGCAAAAATCAAATTAGATAACATGCATATCTTCGTGAAGTTAATGGGGGGATTTATCCAATTTTACATGGTGTCGGAGCCGATAATCACTATCAAATTAGATGAAATTCATGTGTTGGTGCAATTAATCAGGGGGGATTTATCCAATTTTACATGGTATTAGAACTAACAGTCTGGTCTTGGGCTCATTTTCTGACTATTTGGGCATGAGTTTAGTAGTTGAGCTACTACTTGTTGTTTGGGTTGAATTAGCTATAACGTCAATTAAGTCATGCTAGTTGCATTGGCAGAGGCGTCTTGAGAATATAAACTCCTCCCACATCAAGAAATTGGAATTAAACATGCTTACTATTTTTTTGGTAGAAAAATATGCTTAGTATTTTAGCGCTTGTGTTACTTTTCTAATTGTAAATTGATTTTAGGATGGAACTCTGTTGGAGTTATATACTGGGCTTACATATGTACGAACTTCCAGTATAAGGGCCATGGACTTTCACAATTCCCATAAGTTTACCTTTAAATTGTTGTTGGAACAATGATTGTTCCATGGTTTCTCTTAGTTTTGATGATAACAAACTTAGTTGATATAACTTGCTTCTACATGTAAGTGTTTCAGGTAAACAGGTACATGGTCACGAGTGAAGGAACATTGTGAGGAACGATGGAGGGAACGAGTGACAGATTTAGGAAGCGCGTCTCAGAAGGAACGCGGGTTTCTATAAATGGCAAGTTACCATATCTTCTGCAAGCGATCTTCTACGAAGATTTACAACTGTAGGCGGTTGCTTAAGGAGATAAAAGAGAAGATAAGATCAATCTTCACAAGATCTTATCTTGGGAAATCCGAGATCATTCGGTTTTGGGAAGAATCGGCATGGTTGAGGATCCGAAATCACAAACAATCTTTTTCCTTATTGTGTGGGATTTGTTAAGTGGAATATCAACGTAATTAGGCAAGAATTACGTGTGAGATCAGACTTAACTTATCTTATAAATAGCTAGGGTTAGCTAGGGTTAAAAGTGTGGTTTTTCGAGTGGTTGAAGACGACGAACTTGAAGAGAGAGCTTTTCAAGTGTATGAGTGTGTGGCTTTTTCGGTGAAGAATCCACAAGTAAGTCAGTAGTTTACTTCCATTTAGGTTTACGTTTAGGGTTGTAGAAGTCTAGTTGGTTGAACTTCGGTCGGTGCCGTAGTTACCAGGGAACTTTGGTTGGTGCCTTAGTTACTTGACTTGCCTTGTAATAGTTGAAACTTAATAAAGGTATTCTATTGAAAATCCTCTGAGAAGGAGTCTCAGGGGTAGAGGTTTTTCTTTCTACGACTTGTTGGTCGGACAGAAAGTTTTCCTCTCTAAATTCTGTGTTCTACTATTTATTTCCGCTGCCCAGGGAACCTTACTAGTTCCCTGTATTGTTACTAACGCGTCACAATCCAACAATTGGTATCAGAGCAGGTTTGCTCTAGATTGTGTGTTAGTGCAGGAATACAGAATGTCTTCAAACAACACTCACAACGTCGGAATTGGAAACAACAAGCCTCCACTGCTTGTTGCTGGGGAGTATGATCACTAGAAGAAGCTCTTCACCACATGGCTCAGAAGCAATGACTACCAAGCCTGGTCAGTTATTGAGGATGGAGACTATGTCATTCCCGCAGACAAGAAGAACAAAAAATCCGATTGGAGACCAACATAATGGACGGGATGGAGAAGAACTACAAGGCACAAATGCTACTAAACAATGCCTTGGGTGCTGAAGATCTTCTAAGAGTTGTCAACTGCGAAACTGCTAAGGATGCATGGGAAGCCATTGAGCAAATGCATATCGGCAGTGTAGATCTGAAAGAAAGCCATCCAAAAGACGCCAAAAAGGAATTCTACAATTTTAAGATGAAAGATGGAGAAACCATTGCCACATACCAATCTCGGTTTGAAGGCTTGGTTAATCGCATTAATCATCTTGGAATTGGGGATTCTATCAAACATGCTGAGAAAGTCTCTACAATTATTGATGGTCTAGGACCCAAGTACGTGGTCACTAGAGAACTCCTCAAGGAAAATCCAATAACAAAGACTTGCAAACTTCATGAAATCTTTGGAAAGTTGACTGACTATGAGCGATATGAGAAAGAAAATGGTGGTGCTTCGAGCTCTAGCAAGGGTATTGCTCTTAAGGTGGAGAAGGCCATTGAAAACTTCACTGTTGGAAATGATGATGAGCTAGAGAAAGATTCTGATGTGGCTCTCATAACCAAAGCAATGAGATCTTTCTACAGAAGAGGCAAGAAGCAAGGTGCCATGAAGGAAAGAGTCAACTTTGAGAAGAAGGAAATCAAGGACGTTACCTGCTTCAACTGTCAGGAAAAGGGTCACTATGCAAAGAGTTGTCCCAAAGGTAACGACTTTGGGAACGAGAAGAAGAAGGCCTACATCGCTGCATGGGATCTTGACTCAGATGACGAATCTGAATCGAAGATCTGCGCCATGACTCTGAAAACTGAAGATGTCGACCAAGAGGTAACTCCTGAACAATTTCTTTCTAGGATAGAGAATGCTAAACAATCTGATCTCGTTATCCTTGTCAAAAAGCTTTTTGAAGATAACTTAAAGATGCAAGATGAAATAGAAGCTTTTGATGAGAAATGTCTTAATCTTGAAGAAAAACTATCAGAAACTACTGTAACTAATGTTGTTTCTTGTTCAGAGTGTGAAGATTTAAAGAAAAATATTAAGAATCTAACTGAAACCAATAACGAACTTAGGTCAGATTTGGTTGTTCACCAACTCAAAAGGGAAGAATTAGAAAGTGAACTAAGTAAACGAACTCAGATTGAGTTTAATCCAGCTAGGTGTGGAATTGGTTATGGTAAAAAGAAATCTGAATATCCTCCTGATGACCATACCTTTGAAGAGAAAATGGAAAGAAAAGCTAGGGAACTGCAATCCGCTAGAGATAAGGTAACTCATCTAGAGAGTAGAGTCAAGATTCTTGAAAGTAATCTGAACAACAATTTCTGAATGGTATTCTGGTAAAACGACTCATAAAATATACTTAAAACAGTCTCAAGGGAACCAGCACAGAGTTCCTTCCAAGGAACGTGCGAAGGAACGTACCCTCCAGAAACCACATCCTAAGCTCTATCTTGGCGAATATTATAGGGTGTGCTATCACTGTGGTGGGGGAGGTCATGTTCAAAAAGACTGTAAAGTTAGGTTAGAAGAGTCTAACAAAAGAAGTCAAAACCAGAACACAGGGAACAACAAGAAACAGTGGTCTGGTAAGAAAAATCAAGGGTATGACAAATCTCATCAGAATAAAACGAAACCAGCTCCACAACCACAAAAGAAGCAAGATTCTAAAACTGACAAAGGGAAAAACCATGTTGATCTCTCAAATATTGCTTCTAGTTCCAAGAGTCCACAGAAAGCTACTTTAGTTCAATCACAAATCTATCATTCTGTGAGCTATGCTAACCGACCCGGGAAGGCTAAGCAGGCCTGGGTCGTTAAAACGTGATTTCTTTCTTGCAGGTTGAAGTGAGGGGGAACATCCGCTGGATCTTTGACAGCGGGTGTTCATGTTACATGACAGGGAACGAGAGTATTCTGTCCTCACTTCAGGTCAATGCTGGAGGAAACATTTCCTTTGACAATAACAATCAAGGAGAAATCATTGGAACAGGTGAAGTCAAGTTAAATGATAAAACCAGCGTGAAAGACGTAAGCTTGGTGAAAGGTCTTGGTTACAATCTGTTGAGTATTGCTCAGCTTTGTGACCAAGGGAACAACGAGGTATCCTTTACCTCAGATGGCTGTATGATCAAGAACCTGAAATCAAATCTTATGGTCCTGAAAGGAAAGAGACGTAACAATGTGTACTTTGTCGACTCAAGTTTCCAACCACAAGAAGAACTTTGCTTTGTAATAGTAGCTAACAAGACTGATCTCTGGCATAGGAGGTTTGGTCATGCAAATCATCGAGGGATTCACAAACTCTACTCACAAAATTTGGTGATAGGACTTCCCAAAGTTCTTACAGAAAAGGAAAGCTTGTGTGAAGAATGTGTGAAGGGAAAACAAAGCAACTCATCCTTTCAGCCAAAGTTGTCAGTTAGCACCTCTCATCCTCTTGAGTTGATACACATGGACTTGTGTGGTCCCATGTGGGTGAGAAGTCATGGAGGTAGCAGGTACATTTTTGTTATTGTTGATGATTTTACTAGATATACATGGACTCTCTTTCTAGGTTCCAAAGATGAGACGTTCATGGCATTCAAAAGCTGGATCAAGAAGGTAGAAGCATCAACAGGACAGAAATTGAAGTCTATCAGGTCTGACAACGGAACAGAGTTGAAGAATTCCATGTTTCATAACTACTGTGATGAACATGGAATTTCTCAGAACTTCTCTGCGCCAAGGACTCCTCAACAAAACGGCGTAGCAGAGAGAAAGAATGGAACACTTCAAAATATGGCTCGTACTATGATGTTGGCAAGTAACTTGCCTCGGTCCTTTTGGGCTGAGGCAGTCGGTACCGCTTGCTACATCATTAATCGAGTCACCATACGTTCCACCTTCTCTAAAACTCCATATGAACTAATCAAGGGTAGAAAGCCAAATATTTCCCACTTGAAAGTCTTTGGATGCAGGTGCTTTATTCACAACAACGGAAAAGACGAGCTAGGCAAGTTTGATCCAAGGAGTGACGAAGGCATCTTTCTGGAGTATGCATCCAACAGCAAGGCTTACAAGGTGTTCAATTAAAGGACTAAGAAGTTTGAAGAAAGCATTCATGTTGTCTTTGACGAGTCCAAAAATGGAGGGAACCTGTCTAGTAACGAGGATGTACTGAAGGTTCTAGATGCAGATTCAGATGATGAAGTCGATCCAGAGTTGAATGAACAGGCTCCAAATTTAGGTTCACAAGCTCCAGATAACGATGTTATGCCTCCGAATCAGGATCTGGATAGAGATGACACTGAAAATGTTCTGGTTCCTGATGATGATACTTCACAAAATGAAGAAATTGAAGAAGATCATGGGGAAGGAACATCCCAAGGAACGACAAGCCAACAAGAACAAGAGGAGTCAAGAACAGATCCCACTCAGATTGAAGTCAGAAACTATCATCAAAAGAGGGATCATCCTGTTGACAACATCATCACTCCATACGATAAAGGTGTGCTTACTCGTTTCTCTATTAAGAATTTTTGTGCTTTCAATGCGTTTATCTCTCTTGCAGAGCCGAAGAATGTTAAGGAAGCATTAAAAGACCCTGACTGGATAATTGCTATGCAAGAGGAACTACACCAGTTCGAGAGGAACAAAGTGTGGAGATTAGTTCCCAAGCCAAAGCACAAGATGGCTATAGGAACAAAGTGGGTTTTTAGGAATAAACTTGATGACACCGGAGCAGTCATAAGGAACAAGGCGAGACTTGTAGCAAAAGGATACAATCAACAAGAAGGGATTGATTACGATGAAACGTATGCTCCTGTTGCAAGAATAGAAGCCATCCGTCTTCTAATCGCCTATGCTGCTCACAAGGGATTCAAGTTGTATCAAATGGATGTGAAGACAGCATTCCTGAATGGTTACCTACAAGAGGAGGTTTATGTGTTGCAACCTCCAGGATTCGAAGATGTCGATCACCCTGATCATGTCTACATACTGGATAAAGCCCTTTATGGTCTTAAACAGGCTCCTCGTGCTTGGTATGATAGATTCGCTCAGTTTCTGTTAGCCAATGGATATAGACGTGGTGTGATCGACAAGACATTGTTCCTAAGGGAACAAGACGGTGAGCTTTTAGTAGTTCAAGTCTATGTTGATGATATTATTTTTGGTTCTACTAACCCCAAACTTGTAGAAAGCTTCAAGAACCTAATGAGCAGTGAGTTTGAGATGAGCATGATCGGTGAACTCACTTTCTTTCCTGGTCTACAAGTGGTGCAAAGTGATGAGGGAACAAAGGTGCATCAACAAAAGTACATCAAGGAGCTATTGAAGAAGTATGGTATGGATTCTACAAAAAGTTTTGATACTCCTATTTCTCCTAATACTCGTCTTGATGCTGATCCCAATGGTATTGATGTTGATCAAACGATGTACCGTGGAATGATTGGATCCCTATTGTACCTAACGGCCAGTAGGCTAGATATTATGTTCAGTGTGTGTCTTTGTGCAAGATTTCAGGCTAATCCTAAAGAAACACATCTGAAAGAAGTGAAGAGAATTTTGCGCTACTTGAAAGGGAACGATGGGTTATGTTTATGGTATCCAAGACACAACTCGTTCCATCTTTTCGGATTCTCGGATGCAGATTTTGCAGGTCACTTGGTAGATAGGAAGAGCACATCACGTATGGCCCAATTCCTTGGTCCTTGTTTGATGTCTTGGGGATCGAAGAAGCAAAATTTGGTTGCTCTTTCAACGGCTGAAGCGGAGTATGTCGTAGCAGCTGCCTGTTGTTCCCAGGTATTGTGGTTAAAACAGCAATTGGTGGATTTTGGTATGTCTCTTGGAACTATTCCTATCTTATGTGATAATACAAGTGCAATTAATATCTCCAAAAATCCTGTGCATCATTCTAGAACCAAACATATAGATATTCGACATCATTTCTTAAGAGATAATGTTGAAAAAGGTTTCATCAAGATGGATCATTGTAGGACTGAAAATCAAGTGGCAGATATTTTTACCAAGGCTTTGGACAGAAAACCCTATGAGCATCTGAGGATGTTGCTAGGAATGATTTCCTTGGAGTAAACAAGTCCTGGTCCTCTATTCCCTCAGTGCTTGACTAAAGAGGTAACTTCTCAGGTAACTACATATCATTTGACAAGTTTTCTAATGGCTTATATCCTTCCTCTATGCATAGATGTTGTATATATTAGAAATTGTCAAGTATTGCATGCTAAAAGGAACTAAAACTAATTTGCTTACATCCAAGATTTTCTTTTGGCCGAAAATAACCAACTTGATCTATTCTATCCCTCACTTCAAGCCGAAATGATAGTTGGTTATAAGTTGTCCCTAGCCTGGTCCAAGCAAACGTTCCCTATGAACCTCCTTTATTACCTTGAAATGGGGAATAATTGTTTGGATGTCAAAAATGATCCTAGCCCACAAAAGTTTGAATGGAACATCTCTAGTCCCTTTTCTGTTCAAACATAACCTTTTATCCACTCATGGTAACGAGGTATGGAACTAGTGGTTGAGAATAGTGTCACTTTAAAGGAATGTCTTTGATTACAATTGAAGGTTTTTCTGCCAAAGTACAGACGTCAATCAACGCAGGAATCGCAGTTATGTTATAGCCGTTGTGACTACTCGTTAGAATTTTTCTAGCCGTTACACAGTAATTCTGCAGGGAACGATAGGACGTCTGCGCAGTCAAAACTTAATGGCGGTGAAAATTCATCATTATGGCAACTCTTAGCCGTTAAGATTTGGATAGAAGATCTAATGGAAGATCATGATCTTTGTAAACAAGGAAAGAGGTGTGCTTTATAAACTCTTATCTCGGTCATTTTTTTCCGCACCTCTGTTTTTACCTCTCAAACCCTAATCTTCCTCAAAGCTTCAATCTTCTCTCTTTTCTGCAACAATGGCCTCATCCTCAAACACCCCAATCCTTAACTTTGAGGGTCTCGATGCCGCTCAGATCAATGCTATTCAAGCCCAACTTGAAACCCTCAAAAAGGCTAAGCTTTCTTCTACCCCAATCTCCAAACTCGAAACTAAATTTGATGTTGTCTCTGACACTGGTATGGCCACCGCTGATAAGGTCTCATCGGTAAAGGAGACCGTGGGTGAAAAATCTGAGAAGGATCAATCTGTGATTCCCTCAGAAAACCCCTCCGACAAGCCTGCTGAAACGGGTGAGGTACAGGAAAGCAAGGAGGCAACGGAGAAGGAAGAGGTGAACTCGCCTCTGAAGGAAACCTCGGATGAGCAAGCAAAGACGGAATCTTTGCCTGTGAATAAGCGACCAGGATGGGTCAAGCCAACAAGCCGTGGCAAGCGAAAGGCGACGCCGAAAAGAAGAAAAGAAGGTTGAAAAGGAGTAAAGGACCTCAAGTCTGGTCCCTGCTGAAGGATATGGGGATGTCCATACTTCGAATAACTGGCCAAGGAACAAAACTCAATTAATCAAGCGTGTAATGGGCAAAGTTCCTGCTATTGGTCCTTACTCCACCACGGATTTGAGCTACACTGCAAGAATCGCACATCAATTTCTCATCAAGGTTGTTGTTCCAAGGCTGGAGAAAAGAACTACGCTCACTATCAATGATATGATTCTGTTGGACAAGTTTCTAAGGAAGGAACGTATCAGTCTTCCGGAAATAATGATGAGGCAGATGGCCAAGTGTACTGGGAAGAACCATAGCCTGCCTTATCCTCGTTTTGTGAGGGCTATACTGAAGGAGAGAAAGGCTTACAAGCCTTCGAAAGAGGAGTTCTTTGGATTACCCTTGGAGATGCGCAATATCTCGAGGATGAATTTTCAGGGTGATTCGAAGGGAACAGCTGCAAAGAAGACTGCCCAGATGGACGTTGGGAGTTTTTCGCTGAGTGAAGGTGTTACTGCCAAGATGTTGTCTGAGCTTCAAAAGATTTCCTCTCAGCTGAGTACCATCATAGGTTACCTGGCTAAGAGAGACACTGACGCTGTTGTTGCTGATTCCACCTCCTCTGAACCATGATGTGGACCCTCTCTAGTTCCTTAGCCTATCTATCCTCAGTTTAAAATGTTTCTTTTGTTTCTTGGATGTTAAGACTTTTATGTTTTTATGTTTTCTCTAGGTTGTGACCCCTACAACAATTATCTATAAAATTAACTATCTTTTGCTTATGAATGGTTTAAGTTTCAATTGAATTTGTTCATTTGCTCTATGTTGTGCTTGATGATTGTTGATCTTTTGATGATGTCAAAAGGGGGAAGTTAGGAAAAATGCAGAGATGCGTTCTATCCAGGAAATACAGAGGGAACTTTGGCTAAGGGGGAATATGTTGTTAACTCTGAAGAGTAGGAACAACAATGCATCTGTTAAGGGGGAACCATACAGGAATTTTTTTTCTGATCTATATTTCTACTGGTTTCTAGATATGCATTTTTGTATAGGTTTGTCATCATCAAAAAGGGGAAAATTGTTGGAACAATGATTGTTCCATGGTTTCTCTTAGTTTTGATGATAACAAACTTAGTTGATATAACTTGCTTCTACATGTAAGTATTTCAGGTAAACAGGTACATGGTCACGAGTGAAGGAACATTGTGAGGAACGATGGAGGGAACGAGTGACAGATTTAGGAAGCGCGTCTCAAAAGGAACGTGGGTTTCTATAAATGGCAAGTTACCATATCTTCTGCAAGCGATCTTCTACGAAGATTTACAGCTGTAGGCGGTTGCTTAAGGAGATAAAAGAGAAGATAAGATCAATCTTCACACGATCTTATCTTGGGAAATCCGAGATCATTCGGTTTTGGGAAGAATCGGCATGGTTGAGGATCCGAAATCACAAACAATCTTTTTCCTTATTGTGTGGGATTTGTTAAGTGGAATATCAGCGTAATTAGGCAAGAATTACGTGTGAGATCAGACTCAGCTTATCTTATAAATAGCTAGGGTTAGCTAGGGTTAAAAGTGTGGTTTTTCGAGTGGTTGAAGACGACGAACTTGAAGAGAGAGCTTTTCAAGTGTATGAGTGTGTGGCTTTTTCGGTGAAAAATCCACAAGTAAGTCAGTAGTTTACTTCCATTTAGGTTTACGTTTAGGGTTGTAGAAGTCTAGTTGGTTGAACTTCGGTCGGTGCCGTAGTTACCGGGGAACTTTGGTTGGTGCCTTAGTTACTTGACTTGTCTTGTAATCGTTGAAACTTAATAAAGGTATTCTATTGAAAATCCTCTGAGAAGGAGTCTCAAGGGTAGAGGTTTTTCTTTCTACGACTTGTTGGTCGGACAGAAAGTTTTCCTCTCTAAATTATGTGTTCTACTATTTATTTCCGCTGCCCAGAGAACCTTACTAGTTCCCTGTATTGTTACTAACGCGTCACGATCCAACAATTGTCAACTCGATCTTCAATGCATTTTTAAACTTGAGCCTTGAATCAATTAAAAAAATGTAAATTACCCATTTAGCTACCTAGTTTGTTTGTGATTGTCTAGCATGATTTTTTACACAAGGCATTATGAATTCAAATGCACTGAAGTTAGTGTACGAAAGAATTTTAAATGTCACACGAAATATGATAAAAAAAAATGTCACACGAAATTACGAAAACTTAATACATATGGTAACAAATCAACATCCAAATTAAAGACTAGAGTAATCAAATTTGAATTCGTAAATAAACCCGGTCTCTAAAGGACGATAAGGACAATTAGACTACATTATCTACGGAGTAGACAATAAATAAGGAATTGTCCATGATTGGTTGCCTTAACGTACGTGTGCCTCTAATTAGTCTTTGATAAATCATTGACGTTATTAAAATAATAATATAAATAAGAAAGACAAATACGAAATACTTTGATTTGTGGCTGAGAGCCATTGAGCGGCGCCAGCAGAAGTTTTTCTGTATAAAAAATCCAGCATACATCTATATACTTTTAAGGTTGAACACCGAGTACTTTTTTCTTAGTTTTTTTTTTAATTAAGATTTTAATTTTAATTTGCGAATTGTAATTTTGATTACGTATATATTTTTTTTTGGTCGAATTTGATTAAGTATATATATTACCCTATCATCAAAGAGTCTTGATAAAAAAGAATGGACGCGCAGGTAAAAAAAAAAACAAGAGCCGTTGGATACAGAAAAATCAAAGACGTTGATCGTTTCATTTAAAAGGGGGAAATGACCTCTGTAAATTATTCGCGTATTTTGAAAAAAAAAATGGATATAGGACGCGCACCCAGATTGTTCATCAAAACTGTGATCATCAAAATTGTGATTTGTTCATCACAACTGTGAATTTGTTCATCACAACTGTGATTTTGTTCATCAAAATCTATTATTTGTGCATCAAAATTGTGATTTTGTTTATCAAAACACTGATTTTGTTTAGCAAGACTATGAGTTTGTGCATCAAAAAACTATTGTTTGTGCACCAAAAACTAATGTTTGTGCAAAAAAAATGGCCGAATGTGTATCGAAATTATATGCATTTATATATGTTTGTGTATCATAATTAGTCGTATGTGAGACAACTTTTTTTGATGTCAATCTTGGTATTGTCTTGCTTAACTCATTTGGATTCGTTGTTGTTGCTGTTATGAAACGTTTGGCTGCTTCTTGGACTCCAAACATAGCTAAGGCACAAAGCACTCCTCTTCGGTTTGCAGTTGGTTCGTTCTCTTAGCGTATATCATATTATTACAAAGTCAGATTCTTTATCTAATATCATTTGCATTCAAGCTTTTACATCAAACTTATCTTACCATATTAGAATATATACGTTTATCGGACACTTCATTTGTTTCTTTTCGTTCTCTTAGCGTACAAAAGTTTATTTCAATTCACAAACAAAAGGATATATTAATGAACAAAGTGCTAGCATTGATGAACAAAGTGCTGGTAGTAATACACAAAGTGATGATAGTAATGCACAAACTTCATATTTATTGATACATAATGAAAAGTTAATTTTTGATGCACAAAATATTAGTACTTATGCACAAACAGATAGTATTAATGAAAAAACATAGGTATATCATTGAACAATAAGGGTATACCAATGAACAAATAAGGGTAAATCAATGAACAAACAAGGATATATCAATGAACACATATGAGTATATCAATGAACAAATATGTGTATATCGAAACTAATTATATGTGCATCAAAAACTAGATTATATTGTATTCATACACATAAATAAATTTAAAAACTTAAAATTAAAAAGTTCGAAATCGATGAACAATGTTATCAAAAACTCGATGGACAATTAGTCGGTATTGATGCACAATTGGGCAGTATTGATGCACAATTGGGCAGTTTTTGATGAACAAACTGTGCGCGTCTCATAAAAACGTATTTTTTTTATTGATCTATTCACTTTATGTGGCATTGTTGAGAGTAAAATTAAAAATGGTAACTTAAAATTTTAAAAAAAATTGATGAGGTAATCATTCAAAATAATAGACAAGCTTGATACATGAGAGGCCATGTGAAATGGCAATCACAACTGGTTATAAAGTAGGGTTGTGCATCCGGTCCGAACCGGACCAATATCTTATCGTCTAGTCTAGACTGGTGGACCGTAATCCCAAAAGATGTGGACCGTGGATTGGGTGTATTGTACCATTACTGATAATGATCACACCTCTCTTAGCCTTAGTGCAAGGCAGCTCATCCTCAAATGAGTTCCAAAAGTCGGGGAAATCGGTGACATTGTGGAAGTTGTGAATGGGGATTTAGAATGATTGATATGGTGGAATAAATTATACTCTTGAGTGGAAATGACTCATCACACAAGAAGGATTAGGGGGATAAGTATTCTCCTTCGAAGTGGATACAACTCACTTGAAGACACTTGATTCGGTGCTCGATATTATTCACGAGCTTGCTGGCAATTTTCGGGAAAATTTCCAAGAAAAAAGCTGATTTTTATTCAATTGTTTGATGTTTTTCTTGTCCCTACAAAAGAGGGAGAGAGGTGAATGTTTAAAGGCTTACAAAACCGATCCAATTCAAACCATTCATATGTCGGATTCCCTTTCCTATATTTATTAAAACTCGACACTAAAATGCATAATAAAAGCTAGGATTTATTATTAGGTGTCTATACAAATGCCACGCTTGAAAGGGCCTTAAGTTGATCTCATAGACTCGAATCAAGAGATCGAAGTTGTGGACTCAGTTCGAGAAATCCGAGTGGCAGACTTGAGTTTAGTCATGGACATGATTGGATAAGTTGATGGGACAGAGTCACATCATCCTCCCTCTCTTGAAAAACACCAAGTCAGTAACATTAAATTGTTGAACATGTCCTAGACGCCGTGAATGTGCTCTAACACTTGTAAAGAACCATCACTACGAGGTTTGAGCTTGGAGTTGCGAAGTGTGGGAAAATTCTCCTTGCTCAAGTGCACCCAATCAAGACCACCCGAATCAAAGATAATCTTTATTTGATGGTACCCACTCTTCAAGTCTATTTTGGAGAAGACACTTACACTATGCACATCGAGCATATCATCAAGCCTTGGAATTGGATGAAGATATTTAATTGTAATGTTGTTGACCACTCGATAATCTACACACATCCACCACATCTCGTCCTTCTTTGAAACCAACATGATGGAAATGGCACAAGGAATAAGAATTCCCCTCACATACCACTTGCCAAGTAGTTTTATACTTCCCTGAATGGCTTGGATATCATTTTTTGGTTTAACAAGAAGCATTTAGTTAGACGTAGGGGTGTTCACGGTCGGTTAACCAGAGTTTTGGCTAACCGGAACTTCGGTTAGTAAATTTCAATAACCATAACCATATCGTACAATATCAGTTAACGTTAACGGTTAATCGTGAAACTCATTACGGTTTATCGGTTAACCTACTTGTTTTAATTTTTTATTTTTTAATCAAAAATCAGATTTTTCATACAAAATTTACCTTATTTTTCAATAAAATAAACTTAAAATTTAAATTAAATGCAAAATACAAACAAATATCCAAAATACATCCACTTGACTAATTCAAAACAAAACATCCAAATATTAAAATGCATATAATGTTCATAACTTCCATATGATATAGAGAAGGGAGGAAACGACGATTAGCGAGGGGCGAGTTTAGGTTTGAGAAGTTTTTACTCAAGCACAAGGAAAAATAACTTGAAAACAAATTAAAAACAAGCACAAACATTTAACATTTAATTTTTGAACTCTCTCACTGAGACATTCTCACTATATTGAAAACAAAAACCAAAATAACAATTGATAGTTTATTGTTTATTAAAATATATTTGTTTTTAACTAAAACTAATTAGATATATAATTCCCTTTTTAAAAACATATAATATATAGTAAAAATATTATCGGTTATACGATTAATCGCCCGTGAAAATATTAATAACCGTATCCGAACCGTTGAATCGTTAAAAGTATCGGTTGGTTAACCGTAACCGTTTAATTTTTTTCCGGTTCGGTTAACCGTAAAAAGTGATCGATTTTTCTGTTACGGTTTTTTTTTACCGAACCCTACTTAGACGCAACTCCTTTGTTTCCAAAGGAAGGTTCAATCGGACTACAAAGCACTCGTCTTCAACGGCATTGACATTAATCTCTTCTTCCTCTTCGAATTCAT
Organism: Fallopia convolvulus; assembly: GCA_964016875.1. Lineage (NCBI taxonomy): Eukaryota > Viridiplantae > Streptophyta > Magnoliopsida > Caryophyllales > Polygonaceae > Fallopia > Fallopia convolvulus. Next base: position 37,549,785 of record OZ024722.1, read on the forward strand.
ATTCCTCCTGTGTGTTGAGAATAACATTGCTTTGACTAGGGTAGTCCATAGCATAACGCCCATGCCCTAAGCATTTAAAGCAGCTGAAGTTACTAGCCCGGACTTTACCTTCCTTTTTCTGCCTTTCGTGATGAGTCGAGACATCCTCTCTTGGCTACATGAGAGGAGAATCTTGTCGTAGTTCTTGAAAACAATGTTGGGAAGTTTGTTAGCTAGAACTTGAGGTTTTCCACAACCGATTACTTGAGGATAACGACCACTGTTGAGGAAGACTTTTATACACATGATTGGTGTAGTGTAGGAGTTCTTCAATGGTTGTTCCTCTCACGAAATGTTGCATTTATAATAACTTTAAGGTCAACATTTAAACCATGAAAGAACTTAGAGATCACGTGCCCGTATGGGAAGCACAACTCGAGCCAAAAGATGAGAGTCTTGAGTTCCTTGTAGAACTTATCGGTTGTCCAACTTCCTTGCCTAACTTACTCAAGCTTGGCATGGAGGCGTTCCGAAGAGTCATAGGGCATAAACTTCTCTTCGAGGGCATTCTTAAGCTCTTGTCAAGTATCAATGGCAAGGTGTCCTCTTCTCTTCCTTTCCACCTTGTCCTCTTTCCACCAATGATAGGCAAAGTCTGTACACTGAATTGTGGAAATGGAAACACGCCAAGCATCATCATAGTTCTAGTAATAAAAATGGCCTCGGTTTTGGCTACCTAATCAAGGTAGACATCCGCATTCAAGGTCCTGGTAAAGTTTTGAACTTGCAACTTGATCCCATGATGTTGCTGCTCTCTTCCTTGTGGCCTACCATCTTCAAAGTGAGGTTGCTGCTTCCATAGAGGCAATGATGCTTGTCTCACACGCACTTTCTTACGGAGAGGGGGAGACCTTGGCATCTTGCATCAGGGCAAAAGGTTGGTGACATGGAGCTTTTGGAAAGAATCTTCAAAGGTAGTTGATGTGCCTCTTGCTTCATGTCCTACAGATTTAGTGCAAATAGCATGATAATTGTCAAAGTTGGAAAGATGGTCATCATACTTACTTTGTTCTTGGCACATGTCAGTCACGTGAGGAGCTTGAGAGGTGGTAGACACATAGAATGGTTGTGATGAAGCACATGGGGAGCATAAGAAGTTGTAGACTCATCATGAAGGGACAAATTAGCAAAGGATAGTTATTAGGGTTATTCAACAGGTTGACCCGACCTGACCCGTTGACCCATAAAAAAAAAATTAATCGTCTCGTAGCCTGGATTACGGGTTACGAGTTTTACGGGTCAACCCTTTGACCTGGTCAAACTAGTCAAAATGATCCATTTGACCCGTTGACCCGACCTGTAACCCGTAAAAAAATATTTAATTATCTATTATACAGAATAAATATGATTATCTCTATTATAAAAAATATTTTAAAAATTAATATTATGGGTTACGGGTTTTACGGGTCGACCTGACCCATAATCTTGTAATCTCAAAAATCTTGACCCGTGGTGATTTTGCCTATATATCCACCAATTATCCAACACACAGCAAAACATCGGTCTTTCTTTTTCCTTCTTGATTATCATGTTATTTTAGAGAGATTCTACCACTAGGCAGAATGTACAAATCTGAACAAGCCTAATTCATGGTTGAAAATTTTTGTTCTACGCCTACTTCAACTACAATACTAAAAAACAACCTACTTCAACTACAACTATCCCACTCCAAATCCAGCCTTAAAAACAACCCATTTATGATCCTCTTGCTCTCGTCGAACCGTTCAACGCCTCATTAATTCTACTAAACACTACCTTAAGTGGAATACAAGCCAACGCAGGCGCCTTCAAACTCCCAACCACCAACTTCCTCTCCTTGTTGCTTGCAATCTTTCCATGAGACCTGGTCAAGGCTGATAGCCGACGCGTCTTCTTTGAAGAAGAGCCTTGCTTCTTGTTCTTGGCCGGGGACTTGCTTGGTGAAATATGGGGTTGCAAAACCAACTGTTTCTTGGACAACAAACTCTTTCTGGGTTCCATTATTTCATCACCGTCTTCATCCACCCCTACAACAACATCCACAAACAAATCACATTCACCATCTTTCAAGACCTCAACTGTGATAGGGTGGCCGGTGATGGGTTTCCCGTTGAGTTTACTCATCAGGGAAATGTAAGGAACGTGTTGGTGTTGAGGGCGGTAGCTGGCCTTGACCTCGATGTGGACGTCGTATAGGACGGAATCCAAGTACGGGATGTCGTATCTAGGGAGTAGGGAAAAGCGGGATTGACGGTACGAAAACGGCTTCTGTAGAGAAGGGGAAAACCGACCGGATTGATTTTCGGGGTCTGCCAAGTCAGCAGATTTAGGCTCGTCTGGTTCTGGGTTTCGGTTTTGGTGCCTAGAGTTTCTCCTTCCTTTAAGCTGCCACTCTGAAGGGCCCCTTTCAATTTTCTGTGTAAGGTTGTTGAGATGGATGGTTGTTGAAGTTGTGGTGGTAGACACGTGATCTTCATGCAGCTCGCTTGTTTCAGCATTAACTTCAACTGGACTGTTTACACACAGATGATCTCCCACACTGTCGTCTTGGGGCTTTGATGGTGAACGTACAAGGGGAGAGCCTTGAGGAACAACAAAGGGTCAAAGAAATAATTAGTGATTATACTTGACATACATACCAGGTATCAAAGATAAGCAGACAAAGGCTTCCTTCACCAAATATAGCCGAAATGGACCAAAAGAAATGCTAAAACTATGTACTAGTCCATGATAATATGAGTTACCCAAGCAGTATTCATATTTCATACTGAGAGAGAATGACAAGTGAACTAAATAGTTGGGAACATGCATGAAATAGGGTATCTTTTGCAGATCAAAGAGAAGCAAATAGCACAGATAAAGCAAGTATTGCATCACATTCGCATAGGTTTATTCAAACCTGACCTCATCTAAAAAGCCAACTAATCTGACCTGAAATTTTTTTATCATTAGGGTCAGCAACCTATAATAATCCAATACTATCAAAACCTGCAGGGACCCAACTTTAGAAACTCGAAATGGTGCCAGCATAGAATTGCAAAACCTATGATCCAACCAAACTGGCTTATCCAACTTATAACTTTAGCATTAGGACCAAGCATCCTTTAACTCATGATCTCAAACTACCCAGCCTATAAATGACCTGAACATAGAGCTACCTTTTCCAAACCTTACCCCGTATAACCCCATTAACACATCTACGCAAACATAATTAGCAGCAAAACTGTGGGAGGAGGGAGAAAACAAATCTATACAATCTGTAGCAGTGTGGCCTCAGTCCTAATAAAGTTGGCCAATTGAATAGCTTATAATGAGCAATGAAGTTTTAGGTTTACCATAAGAAAGTTCTGCCTCACAGATCAATGGCACGTCAAACAAATTCTCCAAAGAATCATAGCCAAGCAACTCTGACATGGTGGACATATCACAGTCCATTAGCTTGCTACAAGTAACATCAGAATCTTGGACATATTCAGAGCCATACATCAAAGGAACATTTTCACAAGAAACTTCAGTACTGTTTGAGTTGTTATTGTTATCACTTGATTCAAATCCAGAGAGTTTGCTATCATAACTAGAAGACTTGCGTGGAGATGGAAGGTCATCAAAAATGATTGGAACAGACACCAAGGTATCACTCTGCAAAACCTTTGTTAACATACGACGTCGATTCTTCCTCTTCAAAATGTCATGAAACAAGACCTTAGATCTCTTCTTCTTAAAAAACAAGGTGCAACCTCCTCTGTTTCCATTTGTAATATGTTTTGTTGGCAGGCTATTAAAAGCTGATACATCACTGACTGAAGCTATACCTTGTGGAGCAGATTCAGTTACCAAACCTGTCAAATCCTTTGGATTGGACCCTAAACCCAGATCATCAAGCCCTCTCATCCGCTTCTTGATTCCTTCATTACAGTCATCCTCAGAATCATTTGGTGTCCTTTGCCTTTTAACCTTATCAAGGTGCCCATCACGTGCATCTTCAAAGGATATACCAGAGTGTGATAGTTCCGGTGCAGAATCAGATTTATCCTTGAAAGAACAGGCATTTAAACCAATAACCATAGTGGGATGAGACTCGACTGGTGAAGCTTTAGACCAACTGCCACATGGTCCACTGTCAAAGTTATTGGCCCCAGAGCACATGTCACAGTTTTTTCTCATTAGGGAAGTTTCAAGTTCGAGAGCAAGAATAATAGCATTTTCCCTACGAGCATGCTTGAGCCTTTTCTTTGAGGGATTGGCTAGTGAAGCCTTTGCTTTCTCAATGCAGGAATTGTGCTCTCCACAACGGAAGGACTTTACTTTTGTAGTCAACTCAAGATTATACCATTCTCTGCAAGAAGTAATACAACAAAGAAGGTGAAAAAAAGGCAAGTGCCAAAAGTAGGGGAACATATGGTACTAATAACATATGGACATTACCAGAAGGATAATCAAATTGATGGCCTATTTATATGAAACATAGATTTCTCATATATCAAATCTTGATATGAAAATCATGAAGGAAAACTCCACAAGTGTACTCCAATCGTTTCACATTAAAGGTATTTACTTTACTGGAACTAGTAAGCCAAGTCCACAAGATATCAGGACAAAGAATACCATAGAAGACTTGTCACTAAGTCAATACAATCTCCATCATCACAATTAAGGCTTTCTCAATTACACAGTACAATAGCAAAAAATAGGCAAGTGATATTTCTAAAACATATATATATAAGAAGGAGCATTCACTTGCAACCACCGCCAAAAAAAATGTCTATGATTTCCCATAATGCAGAAGATATCTTTGGGGAACCTTAAAGGATGTTATCCTTCGTGGAAATGCAGAAACAAAGCTCAGTGAAAAGTTCAATTTATGAAAGGAAATCTACATCTGCTCCCTATTTCTCATCCTTAATCTCTGAAGTCATCTCCTTTCGTCCACACTCTAAAGTTTCACGATGACACTTGAACCGATTTATATAATATTTGAAGCTCCAAACTTATTTGCAAGTCTTGCTACACCGATTCTCTCGTCATTCTAACCCTTTATCTCAGTTGTGTTCTTATTCCCCTTAAGCTCAACCTGATTAAACAACCAAACTCTATGAAAGCCTAAAAATTTGGCAACTGGAGCTGCATCCTGTACCCTAGTTCTTCACTTCAAATTTAGGGGAAGCATTTAATTTCTCATTTTTGTAAGGGAAATTGATAAATCAGCATTTGAAGAACCAAAAAGGATTAGCCAACATTGTTAGAGTAGCACTGGAAATGAAGGGAACTTACACAGTGACATCATCTCTACCGAGAAGCTTGATGGGGACTCCATTAAACTTGGGCATGGGCACATCCAAACCAGCATCAGAAACCCCCTCCACATCCATGATCTGACCCGGCCACCACGACCCATTTCCTCTTCGGACCCAAACCAACCCACCAACCGTGGTGTCTAAACCCTTGTCATTGTGTTGCTCGCTTGAACAACTCCCCATCTCGTCCAAAGAATAAGTCAAACCCCCCCACTACCAAACCCAAACAAATAAAAGAAAACTAATAGGAAAGCAAACAAGCAACCCTTCAAAGAGAGACTTCAAAACCCTCTCTCACCAACACCTAATTTCTAATACCCGGCAACCTGTTCCATGGCCTGAATGCAAGGCGCCCATTTTCACCTAAGCCTTAAACCACAACAAGGCAACAAGCAACAAATTGAAACACAACAGTTAGCAAAACCCCCCAGAAACAACATAGGCATGCAACACAAACCCAGAACTTGAAAACAAAACCCAGAAAGAAAGGGGAATAAAAATGAGAGAAGAAGAATAGAACAGATCCTTACCAGGGTTTATTTAACTGCAAATCTCCGCTCCAGCTGCTCTCTGCAAAGGGCAACAGATTGAAAGGTAGTGGGTAAAACTACAAACAAAGTACTTTTCAGTTTGGACCAAATGGTCACCTCTTCCTATGGTTTCCTGATTCTCTTCTTGTGGAGAGAGGGTGGTTTTTCTGAATTTAATCTCTCATTTTTGTAAGGGTGAGACTTGAGTGTGTGAGAAAAGGGTTAGAAACAAGGGGAGGGGAGAGAGAGAGACAGAGAAGTAATTAGGCACGACAGGCTTACGAAATTTTTTTATCTACACATGGCGCTCATGCACTGTGGGACCCACTTTATCGCTTCTTTTGACGGCTGAGAGACACGTACGTTAATTTTGACGGCTAAGATTGCCTGATCAGGATCCGATCGTACCCTAGTTTTGGTGCAGGCTAGCTCAAGTTTTGGACGAAACGCAACGTTTTGGCTGTCAGAGGTGAGCAGTGAGCTTTCTGAGCTAGTACTTGGGTTTTTTCTCTCCGTCCGTGCCCTTCTTCGCTCGTGAGAGAGCACGAGAAAGCCAAGTGCAAGTTAAAGAGAAGCTTCGTTGAAAAAGCTATCAGCCATGACTGGTAATTGTAATTATTATGTTTATTTTTTGTCTCTGTTCAAAGCTGTGTGCAAATTCTTTGATATGAATGAATTGGGAAAGAAAGTTTCGCTCCCATCTCGTCCAAACAGTAAGCCATGACTAGTAGTGGTAATTTGGTTATTACAATCTCAATTTTGTATCTTCTGATTGGTGAACAGATCATCAGTTTCCTTTTTAGATTCTGATTTTGATGATAAATTGGTTATTACAATCTCAATTTTGCAATTGCCTTCAACATTGCCATGATTTCTGAAAAAGGTGAGATCATAATTGATCTTTACTGTTAATGTTGAATATCTTGCATTAGCTCGAAAGATTATTTCGGTGTAGGTGTATGTATACTTACAAAGGCTTCATGCTATTTTATAAAGGAGTGTGATTTTACTTGGTCAATGGCATTAAACTTATATAAATTGGAGTTGTATATACTTGTAAGTATTATATATATGGACTATGGTAAATTGGTAATACTTCCTTAATAGAACTGAATAAGTAATGCACTTGACATGCTAGCTGATGGGAAATTAAAAGCTAAGTATTCTTTGTTTAAGAACTGATCCAATTTGCTTAGCTTTGCAACATTATAAATTTGGGAACATGTTTGCCACTTTAAGTTGATTTAGGCTATTTAGTCAGAAACCGAGTTAAGCGTGTTGCCTTTTAGCGTTTAAATTCAGTTTCACTGTAAAAATTCTTAAAGATTTTATACTGAATGGGAGGAAATTTGGGAACAAGTTTCCCCTTTTCAGCAATGTTCAATTTCTCATACTGTTTAGATTTTTACATGGCTAGCTGATTTCTTATGCCTTCTCTTGGGTGACACAGTATATGCAAGAGTAGGAGATGGAAATAGTGGCCTTAGAAGCCATACTAATGGACTAGATTATAGCTTTTTATCTATTTCTGAGCATAAATTCAGGAAGAACACAACACAAACACAGACTTAGGGAGACCCAAAGATTTTAAGGATTCCTAAGCCCAGAGCATCACTAAACTACCTGAGGAGATGAACATTCTCTATCCAAACTTAGGCTAAAGCCTTCACATGAGCAAATACTAAGAAACTTTATAAGATTATATCCCACTAAAGAGGGTCTAGTACTCTTATTTATAGGATGTCGAGTTGTGCTTTCAGGGTGTCTGGTTGGTGGTCCTACCCGGGCCTTTCAAGGCACTCCCCCTCAGCTTTAAGCCAGGGGTGTTCCTATCCTAGCCCCCAGATTCTGCCGAAGCCGGAGTACACTGGGTCATTGTTGTTGTTATTGTTGTTGTTGAGTTGTAAAGTCACTACATGGTGACTTAAAGCCAGCTCTCTCAGACTCTCACACTCATTACGGAATTGATTCCTGACTCTTATACCTTAGCCTAGATGTTTACATATTGTTCTCAGACAGACTTTCCTATATGTGTATTAGTTATCAGTATCCCTCATCTCTGAAGTGATTATGATGTTGCAGTTTTCTCCGTGTTCGTTACAGAAATTCATCCCAGGGAGAGTGGATTAAGCACCTCTTCTGGATGTTTCCTTATCACAATATCTCCACAGCTACACTAGGTGATTTCCTGCTTGCAAAACCTCATACTAGTTCTGAAGTCATCTGCAATTTATCCTCCTTTATTAATTTTTAATCTACAAGGATGATGAAGCAGATGAATTGACATCTATCTCGGGTATTTTGTTTTTATTTCATGCATTGAAATAAAAGATTCCTCTCCTTTGTTTTTTTGCTTAGCCAAAATATTAGCAATTTTAATTGCAATTCCATTAGCGTTGATCTTCTCACATACAGAAAAATATCCAGATGAACCTTCTATGCTCGACGTGAAAAGGTTGGTTGAAAAACACATAATCATGATTCTGTAAAAAAAATGTTGCTTATTGCCCGGCATCACATCAATTTCCATGACTTCTCCTTGTTTGTTACATGTGAGGCCTAATTTGCCCCTGCTTCTTGATAGTTAGGAATACATCTGTAAGTGTTTGATTCAAACTAATGCTTGTTTTGGAATTCTTTTCTACATGACTTCAGCATCCGTGTCTCAGAACTTTGAAAGAGAAGCTTTAATGAGAGGTTTGGGAATTTTTATTTTTTTTTCTTAATGTGAACACTTCTAAAGAGTGAAATATTCAAGACACTGATGACAATGAAGTCACATATGATGATATTGAAAAAGATGTATGGCTGTCTACTTATGACAGAGTCATTTGTGATGTTATGCCTATGTATGTATTTTTTTTTATTGTATCCACTGGTATTAAGATATCTAAGCCAAGATTATAAAAATGAAGAGATGGAATTGAAGGAACAAAATACCATATTTCAGGCACAAAAGATACGACTGCCTTTATAGGTTTGAAGATTGCCCGCTTCCCTCTTCAAATATGACTCCTAGCTCTTTAATTAGGATTTTGTTGCTCATGTGAAACCCCTAGGAAATAGGAGAAGACATAATGTTTGGATCATAGTTTTGCTTCTAAACATTAGTTTTAAACTTCAACCTACAAAACTTGTAGGTAAGATCAAGAATGAAGCAGTGAGAACTCAGTTATAATGATCAATTTTTAGTACATAAATGTTAAAGAGCGCCAGTTTCATGTGTATAATATAGATCTGCCTTGTAGTTATTACTTGTAAGAGATGCTGTGCAAGATTGCTTTTTGCTCATAAATGAACAATTGAGATAAATGAACTTCATATTTTAATTCTTCCATTGGAATAGCTTAAAGATTTGGAGTTTGTAAATGCAGCAACCTGGCATTCTAACTATAGTACGTATATAGGTACGTGTTTCCTTTATCTTATAGCCCCTAGGCTTCTCAATTGACTAGGTCTTTCTTTCCTTTTTGTCAATAGATTATTGTACCACATGGAGATGTTGAAAGTTTCCTTCTGTGGGGAGAGAGGTTTGAGGCAGAACTGGCACTACAGTGAGCCAAGTAAGGTTTACTAAGCACTAACTACCATACTATAAACTTGTATATATACTGCTGTTGTGTTTTTCTCCCTTGAATCTGAATATATTATTGGCACAAGAAGTTTGGAAATGATATGTATTTGACATGGCAATGGGTCAAATGGCTTCTGTTGCTTCCAAGCATTGTGGAATTTGTAGACTTAAGGCATTACCTATATATTAAAGTTACATCACATTGTTTGGATTCCACTCTTCCATTTTGAGGAAACTATAGACGAAATTGTGCCAGGAAAACGTCTGCTGCTGCTTATTATAAAGTTGATATAAGCCTATCATTTTGGATGTCAGCTGATAGATTATTCAGGAAAGAATGGCAGTGGGGGCATTGTGCAACCTTCCTTATCTATGTTGATGGTGTATCATAAAGTTTCATATATGATTGCATACGTTATAAAGATAATCATTTATGATATATGGATGTTCTCGTTGCAAATAAGCTGCTGCTGCAGGCAGACAGTGGTTTGAAAGCAGACAAGCTGCTGCTGCTGCAGCGGTAATTTGTCTCTTACATGCTTGAGAGAGAGCCCATTAACTCAAACCTGCAACATAACCATGGTGTCTTGCATTTTTAGCAGAGAGGTGCATTCCCACTAGCACTCTGACCCGTGGAGGTTGAATAAGACAGTGACTTTGAAAGTGGCTACTTTTTTAGTTGCAAAACAAATTGTCACTTCTTGAATGCAGGTCTATAACCTCAGTTTCTGAACTGCAATAGGGTCCAACGCTCCAACTTAACTATGCCTTGTTTCGGTTGCATTATATTAGATGGTGACAATGGTATCATGCTGGAGCACGGTTTAGCTGATGAATTAGACTCGGTCCTCACATTCTTCAAGGAGAATGGCTTGAAATATTCTTTGTATACTACCTGTACGGCTGTTTAAAGCATTGTATGAGCAGAAAAAAAGTGGGATTAGGGAAGTGAGTCGAATGGGATTTTTGCAAGACGACATTCATGATCCTTAGTAAAAGTGAGATCTTCCCACGCTCTGTGTAAGCTGGTGGTATCATACATAAAACTATCTGAATCAAACCTATTCTATTTGACATTATTGATAAATCCATTCTCATATCAAACTTGCATTTGCTTTAAAAGAGGAAAATTGATTCTCAACAACAGGGTTGAGTCGCCATTGCAATTTGCAAATGTCAGTTAACTTAATTGTGCAAGGAAATGTGCTAGTTAGGTGAATGCTCAATAATGCCTTCCATTTTGACAATCAATGCCCAATTTACAACTCAAACCAGCACTTTATCGACATAACACATCAAACACAAACTACATACATCAATCTGGAAACTTGTCTATAATTTACCACCATAGTCGCACATTTACCTACTTATTAATAATATGCATTTCCCATCGGTTGTTCCAAGGACAAGTTTGTTCCTCCTTTTCCTTCACTTACATAATAATGATTTCTTCTGGCAATCTACTCTAGAAAAGCTTGATGATGTTACATACTATGTTACAATTTGGAGTCCGTACACGTCTTTTGATCGGTCACAGGACCTCCAGAAGCCGCATCACAAACGTGTCATTAAGGCGCAAAACGAATGGTGGGTGGGTGGGTGGGTGATGGTTAGAGAGGGCAAGCAAAGAAGATAATCTCAAACATAACTTACGAGTCTATCTATACACATCCTTGGTCTGTGATTCCCTGAGCAATAGTCAGAAAAGCAGAAATTGCAGCTCCATGCACTAACGCTCTGTCAAGCAATGAAAATAAGGCGATCAGAAAATCTAAATCTTGAAATTTGACTAATATAAACCAGGATGACTAATTCAAGTACCCATTTAATCTTCTTACAAAAGTGCAACTTTCAAGCATGTTTTTCCCCTTTTCTAATTTCCTCCCTTTTTTTCAAGCATGTTTTTTTTAGAGAGGATAAGTTTAATTCAAGGTGTTACTTTACTTACTCAGGACTCTCTTTTTGGTAACCAAAATCAGCGGCAGCTTTTAGAGATCTTTGGTACGTCTGCTTCATTGCTTCCTGCCCAAAGCAATGCAACAGTTATTAGAGACCGCTTACGGGTACCGCTATAGACAAAAAACCACTTAATAAACATGGATGTAAAGCTGACTTGTAATTTTGACTCAAAATCCTCGGGAGACCACTGCATTAGATTAAACTCATGGTTTAGCTCAAGTTCTCCAGCAGCAACCTGCACCCAAGTAGGTTATGTGGGATTAGCAGTCAGAAATAGCCATAAAAGCAGAGCGAGATAATGCAGTTGTAAAAACTTAAAACCAAGCTGCTATTCATCAGGGTCATCTGTCCTAACTTCAAACTCCAAACAGTTCACTCCTTAGAAATCTGCAATCTAAAATAGAGCAAGTTTTTGGAATTTCCGGACAACTCATTCAACACTGAGATCCACCTCTTGGAAGAAAACAAGTAACTTAATAATTTATATTATCTTACATATCATTCATTTCATGCTTTTAATGGAGGCATCTATTGGTATTATGAAGAAAGCAATCTCACCCCTCCTGCACCGGCTGCCATTGCAGGACCTACTAGAACACTAGCCTTTCTCAGGACTTCCACAGCTTCAGGAGTACAAGGCATGCTGGAACCTGAAGAAGGAAAAACAACAATATCATCAAAGAAACGTTTTCACAGGAATAACATACAGTAAATTTACCAGTAGGTTTCTAGTACCTTCTACAAGCAAACGGCATCCTGAATTAACCAGATTAATAGCATCGCCTTGGTCAATTTCATTTTGCATTGCACATGGGAATGCAACATCACATCTTTCATTCCATGGTTTTGCTTCATCATAATACTTTGCTCGAGCATATGTTTTTGAATAGTCTCTGCAAATGACACATAATATAACATTTGAGAATATCATTGCAGGCTAATTCTAACAAGCAAAGACAATAAGGGATAATAAAACACCTTAAGCTTCTTTGCTGAGCTTTTATGTCTCTCAAAAACTGCACTTTCATGAAGTCAAATCCATCTTCATCCACCAAATAGCCCTTAGAATCTGTACAAAATTTTACCAAAATGGACAAATCAATATAGATATGCAAGCAATTACCTGTTACTCATCCACATTGTCCCATATTGCAATTAGAAAACCTCATGCAGTTCCACCTAAATCAAGTCATAAGGTTAGAGTTCTATACCCCCACTTCGTTTCTAACTATTTTAGCAATGTACAGTATTTTTATGCTGGCACCTCAAATGTTTGAGCTATGAAATCCCAATATTTTGAACTCTCTTGAATGTCATTATGCCCCCATAAGTATAAAAGCTACTACCAATTAGATGTGCAATTTGGTCCTATCAAACAAATTTGTTCAGCTTTTAATAGTTGGAAGTTAGAATAGCCCTTTCAAAAGTTCCAAGGTACTGAGATGGAAATGCTTAAAAGTTGAAGTACTAAGAAGAAATCCTCTATTTTCTAACTTCGAGAAGCATGGTATGTTACTCCATAAAATCCAGAAGTTAAAACATTCTTCCTCGTGAGAATGACAATAGAGCTTATCGACCCCCTTTACATTTTAATTCCTTTCAATACTAGTAAGGTTTTAGGCTAGCTCTCACTCGTTGCAAATACCAGCCTAAGAAAGAATGTGATACACGAAGCTCTTCATCAGAGAAACAGGTGGCACATGCTAAGTTTTTTAAGCAGCTACTTCGTTGGCTCCCTGAAGCAGTGACATGTTTTAACTACTGTATTGACCAAATTGAATTGATCATGATGACAACATAACATACCCCTTCAAAAGCAATCATTAATGGTGCGTTTGGATCGTACCATTTAATGCATTAAATTGTATTAAATAATTAAATGCAGGATTTAATGCAAAATAAGGCATTAAATTGGACATCCAAACAGTGCCTAAGTGTAAATGTCTAGAAGACTTGAAAATCTAAAGCATAACAACTTCAAACCTTGACTGATCTCATTTTATAGTGAAATTTACTAATTATGAAATTATTTTTCTAAGAAACAGAGACAAAGCAGACAGCATATCATGAATCAAGGTAGACGGACCTAAAGGATCTTATTTACGGTAACCAATTTTGTATAAAGTTCTGGAAATGGTCAAACTAGAACCACAGCAGTAGTATGTCTTCAACGATTTTACCTGATACAGTGATAGGGATAGCACCATAAACAAGAAGCTTCTCTATGACATGCAAAGCAATTTTCCCAGAACCACTAACAACACATCTGATGAAATTGAAGAACAAAACAAGAAAAATTAGGGCAGTCCATGTATTACTGTGACTTGCTTAAACTAGGAGGCAGAGTACCCAATCAAGCTCTGTCACTTTAGTTATGAAAAATACAGGTAATAATGAAATATAATTGATAGTGTTCGAAAGCTGAACAATCATAAGCACCTTAATCCCTTCAATTCTATGTTTAGATCAGCTAGAATGAGCTGGGCAAACAAAACCTGAGCCAAAAAAAAACAGAAGAAAAAATGAACATTAGCTGTCAATGTAGATGGTACGACGAAAGTGGTAGTGAACTCACCATGAAGACAAATATAAGACTAAGCTGCGGTAAAGAATAGGTCAAGTCATACTTACCAGTCCATAGCCAGTCGCTTCTGTTCGAAGACTGGAGCCAGACCAAAATATCCTTGACCCTGTAAAACTTCCCTGCATAAGGCTCTTAAGTCAAGCACAGAACAAAAGTGATGATCTTAAAATACTAATTAGATACAGCAATTTGAGTAACTTAAACTATGTCAAATAATAAAAGAAGTAACAAGAGAAGGGTAATAAATAAGATTATATTAACTAGTTTCATAGTCAAGCCTAATAAGCCAATTGTCCACTTAATAGAACTTCTTAATTAAATTATAATAGGATTCCAAACAAAACAAAACAAAGCAAAACACACACACAACACACAAAAAAATGCAAACAGTTGTATATCCCAGTATCCACGAAAAAATAGTCAGCTATTGGTTCTGCATGCCTTGAAGTGTTTCTCCTAGACTCCTAGTCCTTTATCACCTGCCAAGAGGCAATATGATAAATGGGAAAGGGAAAGCATGGAGTTACTTCCCATTAAATCAAAGTTTTGTCAGAATGATGAGATTCATTGATTTCATCCATGCAAGTCTTAGCCATGCATCTTAATATTCTCTTGATTAGCCTACCTTCTATTGTATACTCAATTTTGTCCTAAAAAATATCAAACTCCCAATTCATAGCTATACAACTTTACCTAACAACAAGGCAAAGACTAAACAGAAAATGCAATTCACTATTTTAAATACCTGAAAGTGCCCAGCAAGGCGCTTATATTGTCCAAAGAGATAGCCCATTTCGCGGGCTCCAACACCCATCTCCTCAGAAGGAAGATCCTAGATTGTAAAAAAATATTAAACCAAGTACTAAATTAATCAGAAATGTGATTTTGAAGGATAAACCTTGTATCAAACTGAGAAAAAGAAGAGTAAGAACATTAAATTACCCGATCAGGGCCGAGATATCGATGCAATTCATTCATAAAGCTTTGGCAAAACCGCATTATCTGCCGACACAAGTCACCATATAACCATATCTTTTTTCAATAGTAAAGGCTATAACAATATCAAACAAATTTAAATGAACAAAACCTCATTGTCACTTTTTCCTTTGGGATCAAAATCACTTCCACCAGCTGCACCCCCAAGTTTGTAAGGCGATAAAGCATTTTTCAAAGTCTGATAGAACAGAGAAAATAAAATATTTAACTTTTTTATAATTCACCAACACTTGCTCAAATCAAAGTTGAATATGAGCATATATTGTGAAAACAGACGTCTTTTGTATTTATCCCATTGCACAACAGCTTTAAATTATATGTTAATTTCAAGTTAGTTTGTTCCCCATTTGGCTGATAAATTAACATATTTAAGACAAAAAGGATTAGAATCAAGCTAGGTTAGTATTTGACACAAATCCCAATGGGACAATCGTATACTTGTCTTTATACATGCCGATCTAGTACACTGTCCAAGCATGCACTATCTTTTCTCTTTCCACTTCGCAATAAGGACAAAAGTGCAGAACTAGAAGAGTAACTAGGGACACCTCCTCAAAAGGCATTCCAAAATGTCTTAAACGGAAACAAGGGAACATGTAAACCATACCTGCTCAAATGCAAGAAACTTGGCAATACTAAGATTCATGGATGGATGAAACCGAATACCTCCCCTACATGGACCCAAAGCCTGGCTAAACTGCACCCGAAAACCTCGATTAACATGAGTTTCACCACGATCATCCAACCATGGAACTCGGAAAATAATAGTACGTTCAGCTTCTACTAAACGCTCCATGATATTGACATAGCTGAGACAATAACCACCAAAACAATATTGTAGCTATTTTGATAAAAAGAATATGAACAACTAACTCAATGATTTCGAAAAAAGAGGTGTGAAGAAACTTATGAACAGTAATTGAGAGGGGCTATTGTCTGAAGATCTCACTGTGAATTTTTTGCTATTACTCGCTCTAGAGCATGCACTACTTCTTGTACAGTCTGAATAAACTCGACTTCATGAGGATCCCTTTTCAATGCAGCTTCAATAATTGATCCAGCTGTCTTGGACATTAAAGCTTCATTTATGGAATATATCAAAAGAAAGCCGAAAGCAATAGTCAGTTGAAGGAAAATAGAAGCAAACCACCAGCTGAAATAACAAAGGTTGATAGTCCGATAAAACAGTCCCTTCATGCCCTGCTCTAAATAGGGCATAAAAACTCAAGGTTCGTGACTAAAGAACAAATAAAGAGACAGAACTAACAAAGTGAAAAAAGAACGAACCTTTTACATATATAGGCTTGTCAACAATAACTTTTTCCTTGGAGGCCATTTGCAGCCTAAGGGCTTCCTTGTGAAGCAAACTGTTGTTATGCTCTTCTAATGCGCTCATTTGCATATTTCTACTGCCTTCATTACCATAAGGGTTCCGCCTATGCTTTCTACCATACTCTCTGCACACGGAGCAGAAGATTCTCGCGCTTCCATCTTTCATATCAACATACGCCCACTTGTAAGTATCGGCCCATTCCTCCCTCCACCTCTTCACCACCTTTTTCTTCCTTTTAGCTGGCTGGATCTTTGACATATCCTGTTCTTCACCATGAAGCTGAGAAACCATAACCATTTGCTTGCTCTCATCCTGGTCCTCAGCAGATGGTTCGCGTGGAGGATCACTAATGAGTGTGGCATTAGCAAATGAAGGATCATCATCACCAGGACCAATTTCCAAATCGATTTCTTCACCAAGATCCCTAACCACAAGATGGTGTCTTTGGGCTTGCTGGATCAAGTTTATGTCATCCACTGTGGAATTCATCCCTACCCCTCCAACAGGAAGCAACATTCAGCATATCAATGTTATCCAGGCCCAATATCTTTACTCTGTACAAAGCAAAGAGTCCCCTTAGCTTGAAATACAAACAAAACAGTATATCAGAAATTCAAACTCCAACGTGCAAGCTTTTATGGTATTGCAAGAGCGATCATACAAAAAATCACAAATTACAAGTCAGACCAAAAATGTCTGCAATTGAATATTTTTACTCCTATGTAAATTTGGGTCCCGTATTCTGCAGAACTCACAGGGAAGAAAGAAAAGGGGGGGAATGAACAAAAGTTGAACAGCGCAAAAGTCCAGCTACCGATTCAATACCTAAATTCCCTTTTCGCATTATCATCAACCACTTCCGAAAATTTGCACAAAACGAAATAACGAATGAATGCAGCTGGAAGCAACAACCCGAATCGTCAAAGATAACCGAAATCAAGATGGATTTCAACCGGAAAACAATTGAAAATACTAAAATTGTAACTATGCGAAACGGAAATGCAACCAACCGAAAGCAGATTCTCTTCTCCGGGTGAAAATCGGGAGGATTAATTGTCAGGCTACTTGCAAACGTCTTGAAATTCCTTGCACGACGTTGCCCTAACTAGCAGGTCTCTTGAAGTCGTTGATTCACTAATAACAGAAACTATCCACGAGGATTCCGTGTGGCTCTTTACGTTGAATTTTATCTGTGTATCAAATAACTTAAAAAAAAAAAGGAAAAAAGTATCCTGCTTGGATAATCTCTCTAAAACTGAAACTGCAGAATGCGTTTGAGGGAGGAGGTGTGAAAGGTGGGTGATGACTGATGAGGTCCAAATATGCCCGAACAACGTGTTCTCGTATGGCGCGTGTGCTTCAGTTTCCACTCAACTATAGCCTATACGTACGTTATACGCATTCTTCCAAATCAATACATTATAAATAGAATATTAATAAATAAATATATAATAGAAATATATTTTAATGTATATAAAATATTTAAAATTTAATTAATTTAATTTAAGATGGGACCAAACTCATTTTATGCTTCGATAAAGTAAAGATTAGATAAGATTACGTATTCTATTATTTATATTTTATTACTTTTCATGTACGTAAATTTAGAGATTATACTAAATAGATATTTTTTTGATGTTATAGATACATTTAAATAGTTTAAAAAGAATTTAATAGAAAGAAGTTATAATAATCAAAGTAAAAATTAATTTTTTAGATATGTGGTGGGGCCAGAATCGTTCTGGTGGCTCGAAAAGGTATAGATTTAATATATATTTATAGATTCTTCCAAATCAATATACATGACAGAACGATTCTGACCCCACCTCATATTTACAAAATTAATTTTTACTTCTAATACTTTAACTTTTTCTTACTAAATTCTTCTTAACTATTTAAATCTATCTTTAACATTAAACAAATATGTATTTAGTATAACAATATCTTTTGAAAACTTCCTTGTAAAAATATCTATCTATAACTATATATTAAAGTTGTACCTTTTTCAAGACACCAGAACGATTCTGGTCCCACCACATATTTAAAAAATTATTTTTTATCTCTTTTATTATAACTTCTTTCTATTAAATTTTTTTAACTATTTAAATTTATTTTAGCATCAAACAAATATCTATTTAGTATAACAATATCTTTTGAAAGTTTCCTTATACAAGTATTTAATATTAAAGATAAAATATTTTAAATATTTTAAAATAAATATAAATCTTTTAGCATATATGTTTTGACGAATTTATTTATGAATATATAGTAATAAAATATTTGATTAAAAAATTATATATTCTACGAGCAATAAATTACTCATATTGAAGTTTATATTATATTTTCATTAATTTATTTTTTAATATCCTATTTATAATGTCTATAAAATATCGAATCGTAGTCGTACATGGTACGACGAGTAAAACTAATATCGAATCGTAGTCGTACATGATACGACGGGTAAAACTAGTAAGACTAAATCTCAATGACAATTAATGCCCCACATTTTATACATAATATATGATTTCTATAAAAGATCATAAGCAACTTTAATTAAGCATTGAACTAGTTAAAGTCCCGTGATATTCACGGGATAATTTTACTAAAAAACTATACAATTCTACGATATTAATTTAAAATACTAAATATATTTATATAATATCATAATAAATTATGCAATAGACAAATTATTTTTTTTAGATTGTACTCCATATTTTAATTGAATATATTTTTTAATATTTTTTCATTATTTGTGGAGATCATGTCCAAATTTAGATTGAAATTATTAAAATATTGATTTTACTTTGTATTGAATATTTGAAATAATATTTTCTTTTTTTTTAGACACTAATATTTATAAAATACTTGGTTTTTTATAAAGATAATAATAATTAGGATAGGTTATCTACAAAGCATAATAGAATTTATTAAAATATTTTTTTAAGTTAATTTATTAAAATTATATATTAGGGTTCTTATCTTTTACTCTATAATAATAAGAATGTTTGTAAATATGAAAAATACAATATAAAGATTAGTATAGAAGAGAACATTGTGCTTGATTTAAGAGATAAAATATAGAGAAAATTATCTATGTATTATTGTGCAAAATTCAATCCATCTATAAAGTTGTTTTCCATACTAAATTTACATAACCAAGAAATAAAATATAAAGAAAATTAATGTATATGAAAATTTACAAAATTCAATGTATTAATCAACCTATCATCCATATTAAATTACAAAAAACATAGAGATTAAAAAATTTAAATGTAAAGTGGGGCTAGATAAAAAAAATTATATATTTACATAAATAAAATAAAAGGAAATTAAGAAAAATGTAATGTAAATTTTTATCAAAATTCAATTTAAGCAAGTATTCATCAAGATTTGTAATTTTTTCTATTTTTTTTTATCAAACTTTGATTTAAGAAAAAATATTTAATATAAATGCATTCCATTCGCTACTCAGGAGTCACCGCACAGAAGCGATATCGAACATCACTTACGCAAAATGAAAAAAATGACTGATGGAATAACCAAGGTATCGGCTTCGATACAGGACGATTTAGTCTTTCTTCATTCATTCCCATCCAATCAAAAAGATAATCAAAATCTAATTTTATTAATTTAAATTAAAATTCGAATTTTTATTTTTATTTGAGATTTACATATGATCTTAGTCATCAACATAAAATTATATATTTTTCTCAAAATAAAAATATATCAACTTAACAAAATTTATTATTTAAAATTATATCATTATATAGATATAAATTTTATACTTGGAGCTCAAGACTTGTTAAAAGATAAAAAAAATATATTAAGACCCTAAATCTTGTTAAGAGATAAAAATATTATATTAATATGGAAAATATCATCTCATAGGAATTTATGTATATAAAAATTATATAAATATGTTATCTATTGTAGTAAACTAATACATAATCCATAGATAGAAAGTTATATACATAAAAAAATATATAAACATGTTATCTATATAGTATATATAGAAAGAATACTATAAGTTGTTACAAAATTTATTAAAATATAATTTGACATTAATTTATTCAAAAATGTCACGTGGCGCAAATTTTACAACAAACTTGGGTTCTACTTTATAATGTATTAGGGTAGATGTCATATAGATAAAAAAAATTAATTACAAAAATTAATTGAATTTATTGTTAACATTCTTTGAATTGACTTTTGATCTCCTATGAGACTAAGCATCCAATGAACATAAAAAAGTAGCATAAAGAATAATTTATACCATCCAATGAGCATAATAAGAACTTATTGAGAATATTCTTACAATTGACCTTTAATCTCCTACTAGCATAATTACCCGTACCCTGTACGGGTTTAGTCAAATATAAATCATTTATTTTAAAAATAAATTAATTTGATTTTTTATATCTATATGAATAAAATTTGCGCATTATTTTAAAGTAAGACCTAATATTTTATTTTTTACTTTCGTAAAAGAAAATGAATTAGTTTAGCAATTTTAAATTTGTATACATATGTTTAAATTAAAATGTATTCATATAATATCAAAAAAAAGTTTAATTCTAATTTATACGTAAAAGAATATAGATATTAAATTAATATGTTTTTTAGATAAACACTAAATATATTAATTAAGTACGTAGTAGTAGATAGAAAAGATCACTAATTTTTTTTATCAAGATATTTGTACGTAAAGTATATAGCAGGATTTCGATTGTATTATATATGATTTTCATTTGTTCTTATCCTTTTGTTTAGATTTAAGTACATAGAAGATACAAAAGATCACTAACAAATCATATATAAGTGATTTGAATAGATTAATAATAAATAAATATTATTATTGGAGGATTAAATAAATCTAAACAAAAGGATAAGAACAAATAAATTTTTAAATTTTTTTAATTAAGGTTTAATGGGTGATTAAATTTTATGATTGAATTATTATTTTCTTAGTCTTGATGACATGGCGCCAAATGTGCGACACATAAGCAAATTAAATCACAAGCTGACATGTGTCATAGAGGTGACTTTTTTAGTATAGGTATAAATGAGATTAACCATCCATTCAATTTTATCACTATATATACTCGATCTCACCCTAATCTTCTCTCTCGCCTCCTCACCCCGATACACTTCTACCCTCTCCCTCACCGCTATTTAGACTCTCCCAACATCAA
The DNA here is from genome assembly GCA_964016875.1 of Fallopia convolvulus. Classification (NCBI taxonomy): domain Eukaryota; kingdom Viridiplantae; phylum Streptophyta; class Magnoliopsida; order Caryophyllales; family Polygonaceae; genus Fallopia; species Fallopia convolvulus. The sequence continues at coordinate 37,571,265 of OZ024722.1, forward strand.
AGAAAAATAGACTACCATAAAATAAAGGTACAATTATAATTTTCTATTTTCTATTTTTTTACTATTAATTATAAATATATTAAATAATTATATTATTTTTATGTGCTTATATTAATAAATGTATTTTTCTCAAATTACCTCCAAGAAGCAAGAGAGAGGTGATTGATATAAAAAAAGTGACAAAGGTAATAGTATTATTATTAATTTGTAAATATATTGAATAATTATTTATTTTAATGTGATATATTAGTAAATTATTATTTTGGTAATTATTATGTCAAAGAGTTAATGGAGAATATTAGCACAAAAACCAAATGATATTTGCTAAAAAAAATTACTTTTTAATTAATATCATATTATAATTTTATTTTAACCATACATGTATATATTATAAAAGTCTAAATTTGTCATAAGTAATAAACATGTAACCATATGATTATATATCCTGTATCAATAAGACATTTTGACAAACAATACCATGTATCAATGATTCATAAATTAAACTTTTAAATTCATAGAATAGGAATATATCTATAAATTATTCAAAGTAAATTTGTATTGTAATATGTATTCTATATATCATCATTCCATTCATTAATTCATACGATAAATTATTAAAAATAAATTATTAGAGGTTGTATATATTTTAATTACTATAAATTTCACTATTAAATTCATCGAACTTGATAATAAAAATCTTTGGTAATTATTATGTCAAAGAGTTAATGGAGAATATTAGCACAAAAACCAAATGATATTTGCTAAAAAAAATTACTTTTTAATTAATATCATATTATAATTTTATTTTAACCATACATGTATATATTATAAAAGTCTAAATTTGTCATAAGTAATAAACATGTAACCATATGATTATATATCCTGTATCAATAAGACATTTTGACAAACAATACCATGTATCAATGATTCATAAATTAAACTTTTAAATTCATAGAATAGGAATATATTTATAAATTATTCAAAGTAAATTTGTATTGTAATATGCATTCTATATATCATCATTCCATTCATTAATTCATACGATAAATTATTAAAAAATGAATTATTAGAAGTTGTATATATTTTAATTACTATAAATTTCACTATTAAATTCATCGATCTTGATAATAAAAATCTTTGAAAAAAATGTCAAATTATTTCATAAATTTGGGATCTAAAATTATATTTTTTTTATAAATATATGTAAATTTTCATCTATATTATTATATGAAAATGAGAAATGAGAAATTTTAATAAAAAACAAATTAATAAAGAGATGTGTCATTTGCCACCTTTCTAACTCCCCAATTTTGTAACCTTTATTTGACCTCTCACATTCCATACCCCTTAAAAATTAGATAAGATCAAATTTATTACATTAATTTTTGGAATAAGAAAAGATAATTTATATAACTAGCAATAAAGTCCATGTATTATGTCATTCCTTTTTGATATAGAGACCTTTATGGTTGATTTTTTTCCCAAACTTATAAAACCTTATATAATATTTAAATATTAAAAAAAGCATAAAAATTTGCTCTATTTACACAAAATAAACCCATGCGTAGCATGGGCACCACCCCTAATATAAAATAAGAATAAATGTGGAGCATTTTTATTAATGGGGTTTTTAAATTAGACGAACAATTTCTTTATTTGTTCCTAAAATATAACCCCTCCTTCCCTCTTTCTTCTTCTTCTTCTTCCTTTGTTATTATTGTAAAATTTGAGGCCTTTTTCTTCTTCCTTTCTTATTATTATAAAATCTGAGGCCTTAGAAGTACAATCACATGTCAACCCGAGGACTTCCTAGGAGGTCACTCATCCTGGTACTACTACTCTCGCCTTTGCACGCTTAACTTTTGAGCTCTTTGTCCTCACTTGAACTCAGAAAAGTAAGAGCTCTTGTTGACATTGGGAGCACTTCAATCCCTTATAAATTATCAGGGTGTTACAATATCCCCCACTTAAACACTTGACGTCCTTGTCAAGGCCCAAGCACCGCCCACTCGGTTGAGTCACCGCCCTCCAGGCCAAGTGCACTCATCACCTAGAATCAGCTCTGATACCATTTGTAAAGCCCGAGGTCTTAGAAGCGCAATCCCATGCCAACCCGAGGACTTCCTAGGAGGTCACTGATGAGGTATTTTCAGTGGTCGTTAATACCTATCAAAGAAACCTTAGATTTACCAATTCGATCAGTAGAGCGGCAAGTAAGGGTCGATCCCAGAAGGACTCGTGTATTAATGTTATTACTTATGTGCCAAGTAACCAAATAAGGGGGTTTTATGATTGAAAATCTAATCTAATATGCAAAATTGAAAACTAACTATGAATGCAAATATGGTTTAAATATATGAAGGACAAGCGTGTTCAACTAGTTAAATCCATTATAGATATGCTTATTAATCATTGATTCTCTTGATTCTCAATTTCCTTGAATAATCTATTGTGGATTATACTCCTACTAAGGATTATGACCCAAACTTCAAATCTAGTTGAAAGAACTAACAGTCTAAACAACCCTGATCATTTAACAACCTAAAACAACGTCTAGATTCAATTAAACGACAACTTTACGAGTCAAGTTATCAATAGAAACAAACACTTAGAGCAAACAGACATCTAATTAGTTATTTATGGATTTATTCCCTTCTACAATTGAATAGCCCAAACGGGTCTAAATAATTATAGATGCTACTTTATCTAATCAACCCCGAATGGGCATCAATCAGATTAGTTGTAAATTAACCTAGAAATTCTATTAGGTGATCAATCTAACAAAACCCTAGAATAATTCTGATTCAATTAAGTACAGGGAATAAAACCTATTCAAGTTAATGAGAATCAATCAAAACCTCATAATAGTATGCAATCTATGATTTCAATAACTAGTCAAACACAATGAATTTAGCAATGCATAATTAAATTGAAAACAAACTTACATAGGTTCAAAGGTTCCCTCTTGAAAGAGAGAAAACCCTAGCCTCCAAATTATGATCCCAGTTTTGAAAAAGATAAACTAACAAGAGTTTAAATATGTCTCCCAAAATAATCCTCCAAAACCCTATCATTAAGCATATACTCGGACAAGATATAATCCAAGCCCAAAAACCAAGCCCAATCCTTCGGCCCAAATGATGTCCGCGTACAAGTCCCGATTGCGCTGGTTGCCAATTGCTCGGCCGCGCAATTAGCATGCTAACCCGCGCAATTGCCTCGGTTCAGCATTCAAGCGACACTTCAGAGGCTGTTTTGACTCCCTTTGAGTTGGAATTTGGACTCGGAGTAAAAATATGAATTGTAGCTCTTCGAGTTAGCTTTCTAGTGATACCAAGTTCAGCTTCATCCGAGCACTGTAGCTCCCAAACCAAGCATTGCAAGATAGAGGTGTCAAAACAAGTCTCCAATGCATGGCTCGGGTTTAAGCGTTCTTTTCACACTCTCTTGGACCTTAGCTCTTCTAATCTTCACTTGTATCACTCTAAGCTTCCTCAAACTTCACCGTAATCCTCTAAGATCCATCCCGTCAATGCTTTTTTACCTAAAGATCTGCAAAACCAAACAAAACAAGCGCAAAACTCGAATTTCCTAGAATACTTAAAAACCTAAGAACTAGACTAAACTAAGCTAAAACCATGAAAAATAAACATAAATATGCATACTAAACACTACCTAAATGCAAGCTATCAAATTCCCCCATGCTTAACCCTTGCTTGTCCTCAAGCAAGACATAAATCCAAGTCACACCACATCAATACAATCATGCATACATCTCATAATCAAACAAGCAATTCAACATATAATCAAAACCCGACCAAGACTTCCTAGCATGCATTATAACAAGCAAAGAGCAAAGAGCATTCATTCATTCTAGACCTCACCAAGGTAAATGTGTTTCCACTCAAACTCTCAAGTGTTTAAGGGTATGTGTTTCACTCAAAATCAACCATGAAAACTAGACTACCATAAGCTTGCATCAGAGTTATAAATCTCCACCGCTGAGGATCAAAAACATAACAAAAATCAAGAGGTCTTTTTAAGGGTTGTAATGGGGCCAAGGTAAAGAGAAATTTGGAAGGGATAAATTTAGCTTGTGGTGCTAAATACGGGATAAAGAACTAATCATAAACCCAAACTTCAACACACTTTCTTCTCATCTTTCCCAAACTTTCTTTTTCAACTCCATACATTCATTTAAACTCTTCGTTTCTTCTTTTCACTTTTTTTTTCTTTTCTTTCTTCTTCTTCAACTCTCTTTTTTTTCACTAATGACGATTACTGAACAATTAAACTCAATTTCTTCTTTTGCTTTACAACAAACTTTTCATCCTCATTTTTTTCACTTTGCAACCAAGAGTTGTATTTCCTCTTTTCCACCTTTTCTTCCAACTCCCCCATACTTATACATAACTCACACAAAAAGCAAAAACACAACCTAAAGTCCTAATCCCGGATGGGTCAAGCTTATTAGGCTAGGAAATTTTTTGTGGAGCTATCAAAAATAGGCTTAAAGCTTAATAGAAATGGGGTATCAAGAACATGGATCTTTTAAGGTAGGAAGGGAAATAATAGGCTTATAAGAAACATTGCCTCAATCATTTTAATGTCATGCATTCAATCATATAAAGCAGTCTTGAAAAAGAGTCATAACGCAAGTTCTAGAGCTAGATAATCATGGTGATACACTCAAGAATTTTAGAGAACAAACATATCATAAAAGGCCAAAAATCTCACAAGGCTAATTTTTGTCTAGAACTTCAGAATGAATCAAAAACTCAAGCTAAATACATGCTCCATCCTATAGTCAAAGTAATTAATCAATGCTCATGCTCATATCATATCAACTTCAACAAATCATGCAAATCATGGGTTAGAATTCATACTTAGCATAGAAAAACAAGAGGAATCAAACAATGGGGAAATAAGAACCTAAATGCAATATTTTTGTACTTTTTTTCTAATTTTTCTGATTTTTTTTCATTTTGTAAGAATTTAATCAATGCATGCAAAAATTTAAATATGACCTAAACTAATGCAACTACATGCAATGCAAACAAGTAATTCCCTTCTCTCATGCTTAAAACATACTTTGTCCCCAAAGTATAGTAAAAAGTAAAGAGAAAAGAAAAACTCACAACGATCTAGCTATCCAAGTAATGCGGCGGGAAATCCGACGGTGGTAGTGGTGAGTAATCTTTCTTCGGACCTGAGTATCTAAAACACACACAAAAACTACCTAAAAAGCAAAAGATTATAACTGAAAAGAAATTTATTCTAAACCTTGGGTTGCCTCCCAAGAAGCGCTTGCTTAATGTCATTAGCTTGACTCTTAGCATGATTTGACAAGATGAGACATTGTCAATGCCCTTAATAATCTGTCAGAGCCCTGTGAACAAATCTCAGAAAAGCATAAGTAACACAATGATAAATTAAAGATGCATACTATAACTTTCAAAGACCGTTTTAACTTATCAAACATGTGTGCCCAGTTGGCATGAAATGGCATTTGTTCAAAGAAATTCAGCACAAGTGATGGCTTTAGAAAATACTTACAGTATGAATAAAAGCACTTGTAAGCAATACCATTTTTATCCAGGATGAACTCCATATATTCTCCATCTTCCACCTTGTGTTGTAGACTTGGCTCCTCATCTTGGAACTTCATAAGCTTTGGATGTGAGAAGGTGGGAAAACTAAAGCAAGGGATGTCAAGGCCTAACATAGGGTGCACCATGATAGCGGGAGCCTTAACAGATGTATCATGTTGTTTTTCTCCCGCATGGTTGTCTACTTCATCAGCAAAGAAGTCTTCATTGTCAACAAACGAGTCTTCTTCCAAAACCACAAAACCCTCAAGCAATTTACTCCACATGGGTGAAAATGACTCAGGCTCCCTAGGCTCTGTAAGAATCTCTATGCCAGCACAGACTTCCTTTGGCTTTGTGATGATCTGCTCAACTTGCCTTATAGGTGTGAAATCATGTTGGGCATCAAATTCATCCTCATAACCCACATCAAGTATAGTAGATTGCTCCTCAACTTGAATCTGAGTGTCTGACTCATGAACGTTTGACTCCAATGTGACTCCACCACTCCTTTCACACAACTCAAAAGGACATGAGATTGCGGAATGAAAACTTGAAGAACATGACTCACAGTGCTCCATGATTATAGTATCCGCTCCTTTTGAGATATCCCTTATTATATCCTCAAGAGACTTATCAACCGGCTGGGGTGGTTGAGAAGATGACTCAACTAGAACGCTTTGATGGCTCATAAAACAAAAGAAATCCCATCAATCCTCAGGTCTCATAAATAAAAGCCTCTCATTGCTCATGTAGTCGGCCAACCCTCTTGTTTCAAAATTCATGCCATGGATAACTCCCATGTTCACCTCTCTATCACTATATTGTAATCCCCAAGCACCAAGTTCAAACACATGGTCTTGAAATCTTGAAAAATAGTCATGGAAGTGTTCATCTTGCAGCTGTCTACAATCGAACAAAGCCATAGATTAGTAGCACAAGTGTTATGAACCGTAAGATAGATTCACAACACCAAGAATAGCACAAAAGTAAAAACACAAATAACGACGAGTCTCCGGCAACGACGCCAAATTTGATGAGGTATTTTCAGTGGTCGTTAATACCTATCAAAGAAATCTTAGATTTACCAACTCAGTAGAGCGGCAAGTAAGGGTCGATCCCACAAGGACTCGTGTATTAATGTTATTACTTATGTGCCAAGTAACCAAATAAGGGGGTTTTATGATTGAAAATCTAATCTAATATGCAAAATTGAAAACTAACTATGAATGCAAATATGATTTAAATATATGAAGGACAAGCGTGTTCAACTAGTTAAATCCATTATAGATATGCTTATTGATCATTGATTCTCTTGATTCTCAATTCCCTTGAATAATCTATTGTGGATTATACTCCTACTAAGGATTATGACCCAAACTTCAAATCTAGTTGAAAGAACTAACAGTCTAAACAACCCTAATCATTTAACAACCTAAAACAACGTCTAGATTCAATTAAACGACAGCTTTACGAGTCAAGTTATCAATAGAAACAAACACTTAGAGCAAACAGACATCTAATTAGTTATTTGTGGATTTATTCCCTTCTACAATTGAATAGCCCAAACGGGTCTAAACAATTATAGATGCTACTTTATCTAATCAACCCCGAATGGGCATCAATCATATTAGTTGTAAATTAACCTAGAAATTCTATTAGGTGATCAATCTAACAAAATCCTAGAATAATTCTGATTCAATTAAGTACAGGGAATAAAACCTATTCAAGTTAATGAGAATCAATCAAAACCTCACAATAGTATGCAATCTATGATTTCAATAACTAGTCAAACACAATGAATTTAGCAATGCATAATTAAATTGAAAACAAACTTACATAGGTTCAAAGGTTCCCTCTTGAAAGAGAGAAAACCCTAGCCTCCAAATTATGATCCCAGTTTTGAAAAAGATAAACTAACAAGAGTTTAAATATGTCTCCCAAAATAATCCTCCAAAACCCTATCATTAAGCATATACTCGGACAAGATATAATCCAAGCCCAAAAACCAAGCCCAATCCTTCGGCCCAAATGATGTCCGCGTACAAGTCCCGATTGCGCTGGTTGCCAATTGCTCGGTCGCGCAATTAGCATGCTAACCCGCGCAATTGCCTCGGTTCAGCATTCAAGCGACACTTCAGAGGCTGTTTTGACTCCCTTTGAGTTGGAATTTGGACTCGGAGTAAAAATATGAATTGTAGCTCTTCGAGTTATCTTTCTAGTGATACCAAGTTCAGCTTCATCCGAGCACTGTAGCTCCCAAACCAAGCATTGCAAGATAGAGGTGTCAAAACAAGTTTCCAATGCATGGCCTGGGTTTAAGCGTTCTTTTCACACACGCTCTTGGACCTTATCTCTTCTAATCTTCACTTGTATCACTCTAAGCTTCCTCAAACTTCACCGTATTCCTCTAAGATCCATCCCGTCAATGCTTGTTTACCTAAAGATCTGCAAAACCGAACAAAACAAGCGCAAAACCCGAATTTCCTAGAAAACCTAAAAACCTAAGAACTAGACTAAACTAAGCTAAAACCATGCAAAATAAACATAAATATGCATACTAAACACTACCTAAATGCAAGCTATCAGTCACCCATCCTAGTACTACTCTCGCCCTTGCACGCTTAACTTTTGAGTTTTTTGTCCTCACTTGAACTTAGAAAAGGAAGAGCTCTTGTTGACATGGGGAGCACTTCAATCCCTTATAAATTATCGGGTTGTTACAATTCTATCAAAACACTTCGTTTTGATACTAGAAGTCAAAGTTACTAGAGGTCAATGTTTCTAGAGGTCAATATTGTAATTTCATTCATGTCTGTTCCTTGTATGCAGCGTTTAGAGCAACTGCCTTGCTTCTTTATCCCCTTCCTCAAGTTTTTATAAATAGCTCTCTATGAATGAGCTAACACTTTAAATTTTGAATCTGATCAATCGAATCCCAAAACACCAAATTGGCCTCTCTAAATTCTTATCTTCTTCTCAAATTGTGATATGGTAACAGAGTGGGACGCAATCCTGTTCTTCTTTTCTTCTGCATAGTTTTGTTAACCTAATTCGAATCTGATGACGGAGAACATGAGTTTAGTCTCGCAGAAGAACCCAACGATGATGGCCAAGTCAAATCTGGAGCTGGCTACGACCGATCCAAATCATGTCTTGTATCTCCATCATTATGATCATCCTAACTACGTCCTAGCCACTCAGCTGCTCAACGAGAACAATTATCACCATCGGAGGAGGTCGGTGGAGGTCTCTCTCATGGAGAATAACAAGTTGATGTTCGTGAATGGCGATTATCCTAAACCAGAACTCAGATCTTCTTTGGAGATGCAGTGGAGAAGATGCAACGGCATGGTAATTTCCTGGTTACTCCATTTTGTTGATAAGGATATTGCTAAAACTTTGCTATATTGTGATACTACTCAGGATGTGTGGAATGATCTGAAAATGCGCTTTCGACAGCCAAATAGTGCTCGTATGTATCAGGTTCAACGTGAATTGTTCAATATTTCCCAGGGAAATTCAACAATTTCTGCTTATTATACTCGTTTTAAGAAATATTGGTACAAGTATCTTGTGCTTGTTGAAATGCCTCATTGTGTATCCTGTGGAATTATTAATCCAGTGCCTCAGATGCTTTTAAATCAACAAGTAATGCAATTCTTAGTAGGCTTGAATGATGTGTACAATGTTGTTCGAGCTAATGTCCTCATGATGAGACTTATTTCTAAGATTGGAGAGGTTTATCAGATGGTACTTCAGGAGGAGAAACAGAGATCTCTTAGCACAAACTCATCACAATATGTTGGTGATTCTTTGGCCTTTAGTGTTTTCCCAAGGCCAGGATCGAGCTCTCACAATTCTAACCAGGCAACTGGGCAGAATTTCAATCCAAAGGGGTCTACTAACAATTGGAATACACAAAACAAAACTGGACAGTCAAATGGTACTCAATCTTCCAACAATGGGAAGAGCACTAATCAAAAGGGGAAGCCATATTACTATTGTGAGCATTGTCAAGTTCCAGGGCATTCAATTAGCATGTGCTTTAAGATCCATGGCTATTCAAAGGACTTTAAGGAAAGGAAATTTACAGGGAATTCACCTGGTTCACAAGAGAATTGTAAAGATGAATCTAATGTGGCACCAAAGTTCACTTGAGAACAGTATGAAAAATTGTTGCATTGATGTTGATGCTGATTTAATTCAGCAAACTCGTCATAAGTTGCATGGTAATCTGGTGGGAAGGTCTGTTAAACCTAAATCTTCTACTGCTTTGACTTTTGTGAGGTCAAATATAGTTAACCCTCTGCATGGTGCAAACTTGATATTTTCTGTGTCTAATGTTACTACTGGTCTTGCTTTTGTGGTGGATCTAGTGTTGCTACGGCTATGCCAACTATGAATCCTATTATGAACTATGAGATGTTATCCTCTATGGATCTTGTACATTTTGTTGATCATGTCTTGGCAATGCATGCTCGTGAGCAGATGGTTTATGCCTTTTATGCAGTTATTGTCCCCTTTCCAGATATTGTGATGATCCCACCCAATGTTTGTGCCTCTCCCCTGGCTCCTGTTGGTTTGGGGGCTAGCATGTGCCCTATCACTCTTATTCCTCAGCTTGCTTATTTGGGGATGATTGGTATGAACAATGATAATGGGACCGAGTCTTCAAATAGTCAGTTAAGAACCATCTCAATGTTGTTGAAATTAAGTCTGCATGTGAAAGCTCTTCAGATTCTCCAAAAAGAAAGATTGAGGATAAGATCAATAATAAGGCAAATGATGTGGTTGTTTCCTCCAAGAAACCTAAAAGGACAAGGGCCAAGAAAGATCAAGTAGTGTAATGATTAGTGTCTAAGTTCTAATTGGTGGTCTCGATTGTGAAATATGTCTCTATCCTTTAGTACTATGTCTATTATTTTGGCTATTGCAATCTCCCTGGTTTAAGTTTTTGTTTTTTTTTGTTTTTTTATTAGGAAAGGAATTAGAGAGGTCACTAACAAACTAGTGACCGCCCTAGGGCATCCTGACGGATGAGGGTACAGAAACCCAAGTCATCTGCAAGTGGAACGGAAGATACACGTCGGAAGGAGCCAGCGATGAAGTCAGCTACAAGCCTACATCATTGCACTCACGGTAGACATGAGTAATATTCCAATCCTGGAACTGAGCCAACAAACAGTGGATGTCCGCACGCAGCACTTCAATCTCCCACGGGCAGCGCCAGTCGCCAAGAACGGCCTTGACCAGTTGCAAGTTATCGCCTTCAATCTGGATCCGGGAAATGCCATGACAAATGGCCTCTAGAAGTCCTTGGCGTAAGGCGATGGTCTTGGAAATCAGAACAGACTGTCGACCAATCAGTCCTTATTTTAACTCGTTTGTTTTATGGTTGGTTATGTTCACTCCTTGCTCAGAACCTGGTGATGTAAGATTGGTGTTGAATGGTTGTACCTTTTGTTGGATGGAGTTTAGTAATGAAAACACTAGGTTTTTATTTCTGTATTATTTAGTTTGTTTGGATCTTGGTTTTGAATTTTTGTTTGGCAACTGCAGAGTTTACTTGTTTTGGTTATTTGTTGATTATTATTGGTTCTCGTTATATGATTCTGGTTACTTGAGTACTCAACTGTTAGCTTCTAAGTATTCTAGGTTATGGTTGGTTTTTCATTCTACAAACTTGCCTGATTGTTTTTTTCAAAATCTTTTAGTTACAAAACTTGTTAATGTTTTGAATATTTTACTCCCTTCCCAGATTAAAATTTGGAATTTCATAAGTTGGTTTATAATTTTACACATTTCCTCCTTAGTTAAAATTATTATTATTATTATTATTATTATTATTATTATTATTATTATTATTATAATACAAATTACATAAAGTTGGATGGGAACCTAGAAACAAGCTGGCCCCCCACACCCTTCTGAATGCAAAAATTCAATCTATGAAAAACGAATGCACCACTCTTAGCATTGTTAGAGTGACTAATAGAAAGGGACTTAATGCGAGAAAGCGTGTCCAAAGCCTCCTTATCGAATTCTCCAAACGTAGAGAAAGCGAAAGGGATAAATTTGTATTCATTCTCCTCATATTTGGACACATACTTTTTCTTCTTCCTCTCCACAGCGTTGTGCAAGGCCAATCCAGGCGCCCAAGAACTCGCACCCATACCAGCAAAGGGAGAGACCCCGATCACATCCACACAAGCATCCTTGCGGTGCGGAACTCACACCCACACAAGCACGTAAAAAGGTCCACATGCCTAAGATCTTGCCCATTCTCCAAGAGGAAACCCATGGGAGCCTCCTTCCGCACCGCAATCCCAACTTTGGAGCAAATATAACCAAGAATATCACGCACCCAAATTATGCATGAACTTCACACCCACTTCACTCGAACAGTGGACAACGTGATCTCCCCCCATTTGTCCATTCTGGGAGCGTTGCAATTCGGGCAAATGCTACCATCAGAAAACAGCGGTACCATAAGTCCGTAGCACAACACAAAACGAAACGGATGATGGTTCATCCTCTATCTCAAGCCATCAATAGGGTGTAACACCCCCTTCCTACCCTGGAGGTATTACCGCCAGTAACCCCGATTAAGACTAAACCGAAGCTACCCAAGGCTTTAAACTGACTGAACAAACTAAAACAAACATTACAGCGGAATAAATACAATTGGTCTTATACAAACCTTAACCCAAAAAGAATAAATAACTAAATAGAACAACCTTCTATTTAAACAAAATCTTCATCAAGTCTTCCTTGATTTCTTACTTCTGAAACTCAGCTTCGCTTTGAAGTAGTTTAACCATGATCTTCACTCAAGTATAGCCATTGGAAACCGGAAACCTTTCTTCAACTTCTGGAGCTTCAAACATCTGAATCCGCCTCTTGAATCAGCTTCCAAGAAATACCTGATGTGTCGTAAACCAACGATCGATGGACACCAGCCGACCATATAAAAGAGAAGAAGATGGACGGGTTAGTCTAATGATAGACTAGCAAGCGGAGAAACTAACTTGGTTCTTATGGTTGTAACTAAACATATTGGCATTCAAAATCCGAATAGACTCGGATTATGATCCAACAGTTAGCAGTCTTATAGAGAAAAGAGGGAGACTTGCATAATCCATGAGAGAGAACACCACCGCTTGTGGTTTCTTTAAGAAGCATAAACAATTGTTGAGAACTCATATTAATCACATCACATTTTGAAAAGCCTTCGTCGACTAATCAGATTTACTTAATCAAAGTTTGATTAAGAATCATTCATAACCGGGTGCAAGAATGGCTTTCCGACTGGACGAACCATTCAGGTATATTAATGTGCCTAACGCACTTATCTTATATTACTTTCAAAACTTTTCACAACAAGTTGGTGGCTTTTAGTCGGCCCGAACTACTGCCGAAGGAACACAATGCTACCGAGGTCAGAGGGCTTATTTCATCCTTGAACAACCCGAATAGCACGAGTCCCGATGTTGTAGAGATTAGAGGGCCTGTTTCATCCATAATCATCTCAACACCAAGATCATAAGACTTAAGTTATCCTTGATCTTTCATTTTGCATATGGTGAGGTAGAGATCCCAGAGGCCTATTACCAGGTCGTCCACACTACACCGTGCTGAACCTGCACTTAGCTAGAGTGCCTATCAACCCTCTCACACGAAGAGTAGGGGAAGAGAGTCATGACTCACCATTAGGATTAGGCCCCTCCTAATGTAATATTGTTATAAAGAGAGGGTATAGAACCACTCCCTGAACTATTTTAATCACAACAATGTCTCAGCGTGAGACAACATACAAGGTCACCCATAACGGACCTAAATCCAGTTCTAGCGCAAAACTGAATAACAACATGGTCATTATTTCTAACAAATATAACAACCTATCATATTTTATTAATCATACAAGTTGTTCCCAACGCAAATATTAAATGGGATCCAATTCCTCATTTAATAACAATAACGCAAGGGAGAATCGTCCACTTGCCTTATAAGGCGTGCTCGACGTCCTTAGCAATTCCAACAGTAATCTGTATCATCCTTCTGACAAATATAACCAAAAGGATTTCTCAACAACAAGTTCACAGAAACACTTCTTAGTTGTATTCTCAACTCCTACAACTTCCTAATCGATAAACGATTTAATTTCCGAATATCGATATATAATAAATCCTTAGTTATCATGCTTCAAGGAGCCATCTTGGTGGAATTATAACTAATTATCCGCTTCACTTTTGAAACAATTTTCTAAATAAAAATTGTTCATCAACAACAGTTCTTAAAGATTACCAAATCTCGGATCAAACGGATTAACAACGAATCCTGAGTAATTATCCGAAGTCCTTTACCTGCCAATCAGTAACCAAAACTTGTCTTCGCTATAACGGAAGATCCAGACGTCCGTTTCACGAGCGGTTCGAACCTGTGGAACCGTATCAACGTCAAGATTATAAAAACCATAAATTTAATTAGCAAAGCGGAGTCGAAAGACCCTTACGGTGGCTCCGTAATCAACCCGCTAATTAATTTCGATCGTATATACCTTCACTCGAGCCCATGGCTCGTTTGGCTCGATCATGGCTCGATCCCCGAGCCCGAGGGTGGATGGGTGATGCCTGGCAGCAACCCTTGCCATGGGTGGTGGTCGGAGAAGCTAACGATCGCCGGCGGCGGGGCAACGAGGCAGAAAAGGAAGCCGGCGGTGAAGGAATCTTCTCCCGAGCCCGTCGTCGTTCCGTCCTTTCTCGCTCTCGGTTCTGGTTTTACCGGCTGGTCCAGCTTCCTCTTGTAGCAGCCCGCTCATGGAAGAAGAAGGTGAGAGGTGGAGGAGAAAAGGAGGTGAGGTGGTGGCTGGAGAAGAAGACGCCGGCGGTGAAAGAGCTCCCGTCGTCGTTCTCGTTCCTTCTCCTTTTGTTTTGAACCATTCGATAGACTTTGAGGAGGCAAGAAGATATGTATGCTGGTGGAGAAAGCATGGGCCCTCTCCCAATTCTATCTCTTAGTTCCTTCACAATTAAGACAATGAAGAGTCGGTATAAAACTAAAACCGTCTCGGAACGGGACTCGCGTTAAAACGGTAAAATTATGTACCTCGGGTGGAAAAACTTACTAAGCGAAAAACGTCCCATAAATTATGTAGACCAATAAAATCAATTTTCCATGATTTTATCTTGCTACCTTCAATTTTTAAGGCTTCCGTTTCGTATTTTAAATCATTTCCGGTACATAGTTAAAAAGACGGCTTATCCAATAAATATTCTTTTTCCACTGAAAAATCCTAGAATTCACACCGATCCATAAAATCATTTCTTTGTGATTTTAGGATATCACCAACAATTTTCTAGGATTTAATCTCCAATAAAAATATTGGATTAAGCGTTAAAACGGTCAAAGAGATTAAAAGGATATCCGAGAAAAATTCAAAAATATCCTCAAAAACCGCAATTATTACATAGGGATAGTGAACAAAAAATCTTGTGCATGAGGAGCACAGATACAACTAAGAACAGCAACCTCCCTCGGGCTAAGCATGTACCTATCGTCGAGGCTTTTCTCAACAACACCAAAGTAACACCTTGTTAGGGTTTTCATCATTGGGGGGCAGGAGAAAGTGAGAAACAATGGTGAGAGAGATAGCATCAACATTGCAAAAGGCATTGAAATCATCAAGAGCATGCTGGAAGGAAGAGCCAGGAGAAACTATACCCGTGTTTAACAAAATCTTAGCATGTAGAGTACTCGTTTGAAGCCGAGAAGCAAGGAAAGCATAACGGATAACATACCCAACATCAAAAGATGCCAAGACCACCCCATTTGATGGGGAGAGTGGCCAACCACCATTGTCAATCACCAAAACCCGAACCTAATGCAGTGACAACCTTCTCCTAGGAGAGACGCAGAGCATGGTCAAACTGAACTTGAGCATCCTTGAAAGACATTGGGGTGCAAGTTCTCAAGGTGTAGGACAACTTTGCAACCCCATCACAATTGCATAGAACAATGAGCTCACATTGGAGGTCATTTAGCCGGTTAACCGCCTCCATTAAGGCAATTGTTTTAGAGACCCTCTTCAAGGCCAAGTCCCGACTGAAGCCCACATCCAAGATGACCGACCCACCAAGAAGTTTGACACCACTATGTGGGCGAGAGATGTTCGATGGGAAGACACCCTCCACCAAACTTGTAGGGTCCTCCACATGCCAAAATAGCTCTGTTTTATCAACATGCAGAAACAAACCACGTGCGGGCCCATCATACCAAATAATGTCAAGCGTCTTGGCCACCATAAGGATATCTCCAACAATAGTGCCATCGTCAAGATACCAAGCCTGAAGGGTGAAATTGCAGGCATGATTAATGGATTGAACCAAAGGATGCAGAGCTAAGCAAACAACAAAGGCCCCAAAGGATCACCTTATTATTATTATTATTATTATTATTATTATTATTATTATTATTATTATTATTTAAATAAAAACTTATAAATTCAAACAAATTACATAAAATTAGTGGGAAGCCGAGATACAATCTAGGCCCCCCACTCCTCTAGCTATAGCAAAACCTATTCTGGTGAGGATATGAGCAACAACACAAGCACTAATGTCTTGAGTCTTAGAGTTGCTGCACACACTTCAGCAATGCTACAACATCCTTATCTAGTTTCCCCAGAGAAGAAAAGGAGAAAGGAACAAAATCATAACCAATAGCCCGACAACTAGCTTCGTACTTGACCCTCTTTCGATTAGCTGCATCAGTCACAACCCGTCCCGGAACAAAGTCAGACAAACCAGATTGTGTCAAAGGAGAAGATCCTGTCAATTCAACACATACATCATGGCCTCGATCCCAAGAATAGAGTAACACGTCTGCAGGTGAAAGTGCTCCGTCGTTCCCGCTAGACAATCCAATATCAACCTCTTTCCTTGTTGAAATCCCAGACCGATAACAAATATAAAAAAGGGTATCCCGAACCACATTATGCCGATGTTTAATACCAATAATACCATGACATGACACTGCATGATCACCAAATATATCCCCGACGAAAACCCTAGAGCAAGTAGAGCATGGTGTCGAAATAGAGAACAAAGGAACACCCAACCGATAACACAACACACAGCGGTAAGTCTTAGCATTCATCATCTATCCCAAACCCGAGATGGGGAACGCCCGAAGCCAAACAGAGGTGTGATCTCCCTGCTACGATTTCCACAATGCCGATTGCCGAGGAGATAAACAAAAGGTGGATTATGCAAAAGTAGTAACCTTTGTTAAATATATATCTGCCAATTTCTTCATGAGTTTAGGGGCAGCGACTTCACTAGGATTACTCAAAAAGTTAGACTCCATAATTCTATTAAAAAGACTCAGTGCATCATCAAAGGCATGACCTAGACCAACAAAGCCAGCATTCTGAAGAAGCTTTGTTTGCAAACCAGCAGATTGTAACCGAGAAGCAAGAAAAGCATAATGGTGAACATCACCTGCGGAATAAATACCAAGCCCTCCAAACGCAAAAGGTAAGGTGGCAAGTCGCCATTTCCAATCGCCAAACCCAGGTCCCGAAGCAGTAACAATACGCTCCAAGGAAGGTCGAAGAGCCTCATCGAATAAGCGCTGAGCCGCCTCAAAAAATACCAGGGGAAAAGGTAAGCAAAGCAAAGTAGAGTTTAGAAACTCCGATACATGCTCTAAGTAACAACTACTCACACCGAGTATCATTAAGCTTAGCAACCTTATCCATAAGCATAATGGTCTTGGTCACCCTCTACATCACAAGATCAGCACTAAAAACAGAATTGGAACTTGCAAGACCACCAAGCAACTTAACACCATGCAAAGGTCGATCAATATTAGGGGGGAAGACACCCACAAGCCTGCTTCGAGGGTCTTCTATAGGCCAAAAAACTTCAGTTTTTTCCAATTTGAGATATAACCCTAAACGAGGCCCTTCCTCCATAATCAACTGCAAAACCTTCCACACCACCAAGGTGTCACCAATAACCGTGTTGTCATCCAAATACCATGTCTGAAGACATACATCAAAAGCGTCTTTGATTTTACAAGCCAGGGGTTGTAAGACCAAAGAAAAAAGCAAAGGACCAACGGGATCACCCTGCTGCACCCCTTAAGAGGACCATAAGGTGTGCTCCCCATAATACAATCTGGCTGGATTAGAGTAGCAGAATTCAACCCAATGCGAAATGGTCGGATAACGAAGACGAACTTCACACAACATGACCGCACGATCAACTAAATTGAAGGCATTTTGAAAATCCACCAACAACATTGAAAGACCAACATCATTACCGCGATCTTCAATCAACCGGTTCACGACATGGAGAATTGCCTCACCACCTGCAGAAACCCCAACACCAAATTGAAGACCATCAAAATAACTTCCCAAAGTCTGGCCAACCATAACAACTCCGACCTTTGAAACCAGACGCCGCCAGGCAGTACCCACATCTATAGGACGAATACCCCCACCGGGCTTGACAAGAGGTGTTAGAGGAGCACTAGCAATATACTCTCCCAAATCCATAGGACAATTGCCAGCTAGAAAGAGATTAACCACCCCAGAAATAGAGCCAACTAACTCATCTGAAACAGCCACAGTAGCACCACTCAAGCAATCCATAAGGTGTTGAGCACGTAAACCGTCCCTACCACATGACGTGCCACGTGGAAAACTCTTAATTTGGTCCAAAACAACAACCGTAGTACCAATGAGCTGATGGTGATTGACTCGACTAAAGTCGTTGTGCCGAGATCAAAAATAAATTACCCTAAATTGCAAACCAAGTATAGCATGCAAGTAAGGGATCGAACCCAAGAGAATCGGTATTCTGAACAATCAGCAAAGAACAAAAGCAAGGGTTTTGGGGTGTAAGCAAGCAAACAGTATTAGGTTTCAAATCAATTAAAGGAAAGCGGAGTTCATTCAATCAATTCCACCTTTTTAATCATTCGATCATTGATTCATCCACTTTTCTATAATTCCTTGGTTAATTCCAATCCTTATAAAAGATTTCCGCTTGCCCACGGTCCAAGCGAAATTATGATATGAACAAGGACGCTTAATTCAAATCATGCAAAGTATCAAGGATAATAGGAAATCAATTTATGCAATCTAACAACGAGTCTCATGCATAAAATAATCATCAAATACTCTTTCTCAATTCCAGTCCACGGTCCTGGAAAAGAGTTGTTTCAAAGATAAATGAGATTGCACAGACAATAATCAAACCTAATCCAAACAGTAGATCTAAGTCAATCAAACAAGTTGATCAGGTTCAAAAAATCAAACATAGATCATATAATTAAAAACAAGAGTTTTGATATTAACCAAAGGATAGAAAAGTTACCAGAATCTCACGAATTCAATAAAAAGGCTTCCTTGATCAAACAAACTCCAAAGAAGATTAGTTCTCCATAACAGAAATAAAAACTAGGTTAAAAATAAAATTAGATAGAAGTCTCTCAAACTGAGTACGAAACTAGGCTTAAATACTAGAAACAACCCGAAAATAACCTACAAATATAATAAAAGCAAAGATAAAATAAAACTGAGTCGAAGTCGGTGCGGAAAACACCACCCGCGAGCACGGTTCTCAACCCGCGATCGCGGCTCCACCGAGATCTCAGCCCTCGCGGAATCTGCACTCACCGTGGGCGTGGGTTTGGACCCGCGGTCGCGGGTCTTCTGACAAATTCATGGTGTCAATTTCGGAGGTGGTTTAGACCCACTTAGAGTTGGAATTTGAACTTGCCGTACAAACATGAATTGTAGCTCTTCGAGTTAGCTTTCCAATGATACCAAATTCAGCTTCATCCGATCACCGTAGCTCCCGAACGATGCTTCACAAGAAAATGGCGTCAAAACAACTCCAAATCAACACTTGTCTTCAAAACTCTTGCAATTCTTCAAATCGTGTCTTCGGTCTTCATATTACAATTATGCTCAAAAACTAACCTAAACACACTCAAATCATACCTAAAATACAAGAGTTAACCATACTAAACTAGAGCGTATCAAATTCCCCCATACTTAAACCTTGCTTGTCCTCAAGTAAGCTCAAAATAAATCTAACAAGAAATCCTATCAAGGTTTACAACATAGTACAAGGGAAGACAAAAATCACTCACCTCACCAACCCGAACCCATAATAGAATAATAGTGAGCAACAACATGATAGCTCAAACACACACCTCACCAGAATACATATAACAATCAACTCTCAAGCTCTAAAAATCGTAGAGCGTCTTAGGATCTACCCGACATCTAAAATGTAATCCCCAAGCCCCAAAGTAGAATGAAATCCTAAACACTCCAATTTTTCCACTCAATTCTACTTAGGCGCCCTTTCGGGTTTTCACCTAATCACTCATTTCATTTTTCTTCGGGTGTGCTCACATATGCTCACAATCACTCATTAACCTCTTATTACTCCAGCCTAATGCTGGTCCGGGTTACCTGCTTATTACCTGAGCCGCCCTTTCGGGTTTTCGACTCATCCCAGGATTTTCTATGCCTTTTTTCAAAATTTTTATGGCTTTTTCTTTTTTTTTAACTTTTCTCTATACAAAACATGGAACAAAAATCCCATAAAAATAACGAAAAATAAACTGAAAAACAACTATCTATCATAAGCGTAGCGAGTACTTCCTCCCCCATACTTAAATGCTTCACTGTCCTCAATGAAGTAAAGAGAAAAGAATTAAGCATAGAAGAGGAAAATCAGAAGACTCACATACGAAAGAAGATATGGAAAGGAAAAACTCTTCAAAAGCGTGGATGGGTAGCTCGGAAATCTTCAGACAGTCCGTCGTCAGGAAAAACCGCTGGCGCGGTGGCCAGTCTGCGGGCGCCGGTGCTCCGATCGCGAATAAACATGGTTGATGTTGGGCATATACCGCATACGCGTTTTGAAGCGACAACAGAAAACACGATCAACAACAGTGAACACGAACTCTGAATCTCGCCTTAAGCATTAATGTAGTACAAGCCTTGAAGATGTAAATTCCCCCATACTTGAGGATGACAAAGAATGGACATAAATCTCCCAAAAAGGATGAGAGAATAGAAGATGGAAAAGATAGAAGGATGGAAAATAGAAGGTGTGGTAACGAGTTGGGCGTTTTTTGGAGGTTTCACCCGAAAGCCTTTTATTCCGGGGGTTTCACCCGAAAACCTTTTATTTCGGGGGTTTCACCCGAAAGTCTTTTATATTTATTTTATTTTATTTTTTTATATATTTTTTTCATTTTTTTATTTTTATTTCGAAAAACAGAAACTCGATTCCGTCAGGGACAGACCCGCAGGCGCGGTTCTCAACCCGCGGTCGCGGCTCCACCGAGATCTCAGCCCTCGTGGAATCGGCACTCACCGCGGGTGCGGGTTTGGACCCGCGGTCGCGGGTCTTCTGACAGCTTCCCGATGTCAACTTCGGAGGTGGTTTTGACCCATTTAGAGTTGGAATTTGAACTCGCCGTAAAAACATAAATTGTAGCTCTTCGAGTTAGCTTTCCAATGATAATAAATTCAGCTTCATCCGATCATCGTATCTCCCGAATGATGCGTCATAAGAAAATGGCGTCAAAACAACTCCAAATCAATACTTGTCTTCAAAACTCTTGCAATTCTTCAAATCGTGTTTTCGGTCTTCATATTACAATTATGCTCAAAAACTAACCTAAACACACTCAAATCATACCTAAAATACAAGAGTTAGCCATACTAAACTAGAGCATATCAGTGATCAACAAGTATATCAAGCAAGGATGGAGTGGGAAAAGAAGGGTGTTTTGACTGTAAATCTACAAGAGTGGCATCATTATAAGGAGCAACATCAGAAGAAGAAAGAACCCGGACTACGGCGGTGTAATGACCATCACAAATCTTCCTACGACACTGCTTGATATTACGCTCTTCCAAATCAAGGTCCTTATCAGCATCCATCAAAGGAGGGGATCCAACTGCCAAAGTTTCCCGCAAAAGCAGCAAATTACCACTTGGCTCACTCCAAGTATGAATTGCATTAGCTATGCTCTCTTCTTGCCGTTTCCGTCTAACGGGGGATGTGCACTCACGATTACTCCTCGGAATAAAGGTTTTAAGGATACAAAGAGGCAACACAAAAAGATTAACCCAACAAGAGATATCTTCAGGCTTACAAAGCACCTTATCAAGCGCGCCTTTCAAAACCCGGGAGAAACCCAAACGACACTTAGGAGGGATGGATTTCACAGTTCGAAGTCATTTAGAAAGCAATCCGTCATAGAGAGAGACGGTAAAACCACAAATCTGTACTTGCACAACAATATCCACATGATTGGATACAACAAAATTGAGTTGCAGTTTAGGAAGACCATAGAGCACAAACCAAACTACACCATCTCCAACCTCAGGTGGGGCCACAAAATCAGAACCTTGACCATGGCGACATTTAGCACGTAGAGAATGCTTCTTAAAACAAACCCCACAAAGACAAATCCCCATGCGACAGAAGGTCAACTCAGCCTCAGTAAAAATAGCCATGTTAGAGGTTAGAGAATGTCGTGTAACTACTTGAGCATCAGGCGTACAATGGCGATCACTAAGATGAGTGATCAAAGAGGTCTTAGTAAGCCCATTACCCCCACCATCTTTTCACCCATTAAGAGCCACAAATGGACAATGAAAACGCACTACATCCGTAGGCATTAGAGAGCAAAAAGGGAGCTCGTGGAAAGATGCACTGCACCTCACAACAACACAAAACCATATCACACTAGCACCACACTGATCAAAACCCAACAACACAATATCACACCAGCAGCACATCAAACCCAACACAAAAGCAAAGCACTACACCTCACAACAACATAACACAGCAGCAAACAACTACAACAACCGCTGATCAACAAACACAGCAGCACAACAGCAAAAAAATGAACTGATAAACAATCCCAACATCACATCACGGAAAACAACCACATCAAAACACAACGACCACACCAAACTGACCTGTTAACCACTAACAAACGCCAACAACCGCTGAAGATCGTTGAAAGTTGCAGACGAACCACAAACAAAAGTAGCAGCGAAGACGTGGACGATCGCCGAAAGTTGCTAATGATCGCTGGAGATGGTCGGACGTTGCCGAAGAAGGCCGGACGTGGACAGACGAGGCCGAACGTGGTCGGAGATCTTCCCTCAACTGAATGTTATATACTTCCAATAAGCCTGCTTCAGTTTTTAATTTATTATTGTTTTTTAATAATACGAATGTTATATGCTTCTTGCTTTGTTTATATTTAAAGATTTATATTATGTATCTATTTCACAATAACAAGTTACGTTTTATTGTAGTTTTTTAATGAGTATAGCTTATTGGAATACTAGGAGTGTCCGTAGGTCCAATTTTTGGGAAGAAATTGGATTTATTAGAAAAAAGAAATAAGTTACATATCCTTTGCTTAGCTGAAACTAAAACAGATATAGAACCCTAAATAAATTCTTGGCAAAAATATGGATTTCAAAAAATAGTTTTTAGCCCTAGCATTGGTACTAAAGGAGGTTTGTGGCTCCTAATGACCCAAAATTCTTTTTCTCAAAATTGTATAGAATATTATAATTCGACAAATCTTATAATTTTAAAATATTTTTTTAAAGAAATTCAGTTCATAATAGCTTTTGTTTATGCACCTTCTCGCGAAGAAGACATAAATGTGTATTGGTCTTTTTTAGAAAATTTTCTCTTATCTTTTCATCTTCCCTATTTTATTGTAGGAGACCTAAATGAAATTAATTATGTACATCATAAGTCGGCTGGTGTTTTCCCTTCACAATCTAGATTCTCTAGATTAATTAATTTCAAAAATAAATTAGGATTATTATATGTTCCTACTTCAAGATTTCCTTATACTTGGAGAAAAAGCTCAACGTCTATTGATAATACTTTTGAAAAGTTGGATAGATTATTGATTAATCAATCTCTGGTATCTCAATACCCTTCTATTAAGGTCCATCATCATCCATTTAAAACCTCAGACCATTGTATTATATCTTTCAACCTACTTGGTTTCATTCTTTTAAGAAATACCCTTTCCGTTTTGAAAATGCTCGGCTAGCAAAACCGGCTTTTGATAGTTTAGTATCTAAAGTCTGGAATTATAATTTAACTGGTTCATACATGTTTAAGGTATCATCTAAAAGGCATTTACTTAAAAATATGCAAAGGTATGGGCAAAACATCACATGAATGATAATTATGAACAATTAAAAATTGCATCAAGTCAACTTCAAAACTTACAAGATGGTTTATTAAACAACCCTCACAATTATAATATAATTGTTAAACTTTAGAGACATTTAAATAAATATAATGCACTCCTTCAGTTTCAAAATTCACTTTGGAAACAAAGAGCTAATGTTAAGCATTTGCAAAATATGGATAAAAATACAAAGTATTTCCAATCGGTTTCAAAAGTACAATCCCTTAAACATAGAATTGTGAACTTCATAACATCCCAAGGAACTATAATTTTTTTTATCATGAATTAATTTCTTTAGTAATTTTCTAGGAGATGAAAGCTCGTTTTACATTAAACTCTTCTTGTATAATTGATATTAATGATCTTGATGTTATTCCTCATTTAGTTTCTCGAGATGATAATTATCCCATATGCAAATCTCCAACTCCGAGTGAAATTAAAAAGGCAATGTTTGATTTAGCTCTAGATAGACCAGATGGCTTTACAACAGAATTCTTCCAACATTATTGGCATATTGTTGGGTCTTTAGTAATTTTAGCAGTTAATGCGTTCTTTCTTTCTGGTTATATGCTTCAAGAAATAAATAAATCCTTTATAACTTTAATTCCAAAAATTACAAACCCACTTTCTATTGGTCATTTTCGACCAATTAGCTTATGTAATACAATATATAAACTTATTACTAAAATTATTTCTTCTAGAATGTCTCACATTCTCCCTTCCTTAATTCATCCTTTGCAAGGGTTCTTTTGTTCAAGGTTGCCTTATTCAAGATAATATTCTTATAGCACGTTAAATATTTCATTCTTTTCATAAGATAAAAGGGGGTTAATAGTTGGATGGCTCTTAAAATTGATATGGAAAAAGCTTATGATAAAATTGATTGGAATTTTATTCGACAAATTCTATTAAAATTTGGTTTCTGTTCTTACTAGGTACACCTTATTATGACATGTATCACTACTTCGACTTCTTCTGTTCTTGTAAATAATGAACATGGTCCGAAATTTTCTCCTGAGTGTGGTATTAGGCAGGGTGATCCAATTTCTCCTTTCATTTTTGTTATAGCAATGGAATATTTTGGTCATACTTTACAATTTGAGTCTACTCAGAGTTCTTATCAAGTTGGTATTTGTTGGTTAGGAATGAAGCTTGTATTCCATTCCTAAGTTTTGCGGATGACACTATAATTTTTGCAAATGCTACACATAATAAAATGCACTTTATTAAACTCTTTTTACAGAAATTTTGTAGGGTATCTGGCCTTTCAATAATTATAATAAATGCTCGTTCCAAACCTCCTCAAATATTTCGCGCCTTGCAGTGTTATCTCTCAAGTATTTTAAATGTACAAAAAACTACATCAATGGAATTATATTTAGGAATCCCATTTTAAAAGGACGAGTTCAAAATGCTATGTTTTGTGACTTAATATCTAGGCTGAAACAACAATTATCTCACTGGAAGACAAGTTTTATTTTTCAAGGAGGAAAGGTTGTCTTAATTTAGTCCAACCTTTTAGGACATGTAAGTTATTTGATGCAAAGCTTCCTACTTCCAAAAGGAAATTGTGATGAGATAGATAAGGTTAATAAATCTTTTTTGGAATAAATATATCCCTAATCACCATCCTCTTATTAGATGGGAAAAAATTTGTTCGCCGAAGGAAAATGGAGGTGTTGGTTTACGTACTGCTTATAATAATAAAGTTGCCCTTCAGATGAAATTACTATGGAAACTTTTAAAAAATCCCTCCAATATATGTGTCAAAATTATCAATGAAAAATATTTGCGATCTCAACATATATTTAAATATAAACATAAATATTCTTCTTGGCAGTTTGGACGATTTTTAAATATAAGGGAATCCTTCTCTAAAGGTAGACATGGGTCTGGTTCCAGAAACGAAATCGGCCTTGGACCGGTTCCCCGGTTCCGAGATCGGTTTCTCCCAATTCCGGTTCCGGAAATATTAAAAAAATATTGAAACGACAAAAATTAAAGAACGATGCGATAGCGGATTTGGTTCTGTTGGAAAAACAGAAAGTTCTGTTGTATATCCGCGATCGCGGTTATACAAACCGTGATTGCAGATCAAGGCAAGTGTATAGAAATGAGGAAAAGTTGGATGATTAAAGGGCTTGAACTTAAAATTAAGTTGCCTACGTATCCTCTCGGGGTTATAGAGGAATCAAAGCCCATGTAATTCTCTCACCTTTCGATATGAAACCCCGCTTTGCTTACCATCTATGTCGATCCATCGGAACCGGCGAAAGCACTTTGGGATTGGGAGTCACCGTCTAGGTCCTCCGAGTCGGAAGTTTCGGATACCTCATCCTTTTGTTGACGAATTTCCGCCCACTTTTAATCACACATGCACACTTGTGCTTCCAAGACATTGGGTTTTAAGTTCGATCGCTTTGCATCTAGGACGTGTCCTCCTTCGCTAAATGTTTTTTGTATAGATACGGTCGAGGCGGGAACAACAAGCACTTAAGCCGCGATCTTGACCAAGGTTGGGAAAGTCTTCTTGTGGGCCTTCCACCAAGCTAAAATATCAAATTCTTCTTCACGAAACTCAAAGTGGGTTGTTAGATATGTCTCAAACTCCGCATTTGAGCTCGAATGTCTCGATCTCTTTGTAAGGGTATGTATAATACTATCCCCCCACTTTTTATTAGTACTGAGGCGGCTCGAGCTCGAAGATGAGGATGATTGTGGAGGTAATAGAGAAGAAGAAACATCACTAGATGAATATTCGGTAACCAATTCCTCAATTGATCTTCTAACTTTACTAATAATATCTCCAACATTAACATTATCATCATTAACATCGAAATCAAATGCCCCATAATAACCATTCAAAAACATTTCTAATCCATTAATCTTAAACCTAGGATCAAACACACAAGCAACAAGATAAATATCGGGATTGGAATAACTTTATAATTGTTCAACCATTTCATTTTAATAGCATCAATAGCACCATAAAGTTCAGGGAATTTACGCCCCTCACAAAAAGCACCCGCCACATTCAATGCTTCAAAACAAAACAAATGATCACAAGGTTTATAAACTCAACTAAAAGTTAATGTTGCATCATGAATACTCTCAAAACTTCTAGGATTTTATAACAATAATCCCAAGATTGAGAATGTAACACCCCTATTTTGCAATGATGGGTATTACCGTCAGTGACCTCGGATTTTACCGTCCAAAGTCACCCAAGGCTTTAAATAATTTAATGAGAACATAATTAAAGAAGAAATGACTAAAAGCGGAATTTTATTTATTGATAAGAACATTCATTCATTACATTGAGAGTCGTTTTACAAATGATATAGCAGCGGAAAATAAAGTCCATATTAAAAGGGTTGAAAAGATGTATTTAGAAATACAAGTATATTTCCCCAAGACAGCTCATATGATGAAGATTTGCTTGGCTTAAAAATGGAAGAGCTGGTGCACTTTCTTCTAAATGCTTCGCTCTATGAAAATTCCTTCCTTCCTTCAACATCGTCTTGCCTTAACCTTCTATCCCTGCATAACTCTTCTCGAACCTTCTAGACTTTGTCTTCAAAACTTCGGTGTGAACTTCCTAGAGTCTGGCATTTGTCGCAAAGGCCACGCAAAATGCGGAAATAATGGAATTAGTCTAAGGAGACTAAGCAAGTGAGAATGGAAATTCTCAAGAGTAGTATGGTAATTTTTTTATTATCTCATCAAGGATATTAAGGGAAGAAGTACTTGAAAATTATAATCACTTTGTGGAGTTTAGAAGGACGGAATTTAGTTGATGTCGAAAAGAGATAAACTTGGATTCGAAAGGAAGGCAACCACGAGATTGTAGTTTCTCTTAGAGTACAATTAATGTTGGGAACGTTTTAGGCCATGTCAAGTATATAGGCATCTAGCTAGTGCATAATATCACCTATGCTAATCCATAACGAATCTTGAAAAGAGATTGAAACAAGCAAGACCACAAATCATCGGTCCTAAAGTTCAGTACTAGCGTAGTACGAATAATAATAACAATATGTCGTTAACTCTAAGCAAATGAATAAACGTAAGTTCATTCATTTTAACAAACAAGCAACTAAATTCCGTACTAGCGTAACGTTTAAAAAATCCTCTTATTAGCGTAACGTAATAAACGTAAGTTCATTCCTAAAGTTCAGTACTAGCGTAACGTTTATATATGAATAAACGTAAGTTCATTCATATATAAACGTTACGTATCCACTTGCCTTGATTTGCGTACGATTTCTTTTCGAACGATTCGGAATTAGACGACCTAGACGGATTCGAATCTTTGACCTAACGACACGAGAGATAACGAGCGAATTTCTATTAAAATTCGTATCTCTACTAAGTTATTATTTTCCCTTATTTTTCCTTTTTACAAGAGAAATTATGAAAACTAAATTATATAAATAATAATTTCGGTGGAGGTTTTATATAATAATAATCCTTGATTATTATTTTAAATTTTATTATTCAAAAAAAATTATAAAAATAGTTATATCTATATAAAGTCTCATGCAAGGTTTAAAATAATCCAAGAATTCTCTTTTAAAACATGCTATTAATATTTACATACTTTGTTTAAATCAAATATTATTTCCCATGCTTTTTATTAAGTCCAAAATTGTTAATAACATTATTTTCAAATATTATTCTCTCTTATTTTTCCTTTTTACAAGAGAAATTATGAAAACTAAATTATTTAAATAATAATTTAGGTGGAGGTTTTTTATAATAATAATCCTTGATTATTACTTTCAAATATATCTTTTTAGAATAACTTGTATAAAAATACTTCTAACTATTTAAAGATGCATGCAAAAGTTGGAATAATCCAATAATTTGATCTGTTAAAACATACTAGCAATATTTATTTAATTTGGGAAAATAAATATTTTTTCCATGCTTATTTATTAAGTCAAAGATTTTTTAAAAACATTTTCCATAAATTATTATTAAATTCTTAAGTGGACATGCAAAGATATTTCTTAATGAAAACCTTATTTTATTTATACAACCCTTTCTTTATTTTCTTTCTCTTAGAGAAAGTATTATATTCTAAATTATTTATAATAATAATTTATGTGGAAAACCCCAAATAATAATATTCATCTATTATTATATTTAAAGTGAGATCTAAAATAATTCTTATAAAATTTTATATTTAACTATAAGTTTATGCAAAGTGAATTTAATCATATAAATTCATTTTTAACCCACATGCAATATTTATTCAATTTTAACTAAATAAATATTATTTAGATGTGAAAATTATTTTATAAAAAGATGTTAACTAAAATATGAGTCGGGAAATTATACCGAGTGATAAGAGTCGGAAATGGGCACGCAAAACAAGGTGGGTCGACCCACACCTCTTTTCATTCTTTCCAAGCGAACAAAAAAAAGCCCAACTAGTCAACTTCGCCGATCCACTACGTCGTCAAGGGGAGGCTAATGGTGGCGCTTCAAGCGACAGTAGGAATCCGGACACTCCCTCTACCTACTGTTGGCAACGAATTGGTCTAACGCGGCTTGAAGGAGGCGTACGGTGGTCGGGAACTTTGGTCGTTGCCAGCCCGTTCTCATGGAGTAGGTACAAGTTGGTTGTCGTGATAGGTTCGCGCGGTCCTATCGGCGACACCGGTAATGGGTCGGGGCTGGAAGTTGCGACAGTAAGTAGCCCTCGTTCCCATATTTCTACTGTCGGCAATGGTGGAGAAAATGGATGTGTAACGTAGGCGTACGACCTTAGAGAAAATTGCTCGTCACCAGCCTGGAAAACCCGAAACTACACATAGTCGACTGGTTTGGATGCATTTTTGGCTCGATTTTTGTGGTGTTTGTGCCCAATTGATTGAGGGGTTTTGTAGGCAATTTCTTCATCTACATTTAGGGACTTGAATCACAAGATTTGGTGAAGAAACGAGCTTGGAATCGCTATTTTAAAATCATGCAAAGCTAGTGCAAAAATCTGGAATTTTTTGGATTAAAAGGGACGAAAAATGGAGGAAGAAAAGGGATGATTTGTGTGTCTTCCTCTCTAGAAATCACCTCTATTTATAGTGAAAGAGATGGAGCCTTCAATCCACTACCATGGCTAAAGACCTCTCATGGAGAAGGAGGTCTTCCAAGAGTGGTTGAAAGTGTGTTTGTTTGAAATGGGTGGAGAGGTTTGATTGGAGGAGAAGGGAGGTGGAGAGGAAGAAAGATTGGGGAAGAAAAGAGGTGGAGAAAGCTTGATTGGTTAAGCATCAAATCAAAATTCCACCATCCTTCTTGCAAGCTTTGAAAAGAAAGAATAAAAAAAATAGTTTTCCTTTAATAACAAGATGGTCTTGATAGCATAGTGGGATGGAAGGAGTGTTGGGTGTTGGAGAGTGCGTCATGGGTTCGAGACCCACTGAGAGCATTTTTTTTTTGCCCAAATTCCTTCCCTTTTTATTTAAAACTTAATTTTAATGGAAATTAAATCCACATATTGTTTATAATTAATTATGTAAATTTTTATTTGCCATCAAGTTAAATTTTAACCAAGATTATTATTATTATTATTATTATTATTATTATTATTATTATTATTATTATTATTATTATTATTATGAAAACATCATAATAAAAAATATCGTGTTATTTTAAAGAAATAATTAAATTAATAAAAAAATAACCGTTTTTTATTTGAAATTGCGGTTATTACAATAGTACCCCCTTAAAAAATAGTTTCGTCACCGAAACTAGGGAAAACATAGGGCGATACAAAGCTAGATTAGGTTGGTAGTTAAAATCACTCACAACTTGTGAGGATACAACAAAAGGCATAGTACCCCATTAAAGAACATTTCGTTCTTTAGTTAAGACGATTGTACAAGTAGAAGAATTACTATTGTACTTTTTTCTTAAGGAATCGTTACATTAGTATTCCTTGGAAAGATTCCCACATGTGTGCTTATGTGGTTTAAACGAATCCAATGAAAATGATTTTATTTCTTGTAAAAAACCTAATTGGACTCGTCAACAAAGTCGGCTGATGATCAACTGGTCTTATGCATTAGCTGGGGTCATACACACGACCGTTTTGGGTTGACCTTCCCATATATAGAAAGGTTGGATTGCTTATAGAATAAGCATCTTAATTGAAACGAGCTCACGAGTGTTTCTAGGAAACGAGTAAGAAAATGACTAATCCCTTCTATCCTTCTAGAATAGGGTCATTTCGAATGAATTTTTTAAGATGGATATTAATTAAATTCCCGAGATGGAATCAATGTTTGAAAATTGAGAGCCATGCCTTGGAAGACGAATTTCAATTTTGAACTTCTAATGAAGTTACAATTGGAACAAGCGATGGTTATATCACAAGAGAAGGTAATCATCCTTATGATATCGTATCTGAACATATTAACTATCGAGAAGTAGTTTGAGCGTCCTTCTATATTATACTTTGTAATTCTTATAAGAAAGTAGTTTTGCATAAACAAGGTTGAATCCGAAGGACTAAGTGGTTTCATTTCACCAATGTGATCAGTATTGGGGAAACTACCTCCAACATAATCCTTTAATATATACCTAGCTTCACAGGAACAAGACCTGAAATTCTTCCTCAACCATGTGATCAAGATGGGAGACAAAAATTCATCCTTATTCGCCACTGTGAACCATATACTTAAAATGTTTAGTTATTTAAACTTATGATATTAATTGCCATAGCTTGACAATGCAACACAATTTAAAATATTTCTTGCAGAGGTAAGAGTAATTCGTGTATGAAAAGATAGAATGACTTCCATAATATATTAATCAAAACTTAGCATTGAAATAGTTCTTTCGTAAAGAAAGTACCAGCGAAAACCTTCAAGATGGCTATCATGGCATAGCAGAATTCAAAGTATTAACACTTTGCGAAAGAAGATAGTTGATAATAATATTGGAATTATTCAACTATGCTTTGATTATAACCGAAGTTGACATTCTAATGACAACCCTACAACTTTTGTCACAAGCACCCTCATTTGGACATATTTAGATTACACGGGGAAGGATAAGCTATTCTATTCGCTCATTGCGTCTATCGTTGAACTTCTCCATGGCTTGGTGGTTGGACTTATCCACTTATGACGGCGGCAAAATTTTAAGCTTCGGGGGAAACTTCAAAACATGAGTTTTGCAATAATTGGTTAAAATTTGTGACCTTTTTCTCGGCACACTTAGTCCTTTAACCTCTGGGGTATAACAGATCATTAAGTCTTTCATCTCTCATAGCATACGAGAGGAACGATTCATCATATTGGTCTTAAACTTTTTCCAGCTTAGCTTGAAATGTTTTACTTGATTATAATACTCTTGCCGTTCTCTAACTCCTCTCCGAGTTGTAAAGCGGCAATATGCACCCTTTTTGCTTCAGCGCAATTAATACTTCTCAAGTATTTCCACGTAGGAGAACTATTAGTGGTTGCGGTTGGCTTTCTAGTTCCTCTATAGACATCAAGCTTCATTGACATGAATGTCTTTAGTTTCCTTGTAAAGCTTGGCATATTTACTTGAGGTGATAAAAAAATGGCATCATTTGCAGCTCTATTTGCAATTTGGTCAGTTCCACTTGTGCTAGCTTCTTTTGGTGGAACAAAATAGATTACTTCATGCATCAACTTCTCAATGCTTCTTTTATCACATCTTCAAACAGTATCATACTAGGGTCCAACACATAACGATTTCCTTGCTCTTTCTTTGGAAATTTTTGAACCATCATTCGTGCCCGAACTTGAATACTATTCAGGGGAATTCTATTGTTGGTCCCTTACTGTTTGACCATTTGAAATAAGAATCGACAAATTGTCCCCAAACAGTTTTCATTCATTCATGTATAGAGTAGGCATTTGGATTATCGAAGCCAAATTTAACGCTTTATTGAAATACCTTCAAAAGGTTGGTTCCGTAACATAAGCTCATTTAAGGAAAGAAAGACGGTTATAGAAAGGTGCAAACGAACTAGGATACCTAATAACGGAATCAACGGTTGGAAATAAAAACATCGTCGATGGCCTAGGTAACCACTTCAAGTGCGACGAATCGGGACACATGTCCACAAACGGTCTTAATAATGAAGCAACCTTATGGCCTATTAGGCCTACTGAGGCAACTTAGAGAACTTACAATCCATGTCCAACAATCTTGGTTCTAACAACTTCCTTTCTAACTTCACCTCTACATCTTTCATCGCGTCGACTTATCAAAATGGTGGAGAAGAATCTTCATGATGCGACTTTCACATTCACGATAACATTATTATGGTTGATTTATTCGATTGACAAACATTAGATATCATGCCAAGATCTCATATGTTGACTAAGCAAGTCACATCTTCTTGTAGGTATTTCATACGAATATATTCGTCATTGGTCAGAAATCTCGACCACTCCTTTATCACTAGACCACTGTTTGTTCGCTTACATACCTCTCGATAATCTGTTTTGAGATCAGACTAGGTGGAGACATGTTAGATCCTTAGTTGACAAAGACTTCCTTGGTGTCCTCTTTGGAAATTTCTATCTTCCCATGATTTACTGGCTCAGTAAGTTTGGATCTAAGGAAACATAAGAATTATTTTAAGCTGGCCTGATTTTTTTTCTAATTTCCAATGAGCATTAACTTATTTTTCCGTTACAACCATTTTCTTTAATAATGGGAATGTCGGGAAAATATAGAGCAGTAAAAGAAGTTAAAACATCTTTGTAAGGCATGCATGCATGAAGTAGTTTAAAAGTGGAGTTTCAACAGTGGGAAACATCTTTTGGAAAAGTTCGGTATGGAACACATTTTTTAGTACAAATCGACTTCTAATGTTGGGCGGTTCGGGGGCTAGCCCACATACGACTAACAACATATCTAATTTGAGAGATTAAACCCGACATAATATTAAACCATCTTTAACACATAAGTTTAAAATATGGCAAACACATCTTACATGAAAATACTTCGTGATATGGATCGAGCGACGACATCTACCACAAGTTCTCGACCCATTCGTGATTGGCGTAGGCCTATTCGTTTACAAGATTATTATTATTATTATTTTATTTCAATTAATGTAATTTTATAAATGTTGAGTGAGTCACTCCTTCTCGAGTTTTCTTTACGGTTCTTTCCCGGGACGCCTTTCTTGAACCGTTAGGGCTTAGTACAAATATCCTGCTTTATTATCATAATTAAAGACAAGAAAATAGTTTGCCCTAATTGTCTTTTCTCCCTCCCTTCTTACGTCTCTCTCTCCCTCCTGGCCGCAGATCATTCCCTTTGGTTCGATAATTTGATCTCGAGCTTAATTGGTACTCCTTGGGTTATAGGGTTGTATCAACTGGTGCTTTCATCCCGTACTCATTCATGAATCATGAGTGGCAACGAGGAGGAAAATTCTGAAGTTATTGGGAATGAGACGACTTTCCATACCGTCATACAGAACTTGTAAAATTTGACGTTGGAAATTCGCCAAAGCCGCCATGATCAAGAAGTGCAGCGACGGCGCGTTCATCAAGTGTTTCACATCCTTGAAACTCGTCATATTATGGACACTAATGCTCGTGGAGTGCTTGCTGAAAATCCGTTTTAGGGAAACCCTAGGGTTAATCCTCCGCTAGCGAATCCGCCGCCCACTTTACCACAGCAGCAGCCACAAAATCAACCTCCAATCGGCGGTAATTAGCAACCGATCGATCTTGCACCGAAAATTCGAGTGGATGCCCCTCGGTTTAACGGCTCGGACCCGGCGGGCTGGGTTTACAAGGTACAGGATTACTTTGATTACTTTCAGACCAGTGCTCAGGAATGAGTTCAGTTAGTTGGGTTATTGATTGATCACCCGGCTTCTGACTGGTTTCGATATCAGCGTCGTAATCAGGGTCTCCTTACTTGGGAAGAGTTTTTAAAGGCCGTTAAACAGCGTTTCGACCCTCACCATTATGAAGATTACGTGGGTCTTTTGGCCAAGCTACAAAAGTGTACAACAGTGTTAGAATATCAAACAGAGTTCGAATCTATTTTAAATAAAGTGGAAGGGTTGTAAGTAGAGACTTTGATTTCATTGTTTAAAGCGGGTCTCAAACAACCGATCAAGCGGGAATTAAATTTGCGCAATCCGACTTCATTGGCTCAAGATTTCTCCTTGGCTCGTGAATTGGCCACTTCTTATGCCGATACAGTTGGTAGCTTTCAAACCAATCAGCGTACTTGGTCTACACCAGGGTTTAAAGTCGGCGTTTCAGGCACCCCAGCGTCAGCGCCAAACACTACGGGAGCCGCATCCACTAGTTCGAACCCTAAGTCACAGGGCGAAGATTTTTCCCGGATTCCTATTAGGCGCATTGCTGTTGCCGAGCGCACCAAGATGGGCCTCTGCTGGAATCGCGATGAACAATATGCCCCGGGACACCATTGTAAACATCGTTTTCTAGCCTTATTGGGGAGTGATGATGTTGATGATGATGAGATTGCACCTTTGGTTGATAACCTCGCAGTCACGAGAGACGTCTCAAGCATTCATGCGATGGAGGGTCTTGCCAACCCGAAATCCTTGAAAATTCAGGGGTCGATTACATGACGATATAGGTTTTGATAGATGGAGGCAATACCCACAATTTCATCCACCCAAAAATGGTTGAGAGATTACAGTTGCCTTTGTCTGCAGTCACGCCCTTCCGTGTGTATGTTGGAAATGGAGCCTCTCTATTATGTACACATTAGTGCGTGACTACTCCCATCGTTCTATAGGGTTACACCTTCGATGTCGACCTCTTCGTATTGAATTTGCATGGACCGCAGGTCGTGCTTAGAGTACAGTGGCTCCAGACTTTAGGGAAGGTGTCGCATGATTATGCTCAAATATTGATGGAATTTTCATGGAACGGGAAGCTCGTACGGCTACAAGGCGATCGTCAAGTTCCCCGGGTAATTTCGCTCCATGCTTTACAATCTTTATATGATGTTGATGTTATAGCCGAATGCTTTGAGATTTTGCCTGTTGCTGCAGATTCCTTTCAGCCAGCTTCCATACCGCTATTCGTACTTTCAGAAGTCTGAAATTGAGAGGCAAATTCAGGATATGTTATAGCAAGGTATCATTGAGCATAGTACGAGTCCTTTATCTTCACCCACTCTTCTCGTCAAAAAGAAGGACGGCAGCATCCGATTTTATGTCGATTACAGAACTCTGAATCCGGCTACAATGGCTGATAAATTCCCTATTCCGGCGGCTGACGAATTATTTGATGAATTGGGGTTCACAACTTTCTTCAGTAAATTGGACCTCCGTTCTACCTATCATCAAATTCGTATGCACGCATCGGATATTTATAAAAACAGCTTTTCGTACTCACGATGGACATTTCGAGTTTCTGGTCATGCCGTTTTGGTTGACGAACGCCCCCTCTACTTTCCATGCGGCAATGAATCATATTTTTGCGGCTTACCTACGTGAATTTGTGATCGTCTTTTTTGACGATATTCTGGTTTACAGTGAGTCGTTGGAGCTGCATGTTCGGCATCTTGATGTGGTACTTCAGATTCTACAGGATCGTCACTTCTTTGTTAAGGGATCCACGTGTTCCTTTGGCACTTCGTCCGTTGAGTACCTTGGCCATATAGTATCGGCGGGACAACTTCTGGCCGACCCAGGAAAACTCGAAGCTATGGGCAAGTGGCCGACTCCAAAGACGATCAAGCAACTGCGTGGTTTTTTAGGTCTTACTGGTTACTATTGGAAATTTATCCGGAATTATGCTACCCTGGCCACACCACTTACAGTTTTATTGCAAAAAGACAAGTTTTCCTGGTCACTTGCTGCGGAGGAGGCATTTGTTCTTTTGAAGTCGGCTATGATGAATCCTCCTATATTACAATTGCCTGATTTATCTATTGCTTTTGTGGTCGAAAGTAACGCATCACATGAGGGTATTGGCGCAGTTCTATTGCAAAACGAACGACCAGTGTCCTTCTTTAGCAAGACCCTAGGAATCCGCCGCAGGGGTTCTTCCTCTTATCACAGAGAATTGTTTGCCATCGTGTCTGCGGTACAGAAATGGTGTCAATATCTGCTTGGCCGTGAATTTTTTATTCGCATAGATCAGAAGAGCTTGAAGGAATTACTATCACATGTGATCCAAACACCGTTGCAACAATTCTTCATCCGGAAATTAATGGGCTATAAGTTCCAGATCGAATATAAGACGGGTGCTAGCAACAAGGTGGTCGACGCTTTATCGCGTTGTATGATCAATGATGAGCCTTCTGTCCGACAATTCCTTGCTCTTTCACACCCGATGCCAGATTTACTACATAAAATCAAGTTGGAAAACTCGGTTCTTACCGATTTGGTGGCTTTGCATGCGGCCATGCAGGACGGGACTCTCACGCCTCCTTTTCGAGTGCATGATGGGGTATTATATTATGGGCACCGGCTGATATTAGGCAAGAATTCTCCATCAAAAATGGACGTTTTGAATGAGTTCCATGCATCTCCATCGGTTGGCCACCCGGGCGGCGACATGACTTTTCGCTGGATTGCCGAGGTTTTCTATTAGACCGGCATGCGTAGTGAGGTAAAGCAATTTGTCGAATCTTGTGTTACTTGTCAATCTACTAAATATAGCACCAAGAAATCAGCGGGTCTTCTTCAGCCACTACCTATCCCGAATAAGGTGTGGGATGAGGTCTCGACGGATTTTATTACCGGACTACCACCATCTCGGGGCTTCACGACGATATTTGTTATGGTGGATCATTTGTCCAAGTATGCTCATTTTGGGGGCTTGGGTACTTCGTATGATGCCGCCAAGTTAGCTTCCTTGTTCGTTGAAATTATGGTCAAACACCATGGCGTACCGGCTTCAATTCTTTCTGATCGAGATGTGATCTTCACGAGTGCTTTTTGGAAAGAACTCCATCGTTGCGCCATAGCATGGCCTATCATCCGCAAACGGACGGACAAACCGAGGTAAAAAATCGGGGGTTGGAGCAATACATCTGCGCCTTTACTCACACACGTCCTTCCCGCTAGGCTACCTTCTTACCTTGGGCAGACCTAGCCTTGAATTGCACCTATCATGAAGGGCTCATGAAGACTCCGTTTCAAGCATTATATGGGCGGGAACCTCCTCCAATTATTCGGGCTAACCTTCCATCATCTGGGGACTCCGCGGCCTTTGCTACTGTGCAAGAACGACATCAACTAGTTGACTTGCTTCGGACAAATCTTAAAAAGGCCCAGCAACGTATGTGTTCGTATGCAAATGCACATCGCCGCGAAGTCGAGTATAATGTCGGTGATCTTGTCGTGTTGAAACTTCGATCGTGCCGACAGCATTCTATTGCCAAGCCATTATCTTTCAAGCTGGCTCGGCGTTTTTATGGGCCATTTAAGATCACTGATCACGTGGGAGCAGTAACGTACTGATTGGAATTGCCCAAAATGCCAGGATTCATAACCCATTATCCACGATCAACCCATTTCCAAGCCCGTGAGAGCCATCAAAGAAAGGCAGGTTATGGTTGATGGCTTGCCTCGGGTCGAATGGCTCATAGTGTGGGACGATGGGTCCGAAAACGATGCTTCATGGGAACCGCGTGATCAAGTACGATTATCTTTTCCTAATTTGCGGCTTGAGGACCAGCCAATTGTCATCAGGGGAGAGATTGATTCGGATCGAGCGATGGCATCTACCACAAGTTCTCGACCCGTTTGTGATCGGCGTAGGCCTATTCATTTACAAGATTATTATTAGTATTTTATTTCAATTAATGTAATTTAATAAATGTTGAGTCACTCCTTCTTGGGTTTTCTTTACGATTCTTTCCCAGGACGCCTTTCTTGAACCGTTAGGGCTTAGTATAAATATCCTGCTTTATTCTCATAATTAAAGACAAGAAAATAGTTTGCCCTAATTGTCTTTTCTCCCTCCCTTCTTACATCTCTCTCTCCCTCCTGGCCGTAGGCCATTCCCTTTGGTTCGATAATCTGATCTCGAGCTTAATTGGTACTCCCTGGGTTATAGGGTTGTATCACTTCGCTCCAAGAATTAGTTGACAATCGGAATCAAATCTCGGATTGAAGCGGTGTTGTTAGATGCATTGTCAAACGAGATAGAAAAAACTCGATGAAGTAGTCTATACTCTTCCAAAATAGTACAAATAATGTTACTAATCATTAAAGGGGTATCAGAATAATGTTACATTTTTGCACAACAAAGTGATCATCAATAAAATGACATGTTAAGCCCATCTATGCATGAGTTTACCAATGATCACTCCAAATATCACCACAAATTGAAACTTTAATATCATTTTCACCAAAAAAAATTCACCAATGCCATTTTACGGTTTTTATAAGCTTTCATCACATTATTTTTTACCGACTTCCTAGTAGTCGGTTTATAAGCGGGTTGTACATGATTAGTCATTCAATTGTTAAATCCTAACTTTTCGGCAAAACTAAATGATAAGTGATCAACACGAATAGACTTGGAAAAAGCATACATACTATCATTATGGTTATAATTAAATAAATGAGGGTTATAATGAGGGTTAAGGGAAGAAGAAGTTGCAAACCTGGATAGTTGGGATTCTCCTCGCATCATACCTAACTTGTCGAGGTGTGCTCTCTTCACGTGATTTGACAATGTTCCATAGCCTGATCCCAACAACCATGTGTACTTCTTATCACAATAGTTACAATGAACTGTATATTTCTTTAGAGGTGCATCATAGGCTCCCTTTTGAAAATGTTTTGTAAAAATGTCGGATTTAAGGGTTGGAACGGGTCCATCCACATCCACTCCCTCATTTTCATCAAGAGTGGACGATCCCAGTTGTACCACGTTGGGATCCGAGAATTTCGACAAATTAATAGGGGGTACAAATTCTACATTTGCACCACTCTTTTGTGAGCTAAAAATTTGATCAATGAATCCATCCATTTTCTTAAAATGTAACTATGTAAGTAAGCAAAGAGAAATGTGTGGTAAAGAAATATGTAATTAAGAAGATAATGAACCTCAAAAGTACAAAACAATACGATGTAAGAGACAATTGTGTTGCTTTTTGAAAGAACAATTATGAAAGCAATTATAAAAACTAGTAAAGATTGAGAGATTGAGACTTGATAGAATTTTGTAAACTTGAGAGATTGAGAGAGATTGGTAGTGTGGGTTGGAATGAGATCATGTATGTGTGTATTTACAAAAGAAATTTATCACCTAATCGTTGCCATAAAGAACTTGCCATTGAAAACTAGCCGTTAAAAACTAGTCGTTGGCATTCCAATGTAATCCGTGATCGCGGGTTAAGATCCGTGAACGCGGATTTGATGAACGTTCTGTTATACAAACCGCAATCGCAGATCTTAATCCGCGATCGAGGATTTGGTTCTAGTTTTAAAAAAATAGTCGTTATCCGGGAACCGGCGGTTCACTAGTTCCGAGGGTGGAGGAACTGGAACCGTAGTGGGAACCAGAACCGTGGTTTCGGTTCCGGCCGGCTCTCGGCCGGTTCTGTACTGACCCTCAATTTTAAATTTATTTAATTACATATAATAATATTCAATTGTATTTATACTTTAAAGAAAATTACAAAAAGTTGGATGGGAGCCTAGCAACTAACTGGGCTCCGACACCCTTATTCAAGGCAAAGCACAAGCGTTGAAAAATAAAGGAACGAATATTAGTGTTAGCTGTGTTACTATGAGCAGCTTCGACACTCTTTATTTAATTATTTTTATTTTTTGTGTCGTATAACAAAATATTTGTTTTGGTGATTTTACTTCATTACAAATATTTTTTTTGTGTAGTATTATTTTATGAAATGAAATTGTGTGAGATGTAAAAGGGAGAGAATATCAATTTATAGAAAGTAGTGGTCGACTTTGTAATATTTGAAAATAAAATCTAAACAAACACAATAGGTTTGTTGTTTGTTTAAATTTAGGTCGAGATCTTCAATTGAGGATTTTGGATTCGTTTCACAACGAAATTCATATCCGTAAAAAGTATACGGTTTATGATTTCGGTCTCTATCTGAACCCTCACTCATGTGATTGAATTAGTCCCTAAATGCGTTCAGATTAATCAAAGAAGTCAATTAACCTAGTTTTCGTTCGTTTTGTTCAGATCAAAGATTTGATTTGAATTTTGATTTGATTTGAGCTAATATTCTGTTTTACCCAACGGTCTATAAATAGGGTCAATTGACACCCCAAATGCACACAAGTCAATCGTTTTCTATTGAAACTTCACCTTTGTTTTTCCCTTTTCAGTTCGTTTAATTCATAGCAGTGTTCGCTTATATTTAGTTTGATTTTGCCAAAACCAAGCCCATATTCAGATTCCTCATCCTCAAATCCGTCCAAAAATCATCCTGAAATCACTCCCGAAACCGAGCTATCACAAGTACACTAATTTACGAACTACTATTGTAATTTAGTTGTTCTCTTTCTACACTCAACCAAAATTTTCCCATTTCATATCATTAGAAAGCTCTCGATCTTAAGAATCCAACTCCACTGGTCTCGCATCAAATGGATTCCTATCGAATCGGAACCGAGCACACGAACCCAGCTGCGCACGTGCTCTATTTTCTGCCCAGCTGTTGTTCGGATTTATTCGCCACCTCCGACACCGAATTTTTACCGCCCTTTGCCCCACCACATGGCCATCAACGCCGCCACTGGATAGTGGACTCGGAGGACCTTAATCCTAGAAGTCCACCGACACTAACCTCGAGTCATTCGGTTCCCAAACGGGCCCACACGAGTCCGTCAAAGTTGATTGCATAGTTGGTTCAAACCGAATTCCGACGCCTTTTCCACTCGGTAAATTTCCGTCCCGTTTAATTTCAGAAATTATTTTATATTTCAATTTAATTACTTTGTGAAAATTAGTTAATCTCTTTCCTAATGTCGGGTTACCCAAAAAACGCATCGTCCTTCGACATTGAAGTCGATACACAATCCTCGGAGTATTGAAGATTAACTCTCGAACACATCAAACCGCATTTTCATCTTCAAATTTAAGGCAAGTGGTGGTTCGCTCTTGCTCATCCATTTTTCGATAATTAATATTTAAATTGATTATCATTCATGTTTGGAAGCTTGTGCGTTTACTATAAAGTTTATGTTCATGTATATATATCTATATCTATATTATGTTATTGTTTTCAAATGTTTTTTATTGTGACCTTAATGTGGTAGTTAAATTAGAATTGATAAGTATTAGTGGTAGAGTTAGGAGTATTTAAGGGCACGTCATCTTAAATACTTCTTTATAACAACATTAAAGGTTACTACACCATTAATGATATTATCATGACCATGGCCCATGACTCATTTCTCCACCGCGGGAGAAAGGGTTGTTCAGCACTTAGCTAGTGCAATGAGGTTCAAGCCGAGTGGCTTATCCTTGTTAAAGTTAATTAACTCGGAAATCCGAGATCAAGTAAAAGTTACTATGAAGTCTTAATCATATAAGATATTTGCACGTTGCACACCTAATTGAACCCCACGAATGAAGCACCCATATTGGGAAATCGTTCGGACTTCCAGTTTATGAAGGTTGTTCTTCCAATTTGAATTCGCCCAACACATATGCGGTGAGGTTGGTTGAGGCCTGATTATTCCAAGGAAGCTTAGTTATAGACTGTTAATAGTTTTGAAAGTGTTTTGTAGGCATATAAGTTCTCCAAACATGAAATTCATATTCTCCCTTAGGACATGTTTGTCCTTTGGGCTCTCGTTTGCATTTCTGTTTTGTCCACCTACATTATTCCGTGGAAGTAGTCTAGAATCATTGGTCGGCTTTCATTCGGACTACAATGTAACAATTAGTTATGACCACTAGAATCTCTCACAAAATTCCACTTGCTTAGTTTGTCACAGGACTAACCCGATCAATTTATTCACTTGCATTGTCGGCTGGTGTCAAACGTCCCTATACAGCACATCAGACGATCTTTTCTCAAGTTGTAAGAAGTAAGTTGGCAAAGAGATGAGTTGCAGTTGAAGTGTTGAGTCAAACTATTTCATAAGGTTAATATAGATCATGATTAAGTAAAC
This sequence comes from Fallopia convolvulus, assembly GCA_964016875.1. Taxonomy (NCBI): domain Eukaryota; kingdom Viridiplantae; phylum Streptophyta; class Magnoliopsida; order Caryophyllales; family Polygonaceae; genus Fallopia; species Fallopia convolvulus. The sequence goes on from OZ024722.1 coordinate 37,614,237, forward strand.
TTGAGTTAGGATTTTAATTTTTCCTAGTTGATGTATAGGCGCAAGTGATGACTCCCTTATGTAATTTTTGAATTCTAAGCAAGTTTTCCGCTACCATTATGAGTTGTAACAATTTTCTCCTCGAATTACAAAGAGAGTCGTTAATAAAAAAAAATTGTTTTCAATGAAAGTCTTCCGCTATTTTTATTATTTCAATGCCTATATTGTTCGGATCAAGCCTTGGGTAGCTTTGGACGGTAAGTCCGAGGTCATTGGCGTGTACCATCTCCGAGAAAAATCGGGGGTGTTACAGGTTCACTGGAACGGGAACCCATGTCTAACTAAAGGAGTTAAATGGTTTGTTAAGGAGGCTCAAATTTATTAGAATATTTTGATAATGGAGATTACAATTTTTAGGTTGCTAATTTTATTCTTCCAAATAAAACTTGGAATGTTCAAGCGTTAGCTCAATTATTGCCGTCTTGGATGGTAATTAAAATTTCATCTTTATGTATTCCTATATTTAATGTAGAGCATACTATTATTTGGAGCCCTTCTACCGATGGTGCTTTTTCTGTAAAGTCAGCCTCTGAGTTAATTAACTCGATGAGACATTTACCTTTAATAGGGTTTTCTTGGATATGGAAATTAAATCTGCCTCCTAAGATTCAAAATTTCCTTTGAAAATCTTGTGTTAATTGTCTGCATACAATTGACAGACTTAACATATTTTATAATTTTATCCCGGGTACTTGTTCGCTTTGGGATTTGCATAACGAAACTTTAAATCATATCTTTTTCCTCCGCCCTTTTACTCATAAAATGATTGCAAGCTTAGAATTAAAGCTACAAGTTTCTTTTGACATTTTTTCTTCGAGTTGTTTTAATGATAACTTAGTTTCAACTTTAAAATCAAATTATAATGGGGATATTCTTTGTTTCCTTTGGGGGTATATCTGGAACCATAGAAATGTCATTATCTTTAATCATCCAACAATTGCTTCCAATTTAATACCATATGAGTTGGCTTTGATAGAGCATCCTTTGTGGTTTCGGCTCATGTTAAACATGTATTACTAAGACTAATACACATAAAACAAAACCTAATGCATTTTGGAAAAAAAAACCCTTGTTAACTAGTCTAAATTAAATTTCAATGCTTCAAAACAAACCAATTCTAATACGTTTATAAGTTTTTTATTAGGAATCATGATAGTAGTATTACTAGTCTTGACCGTAAAAAGGTTAATCCAATGTCAATTTTTCAGGCTGAGGCGGTAGCTTTACTTGAAGGTCTCAAAATAGCGGTTAATTTGAATATTACACGTCTTATAATAGGAGATAATTTAGCTCTAATTAATTCTTTAAAAATACTTGGGAAATTAAATTATTAGTTAAGGATATCCGAAATTTGGTTTCGCCGTTCAGGGATGTTTTTTTCAATTGTTTTAGGGAATGTAATTCAACGGCCAATTTTCTGGCCAGAAGGCATGTCAACGTCGCCAGCCCACTGCCGTCAAGTGGCTCTTTCATCTCTCCAAGTTTCTTCCTCTGAAGATCCTAGTGTCTGTAATTTTAGGGAGTTGCTTTTTCATTATCCTCTGTTGTCCCATTTTTAAAGATTATCCGTTGTGATGATTTAGGCTGGCCTTGTTTCTTTGGGGTGGTCTAATGTTTGCCTTGTAATGAACTAGTAGCTCATTGTATAAAAAAAATTGTATATATTGTTGCCATAGTGGATTTTTCTTTTCATAATTAAAAAGACTAGTTGGTTTGAGGTATTTTTCAACAAGAATTCGTACCAACATTTTAGTTGGATTTGTCAAGATTATTTTCATATATGCTTTTTTTGTAAAGATATATCAACATTTTCAATAATCTTGAGACCAAGACCATCAATATCTTTTAGACATATTAATCGGGTCGGTTCGGTCAGGTTCGAGTTTGGTAATTTCGAATTTAGGTTGAATATGAGTTTGGGTTGTTAAGATTTTTGAGTCGATCCGTCAGGTTTGTGTGGGTTTGGTTCCACCCGACGAGCCAGACTGCCAACTTTTTTATAATTATTATAAATAATATTTTTATTAAAAAATAGTTTTTAAATATAAAACATTATTTTTACACATTTCAATCATAAGATATATAAAAAACTTAAAATAAATTTCATAATCTTATTTAAAACAATGAGTTAGGTCAACCTACAAGGTTTCAAGTTTCAGCCCACTCGAGATTGGATAAAAATAATCAACACCGCCATGCTTATCGGATATAAGCAAACTTATCTCTAAAAGTATAAGCACATGGGCCCCACCTCTAATATTTTATCACCACCGCCATACCCATTGATTTTTCTCTCTCTCTCTCGTTCTCAGAGATCTGGTTTGTGGTTTGTTCTGCCATTGATGCTCACTTGAGCTATCCATCTCCATCGAATCTCGCTTGAAGCTCGCCATTGAAGCTCGTCTGACGGAACGACGGACTCGGGAGAAAGAATTCACCACCGATTCACAAATCTGATAAACAACCCTGGGAAGGACCCATAGAGAGAATCAGGACACGACGGACTCGGGATAAATTTCTTTACCACCGATTCATTCAACTGATAAACAACCAAAGGAACCAGAGAGTGAATCGGGACAAAACGACGGACTCGGGATAATGTTCTTCACCACATTCATTCAACTGATAAACAACTATAGGAAGGAACTAGAGAGAGAATCGGGACGGAACGATGGACTCGAGATAAAGAACTCTTCCCCGCCGGCATATGTCTACAAATTCGTCTTAAATTGACCGGTTTGAACTCGTCGTTCTCAATTCAATTTTGTTTCCAATTGTCATCCAATCTGCCTCCTCAAAAAGTCTACAAATTCGTCTCCCAATTTGATCGGACTGGAGAAGGAGGACGGACGAACGCCGGCGTGGAGGAGGAGGACAGACGAACGCAGGTGTACTCTGCTCAGATCAGTCTACAAATTCGTCAACAAAATCAATCAGTTTGAACTTGTCCTTCATTCTATTAGAGAACTAGGAAGGACGACGGAATCGGGAAAGAACCAGAGAGAGAACGACGGAAGAACCAGAGAGAAAACCAGGAAGGATGACGGAATCGGGAAAGAAATTCTCATTAATGGCATATATCTTCTCTCCCTTTAATGTCTACAAAATTTTATTAGAAAAAAAGATTTTCAAATATTTTATTAAAAAATTATTTTAAGGGTGTTTTGGTCATTTCCTTAATTACCTTTTAAAAATCATCAAACCCTCCAACCGAACACCGCATGCTTATCTCAGAAATAAGTTTTGACTTATCAGCATCGGAACTTATCAACACAATCGACTTATCAGTAACTTATCAGCACAATCGACTTATCAGTAACTTATCAGCAAAGTTTACCCGAACACACCCTTAGATTTCAACTAAGAGGGTTGTTTTCAAAAGAATCAACAAACATTGAATCTGTACTCTCTATTTTTAGAATGGAATTCGATATACTTTTTACAGTAATAGTAGTTTGTATGATAAAATAATAGCCAGAGAATTGGTCAATGCATGATCGGGTCTGGATCTAGGTGGGGGCGGTTGCGCCCACATCCGGTCAAAGGAGTAAAATAGATTTTTTGGTATTTCTCCCCCATAGGGGGGCCTAGGGCGGGGTGAAGACGGAAGGCGAGGAGAACTAGAAGGGGAGCTTGTGAAGGACTGTGTGCAAGTTTGTCATCGATTTAATAGAGGAAGAAGATGAACCAGGTGAAGATTGGGATGAAAATAAGACGACATCATTTTGACCCTAATATTTTTTTTAAAAATCTGACTTTTAGTCCAAATTTTAGGGTTTTCATTCATCCATTTTTACCCAATTTGTAATTGAGAAATCAGAGGCATGAGCGAACAATAGCTTGATGAGGTCGATGACTGAGAGTGGAGGAGGCACGGCACACGACAGGTGGAGACTAGAGACGCGGGTCAACAACTCAATCGGTGGGTGTTGATTGGTGCCACTTCCAGTTGCATTATGGTAAGCCCCAATCTTAATTTCCCCTATTTTATGTGTTAATTTGTTAAGTTGCAATTGTAATTTAACTAATTTGTTAACTTGTGGGGAAATTAAAATATTTGACAATTTATTAAGCTCAATTCCGATGGCATATGTTGTTGATAGGTTTGTTAAAAATATTTAATAATTAATTTGTGAAGTCTCAATCCTTGATAATTAATTTATTTATTTGATAGATTCGATAAGACATTTGAAATTGATAAAGTTGATATTGAAATATTTGATAATTTGAACTGGCTTGATTTGTCAAAGATTAAATTTTGTGTACTAGCTCGATATATTAAACTATTGATCTTCTTCCCCCATTCCAAACAATCCTGGATCCACCCCTGGGCCAATGAGTGATCAATAATAGAAAATATCATAAGACTACTCTTATGATAAGTAATATCTAAACCTAACTAACTTGTAAAATTATCAAGGATATTTTTAATATAAAATATATTAGAATGTGTAAAAATGGATGAATGAAAATTGGGTAAAAATGGAGGAATGAAAATCTGACTTTTAGGGTTTTATCCATGGCCGGATAAAAAAAAGGGAAATTCCTTTTGGTTCTCTCGAGATTTCGATTTTTCCTTTTGGTACCTAAAAAAATTTCTTATTCCTTTTGGTATCCTCGAGATTTCGACTTTTCCTTTTGTTATTCAAAAAAAATTCTTGTTCCTTTTGGTACCCTCCTGATTTTAAAAATGTCATAGCCTAAACACACCCAAAACAAAATTTCCATAAAAGTTTGGAGATTTCCAGCACTTTCAATTGTAGGATCCATGCAACATAGAGATTCAACATCTACTTTTCTTTATTAGTGAAGGATTATTAGAAGGAAAGGTTTTCTGAATTTAAAAGAAAAAGGTTCCTTTTAAAAATAGAAAGCCAAGTTATTTTTTTTGGTAGAAAAAAGCAAGTTATTTAGTATACAAATTACAGGACCACCTTAAAGTTCGAGTTGATTTCAGACCCGCTAGGAGAATACTTGGTACGTAACTCTCATACCTTTATTCTCCTTGTCCTTCTCCTTCTCCTTCTCCTTTCATCCAAACATCCTGCTCACAAAGTAATGAAAACATAAATGGCAAATGCATTGCATGAATAAACTATTTTATTGAAAGAGGAGCAGTAGACCATCATCAAGCAGAAAGGGTCTAAATAAGAATAAGAATCAAACATAAGAGAAAGCAACATAAGGATACCGAGAAGTAGGTGGTTCACGCAGGTCAATGTCAAGAACCGAGAAGTAGGAAGCTTACGCATTACATTGTGTACATCAATGCTATTCCGTGATCTCAACAACTACATATTTTGACAAATATCCATCTATGCTTGCTACAATGTACAGATCTGAATTTGCTTCTGCAAGTAATCAGAGGCTTCATCATAAACTACAAAATTCGAATAAAAATCACAAGATGGATTTATATCAAACTCAGATCTACCATAAGAAAGACGATAATTAATATTGTAATTGTTCTTTTTAAAAATTACGAACGATCAAGATTTATATATTCTACAAATTACTATTTAATATTGAAATTTCTACACCCCATATAAAATTACATTGCCCACTTATTACTTCGAATAAGAGTTCAACAACACAAACCAAGCGTAAGTAACCCAAACCTCCTTATTGAATGTCATGACGTAAGCAAGAGGGCGGTGAAAAATTCCAGTTGCCTCCTCCTCTGACTAACACGAGTAACGTACGTAGGGGGAAGCTCGGGGTTGCCTTATCCTCTAATTCAGACGAGCGACGAAAGAAAGAAAAGAGCCGACAAAGAGATAGGGTAAGGGAGGAGAAAAGAGAGGGAGGAAAGGGTTCGGGTTTCCAGGCTTCCAAAAAAAAGTTGGGCTTTGGCCCAAAACATACAAATTAAAATAGGTATTTTAGCTAGGAATAATTGAGACGGAAAAAGAATTATCGGGTTTTCCGGGAACCCGAGTATTACATATTTATATCATATGCTTTTTTTTTAAATGTTCAACCTTTTAGAAATCATAGCATGTGATTACACATATTAAATAATTTTGCTATGAAATATTATAATATAATTCAATGTATATAAAAATCATTTTTTTAAAAATACATACATTTATAAATTATTTGATCATTTAATTAGTGCATAATAATTTAAGGTATTTGAATTTCTTTATATTATAACAAAAAACCAAAATTATTAAAGCTAATTAAATGCATTAACTGCATTTTCCCTTCATTATTTATTAAGCAGACAAATAGTAGTAACACTTTTTTTAGAGGAAAATAGTAGTACCACTTAGTTAATAATTAAAATGAAAATTACATATAAAATTATCTCTACCCACTAATCAATAAACAAATAATTAAGATTCATAATATATATATATATCTTACAACAAATTAATAGTTCAAAAAAAAACATATTAAAGCATTTTTTCTTCATTATTTGTTTTCACTAAGTAACACATATAATTTACATTCCTATTCTAATTTAAATAACATATGTAATTATCTATGTCCAATTATAAAATTTATAATATAGACCGTCCAACGGACGGGCCAAGCCGTCTAGTCTTACTAAAATTTCTGTTAAAATTTTTTTTAAAAATCATCTTATTTTTTTATCCCTCTTTATTTTTCAATTAGATTCACTCATAAATGTCAGGAGCTTAATCAAAATTATGAGCAGCTTTTTATTCATACTAGTAAACGAGATCAATCGCCATAGTTTACACACCACAACATACCAAAATTACATAATTTGACCTTCCTCATCAGATCCTCTGGTAAAACCCTTGGAAATTTCAAGAATAGAAGATTAGCATGTAAACATCCATTCTAATTTCCCACTAATAGACAGAGTTCACCTTTATCTTCATCTGAAAACAAAAAAGAACAAAAAAGGAACAACAAATTAAGTTCGGAACATGAGGTTACATAAAGCTTTCAACTTCATCTTCATCTCAAAATCTATTGTTTTCGACCCTCCATTAATTTACAGCCTCAACTCACCTCCGGTTCAGGGCATCTTCGCCGTCGGCCAGCTTCCATGTCGAGGTGGTGATGAGCGGGTGCTTATGCCAGCCGAGCATCAAACACTCGTAACTCTCCTCCACCTCGTACCCGTCTCCGCTGGCCAACCCCAAAACGGATTTGTAAAAATAAATTTCGATGGATCGACAAAAGATAATGGCAAATCGACAGCTGCGTATGTCATACATGACCAATTTGGAAATATTATAAGCATAAATGCAAAGAAAAACGACTACTGGACAATAGAACAAGCAGAAACTATGGGGTTATTTCAGGCTATACAAGAATCTCATAGGAGGAAACTTCGATGTATAGAAATTGAATGCGATAGTCTAATCGTGATCAATGCTCTTAAGGGAAGTCGATCTAGTCCCTGGACAATTAACATGATAATAGCAGATATCCTGGTTATGTTGCAATCTTTTGAGGTGGTTATTACCAAACATATACCTCGAGAATGCAACTCTGTGGCAGATTTGATTGCAAAGCTACATCATAATTGTAGTATTAATCAGATTTTCAACCATGGAGGGGTCCTGACCCTCGTCTATAAGGATGCCCTAGGCTGACTTAGTCTGCCTAATTTTCACCTATTCAAAAAAAAAGACCGCGAGCAACATACTCGCTTGCGACAATGACTCATGTCTCTCGACCCAGTCGGTATTCAAGATAAAACCCTAAATTGAAACCCTAAATTCAAATTTTCTCCAAATTCAAATCTAATATGCTAATGAATCAATTTCAAAACTTGAATTGAAACTAAAACTTACAAAATTAGGTCGAATTTGAGGATTTCGACCCCGGATTCGCACCTGATTTCACACCCTCCTTGTCGGACTCGGATTTCGACCTCACCGGCGTCTGGTTCTCGGCCTCGACCTCATCGACATGATGCTGCTTCGTCGCAAACCACAAGTGTTTCTCCCTTGGTCGACTTCTTGTGTGTGAGTTCATGTGTCACTTTTTTGGTCTCGAGAGAGTACAATCGAGAGTGAATATGATTGAAAAATAAAGAGGGATGAAAATAAGATTATTTTCTTTTTTTGTAATTTTTAACAGAAATTTAAGGAAAATGGATGGAAGTTTGGTTTTGGGTGTGTTTAGGCTACGAAAAGGACATTTTTAAAACCAGAATGGTACCAAAAGGAATAAGAAATACTTTTGGAACCAAAAGGTAAAGTTAAAACCTCGAGGGCCCTAAAGAAATTTCCGTAAAAAATTGATGGTTTAGTTTCCAAAGAATATGGTTGTTTGCACTCTTCAAATTAGGATTAATCCAATCATCAAACTAATAATCCACTCATCAGTTGAAGAAATGAGTTTTGAAATAATTGGAAGACCATTGTGTGTTGTTTGATTACACACATTACCCTGAAATGGATTCTTTATCATAAAATCAAGATTATTATGAGTTTAAAAGAAAGGACACAATGTTTATAAGACTGGATTTTTGAAATAGTCTTAAAGTGTTTAGTATTTTTTATCGACATTAGAAACACGAGAAACCTTTGCCCGTTGTTTTGAATATTTATGTTGAAAATCTAACAAGGTTTGAATATTACCTTTGAGGTTTTGAGAAAACATTTATGCTGTTTGGATTTAACATTAATAATTGTTTCAAAGATTGTAAATCTTTTTGAGATTGCTTAATTACTCAAAATTATTATTAACTTTTATGGTGAGGTATTATACTTTCAAATATTTCTTAAGAAGTTTCATTTTAAAGTTAAGTGGTCCTTACACTTGATGACTCCAAAATATTTTAACCAGAGAAGAATAATCAAGTCTAGAAAACAAAGTATAAAACAATATTTTACAAGCTTTTTGAATCTAACTATGGTAAAAGAAATGAGTATGATTAGAAGAAGTAAAAGGATGATAATGGACTATTAGGTTTGAAAAAGTTTGTCCAAGTGTAGGACAAATAATCAAGTGACCTAATGTTTTTAGGACCTTGCTATAGTTCATATGAAAAAGCACCTTTTGGTAAAAAAAAAAAAAACATTACTTTTCTATCTTAAAATACATTAAAAAAAAAAATTAATTCTCACATATTTCAAAACAAAAAAGTAGTATTTTTTTATCAAAAAGTACTTTTTCATAAAAATCATAACAAGGCCTAGGTACAATAACAAAAGAAACCACTCCACATGAAGTTGCCTAATGTTAGAAGGCATGGGAAATATTAGGAAATCCTAGGTTCGATCCTTATCTCCGCCCCTTTACTCTCATCATTCTTCCTTCCATTAAGTCGGGTCATTCAATGCAAGCCATTTAGTTTACTTTGTGTTCTTTGTCGGCTAGTTTACAAACCCGGGGCTCACCAAAGGTGGTCCCTCATAAAAAAAAAAGACAAAGAAAACCAGAGGTTGAGCATTAATGAGATCCAATTCATATTCTTGAAGTTTAAGAAACCAGCTTAAAGGAGGAACATCGCCTAATTTATCCCAATCAGAAAGAAATTTCATTAAGATCACATTCTGGAAGGTTATGTAAGAAGTGTTGTAAGACCTACCAAATAAGAAAATTTATCCTCTTCTCGAGAAGGTGCATAAAAACTAAATATAATTAAAATTGAAACATTAAGGCATTCATATTTAGTTAGTTAAACAAATCTGTTGATTACCTCTACTTTTGCCAACTGAATCCTAACGGTTTTTCGAGGACATAGCTTGTAGACAAAAATATGAAAGAATGAATACATATTCTCACTTACCACTAGCTGAGCCAGAGCATATTGTACATTTTTGCACAATGAATGGAGACAAAATCAAGCAGTTGCTCCAAGCAGAGGAGTCATCAACCTACCCAAGTACTGATTTCGTGCAACCAGTAAATTTGAGTTAGCTTCCTCGGTGAAACATGGACAGACGGGAATCTGAATCTGTGCAAAAGACTTCGAGACCTTGCATGTGCCATGTTAGATCCAATCTGCATCAGGGCTGGCCCTTTTTAGCCCAGGAGGTTTCAGGTTGTTAGCAAAAGGCATGATGATTTACAGAGCACTGGCATCTGTAACGTGAAACTAAGTGCACACTACAAAGTATCCACAGGTATCTCTGAAGCAGAATTCAGTGAAGTGATGGCCTCTATCTAGTCCTTGTTGTAAGCTGAGGCAAAATCCTTTATCCTCTGCTTGAGGTGCTGCATTGAAGAAGTCAAACGAGTTATGTCACAGGATAAATGGAAAAGAATGCTAGAGTTACAAATAGCATAGATAATCACCTTTAGTTCTTCATGAAGCACGACGAATATTTTCTTCAGCCTTTTATGCTTCTGCTAGTCAATGATCAAATTGCAAGAATTATAAAATGGGCGGATTGGATATATATATTAAGGTATACCATATGGCCCCCAGTAAACTTCATAAAAGCCAGATTTGAAAACTAAATATATGGCCATAAAATGAGGTAACATCAAACCTCATTATCTTGCTACTTTTGATGTAGTTCTACATAGAATACAGGTGATCCTACAATGCATCATATGGCCGTAAAATGAACTAGCATAAATCCTCAGTATCTCAATGTGCTCATTGTTGGTCACTACACAGATTCTAAAAATGAGCTAGCCTAAATCCTAAGAAGCCAAACCAAAAACAGTACCGATTTATGCAAGACTCATTTGCAGCTTTTTCTAGGAGGTGGATTCTTCTGGAAACTAAAGGTGAAAAGCTAGCTTAATAACTCCTATAGATACTACTCCACTCCAAATAGCTTTTTAAAAATTTTCTGCTAGCTCATTACATATATGACTATAAATACCCCCGCTATTAGAAAAGCTATAAGCTAGCTAGATGCTACACAAAATGGAACATGAAACAAGGCGTGATCAACACCAAGTATGATGTGAAATTTGGAGTTCAGTAACTTTATCAGTGTTCGAAGCAGCTAATGTTGCAACAACATTATGAAATGCTTACTTCTCCATCTTGATGATAGCTTTCTCTCAGTTTTCTCAAAACACGATAGTATTTTGTCATATCCTTGCTTTTTGCACTATCAAGATCCTTTCCCATCTTATGGAACTCATTCCTACAAAAATGTATCAGAGACCAATATCAAAATACGTCCAAGTGAAGAACTTTGATCAAATGAAAAAAATAGAGAGATTTATAGATACCTGTAGTTTTCCAGGACCTTGTTTAGAGAGCAATAATCAGTATACTTCTTAGTATACTCCTGCACGTACTCTTTATATCTATGTACAGACCAACAAGAAGAAAACAATCAGTCCCCAGTCGTTCCACAGCCCTTCTCATTAACTGACATGGACTAAAAACAAAAAAAAGTATAGAGCAACAGGAGTACAGTAGACATTCTTCACCAAAAAGGTACTAATTCACCACTTACTGCATGAGATCTTTAACTGGCTCCTTGAGATCCGGCTTTTCCTTTTCATACTTGTAGAATGAGTTGTTTTCATCAGAAGAAGATTCACTCCTACGATTATCATTGTGCCCGTCATTTGAGAATGCATCTCTTACTTTGATAACACCTTTAGCTGATGGATTAGATTTCTGGGAGTTAGTCCCTCTCCCAGAAATAGAAGCATTTTCTTTCTTGGAGTCATTTTGTCTTCTGGTATGCGCTTTTTTATGGGTCTCTCCATAACCCTCCATACTATTTTCAAATCCTTCATCATGTAATGACGGTGACCTTCTAGAAGAGCTGTTTCTAACTCCCTTATCAGCCAGAGATGGAATGAGATCCATAGTTGGCTTATTTGCAGGCTTTCCTTTGTTCAAACTAACAATGAGAGAATCAGAAGTACCTACTATGGTATCAAACTGCTTAAATGAACCTTGCCTCTGGAGCTGATTATCATTTCCATCAATTTCCATAGGCAACGGCTCACGTAGCTCCCCCAGTTCTAAGTCTGACAACTCTCGGCGAAGCATGTTGTTTCTCCCTGTTACAGGAGGGAATCTCTCAGCATCAGTCCTATTGTCATCCTGCTGAGACAATCCCATATTTGGGTCCATATGAAACTTCATCTGATCAGGTTGTTTCCTCTGAAGTAAGTTGGGTTGTGGAGCATTTTTATTTCCGGAAGCACTATCTTTAGCCTTTCTATTTGCTTTCTCATCTGAAGTCCCCTTTCCATCCTGTGCGTCTCTATGCATTTTATTTTTCTGTTTCACAGGAGCTTCATGTACACTCCTCGAATACTTGCTAGATTTATCTTGTGAATCGGAATCATGGGACCATAAAGAGGGCCTTCTACCAGATTGTTCTGGCTCTACAGCCATTTTACCATGAACTTGATGGCCATAATCTCTTTGTGAGGCCAAATAGGCGTTATCATCCCTGTCAAATCTATCGTCCATTTCCAGGTTACTGTCCTTGTATTGATCTTCATTGAGTTTATCAGGAGGTCTATGAGGGCTTTCTGAGAAAAGGAACTCAGGAAACTTAGATGCAGGAGATTCAGCATAGCTTCCACCTTTTGACCTTTTACCATGATCAGAAGCTACCGCATTCTTTTTCATCCTTGGAGCCTTTTTATATTTACCCTTGGATTTCTGTGTTCTATCTTGATTATCTTGCTTCACATCAACCGCAACAACTTGTTCTGGTTCACCCAACACATTTGCAGTCCAATGCACCTCATGCTCTTCCTGATTAGGCAAGGTGGATCTAATTTGTTCAGTAGATTTAACCTCGGTATTGGAGGCAAAATCCAAAGCTGTCCCTACATCTATGTCCTCCTGGTCACCTTCAATGTCAACATCTTCACTCTGCTGGTCATCCATTCTTTCCTCAATCCCATTCTCCACATGCCTATCATCAGGTGTTCTCCATTGACCAGGGGAAGTGTGGGCGCCTTGATTTGATCCTTGCATTGCATGCTTAGGTTCGTTCTCATCTTCACTAATTATATCCACATCCACATCAGATCCTTCCTTGCTGTTTGAAGAAGAATCACTCTCACTGTCACTGCTACTTCCGCTCCCACTTCCTGCAGGACTTCTGCTTCTGCTACTTCCACTACCACTGTCACTGCTATCACTGTCACTGTCACTATCACTTCCACTATCACTAGATTGAGCTGCCTGCCCTTCTCCCAAGGGGTCAGGTGAATTTTGTGAGATATCAATTTTATCAAGATCTTCATCTTCTCCAAAGATCGAATCCAGTGTTACTTGCTCCTCCACACGTGGATCAGGAGATTTTTCTACAGAGGCTACTACTTGTTGAGATGCCACGTCATCATGATTTTCCCTTGAAACAGATATTTGCAGAGCATTTCCCTCAGGAGAACTGGAGCACAAACAGAAAAATGTGATATTATACAAGCAAATAGAAGTAGCTCAACAACCAGATAACTATTAACTCATCAATCTAGCCAAGATAGTAGTAGCTAACTAAATAATAAGTCAACTTGTGCACTTGAGTTATATATTTCTTTGCTTCAAAAAGTCAGGACTGAAAATTGTACGACTAAGGAGATTTGCTTTTGTGTAATTCATTATTATTATAGCTATGATAAAAAAAATTTAATTAATTAATTTTTTTATCAACTAAAGACATTATTAGTAAGTTACATTTTTAGAGGATGTGCGTCATTTCCACTGGTTAGGGCAACCCAGACCTATAAACACTAAGTAATTTACCATACTTCATCAACTTCACTACATTTACCAGTATCAACCCCTACATCAAAAAAAAAACCCTCCAATTGCACAAATATCTATGTCCAAATTTCAGTAGCAAATAAGCCCTTTATGTGATTTAGAAATGCTTTTAAACATTAATAGTATCCATCTAACCAAACAGATCCCATAATATGGTAGAATTTACTAGATAATGCATGACTGATAAATAATCAGTCCCATGCCTAAGAAAGTAGTATCAACAATGTTACAATGCTTTAAAAATAGGGAAAATTGCATTTAACCACCCTTTATTTTACACTTGTTGCAATTAACCACCCTTTATATTTTTTTCTACACTTAACCACCCCTTATTTGTATTTATGTGCATTTAACCACCCATTTTAACTAAAAACTTCATTTTATCCGTTAATTAAAGTAAATTATGCTTTTTCCTATCTTTTTAAATTTTGTTTATAATAAATAAATAAAGCAAAAACCATAATTGACACTTATAAATTTCAATATGTCGATAACCCTGACCTAATTTCCTTCATAATAATTCATTCCCTCCACCCAATGACGAAGAAGAACCACGACTTCGCCGATGTAAACACCATGGGTTTTGGATCTGATTCTGACGACTTTTAGTGTCCCTTGGAGCCGATCGTGTCTAATTTGATGGACAACAACTCGAGATTGAAAAGGTTGAGATGTAGGCCGAAATTCAATAATAATGACATTCCAAGCTCAATTTATTCCTAAATTCTTTTATTTATTGTAAATAAAATTAAAGAAGAAGGGCAAAACCGTAATTTACTTTAATTAACGAAGAAAATAACGTTTTTCATCAAAATGGGTGGTTAAATGCACATAATTACAAATAAGGGGTGGTTAAGTGTAGAAAAAAATATAAAGGGTGGTTAATTGCAACAAGTGTAAAATAAAGGGTGGTTAAATGCAATTTTCCCTTAAAAATAAGATAAACTGAAGTACCTTAGTTAATACTAAATAATGTTACAGCATACACATGAAGATTACATCTTATCGCATTTGCTATCCCAGATAAAAACATAGAGCTATGTGTTTCATAATCAAGACCTATTCCTTCTCACTTTCCAGAACAAGATCACCAATAAGGGAACTCAAACTAATACTTCCAAGCTAGTCCCCAAGCCATAAGATAATAGTATGAAGTTATGAAGAAAGAAAAATTCCATGTCAAAGAAAGGAAGAAAAAGGCACCTTACACTCTGTGAGCATCTTTTCAAGCTCCCCTGCTCAGCCTCTGAATTCAATATATATCTTCCAGGAGCTTGGTAGGTAGCAATCTGATTCACCAGAATTTTTTGGATAATAGTTAGCCATTTATATATTTACAAAGCTCAAGTATTATGCAGTAACATATTTTCCTACACACCTTCTTCAGAATGGTTTCAATCTTCCTTGATGAGCTGGGAAATACATCTCCAACAGCCTTCTCCAAAGCCTGCAAATAAAGACGAAACCTCCTTTTTTTGTTATATAGTTTGGACACAAATAAAATGCTCAAGAGATTCAGAATCATCGTGCTTATAAATAAAAGTCCCCCCCCCCCAAAAAAAACAGCCCCACTGTCTACATACCTTCAGAGACATTCCGTTAGAATTATCCTTCAGCAGAGAAGTCAGTATACTTTGTAAATCAGCAGGCACAGAACTCTCATTGAATCTGCGGCCTACAATTTCTGAAACTTCAGGAAAAGTTTTTCCAGGGGCATCTCTCTCAGGTTTAGTAGTATTTTCTTCAGCAGTTGCATTGATGGGGGTAGCAGCTCCTGTATTTGCTGGAGTTTTGTTGGGATAATCTGCCATAGAAGGAGATACCAAAGAGACTGATTGAACAGGAGGTGACGGCAGAGGTGAGGATGAATGCCTTCCCCTTGCACTAGTGGCAGAAGGAAATCCAGATTTATGAACCACTTTAGGAGGCCCACCACCTAAACCACAGTAGCAGTCTAAAATTTTAGAAAAAATGCAAACAGAAGAATAAGAAAAAAACAAAAAAGCTGCTATAAAGAAGGCTCACTTACCTTGAGTTGATTCAAACTTCCGCTTCTTATACGGTGGCTCTTTTTTGTTTTTATTGAAAGTCTTCCATGGACTTGCTGGAAAGATCATGAAGAATCAACAGTTAGATATTTACAATATGCAAGCTTTTTCCTTTCTTGAGGGAGCTTATTGTGAAACTTACCCTCAGCAGCAGCTATAGCCTTTATCTGATTCTTCATAGAAGGATTTGAAGGATCCAAGACAACTGTCCTATCAGAAAAAGCAAGACAAAGTAAACCATTATATGATATGTATACTATATTAGATGGAAGTATAACATAAGATAAATTATATGAACGATTTCCGTAAAATATCAGACTAACCCTAATATATAAAGCATTCATATTATTCCACATTAACTCCATTCTCCAAATTCTATACCCCACCAAATGTACTTTTTCAAAAAATAAGGACCAACTGGTTTCAAAATATCTGAATATAAAATATAGATTTATTCAACTCTACAAAAATTTCGTCTCATCATATCAAACTCTATAATGCTTATTGTGAGATTATTATATAAAAAATATTACTTGACTTCTGTTATAAAGTTAATCACAGAACAGAAAATGAAACTGCAAAAGCCAAATGTAATATCGAAGAAACTATGAAAAAGTAAATAGAAAATACATGAAATCAAAAACAAATTTTATCACAAGTCACATACACTTAAAGATCCAAGAGCAGCAACTATCAAGGAACCACCATAAACCCACCAAAAAGCTTAAGCTGTTCACAGCTCATGACTGGTTTCATACTGTTTAGAACCCCCCTCCCCCAAAAAAATATGTCCTTTTGGGTCAAGTACAGAACAAGCGTAGCACCACACACACCATTGCTAAACAACTGCACTTGATGCCAAAAACAGTTAAGTTCAACAGCATAGGGCAGAAATGAAGCAAAGGTGTGAGGCAATGCCTATCGTTATAAAGGCTCTTTCTGATCTCCAAAGCACAAAATGCAAACAAGATTACCCTAACAATGGGCTGCCATGCATTAGGGGAAGAAGTAAAACCAAACAAAGGCCTGCTATTATCAGGCAGGAAAATTTGCTAAAAAGTAAGAGGAAGCCAATACTTGCGAGATTTGTTCATGCGTTCAGCTTCAACTGATCTCATTTTAACATGGTTCTTTGTAGTCTCGTCCAAGGTTCTGTGCAAATTCAGTTTGCGACAGGCGCATCCAGATTCAATGAGTAATCCACTACTGTCTTCATTGTTTTGAGGCTCTTCGTATACGTCACATAGATTATCAAATTCACGTGACCATGTAAATCTGAATATCTTACCACCCACATCAATGACCTGATGCAAGACACATTGCCAAGAATGTTAGAAGATTGCCATCTTTGAATGAAAACACATACTGACAGTGACAGGTACGTAAAATTCTCAAGATAGTATGCTAATCAGGAATGCCTATGCAAGATAGTCAGAACAATACAAATGAAAGCAGAGAGCAGAAAAGGGGTATGCAAGATAAAGGCCAATTAAAGCATTTAGGATAGTATTTTGCACGCAAGTTCAAAATAAGTGGTGATTTAAACCTTCCCATAAAGTATAAAACAAAAAATCTGACCTCAAATTTGAAACAACCCACTAGAATTTCCAAAGAGACATAGCAGATGATCCATAACACCACCTAGATATGATATATATATATATATATATATATATAGCGCATCCAATCTTTGGAAAATTAACATCTTATCCACTCATGTATCTCTGCATTCCATTTATAGATAAATTGTCAATGAACTTTATTTAAAGATGATTGCTTGTTGTATAAACAAAATTACCAAGTTTGGACACCAAAGCCATACCCTGTTGGGCATGGACTACTGCTAATGAAAATGTGACAAAACAATCAAAGAGAGAATTGAGGAAAGCAATAGATGTCGAAAAATAACAAATTCTCTAGCAAGGTATGTTATCCTGCAATTCCTAATATCAAAATAAGTCAGCCGTATGAAAAAAGGCTGGAGAGTAAAATGACCAAATGCAACAATGCATTGCAATATGAATGCCAAACCGAAATAACTTCAATAGGAATCAGAAATCCTAATAAGCAAGTTGAATTCTAATAACTCCAAATTAACATCCACCAAAAAATCAGCTAACAACAGGAGCCCTGTCTTTTATTCAGTTCAGTACCACAAAAACTGCATAAGCACTTCATATTCTCACAGCCTCAGCCAATGAAACCCTAATGCCATTTACCAACACATATTCAAATATCACAGTTACTTAACAGACAAAACCAAAAAGCATACAGGTCAAGACCGAATGTCAAACTCCAACTTTTACACCTGCTCCAATATCTAAATCCTCCAGAGATCTAAAGTTGTCGCCAAGCACACAAGTTTCAAACTTAATTGCTCCCAACAACTTTGACAGCCCAAAACACACTCAAAGAAGTACAATTCATTAATTCAACAAACAATGCTTACGAAGAATACGAACAGCGTTACATCCTTAATAGCCAACAGCCAGATTAATAATTCTACAGAAAGCACAGCTCTTTGTAAGGGAAAGAAGAAAACTGACATTGCCAGAATGATTAGTGGAATTAGAATCAAACTTGATCTTTACAGCCCCGCCCTGCGCCTCCACGCGCTTGATCTCTTCCAAGAGGTTCGGTGGAAGCTTAAGCATCGTAGCGAACGACAGAGGATTGCCAGCGACGAGTCTGAACGTCTCATCTGCCGCCGACTGCGCGGTGGCCGACGCCTGAGGGTTACTGCCGCGGAGGCCGGATCCGCCCATCGAAAGACGTCCTCCTCCTCCACCGCCACCGTTGGAGGCGCGGCTAGGATTCTGCAGAGCGTATGAGTTGCGCTTTCCCCCGCCAGTGCCACGGCCGGCGCCGCCTCCTCCCCTCCCAGATTTTTGGGCCCCGCCGAACATAGAGATGAATTAGTTTGAGTAATTTTCACGTTTTCTGAATCTAAGAGAGACGGAGAGAGAAGCGGCGAAGGAGGTTTTATGAAACCGAGCAGAATCGAAGGAGACGAAGAAGGGAGAAACTGAGGAGAATTAACACCGGGGGCCGAGTTTTGTTTTGTTTTTTTATTTTGTCCGTCAACTTACACAAATTTACAAATTCCAATTCTTTTCTTATAAAATTGAAATTACCCAATACAAGCTCATAGTTATAAGAAATAGTTCAATAGCAAGGATCAAATGAGATTAATGTTTAAGGTATAAAATGAGAACAAGTCTTCTATAATCTACCCTAGTACATTATAAAGAAGAAATCAAGTCTTTGTAAAAATTTACGCCACATGGCATAATCTGAATAAATAATAAAAAAAACTTTTCTACTAAAAAAGCTAAATAATAATTCTAGAAAGCCCATTTCACATTATACTCTAATAATAATTCTAGAAATCATGATCTATCTTAACCACTTCATAAAATAGATAAAGAATAGATATCATATTGTACGTGTAGATTGTTTCATATAGTATCACATACTAAAAAATAAAAATAATAATTAATATACACATATATTTAAAAAAAATTAATTAAATAATAAACATTACTAAATAATTTTTTTTATAAAGATTGAAGGTTTTTTAGGGTAAGATTTTATATGTTATAATATATATATATATATTCTATCTTTGTAAATATTGATTTTATTCTTCAAAAAGTCATAAATATAAAAAACAGCTATTTTAGATTTTATAAAATAAGTAATGTATCAAAATAAAATTTTGTCTATATAATTTTCTATATGTGTTTATTGATATTGATAAGCAATATTATATATGTTATCTTAAGATTATGCTAAAATATTTTTATCGCATTGTTGAATTTTTTTACTGATATAAATTTCTATATATATATATCTATGCTAAATTGCTAATGCATTATAAAATAGAAACAAATCTACCTAATACACATTAAATTTTGTAAATTTTCATAAAAAAATAATTTTCTTTATATAATATTCCTTTTTTATGTAAATTTCGTATAGAAATTATATAGATGGATTGAATTTTGAAAAATAATAGGAGCACATAGATAATTTGCTCTATATTTTATCTCTTAAATCAAGGACAATATCATTATATTTTCTCCCATTTTATGTAAAACAAGAATGGAAAATGTATTTATAGATATTTAATAATTTTTCAATTTTAAATTCAAAAAAATATTTATAATAATTAATCCATTCAATAAATATATAATATTTATTTGTATATTATATAACATTTAATTTCTTTATCTATGTTTTATCCATGTTAAATAAAAAATTATCTCTTGTATTTTATTTTTTCACAAAAAATTATCTTTATTTTGAACTAAATTTTTAGCAACGCATTTATACATATATTACTATTTTATGATAGATAATGCGATCTTTAAGCTAGGATATTCTTATGATAGATAAAAAAGATACCCTTAACTTATCTAAATATTTAATAACACATATATGTATGCATCAATGTTTATGACAAATTAATAATATCAATTTAAAAATATAATTTTTATCTCTATTATTATAACTTCTTTCCATTAAATTCTTTTTAAACTATTTAAATTTATCTTTAACATCAAACATATATCTATTTAGTATAACAACATCTTTTGAAAACTTCCTTAAACAAGTATTTAAAATTAAAGATAAAATATTTTAAAATAAATATAAATCTTTTAGCATATATGTTTTGATGAATTTATTTATAGATATATATTGACTGTTTTATAATAAAAAAAAATTAATGATAAATATTTATAATGTTTAAAATTAATAAAAATAGATAATAAAATATTTAATAGATGTATTGAAATCTTTGATAATCTCTAAATTTACGTAAATGAAAAATAATAAAATATGAATAATAGAATATTTAATCTTATCTAATTTTTACTTTATCGAACCACAAATAAGTTTGGTAACATCTTAAATTAAATTAATTAAATTTTAAATATTTTATATAATTAAATTATTTTTATCATATCTTATTTAATAAGTTAACTATTGTATTTTAAATTTCTTATCTCTTTCATATTTGAATATATAATGTTTTTATTCATATTTTAATTTTATTAATTACATATCTATGAAATATCATCAAGGAAAAAAGAGAAATGTAATTATTTTATCTTAATAATATATATATTAATTTTCAATATTGAATTTAACCATTTATATTGATTCAAAAAATTATTCATTCTACCAGCAATAAAATTGCTTATACTTAAATTTATATTATCTTTTTATTTATTAATATCTTATTTATAATGTCTATAAAATATCGAATCGTAGTCGTACATGGTACGACGGGTACAACTAGTATTAGCAGTTACATCATTGAAAAAATTTGTTACTAACATTTCAATTTTCCAAGGACACTCCTTTCATGTCTTAGAGCTTTAATTAATGTCTGATTATTGCGCTCAATCAATTCTTTTCCTATAAAATGAAAGTGACTAGTTGTATCCGGCATACGCGAATTTTAAAATTATTTTTAAACATATTATAAATGAGATATTAATAAAGAAAATTTTAATTTAAGTAATTTGCTATCTATTGTACGAAAATTATTTTATTTTTTTGGAAATACATAAAAAAATCAAATCTAGATTATCTACCCTAGTACATTATAAAGCAGAAACCAAGTCTTAGTAAAAATATGCGCCACATGGCATAATCTGAATAAAATAATAAAAAAAAATTTTCTACTAAAAAAACTAAATAATAATTCTAGAAAGCCCATTTCACATTATACTCTAATAATAATTCTAGAAATCATGATCTATCTTAACCACTTCATAAAATAGATAAAGGATAGATATCATATTGTATGTGTAGATTGTTTCATATAGTATCACATACTAAAAAATAAAAATAATAATTAATATACACATATATTTAAAAAAAAATTAATTAAATAATAAACATTACTAAATAATTTTTTTATAAAGATTGAAGGTTTTTTAGGGTAAGATTGAAGGTTTTTTAGGGTAATATTTATTTTATATTTTTGGAATCAAATTAAACAAATCAAATCTAGATTTTAAGTTTAAAGTTGAGAATAAAGATCTATAACTATATATTAAACTCGAATCTTTTTGAGCCACTAAAACGATTCTAGCCCAACTTATATTTAAAAAATAATTTTTATTCTTATTATTTCTACTTTTTTTTAATTTATAAAAATCTATCTAATTTCCATAAAAACTAACGTTCTAATATAATTAATAGAAAATTAAAAGAAATGAAAAATAAAAGATAATTTTTTTAATATATAACTATATATTAAAAGTAAATATTTTCAAGTCACCACGTTGATTATGGCTATACTTTATATTTTAAAATTTATTTTTTATTCATATTACTTTAGTTTTCCCAATTAAATTCCTTTTTGATAGTTTCTAGTGAAATATCACTACCGCTTCCTATAGGAGTCATTATCTGAGTTTTATTATCTTCATTTACTTTATATTTTATTATTCATTAGGACTTTAGGTTAAATAAGAGAATGAGAATCAACTATCTTATGCCTAACATCAGAATTCCCCTACATTACTTACGCTCTAAGTATTAGATTTGGCTCATTTAATTATTCTTTTAGGTTTGATAGTAACAGCTTAGAAGTTTAACAAAGAATCATTTCTTATGTGTTGGACATGTTTGATTTGTGAACTCGACTCAAACGTCTTATTCAGCACATATCCAAAGGAAAGAGACTTGGTTGTGAACTCGACTAAGGCATCGATCGTCATCATCCAAACTCACACCCTCCTACTAGTTTTATGAGGTTTCTCATTCAGAAATCCCATATTCAAACCAAAGAGAGTAACTCAACGTGAAACACATCAATCAATCTATATACTAAAGAAGAAGCCTTTTGCCACATGTCAACCTATTATTCAATTCGCTTATGTGTCATTTTTTGGTATTTTTGAATTATTATTTTTATCAATAATTTGGATCTCACTATATTTTAACTAATTTTTTTATACTTATTTAAATAGCAAATACTTAAAGTTTCCTAATATTTAGGCATTTCAAATTTTAAACATTAAAAATATTTTTAAATTAGGTAAATTTGAAAAATAGTTTATTTATGCAACATATTTTTAAACAAAACCCGTACATGGTACGGGAATTCAACTAGTTGAGAGTGAAAAAAGGAGTAAGGTCATCTAATGAATTACAAAGGTTCTATTTAAAATAAAATTTTGAAGCATTGATTTATTTTTTTGATAAAAATCGATGCTTTAATTTTCAAACTGTAATAAAAGTTGTAATAATTTCATTATATTATACAAAATTTAAAAATGTTTTAGCAAAAAATAAAAATAATTTACATCTAAAATCTTTGTATAATTCAAATTTTTATAATTCAAATTGCATATAAAGTTGTTTCTTTTAAATTACATTTAAAGTTGTTTGTTATCATTCAAAATCCTCGTATATAATAATACAATGCTTTTTCCTAAAAAATATCATGCATTAAAATAAGCATTTCAATAATAATCTTTCCTTAAAGAAAATTCAAGGAATTTTTCTTCCATTAAGGGGCATTTGGTTTGAAGGTATGCGGAATGAGGTATTGGGTTAGGGAATGGAAACCTAATACTTATTGTTTGGTGTGCCAATTTTAGGATTTCAAACCCATACCCCAAACCCTACATGTATCGAGTTCTCATACCTCACCTATTGCTCGGGTATGAAAATGAAACCAGAGTTTACAGCATAATCTCTCTCAAAATTGATGATTAGCAGAAGAAGAAGACTTCTCAATTGCCTACACAACATCGATCATCGGTACTAGATCGGGCTTTTCGTGTTCAAAATCTGACACCAATAGAAAATCGATGGTAGAAAAATTGGTGAGGTAGAAAATCGACTTCAAATCTCTATTCACGTATAGAATCTTGCTTATTGATTAGGTTAGGTATGTGTTTTGTCAAGGGTCTTCTTCTTTTTGTACAAGGTCTTCTCCCAAAATCGGTGGTTGAAAATTTTGGCTCTTGTGCTCACCATCAATTTTTCTAGGCAATCTTCTCAATCAATTTATTAGATTGTTCACGAGATTTGTATTTTTTTTGATGGATTGAAGAGACGAGAAAGGAGATGAGGTGCTTAATTAAAAAAATTATCCCAAAACTAAACCCTAATTTTATGCTCAATTTTTCTACCAAACACATAACTATAAGTATGGGTTTCCAACCCCATACCAACTCAACCCGAGACCTAATCTCATACCTAAATTTATACCAAATGCCCCTTAGTGATAGAAAATATATATCAAAGCTACCCTTAAATTTTTCCACCACCCTTTACCCAAATCCACCCCTAGCTCTAAAGAACCTAAATCCCTTAACTCCCAAGTTTGATTTGCAAGTTTAGGGGAGAATAAGGCAAAAAAACAACAAAATAATTGCAACGTAAGCATCAAAATAAAGATAAATTAAATTTAAATATATCGTTTGTCAAGAGTTTAGGAGTATTTTCAAAAACGAATTCAAAGAAATTACAAAAGTATGTAACCTTACTAGGGGATTATGCATAAAAATAAAATATTTCCAAAAATAAAAGGCATGCAAGCTCCCTAAGATTAACATTTTTACTTTGGAGCAAATTGAGCAACAACCAACAAGAAGAGGTCTTACCCATAACAATCAAAATATAGTGAAGTGCACTTGGCCCTTAAAGAAAAAGTTCTATAATTTCTCAAAACATAAGCGAGAGAAACATCAACACAAAAAACAAGACTCAAGTGAATATGCTTCACTTGAGCAACAAGATCTTTAGCAAAAGAAATAAGCAACGAGTGCAAGCATCATTGTGACAATAGTAACAAACTTAAATAATTATTCTTTCAATAAGCTAAAAATAAAGTACATAGAAAGATAGAATAGGATAATAAGTAGCCATTTTTATATTGTTTAGAGAAACTCCCAAATTGAGGTTCCCTAAAATCAATAGAAATTTACCAAATTAAATGACAAATTAAACTCAATTTTATTAACACCATTTCTTGAACCTTGTTTGAGAGCATCAAAAATAGTGTGCAAGCAATTTTCATGACCTCAAACAACATTTGTTGAGGCAAACCATTCCCTTTTTTATCATAAGTTGAGATTTATTATTTTGGACGATGGTTGTTCTTAGGTATTTTGAACGAGATGTTGTTCTTACTTCTATCATGGTAGAGTGGTGATAGGGCAATTCTTAGAAGCATTGATACTTTTATACATGACAAATCTCATAGTCTTATTGATATGATTTTCAGATGTGCTACATTTCATTATTGTTTACTCACTCTCGATCCTCGTATTCTTTTTAGATTTTCTTTGTTCACTTGTGTATTTCGCACATGTCGTTTTTCTTTTCTCATTTTGGTTTGTCATTCGATCTCTAAATATATAAGGTAACAAATAAATTTCCTATTCAATAAATAAATATAAAAATGGTTCCATTTCAAAAAATTAAAACAAAAATTCCACAAGGGAAAACAAATTCATCGCCAACCTCAAGCTAGTGGCCCAAGCCCAGCATTGATCAAAGCTATAAAATAGCAAATTGGAAAGTAGAAAAACAAATTCCTATTTATCATGAACAATTGATTTACACTTGACATTTTCATCTCTCTATCCCCATTTAGATCGGCTTGATATTTTGCAATTTGCAACAATCATCTTTCGGATTTTAACTTTTGGAGGTGAAATTTAAATTTTCCATGGCAGAACCAATCGAGTTTCGTCCAGGTAATTATGGCCTTTCTTCTATTGAATTTGAGATCTTTCAATTTCATTTGTTGTTACCTTCAATTGAAATAGAGTCTCGATTTGTTGAAATTGACTACTAAGTTATCTATTACTACTATATTTTTCCTGTTGTTGCCTTCTTGCTCATTCAAATTCATATAATAAGGATCAATTATTGGATCTACATAAAAGTTATAAGCCACTCTAGACAAATTTAGTGCTGATTTAGAATTGTAATATGCTTATACAAGTGAAATCTTTGATCATTAGAATGTTTGACACCAAGACTTGTTTTGCATTTTCCAATATATGTGTAAGGCTTAAATTGGAAATTTTAGCCCCAGTCTATCAAATTAAACATAATAGAGAGAAAATGAACTTTGTTTGCCTACTAAATTAACATGCTCGGAAGATATTAACAAACTAAACGGTGGCCTCTATGGGTTCAAGAGATTTAGTTTTATCAGTTGTCGCCTTTCATAAATTTCTTTGATTGGAGTAAATTGCATCGAAAATGAAGGTGTTGATTAACTATGTAATGTTAAGCAAATACTCTCTTGGACAATGATATATTAAAAGATCTTAAACTCGTTTTTTATACATGGGTATTTTTTTGTTAGAATATATGTATTATAGGATATTATGTGTATTTATCTTAACTACCTAGATACATATCTTGTATGTTGAGATCTCAATCTCACACATTTGGAATCCTATATATACTCAGCTAATATACTGGCAACCCTCATCGGGCTTTCTCAATCTCACATGGTATTAGGCTTTTCTTTCCTGACCTAAAAACGCCCACTATTTTTCTCCTCCTACTCCGTTTTCACGATGTCGGATGGTGCTAATACTTGCAATGTATTGCCGACTAACACCACTCCTGGCAATAACACCAATCCCACAATTCGTGAAACCACTCCCACATCCATCTCTCAAACACCTCTTGCTTCTGCTCAAGCACTTCATGTTGCGAGCATTAAGACTCATATCCCGATCCAACTAGATCTTACCTCCTCAAACTACAACGAATAATGCGAAGTATTCCTTGTCACTCTTGGCAAGTTTGCTCTCAAATCTTACGTCGACAACACTTTTGTTGATCCACCTTCTGATCCGGATTAGCAAATGCTCGACTATATCGTATTACCCTGGATTTATGGCTCCATTTCCATGGATATTTTCAATATCGTAATGAAGTCCAACGCCGCTGCTCAGTTCATATGGACCGCTATTGAAAACCTCTTCCGCGACAACAAGAAGAGTAGAGCGATCCAGTTGGAGGCACAATTCAGGAGTCTTTCTCAAAACTCCTTATCCGTCACGGAATACTATCAAAAGCTAAAGACCTTTGTTGATGGTCTTGTGGATGTCGACCATCCCATTTTCGATGAGACGCTTGTCGTCCAAACAATCTGAGGCCTCAATGATGACTTCTCCACTATGGCTGCCATCATTCCAACACAACTACCTTTCTCGACGTTCCACCAATGTCAGAGCATGCTTCTTTTAGAGGAATCTCGCAGAGCTCACGACAAATCTATTGAAACAGCCTTGATAACAAAAACGGCTACAACTCCATCGTCCAAAGCCACGCCAAGCAACAATGAACAACCACCTGCTCAACAACCAACGTCTAAGGATTCCGCTCCTAATAGCGGTTTCGGTCTTGGGCGTGGAAGAGATCGCGGGAGAGGACGAGGACGGAACCAAAATGGTGGTGGTAGAGGCTCGCCTCCCAACCCTAACTGGAACCCATTTTGGAAACAACACCCATTGGGCGCTCCTTGGCCACAAGGCTAGCGTGGAGTTCTTGGACCACGTCCACAGTACCCCCAACCCCCACAAAACTCAATGTATGCAGGCCTAGGCAACTTCAATTGGGATCCAAGTGCTTTCTACCATGTCACCAACACCACATCACTCCAATTCCCTAATGACAACAACTGGTATATGGATATCGCAGCATCATCGCACATGACTTCGAACGCAGGTACCCTCTCTCCTGTTTTTAAACTTGACATTAATTCCTCTTCTTCTATAATTATGGGAAATGGTAGCCTTCTTCTCCCTATCACTGCCTATGGCCATAAAACTCTCCTCAAACAACCTATCCTCAATCTCAAAAATGTTATTGTTGCCCCCAAACCTTATAAAAATTCTCATCGGTGTTTGTAAATTCACTCAAGATAACAATTGCACTATTGAATTTGATAAATTTGGCTTTTTTGTGAAGGATATCAAAACCAAGAGTGCGATCCATCGGTGCAATAGCAATGATGATCTATACCCTTTCAAGTCTCTCAACAAAGTTGTTGTCCACTCTGCCCTCACGGCTAGTCAAAAGTCTTCTCCTTGTTTACTACATCAACGACTTGGGCATCCCGGATCTCAAGTCTTCAATAAATTAGGGTCGAGTCTTTTTATTTCAAGTAATAAGAGACATCAAGTTGAGTCTCTATGTCAGGCATGTTAATTAGGCAAAAACAAAAAAATTGCCATTTCTTTCATCTGTTACACAAACTTCTGTTCCATTCCAATTATTGCATTGTGATCTTTGGACGTCTCCTTTATTGAGTATAAGTGGTCTTAAATATTATCTTGTACTTCTTGATGACTACACTCATTTAATTTGGACGTTTCCATTAAAAACAAAAATCTGAGGTCTTTGGAATTTTTCAGAATTTTCACTCCTATGTCAAAACACAATCCAAAGACCACGACCATGACGAAATGAGTGTAGTCCAACAATGTTGTTTGTTCTTGCATGATCCCCAGGAAAAACACATGTTGGCTCTAAAGTGCATACTCTGGTACGTTCAGGGACTAAAACACTTGGTTTGCAACTTTTCAAGGGTAAAACCGACTGCTTGATTGCGTATTCAGACGCATATTAGGCAGACTGCCCCGATTCACGTAAATCAACATCCGGCTATTGTATGTATCTCGACCCTTCTCTGATTTCTTGGTCTTCAAAACGCCAATCAACAGTGTCTCGATCTAGTGCGGAAGCCGAATACCGAGCCTTATCAAACGCCATAGCAGAATCTTGTTGGCTTCGAATTTTGTTGATGGAATTGCACTCGCCTATAAAATGAGCTACCATAGTTTTTTGTGAGAACGTAAGTGCAGTTTACATGGCCTCTAATCCAGTCCAGCATCAACGGACAAAGCACATAGAAATTGACCTACACTTCGTAAGAGATAAAGTTGCTCTTGGATCGGTTCGATTTCTATATGTTCCATTAATCCTACAATTTGTAGATCTCCTAACTAAAGGGTTGTCATTTCCCCTGTTTCAGAATTTTCGGACCAGTCTATGCGTTCGGGACCTCACCCTAAGACTGCAAGGGGATATTAGAATATATGTATTATAGGATATTATGTGTATTTATCTTAACTGCCTAGATACATATCTTGTATGTTGATATCTCAATCTCACACATTTGTAATCCTATATATACTCAACTAATACACTGTCAACTCTCATCGGGCTTTCTCAATCTCACATTTTTCTCTAAACCACCAATACTTTTTGATGTTTTCAAACAACCTTTATTTTCAATTATTATCATAAATCAATATCATACTTATGAATGATTTAGTTTTTCATAAAAGAATTGTTGATAAAAATCATACAATCAATTGTCATCTTCCATTATGAGTCATGTCTTCATGAATATTCATTTTTGAAGAAAATCATTCATTTTTAACAATTTTTACTAATAATCATGTTGATGAACTCTAGTAAATTGTATGATATTGATTTCTTAAAAAATTATGGTCTTTTGAAAATTCAAAGGGCGTAATGTCTATTTGGATGTCATTATGTTGTATATCCTCTACTTCTCTAAGTCTCTTGTATATTTTCTATCTTTAGATTCCATCCTTATAAGTTTCCTTTTGCTTATACTTATAAGGTTCTTTGCACCTTACTCTATTAGGTGCTTTTATAGCTCAATTATAAGGTCACCTATAAGTAACTCATCCAAAAGAAAAAAATTAGTTTGTAAGAATTCCCTATTACATAACTTGATGTATTGGTGTTTGTGTTGTATGTCAAAGCAATAGTATCTCCAAAGAAGGAAGCAAATGAGAAAATTAGAGAAGCAACAACAACATCTCAGCACATTCATCACAAGGAAACACATGGAAGAAACGACGATATTGATGAGACGACTTCGGTGGATGAAGTGAAGGGTCCGAATGTGTTTGAGCGAGTGAAGGAGGAGGTGGAGGCTGTAGTTGAAGCAATTCATCCTAAGAAAGATTCTGATAGTCACGAGCAATGTTATCAGAATCCCGATCCGATTCTACGATTCTAGCGATCCTACGATCCATAACACGCGAAACGATCCACGATCCCAAGTAGGATCTTATTGGAGTAGGATCTTAAATGATTTAGAATGCAATCTCGATCCGATCCCGATTTTACATACGATTTTAACGATCCTATAAACGAATCTAACGATCCTACAAACGATTTTGACGATCCTATAAAATGACAATTTTTAACTATATATTATTAATAATTTTACGATTAACGTATCATTTCCATTAAAATAGTTGACTAGTCCATCCTACAACATTTTTAATAATCAAATTCATAAGGTTTATCATTTTCTTACTTTATATATAACAAAATATACAATCTATTAGGTTATTCTTGCATACTTTTAGTTATAATGTAGGATCTTACGATTCTACGATCCGATCCAAAAGACCTCCAGCGATCCAACCTAGAATCCCGATCTTGATAACCTTGGTCACGAGTGAGTATTAATAATAATGAACAATGATGCCTCGAATCGAACAGGTTATATTTGGATTTTGTTTAATTTATTTATCAAATCTTTGATGTTTCATTTTGACTATCATTTACAAAAATGCAAGGCTATGTGGTTAGATGGGAATTGGAGTTTCTTTGGTGAAATTGTTTTTGCACTATGTGAGTAGTTTAAAAGTAATTCAACTAGTACATAAATTAATTTTTTTTATCTTCCTTTTGAGTTCATGTAAATGGAAATCAGTCTTACATTTTGTGATTCCTTAACAAAAAAAAAGTCTTACATTTTGTCAAGTTTTGAATAAAATTGTACCTAAAAGGGCTTGTAGAGGGGGAAGCTTAGCAAGACGATGCATCCATCACCACAAAGTGTACTTTCCAATCTGAATTCACACGACACGTATGCGATGAGGTGGGCCATGACCTAATTAAGTAGATAGAGGCTTTTTAAAAATAAACTTGTGTGAATAATAAACATTATGAAAAAAACTCATTCATTTCTTAAGGAACCACAACATGCGGTGTCCTATCTCTTTTGATGCATACCTCTTTTCATTTTCGTGGAAGTATGCCAGTTGTATACCATTTTCCGGCTTTCATTCGGGAAACAAAGGTAGCAACTATGTACAACCACAAGAACCCTACATAAAATCTCACTTGCTTACTCTATCATAAGACTATCACGACCACTTTCTTTCCCTCACTTGGTCGGCTCGTGTTATCCATCCCTATATAGCACGACAGACGATCTTTGCTCAAGTTATGAGGAGTAAGTTATCGAAGAGTCGAGCTGCAATTGAAGTTTGAAGTAATAAGAGTTTTATGAAGTTAATAAAAGAATTAAGATAAAAATTGGTTTTGATTTAAGGCTTTAAATTCCTAGTTGATGAATGGGTGCAAGAGACGACCTACTCAAGTAATTTATATTTTGAAATAAGTCCTCCCATTTAATTTATATTACAAAGTTGTTTGTCTTAATTTTCGAGATTTTTTTTTAATAAAAGTAAAGTATTCATTTTCAATTGACTTCCGCTATCATTTTATCATCTTTGAACTTATATACTATTTAGATCAACCCTCGGGTGGCTTTGGATGGTAAATTCAAGGTCACTAGCATGTAGCATCTTTGAGTAAAATCAGGGGTGTTACAAAGAGGTGATTTGAAAAATGATAAACATGAGACTAGTAGGGTTGGGTGAGATCCCAATTGAAGTTTGGAAATACATGGGGGTGAGATGCTTGGAGTGGCTCGCAACACTTTTCAATGACATTTGGAGGTCGACCAAAATGATTTGGAGGCTCAATAACTTGAATTTATAGTATAAGTGCAAGAGGGTATGCAACAATGCAATACCTATAGGGATATCAAACTACTTAGCCACATAATAAAGGTGTGGGAAAAGGTTATTGAGTTGAGGTTGAGGTTGTGGAGGCTTGTCACCGTGTCAAATAATCAATTAAGTTTTAAGATAGGGAGGTCATCAATTGAGGCCATTCATTCGTTAAGGACGATGTTAGAGGCTTAGTAAGAGAAGAAGGAGAGTCTACATATGACATTCATTGATTTGGAAAAGGCATATGATAGAGTGTAACGAGAGTTGTCATGGGAATATTTGGAAGCCAAGGAAGTGGAGTGAATGTATATTAGAATTGTAAGGGACATGAACAGGGGCTTGTTGGATGAATACGTGCAAGAGACGATAAACCCACAAATAACACATAGGCAAATTGAATAATAGGTTGACATGTGGCCAAAAGGCCTCTTCTTTAGTATATAGATAGATATTGTATATAGTTGACTACATTTAAATTTAAAGTATATTTTTAGGTTGTTTAGGGTATTTTTTGACTTGTTTAATTATCTTTTTTAAACAATTGCATATATTTGATTACCCATAACTAAATTATTTATTCTTCAAATTATAGGTCCTAGGCCCATACAGATCACGATAAACCCACGGATAGAAAACATTGTATACCTTTTTGTTTTGTGGGCGCTTCGCCCCCTGGACCCCCGACTCGCTGACCGGTTAGCAAGACCACCGCCGTGGGGCGCTGTCCCCCGAACCCCCTGCCAGTGGGAGCCCCTCGAACCTCTGGTTTTTTATGAGTGTTTTATCTACCCCTAATTTTTTTTATAAGTGGTTTTACCTAGCCATTGTTTTGATGGTATTGTTTTGTGTTGGAAAACCCTAATCCATGGCCATAATTCATGGTTTTGGACAACAGAAGTTTGCAACCTCTCATTGTGTCTCCTCTCCCAATCTCCACTATGAATCCCTTCCACCCTAACTCCCAAAATCCCTTCCCGTTTAACTCACAAAGTGATATGGCGTACTATACACAACTCCAAAAGGCATGTCTTTCCCTGCCTTATGGGCGTAAAGAGAATAGAAGCACACACGCTAAGCTCCCAATCTTCCGGTAATCCAAATGTCTTTGTTATGCCTTTCCCGTTGAACTTTGTACAAACTCAACCGCCACCAATACCCATAAGCTCTGATGGAAGTGTGGATCTTTGTTCTAACCCAGACTATAGCACCCAACCAGAGGATATGCATGGTGGTGGATCTTGTGTGAGTGCTAGGGTCGCACCTAGACAAGCAATGAAAAGCGTCATTGGGAGCCAAATGACATTACACTCTTCATTACCGCTTATATCAATTACAATACTGATCCAATCCAAGACAACGACCAAAAGTCCACCACATTTTGGCAACGACCAAAAGTCCACCACATTTCGGCAGAGCCTTGCAAAGAACTATGCTCGGTACAAGAAAAGGCATCAAGCTCCTAGATCAGCAAGCACATGTAAGACGAAATATAATAGAATTAAAAGGGATGTTATATTGTTTGTTGGTTGCTATAACAAGATTGTCAATACACGAGCTAGTGGCGAATCGGATAGGGGTGTTTTTGAGAGGGCTAAGGTAGACTATAAAGAATGTCACCCAAAACACGAAAAGTTTGATGATAAGGTGGGATGGCACATTATACGTAAGCACCCAAGATGGAATACTGAGTACATGGTTCCAAAAAAATCGGCAAAACTTAAGCTCAGAGAGTAGTGGCTCAAAACGACCGAGGGCTGACACTAAAGACGATTCGAGTAACCCTGATCCGGATACACCGGTAAGTGCATGAAACACTGAACCAATCCAGCGTCCCATTGTGATAAAGGCCGCAAAGGAGGCTAGAGGGAAAAGGAAGATTTTGTATGATGAACCAGATGAGAAGTACCTTCGTGTCTTGAAGATAGGGGAGCAAGTTCATGAACATCAAAGCCAGATGGAATCGATCAAGATGGAGGAGTTGTGAATTAGGGAGAAAGAGATTGAGGCAAAATATCTTGCGAAAGAAGAGAAGAATAAGCAGAAGAAGTGGGATTCGTTGATGGACCTTATCAAGATGGAATTAGGGGGCCACTCTCTCTTGAAAATATGGTGGTGAAGAAGCGATTAATGGATGAACTTGGCATAAAATATTAAAGGGTTCAATTGTTCTAGGAAGGACTTTGAAGTTTGCTTGTTGTATTGTTTGTTGTTCTTGTTTGCTTTCAAGTTTGCTTGTTATTTTAGGTTTCTTCATTGAGTAGGTTTGTTTCTAGTTTGCTTTCAAATTTGTGTTGTTCTACCAGCTTAATGTAATTCGTGTTTAATGTAATTCACTTTCAGAAATTGTGTGGTTCTGCCACATTCAAAAATAGTGTGGTTCTGCCACCTTTGGAAAGTTTGAATATGCTATATAAACCAAAATTTACCAAGACGAAAAAATAACTCTTCAAACTTAACACACTCTAATTATTTTCAAAATGTGACTCTTCAGGTTCATCTCTCAATAGTCCAATAGTAGATAATGAGGTATAGGAGTCTTTGAACCAAATGCGGGTTGGGTACGAGTCATTGTAGCCTCCCTCAAGGCCGTCAAGCAAAACTATTTGCCAAACGCTAAGAGAGTTGTCGCAAAGACGTAGAAAGGACGTTTGGAGTCTTACAAGCCCGATTTCATATCGTTCGTAATCCAACTTGCTCGTGGTACGCAACGTTTATTGGAAGAATAATGAGAGCTTGTGTAATTTTACATAGTATTATTGTAGAAGATGAAATACCCGAATACGATGCAACGTTCAATGGAGCTTGTGGATCTCTAAGTTTTTATTTTGAGAGAAATTTGATGTGAAACTCAACAAACTCTGACATCATTAATGGAGATTTGACAGGTATAGTGCCCTGTGTTGTTGCATTTGAGTATTTGCTTGTAGGCAATATATAAAGCATGGTTTGGTTCCCTCATATTTTAGGTAATACTGTATGTTTTTTTGTGTAAAAATGAACTTGTTAGAATTGATTAAAATTAAGTGGTTCTCAGCAAAAATATTCACAGCAGTCAACGGATGAATTAATAAGTGGGTAAAAATATTGTTGTTTCTTAGTGAAGAGGAATTCGAAAAATAGTGGAGTAAAATGTAAAATGGATTGGTGTTTAGTTTCCCAAAGCCGGGCAGCGATGGATTGGAAATGGAAGTAACAACTAACAAGAACGAGTTGTCTTTGTTAACTCTCTATCTTCACTCTTCAGTAGAGACTAGAGAGGAGAGGAGACAGACAGGGGGGAAACAGTGAAGGATCAAATCACTCAAAAAAGTCATTCATTCATTCATTCATGATTCCCACCAGAATTTGAATTGCAAATTACTACAAATTACACATTACACATTACACAGGGGTTACAAGTACAACTACAACAAACAATAGAAGCGCACACGTTTACCTGGATGCTCTCTGCTTTCCCATATGAAGGAACAGTCATTCTCTTTGTTCCACTTGTAGTAATTTGGGAATCCATCCACACCTTTTCTTTCTTTCTCTCTTCTAATAACTGAATACAATAGCTTCATTAATGCCTCCATCGATGGAGAAGGGAAGTAGGGAACGCGCCTGGTGCCCGGCGAGCAATACAATAGCCTCATCCTGAATCTGTCACCGGGGGGGATTTCATGATTTCCAAATGTGCTTGCTGTCATTGTAATTTAGGTTCTTGGGTCAAAGCCTTCGACACCGGGGAGTATTTGGTTTTGACTATTTTCGTATTTCAAGAATCAAAGATCCATACAATACGCAAAAGTCAAAAACCACTAAACAACAACTTACTTACTGCATTGGAAAGCCTATATATTTGATAGAGTGCATCATAATTCATAATACTCCATATCACAAACTTTCACTAGGATAACCAGAACTGGTCAAAATCAAAATAACTGACACAATTCACAACAACATGCGGCCACATCTGTGCCAATTTATCAAAAGGTTGATCACACGAATTGTTTATCGGACAATTCATGTACACGTATAGGAGCAACGTACATGTGTTTCTCCAATTTTCTCCATTGAGGGGTTATTTTTTATACTATTGAAAAATAAGGGGTGATTGAGTAAAAGATATATGAAATCTATTAGGGGTATGTTTTTCAAAGTTGAAAATTCGTAAATGAAGGGATGTTTAAGTGCAATTTTCTCCATTTCTAATGAATAAAACTTTGTTATCATAAATAAGTTGCTTATAATATATGTTTCAAGCATGCGTTCGTCCAAATAATATGAACTCTTGACCCTTCATGACTTGCACAACAACAACACAATTACACTACACATTTCATTTATTGCCATGGCTCTATTAAAGTCATTATGCAGCTGCTCATCACCCTTTTTCTGGGTCTCTCTCCCTCTCTAACTTACTTACAATAGTATACATTTCCAATAAATGTTGGGTCTCTGCGAGTGGATCTTTGCCTTCCTTTTATAGGAAGAGGACTGGAGTATCAGAAATTCAGAATTCAGACAGAAGAAAAAAAAATTAGATTAAATTCAAAAAGGCAGAGATTTATTTCATAGGGCCAATTTGTTCCTTTACTCCACGGTTCCATAAAACCAGCAAGCTGTCATCTTCAGCCCCAGATCCAGATGGTAATAAAACTATTTTACTATTCAATTAAGCGTGTTGCTTGTGGATAAAGACAAAGGAGATAGTTGTTGTGGATGCAATTGGTCATCTGGGTAGTCTTCAAATCCTGCCAATGGAGAATGGAAGAGAAATAAAGAAGAGAAGCCCAAGAAAACTCTGAATTTTGGGGAAGGAGCAAGATTTACAAAAAAGCTGAAAGAGGCTTCTCTGGATCACTCACAGCTTTAATTTGACTTTTCTCAATTTTGGGTGCTTTGGGAAAATGGGAGCTTTGCCTTTGGGAGAATCTGTTGCTTCTGCTATATAATTGCAATTCTTTTGCAAGCTTTTTCTCAAGCTCCATCTCCTCCTCTTTCCTCTTGTAAAGTTAGGATCATAATCACCATAATCATTTGGGTGTCCGCAGCAATGAGAACAAGAGTGGTGTGTTGCTCAGTGCTTGCTTTTCTGCAAATCATAATTTGGGTGTCTGCAACAACTAGACTTTTACACTCAGATGATGGTGCTTATAATCATCATGCCCTTCCACCACCAGGTCAGTCTAGCTAGCTCTCAAGTTTCATACAGTATTTTCTTATAAAATAAATAAAAAGAAATTAAGTTTTCTTGACATGCATGTATTAATTTGTTTGTTTGATCAGATATTGAGTTGAATGTAGCAGCTTATAAAGAGATGAAGAAAATTGGTTCAAGACCCCCAAATTGTGAGAGCAAGTGCTACGGCTGCAGTCCCTGTGTAGCAATACAAGTTCCTACTATCAATGGCAATGGCAATGGCAATGGCAATGGTGGTCATTTGAGCCTCCAATATGCAAACTACTTGCCAGAAGGGTGGAAATGCAAGTGTGGCCCTTCTTTCTACAGCCCATGATTTGAAGTTTTAGGCCTAAAATGCTCGACTAGTACTATTTATGGCATGAAGAGATTAGTTACCTATTTCTTTATTTGTTAAGTTTTTTATTTGGTGGATCATTGTAAAGTATGGAATGAATTTTCTATGTATCACTATTCACTAGCTTGTTTCATGCTTATTCTGAACCCTTGCATTCATTTTTATCTCAACTAGCATAATAGCATTCCTCCATTACATTATTGATTACCAATTTGCCTTAGACAAATTTGGAAGTAACAAAACAGAAAAGGTAGAAAAAACATGATCTTGTCAGGTATTCTCAAACATGATATTATATTCATACAAAATTAAGATTGTCAGAGTATGGGTGATTTATCCGTACTTCATAATACTGTTCTATACATTGTTTATTTTAGGGAAATTTAGCCTTGAGTTTTTGGCTTTTTCCGATGATATCTAAAGAAAAAAAATTAGATGGTACATGCTTACTTGTGAATTTTTGTTATATTATAATAAAATTTATTTATTTTCTAACTAAAAAATTATTTTTATATTTTATTAAGCTAATACCCAATTTTAATTTAGAAATAATCAAGATAATTCTAAATGACTATATAAAATATTAAAATAATTATATTATATAATTTAAATATATCAAGTAGATTTTATGTTATATAATTTAAAATTTTCAAGTTAAAACCTAAAAAATTTCAATATTTAAATTAAAATACATATTATATAATTTATATTTTTCATGTAGATTTTATGTATTAAGTTGTGACCATTTAAAAATAATTATTCGAACTATCCTCATATCACATAAATTATACAATTTAAAATTTTCAAGTATTAGAATTTAAATTTAAATTATTCTTTTACTATCAAGAAATGAAAATTCATATATTATATCAACATATATGTATGGAAAGTTCGAATTGATATGATGAAATTGTCTCAAATTGCTACATAAAATCTATTTGGTAAATTTAAATTATATAAATCTTTACTTTAAATATTTTATAGGATATTTTTAAGTCTATTTTAATTATTTCTAAATTAGAATTGGTTATTGACTTAATAAAATTTAAAAATTATTTTTTATTAGGAAAAATGAATAATCTAACGGAAATTAACAAGGGTACAAAGCGAACTTTTTTTTATGATTTCTAGAAGCTTTAAATATTAAATTACAACTTCGCAGCATCAATACAGCAGCATGAACAAAAAAATTTAATTTGGAGATTTAATCATGAGTTTTTCTGGTATGTGCCTAACAATGATTGGATTTCCTGATAATAAAAAAATACTTGTATTCTATAACTAACCTGTGTGAATGACATGAGGAAAATCCTGCCCCCGCCCCCAAACCAAAAAATAAAAAAGATAGCTTGAGCACAGAAGCAAGGTGAACTGGACCCGCAACAGGCAAACAGCAGTCATCAAGATTCCTAATTTTGAAAGTTGTTGGAAGATTTTGGAAGCAAATAACTAGAAGGTTGGAAAATCATCAACTAGATACAGCTTTGGACTTGTGCTGGTCAGAGATGTGCAACCATGACTTCATCAGATCGTAAGTTGTAAAACCAATGGCTACAGATGGAACAACCTGGAATAAACAAGTCCAGCATTGATCAGAATCCATATTTTGGCTTCTTGGCGTCAGAAATTAAAATTGTTGAATTAGACATTCAGATTTTTCTTTGCATTCAAGTTTAAAGTCAAGGATATTGCTATTTTAAAACATGTTGTACAGCTACAAGCCTATAACCGATAAAAAGGTTAGCAGACAAGTAGATGTCATGAAGAAATTACCTTTATGTAGTTGATGCTTAGACCAGAAAACAACTGTCTCCAACCTTGAGTCCGAACAATTGTAGTAAGGCCTTCTACTGTATTTCTATATCTTACATGACCCAGTTGCGAGCTTTCAACCTGGAATATATATAGTTTTTTGAATTCTCCCTTATAAAATAGAATCCAGTCAAGAGATACAGATGATGGGAATATAATGAAAAATGGAAAGGCAGCAGCCTTGGGAAGATAAGTGGTTAAATGGTATATTAAGATAATGAAGGCAATACCTGCATTTGGCGTCTAACAACATCCAAGGGATAAGTAATTGTCTGTCCAAATAATCCAGCTAAGGCTCCACAAGAAAGGCGCAATACAATGGACTTCCGGTAATCTTCGGGAACATTTCTCTTAAGCTCCTCGTAGATATAAAATTTGAGGCCAGCATATGGTAGAATGCCAACAAGAGTTGGTCCTGTAATCATGTGCCAAGAAACATACCTATATCATTATTTTTCTGCTTCCTGGCAAATATAAATTGATCTTAATTGAGAAAAAAACTTTAAAGTGATATTTGCTCAGTCAATCAAGGGGAAAAGTGAAAAATCCCTTTAAATTGCTCTTATTCACTTAAAATGGAACCAAAGAACAGGGATGTATTACAAAAAGATATAGCTACAAGAAAAGGAAAGCTCTCCAAGGGTATTCATGAGTATTGGTTCCATCATGTTAATGAATAAGTAATGCGCTTATTAGATTTAAGCTTACCTACACCACGATATAGACCACGTATTCCACCTTCCCTGTAGACTCGCTTAAAGGCATCTTGTATTCCATTATATGGGGCACTAGTATTGTTCACAAAGACTGGTCTCTTGTCTACCACCTAGCAAGGCACGTAAATGAAGTTGAATAAACTCTATCCTCCAATAACTTTTATTGCAAAGAAATTTATCAGAAAACTACTAAGTCCGGACTAAAACATGACAGCCTACTGCCTAAATATAACAAAAAACTACATATGATGATTCACGGTTGAATTTACTTTCATGTCAACAATTTTTTTTTAAAAACTTTAACAAGTTGATCTTGCACCCATGATATAGCAGAAAGACCCATAAAGCACCACGGTCCTACATAGAAAAACCAAAAGACAACACCTAGGAGAGAGTAGAGACCCACAAAGCATTGTTCATAATCCTCAAGCAAAATTACTTTAATATCAACAATTTCAATAGAACTTCTACACTTCTGAGGGAAAAAAAACCCACAAAACAAGTTGATCTTGCACCCATGATGGTAAGAGAAACAATCAAGCAGGCAATGGTGCAGAGCAAGGAGAAAAATAACTATTTTCGAGCTTTGCCCACTTCACTTGCACTTTAACATGTATTAACAAACAAAAAAAATAGCACAGCTGGTGCAGAAGAGAAACAATAATCCTTTTTAACGTATGTAGATAAGATACCTGGTAGGCAAGCTTTGTCCTGACCAAATCCAAAGGGTATGTGAATAAAACCGCTGTACCACCAGATGCAGAGCCAGCCAAAAGGTCGACAACAGGTCCCGTCCCAAGTGAAGGGCAATTAATTAAAAGCCAAGACCGATATTGCTCATACGTCATGAAATGCAATGCTGCATAAGGAACTATACGAAGAACACTAGCTCCGTTTCCTCTGTAAGCATTGAAAGCAAACATGTCTTTAGTTATGGTGCAGCTAAAAAGCATGGGCTTCAAAGCAAATGAGCAAAAGCCACACATGTTAACTTACTTATACAGGCCTTGTACACCTTCTTGCTTTACCAACTTTTTGAGAGACCCGCAGACCCCAAGAGATCGAAAGCCATCTGTCCTAGTCTATGAAAACAATTCAAAAACATAGCAATCACAATTCAGCAATATCAGCAACCGAATTTAAGCCTTCAATGTTTTGAGAGTTGGTCAACAAAACCATATGAAAGGATGCAGGGATGCAGCATTCATTGTAACAATCATATCCACGCAATTCTCTATTCAATATTTGCTCAATGCATGTTTCAAAAGGGAAACAGAATTCGAGCACAAACAAATTCGATTTGTACATAAATCCTTTGTATTCACATCCATGAATGTTAAAAGGCACCAACTTCGAGCAACAACTAAGACTACGAGTTCTCACAATTAGACTCACCCAAAGAGAACTGAAGTTTCGAAAAGATGGATACCTAAACTTCCAAAATCCTACAAATTCGCCGAAATTGAGATATGAACATAGAGAATGAATATCAATTTCGTATGTCTTACCTGGAGGAGGATCTTAATCCTCTCAAGGGGAGCCACGGCCGTCTTGGCGAATCCTCCAGCGGCGCCACCGGCAATCAACTCTCTCAC
Organism: Fallopia convolvulus; assembly: GCA_964016875.1. Lineage (NCBI taxonomy): Eukaryota > Viridiplantae > Streptophyta > Magnoliopsida > Caryophyllales > Polygonaceae > Fallopia > Fallopia convolvulus. The sequence continues at coordinate 37,655,468 of OZ024722.1, forward strand.
ATAACCGGGCAGAGAATCAACCAAGCAAACATCACTCTTTCTCTTGGAAGCGGCGGCTGACTCGTCCAGAAAACCCGCCAGATTCGCCTCCGACGAGCCCATTTATCCAAAAATCAGAAATCAAGGTCGAAAATCCAGGCTCCCCCCGGGAAAGGAGCAACAGACAGCACAGAGAAATCGGCAAACAAAAAGTCCGATTCGTCGTCCTCGTCCCAACCGGTGATTGGGGAGAGGACTAACGCGGTGGTTCTCCGGGGGGACGAGAATCGCATGAAATCGCGCGGGACTAGAAACTAGGCGGCGATGCGGCGTCGTATTAGGCGAAGAAGGCAGGTGCCGATCCGTTGCTCAAGCGCAATAGCATTAACCAAGATTTGAGAAGGGAGGTGGAGTATAATGAAGAGATTGTTGCGTGAAAAAGGAAGGTGGTTGAATTTGAATAATAATGGCCGCCACGAACACGGGGTTTGGGTTTTTGGGGGTGAAGTAAAAAGAAGAAGGCGACAGGAAAACGGGTGGAAAGGCGTTGGAAAAGGCTTTGCCTTGTTTAAGGCTGGCGTAAGAAAGAGAGGGCGAGCACGGCATCTATCCATGTTCTGGTGGCAGTTAGAGATTGGGCCGGGTTCTCCAACGAATATTGGCCTTGTTTAAAATTTTAATATTTTTATAATCGGGATCATCTAGAAATATCTATCTATCTATTACTCATAACTAAAGTCGGAGTAATTTCTGCCACCACATTGCGCCACATCACTCATTTATTAAAATAATAATTTTAAATAGTTAATTATGCAAAAAAAAAGTTATCTCCAAGTAAACATACAAATAAAATAATATTTGTAAAAATTTATCCCTAAATAACATAAAGATAAAATAATATTAGTAGATTTGACCAATATAGATAAAAAAAGTCATTATATTTATTATATTTGTAAAAGATAAATTAAAAAAAGATAAGAAAAAATATGTACACGATCACATATATATCTTTGAAATAAAAATAGATATATCTATCATAACTATAACCTAAAGCGGAGGTTAAAAAAATTATTAAACGACAGATGTCATTTTTAGATTGGACCACACCACCCCTTTTTTAAAATTAATCTTTGGCAAAATAACTATTAATTTTTTAAAAAAATCTTTTATTTTGGATATGATAAATAGGAAGATTATTAAGATATTTTTTATGCTATATATTATACAAATATTAGGATATTTATTTTATTTTTAGATAGAAATAGAATGCATATGTTAGATTTACATAATTAAGTTCGATATAAAGATAGTGTAATGTACGTAGAATCTTATATCTGTAACACCCCTATTTTACAACATTGGGTATTACCGCCAGTGACCTCGGATTTTACCATCCAAAGTCACCCAAGGCTTTTAGAATGATATAGAATAAAAACGTGGAATTTAAACATACTTAGATAAATAAAAGGTGCTTCCGAAGAAGACTTTGTTCTTACAACCCAAATCACATGATTAGAAACTTGTTCGGAAATTACAATTCATGAAAGAAACCGTCTTTAAAGCATAATGAAAATAACCAAAAGGAGATTCGATTACATCTTGAAACTTCTTGCCCTTCCTTTGTCCTTCACCTTACGCCTTGTGATTAATCCTAGGTTCTGACATAATTCGCGAGGGGCGATAAAATGTCAGGCAAACATGCGGAAAAGACTAAGAGACTAAGCAAGCGGGAACGGAACTTTCCCAAGGGTATTTCGGTAATTTAGCGAAATAATGACGAAGATAACAATAGGTTGTGTTTCAAGATAGGGTTTATTTATGTGGGGTTTTAACGGTACGAGGGAGAGCGTATCTTAAGCGATGATAGCTCGTTAATTTTAGAGAAGAACTACTAAATTGTAGGCCTCTTTTAGCATCGAGAATAAAAGATATGTTGGGAACATTATTAATTCATACGAGTTAAACCTCTCGCGCCCTGAGCGGACCGAGTGCCAGATCGATCATTTGAGATCGGTCTGATTTTAATATCTTAAATGTGCATTGGCACTTATGTAGCGTATTTGATTTAATGATTTAAAAAGGGTGGGAATTCGGTGAGCCCGATCCACCAAGGGAAACCCAGTTTGCCGGCACTTAGCTAGAGTGCGCACATCCCTCCTTGCAATCGGAGCGGATGAGATCATGATCTCGAAAGTCGTACTTCAAACACGTAGGCACTTACGACTTAGAAGGGTTGTATAGAGGCGTCGGTTATTCCGCGCCCCTTACTAGTTCATTCAACATGGATCTCTAAACGAGTCCATAAACAACCAAGTCCATAATCACACTAGCATAAATAGTCCTATGAGATAATAATAGCGAAACTATACTAACAAAGGTCGTTATAGCTAACAATCGATAGTTCCTAGGTTCATTCGTAACTTAGCACACAAGTTGTTCCCAACATCGAGAATTTCACGGAAACGAATTTATAAAGGTCACAAGGGGGAAAATCCACTTGCCTTGGTTCGGAAGATAACGGACTTAGCGATAAGACGGAGGTGGGGTTCGCGACTTTGAACGAGATTCCCGACCTATCGACACGGAAATTTACGAATGGTTTTAGATATGACATTCCTTTTAAGATTCAGATTTCTCAAGTGTACTTAGCTTAGGTGGATGGAAAGATTCTAAATTATTATAATAATAATTTAGGTAGCCAAATTAAAATAATAATATTCCTTTATTATTATTTTAAATTTCGTAATATCCTTTTATTCCATTTAAAATAAAACTTATTGATTATTCAAAATAATTTACTTAATTTCAAAGATATTCAAGGGTTATTAAAAATCATTTTCCCTTTACGAAAGTACTTTATCAATAATATTTTCTCAATAAAAATCCTTTTTAACTAGGGGGTTATAATAGAAGAGATAAAAATAATATTAGGTTCTTTCTTAGTAATTTTCCATAAATAGAAATTCTTATTTACTATATAAGGTAACCTTTCTAAAACGATCATAATATAAAATAAATATCCTTATTTATTTTATTTCGAAATTCCTTCTCATAATTCATCTATAGTTATAAGATCATGGCATAAAATATTTAAACTTCTCCTTATAGTATATTTTTATGATATTTTAAGTCAAAAAATAATATTCTTTTCTATATTATACAATATCTTTCTAGGTGAGATATTTTTAAATACTTAATAATATAATGTTATAATTCATATTATTGTCCATACCCTTGTATTTATAAAAGAACTTAGGCCTTGTAGGAATACTTTACCCTAGAGATGAGTTAAACTAATATTATATTAAATAATTAAAATAATCATTATTAATATTCTTATTTCCATATAATTTGGTATTCTCTACACTTAAGCTTATACCTTTATAATGGTGATATTTAATATAGAGACAAAATCATAAGCTAATAAATTTATAAAATCAAATACTTTTTATAATAGCTTCATAAAAATTTATTTAAACAACCATGTCCTTGTTATTCATATTAGAATATATTAATTTAATAATAGTCTATTAAAAATGATTTTTCCCCTTCTTTCAACTAACAAGATTTATAAAATATAAAAAAATAATTCTTGTAACTCTTAATAATTTGCAATTACTATTATTTGACCAACTTACTAATACTTAGCATACTATAATAAACTTAAATTAAATTAATAAATTAAATAGAATGGAAATAAGGGTTTACTGTAAGTTGCCTGAGTTACAGAACACAGGGGAAGAGGAGGCAGGAGGACCGGCGGTGGGAGGGGCGGCGCACCAGTGGGCTCCGGAGAGTAGGGCGGCGCGCTGGAGGAGGTTGCGGTCGACGGTGGTGGAGCCGGTGGTTAGGCGAGGTGGCCGGCGGTCCAAAGGGGAGAGGAGGAGGCTCCTTTAGTGGGGTTTTGAATGAAGAACTAGAGCTTGGAGGGCTGATTTTTGGGGGAAATTGGGAGCCAAATTGTAATGAGAAGGAGAAGAATGGGGTGAGTGAATTCTAAGAAGGGATTTCAGCCCCTTTAAATAGGTAGAGCATGATCCATTGCCATGGATTTTGCCCAATGGAGAAGAGGAGGGAGAAAGGTGATTGGGGAGGGTTGGTGAGAATGGTGATGTCATCTTGATGAGGTAAGCAAGGTGATGTCATGGCTAGGAATGTAGGCTATGGTGGAAAGGAGAAGCATGGATTGGTCTCTTTTCATTCTACGTAAAAAGCATCAGGTTGAAGAAGGAGCAGAAGGGTTTTATTTTAATTTGTTTTATTTATTTTAATAAATTTTGAGATTTAAAAATAAGCCCTAATTTTATTCAAAGTTTTTAAATTGCCCAAAAATCCTTATGGGGTATTCCTTAATTTTATTTAATTAATTTTTTTTTACAAAATTCTCTTTTCTAAGAGAAGTTTAAAGTTTATTGAAAAATAATAATTTAGAAATAGAAATAGATAATAAAAATATTATATTAAATGTAATTTCTAAAATCTTGAAATTTTGCGGATATTACAATATCACTATAATTAAGTTTATTTTGAATTGTTTCAGAAAAACAACTTTTATAGTTTATTGATTTTAAATATTTATTCAAAATTTACATTTAAGCATTTACATGATTATTTTTTTCGGATAATAAATATATTTGAAAATATTTTATTATTAATATTTTATTTAAGAAAAACCCGTACAAGGTACGGGAATACATACTAGTAGAGTTACTAGTAGTGATGCCGTGCATACGCACGGGTCAATTTTTTTTCCTCAAGATATATTTATGTATTTAAATATTTAAATTATATATTTTTTATGATTGTGTATTTAATTTACTATATTTATAAATATTTAAAATGCATTTTATAAAATTTTGAAGTATACTTTTTGCATAATTATAAGAATAATTTTGAAGTATAGTTTTTGCTCGTGCATTTATCATACGAACCTTATATGTCATGGAATAACGGTTTTTGAAATAAGAATAATTCATTTATTTTTAAAATTAATGAAAAAGTTAATTTATTGAAATATGATTAAAAAATTAAATTAATATAAAAATATAACAGCTTTAACACACGGGACAAACTTATCCTTATAATAATCACCTTTATTATATTATATCCCCTCTATTTTAATTTAAATGTCCAACCTATTAAAAATAAATTGAATTTTAGAAAGTTGATTATTGTAAGGGTAAGTTTGGACATTTAAATCAAAATAGAGGGGATATAATATAATAAAGATGTTTATTTTAAGGGTAAGTTTGTCCCGTATGTTAAAGATGTTATACTTTTTATATTAATTTAATTCTTTTTATCATATTTCAAGAAATTAACTATTTCATTAATTTTAAAAATAAATTAATTATTCTGATTTCAAAAACCGTTATTCCATGACATATAAGGATCGTATGATAAATGCACGAGCAAAAACTATACTTCAAAATTATTCTTATACTTATGCAAAAAATATACTCAAAATTTTATAACATGCATTTAAATATTTATAAATATAGTAAGATAAATACACAATCATGAAAAAATATATAATTTAAATATTCAAATACATAAATATATCTTTAGAAAAAAAGTTGACCCGTGCATAAAGTTGACCCGTGCGTATGCACGTGCATCACCGCTAGTAATATAGATAGATAGATAGATAAGAAGGAATTTACTATTTTAATTGATATTTTATATTATTGATGGTGTAATATTTTTGGAGAAAAAAGTTGGAAATTAATTTGTGATTTATTGAGATTAAATTGTAACATTGATGATAAATGGGAGGTTTAGTATTGTGGTCAAATTTAATTTTAATTTTTTTGACTTTTGGTATTCTATAGGTTTCAATATTAAGTACATGATTAATATGATTTGTATGAAATGATATTAGATTTATGAGCATTAATTGTCAAAGACATTTTGTTTTAGGGTAAATTGCACTAAATAACCCCACCTTTGTAAGTGGTTGCACTTAATAGTCTGACCTTTAAAAAATGCAAAAAATAGCCTAACCTTTATAGGTTATTGCAGAATTTGAACTAGGCACACACATAAACTAGCAAAATTACAAAACATAACGTTTATTTTATATATTTTTTAAAAACTACCCTTCTTTTACCAACCTTTATCTCTTCATCGTCTTCCTTCTCTCCCTCAACGTCTTATGTAGCGGTGTAGTTGGATTTTACCATTGTTGAAGATAAAGGAAGGTTTAAGTAGAGATATGACTAGGTTAATGATAAAAAAATATTTTATTTTCATTATCCAAACACAGTTTACAAATAACTTAAGGGTTTTTTGCCAAAAACTATCTTTTAAAATATCATTTTTTTAAGAAATCACCTTTTTAAAATTTTCTTTAAGTAAAAATACCTTTTATAATACATACACTCAAATTGAACCAGCTTAAGTGATTTTCCGATAAAATTATACTCTAATTGGATGAAATGCCCTTTCAAACATATTATCTATTCTTTCTTTTTGAATTATTCATTTATACAAAATAATTAAATTATTTTTAAAAAAAATTATAAGGCAATGTTATAAAAAAATACACCAACTTATATTTTTTTAAAATAATTAAATTGTTTGATTATTTTGTATAAATGAATTATTAAAAATAAAATAAAATAAATTCAAATGGGCATTTTGGTCCAATTAGGGTAAATTTTCTCCGAAAAATAACTTAAGGTGGTTTAAATTGAGTGTTTGTATTATAAAACGTATTTTTACTTAAAGAAAATTTTAAAAGGTGGTTTCTTAAAAAATCATACTTTAAAAGGTGGTTTTTGGCAAAAAAAACTCATAACTTAATGATAAAAGTTCATAAATGTAGTACAAAGTGTGTATCTTATATTTGAATGGGCTTCAAGTTACATGAAAAATTAAAAAAAGGTGTTTTTGACATGAACCGTAAAATATGGGTGACATTTTATGATTTCATTAATTTAGGTTTTGTGCCTAGGTCATTTCACGCAACAACTTATATAGGTTAGGCTATTTTTTGCAATTTTCAAAGGTGATGCTATTAACCGCAACCACTTACAAAGGTGAGACTATTTGCCACTATTTTGCCTTTGTTTTATAATATTATAGAAAGATAGATAGATTTATTATATGCTTACAATGAAATTATAAATTATCTTATTATTTGTATGAGCATTAATTACCAAGTTATTTATGTTTATAGTATTATAGATAGATTATAGATTTAAGGTATCCCCTTCCCCATGAACAAAACAACACAGTAAACAAAAATTAGACCCAAATCTCCCAATCACACCTTCACCTTAAATCTATTTGCTCTGATCTTTTCTCAAATCTTATGCGAGGGCTTTGTCTCATTAATTGCGAACTTATTTGGTTCAATTCAACCCACAAATTGAGATGAAACAGAAATTGCCCAAACCCTAGGAGATGAAATCTTATGATTTCAATGGTGAAGAACTGATTTGTCTTATGGGCGAGAAGCCCTCGTTGATTAATATGCGAGAAGGCTCTTTAGATTTATGGGTCAGAAGCTCTTTGCATTGCTTTTTCAGACCTAAACTTGTTTTTCTAGATCTGATGCAAATTTGGTGATGGCCGGTGTTGACGACAACTCCGTCACCGGCGAGGCCCTTCCCATCTCAACCTTACTGTTCCGTCATCGGCTTATTGCCCCACTCTGCCACCGACGCCTCCATCAGCTTGTAGCCCAAGAAAAAAATTTAAATTTTTTTCTTGGGCTACAAGCTGGAAATCTAAATAAAAAAAATAATTTAACAAAGAAAAGGAAAATATTTATTAGCTTAATAATTAGTTTAAAAATAGTGCAGAAAAATCTTTTTGCTTTTAAGTACTTGTCCTCCAAGGCAAGTTTATGGGTTTCTTGTGTGACAAGTTTCGACTTCTTTCCTTGCGTAGCGAGTTTTATTTACTTGTGCGGTAAGTTTTTTTCCCCTAACTTGCGAGGCAAGATTTATGTCTACTTGCGTTGCAAGTAAAACGTTTTGTTTTACTTGTGAGGCAAGTTTGACTTATTTTATTGCAGGTTAGCTCGAGTCTTATTTAATGTACTATTATTCCGAGGTGTTAGAGCTGAGTTTGGTATTGGACCGAGTTGTATTAGGCTAGGTCGCTTGGTGCTTTGAGGCTTCTGAAGATCCTTCATCTCGGTGGAGGGAACGCCATTAGTCCGTTTCACACGCCCATGAGGGGTCGACTTGTTGTCTGTGGCACTATTCTTATAGTGCTTTACTCATCCCGATCTCAAACTCGTCTTAGTTCTTATTTTTCGGAGTTTTGTACCGTTCATAGCTACTCTTGCTTGTTTTTTACTCTCTTAACCGTTTCTCGGCTGCCGTTTTATTACGACCTCTCGGATTACCAAGTCTGTTTGGTATCCGAATTCTTACCTTATCAAAAAAATAGAGTTATTTAAGGTGTCTTTGGGTATTTGTTTCAATGGTTAGGCCTTTGGGATAGTACCCGAAGCCACCGTTTCGAACCCCATGGGCGACGGTTTGCCCATTATTCTTCTCTAGAATTGGTTAGTAATAGGACGAACCCAAGTAGTACTTGTGGCGACCCTAGTTCTAATCCAATAAAAAAATAGAGTTATTTAAGGTCATATAAAATAATAACGGCCTTCGGTTCTTCACCGTTTCGAACACCATGAGCAACGGTCTGCCCATTCTTCTCTAGAATTAGTTAATAATCAGTTCTCATCCCTAGTGGATGCTCTAGGCAAGCCCAAGTAGTACTTGTGGTAACCTTAATTCTTACCCAATCAAAAAAATATATAACATAATAACGGGATTTCAAAACTGCGCACCCGACTTTTTCATAATTGTGCACCCTCGGGCCGTAACGGCCAGAGAGTGCCCGACCGTTACGGTCGGAAGTGTCTCAGCCAGTTGTAGCACACCTGACCGTTACGACCGGGCACCCTCTGGCCGTAATGGCTAAGTTTTTTCGTAAACCGAGAAATTAAATGTTCCCACCTACCTTAATTTATTTCGTTGTATACCTTTAAGCCACCATTGTCGTGAGCTACTCCACTTCATTCCAGCTCCTCTCCAAAAATCACAAAACCTCTCCATGGTCATCATTCTTAACAATAGGGATTACCCACACTTCTTGGGATTGGAAGAACAGGCCTTGAACATCAATTACAATGAGATGTGTTTTATTTGCTAGTTTACTCTTATCTTTCTTCCACCACTCTACTTTACTCTACCATATTTATCTTTTTTTTTTTGGGTAGAACTCCCATGCTTATCTTGAGATGGTAGTGAAGCAGGAAATAAAGTGTGTGCTCGAACTTGCATGTATCTTCTGGGCAAACTTATGTAATTATTAGCAAAAAAAACTAGGCTAAAGATGATGTCTTTGTTGAAAAAAAATTGTAACTTTCGGATTAAAAGTTTGAAGTGTTCTTCACAAAAAGTTTGAAGTGTTCTGGCCGTAACAGCTACACCTTATAAAACCTAATTCTTCAATGTAATGTTTTGTTTTAATCTTTGTATGAAGAGAATGAAATATACATTGGACTTGATGCATTGAGGATCAAAGATGGACAATGTGATCACGTATACAACAATTCTGAATATGGATATCCCCGAGTGCAATAAAAACCAATCCCGTTTGCTAGAGATTGATATAGTATTGGATATCCGTCAATGAATCCAAGTCAGATGCCAACTACCGGTGATTGGGGTCGATACTCTCAGATGCGTCCAGATCAGTACGATAGTGGATATTCTCAAATGTAGACTGATCAGTACAGTAGTGACTATACACAAATGGGTCTAGTGTCAAGGTATGGGCTTCCACCTTTGAGCAACATTACACAGTTTTTGGAACCCGTGGAGGAGGTGGTGAAAGAATCAGATGAGCAAGTCCACTATCCCTAACTATGTCAATCTAGTCGCCCTCCCCAACCAACAACCACTTAGACAATTGGGAAGTACGCCCCTAAATCCTAAACCCTACACGCTCCTATACAATAATAATCTTAATCAGATCAAATGTATAGAAGGGGTTAAGAAGAGCGTATAGATAAATAATGTACCCGACCAGCATAGATGTGGTGGGCTACATGCTGCTCGAAGCCCAAAAGCAACTCTGGTATCTGCGGGCCACTAGGTACAGGACTGGTCAAGAATAGATGAATGTCAAGTGCTCCAGGACGTCTCCTACGTCCCTGGCTAGAGGAAGGACCAGCTGGACTCGCATCAACTCCACTGCCTGTAGCCTCGGTTTGTGTACTCTCAGTCCGTCTTCGACCTCTAGAGCGGGACCATCAAGGCTGACTCACAAGCGTCGACCATTGAGGCTGACTCACGAGCGTCAACGTTGGAGCTTCTACCTCCTCATCCTCCGGCTCAACCCTAGGGATCCTAGCAGGCTGTGAAGACCACCGAGTTAGGAGACGTCTACGTCCCCTAATATACACCTGACTAGACGAACCAACCTTCTCCTGGTCCCCCTGCTCAGCCTGGATGTCGTATAGTCCTTGTATTTGAGGCTCAGGCTGTGACACAACCTACTCCTTCTGTGCATCTATGCGACGATGACAAATTGATCTATCGCCCATTTGAAACAAAAAATTTAACAGAAGGGTGAGAATCAATCAAAGTGCAAAATTGATCTAGCCGTTACGACCACAAGTGCATCTGGCCGTTACAGCCAAATGTGCCACAACCGTTATGGCCAGATTGTATCTAGCCGTAACGGTTGGAAGCTCGTCGTCTTTGACGAACTTCTTCCCTGGCGGTCGGCTGTCGTTACGCCAGAAGTGAATTTCTACTTCACCGGCACATTTCCATGTTTCTAAGGTAAATTTCTATGTTTCTAAACTTTCTAATTTCTCCTTTTCATTTGATAACAACAAATCTAACTAAAATCTTAATTTGTTACTTCAAATCTTAAATTTGTAATTGAAAGACAAAAAAAAAATGAAGAAAGCTTACCTTAATGTGATGTCTTTGGTTGAAATGTTGAATAAAAGCCTTCAAATTGAGAGTTGAGGGAGAATAAGAGTTGTGGGTGAGAGTTGATGGAGAGAAGAGTAGAGTTGTAAATGAGAGAAATGAAAATATGGGTGGGGTTGTAATTTTGAATCAAATTTTATATATATGGTTTAAAGGTCCTCTATAATAGCGCATGACGCATGGTTCGGTCGGTTAAGGCCTCAAAACTTGTGCATGAGCCATGAGGTCTCCGGTTCGAACCCTCGGGGCGGCAGTTTGCCCATTTTCTCTTTAAAACTGGTTATTAACTAGTTTTCACCCGTTTACGGGTGTTCTAGTGATGACACCACACCGACATCTATGTCAGCTGAGCAAGAGGAGGAGGCTATGAGTGTTCGCTCAGATGGGCCTCTCACCCGTTCTTGGGCTAAGGCCATTGCTAGGGCTACTACTTTAGTCATTTTGAGAGTCCGACTACAGTTCACTCAACATGTCGAGCCAGAAATTGCCATATGCTCGGTAACGACTTTATGTGACGGTTCATTATTGGCCTAGCTGAGCCTTAATCGGTGCCTATGTATTTATTTATTTTATTGCATAACTTGACATTATTTATATTATTGTTATGTTTAATTTTATTAGCGGACGTGTGTCTCGGTTTGCATATCGGGACTAGTCTTTGTTTTTCTAGTATGAAGCTTCTCTATATAAAGCCCCAAACTCTCTTGTAAAATCTAGTTTTGGTCCATTTGGAAATAGAAATTACTCTTTTCATTTGGCCTTTACTCTCATTTGCTCTCTTCCTCTCTTCCCTCTCATTCTACATTCAAAACAAACTCCCAACAAACTCGTTCTCGGATCTCTCTCTCTAACGCCGGCACCACTCGCTCGACCTTTCTTGTCTTAGATCTCGATGAGGACTTGCAAGACCGATCTTACGGAGCTATCATCTAGTTTAGTTGAAATAGTACTTGGATTATCCTAAATCTTAACCAATAAAAAAAAAAAGTTCCTCTATAATACAAAAAAAAAGAATACTTTATAAAAAAAGCCCTCTGAAAAAACAGTAGTGTCCCAGATTCAGTAGTGTTCCACTGTCCCAGATTCCTATAAGGTGGTTAACTGGACAAAAAAGCAAGTAGCTTTGGAACGACGTCGTTTCAATTGCAAATTTTCACTGTTGACCGATAAACAAGAAAGAAATCGAGATTGGAGTCGACCTTTTTGAGTTTCGTTCGACTAAGTCGAGGGAGAGAAAAACGGTTCTCTTTGGAAAGCGGAGGCTCAGAATTCGGAGTCCAGGGAGAGAATTTGATCTACCCTCTCTTCTGTTTCTATCCTCCATCTTTTCCAACACCCACGAGACTATCTTTGCTTGTTTCCGGAAGGAATTGTTAAAAAAAATAAATAGAAGAGGACGGTGGTGGACCCATCTTCTTTTCTTTCTCTATTTTAATCTCAATTTTTATACGGGGGAGACGGAATCGGTCGTTGTCGGTGTTGGGTTGTCGAAGATCCCTGAATTTCTCTTGACAATTTTTGATTTTATCTCGATTTGAAGGAAGGCTTTGAAGAGGGTTCTTCCCTTCCTGGGTGTTTGTAATTCTGCCCGGGGGTGTTCTGTATTTCGAGGGGTGAGATTTGGATTTGATTTTGGATTCAGATGGAATCCTTAATTGCGAATAAGTATAGGCTTGGCCGGAAGCTCGGCAGTGGCTCCTTTGGAGAGATCTATCTCGGTTTGTTATTCTGGTCTTCTCTTTTTCCATTTAGGGTTTTTTCTTTCGTTGATTGAGTCGGAGTCTGAAGATGATGCTTTCATCTTGCAGCCACAAATATAAAGACGAACGAGGAAGTTGCAGCTAAGCTTGTACGTTGTTAAATTTGTCTATTAATTCTCTTATTAACAAAGTCTTTCAAGTAGCAATTGTATTTTTCTGGATATGGATTGTTGCCAGATAGGCTGTAATAACCCAATTCACTATGTATGATGGCATTTTTATCTTAATGGTGACTATAGCAATGGTAGTTCTTTTTCTGGATCAATAATTTTTAGATTTAGTGGAGCCAACTCATCTCTGTTTTTGTCCTTGAATTTTCACACTTCAAGTTGCACAGTTGTTGGCAATCTTCTTCAGATGTCCAAGTGCTGTAAAAGTAAAAACTACTTTGTTTTTGATTTGAGCTACACAATGATCTTTCTCTAGTTAGTTAACTTTCAAGGATGTTGTATTGTAGATTTGTACTTTTCTTAAGTGGTGACCAGACACCAGATTGATAATATATATCTGGTGCTACTCAAGAGCATGAGTTGTACGTGTGAGGGAGATGATATTAATGATGGCTGACTAGCAGTCCATTTCAAAATTTGGAATTCTGTGCTTTTTTTTAACAACCAAATCCATCTGAACAGATATGAAAGAGGGGTGTTGCTTAGAACATTCTAAGCCATTGGGATCATGAGTGATAATTTTTGTGCTCCGAATTTGAATGTCAAAACTATATGAACTAACTATGTAAAATTTTCCAAATATTCAATATCCTTTAGTGGCTGGCTCCAGACTACTTTTTGCACAAATATAACTTGTTTTAAATAGTTTATCTATGTTTTTTTGGTTAATATAATGAATTGTCTTCCAGTTGAATCTATTTGGAGGCATAGGTCCATCTTTTTGTTTGCTTCAATCTTCCTTGCCTTCCACTAGTTTGGTGCTGCAAGTATCCATTAAAATTAGACTGCATCCATAGAGACTTTCTTGAAAATGGCATAGTCAGTTCTTTCTCAACATCATCGCCCAGTAAAGTCCCGCTCTGGGGGTCAAGATGGGGGGACCCATAGCCTGACCATGTCAGGAGGATGCGCCCGAAAGACCCAAGGAAAACTGAAATTTAGCTATGTGACAATAATAACTGAATTTAGTTAAAATGCACCAATATTGATATAGGGGTTATATCTATATCTTAAATGCACTGTATAAAAGCCAATGAGCATGAGGACGCGTCCCATATAGCAAATCCATATGTTATTGAGTATATGAATATATTGTTTTATTTAGTTCTTAACAAGAACCTGGAACTAACATCATGTCAGGATTTAGGTGTTAGCCAGATCTTACATAGTGTAAGGTCATTTGTAAGTTGGGGATAAGAGCTACAGGTTGGCATATTCAAGTTTGTGAACATAATTAATTATGTTTCTTTACACATCGAATCATGTAATTGTGAATCATGCAACTCTTATCAAGCTTGTAACTATAATTTGGGTGGTTATTCTAGTGAATGGATCCTCTGTCAGGTTTTTTAACAGCTATTGTTTGCTCTCAGGAAAGTGTCAAATCAAAGCATCCACAGCTGCTCTATGAGTCAAAGTTGTATAAGATTCTGCAAGGAGGAAGTAATGAATGCTCTCACTTTTATGCTTTTATCAATTTGTTCTCTGTTGCTACTTTTCATTTGCACTTATTTGCTCTAATATTGTGTTCTAACTTTTTCTATACTGATTTTTGGCAGCTGGTATCCCAAATGTGAAATGGTATGGGGTTGAAGGGGAATATAATGTATTAGTAATAGATTTACTTGGTCCTAGTTTGGAAGATTTGTTCAACTTTTGCAGTAGGAAGCTGTCTCTTAAAACTGTCCTCATGCTTGCGGATCAGATGGTAGGATTTTGATCAGTGATACTAACAAAAGTTGTGATGCTCTGTAAATATCTAAGTTTCTTCCCTGGTGTTTAAATAGTATTTTCTTGATTGCAGATCAATAGAGTTGAATTTGTCCACTCCAAGTCGTTCTTGCATAGAGACATTAAACCTGACAACTTCCTTATGGGTTTAGGCCGTCGTGCAAATCAGGTTGGCATCACTAGTTTTCCCCTGCTATTGAGACTTTCTCCTTGTATGATCTATTGTGACGCTGTCATTGTATTTGTAGGTCTATATTATTGACTTTGGTCTGGCAAAGAAGTACAGAGACAGCACAACTCACCAACATATTCCTTATAGGTTAATCAATCTTTGATGATAGCTGTTTGATTCTATATTATACATATTAAAATCTTTCTTTCTAATTTAGTTTTCTTCAGGGGTTATTTCAATCATTCCTTTAATTAAGATGACTCACAATCTGTTGATTCTGATAATTTCTTACAAATCTTCTTTTGGCCTCCTTTGCTTTTTCGATGTGTGTAAAAAGTATATAGGATTTAATGTTTTCTTTTCCAAAAAAATTGAGATTTAGACGAACCATATCGAGATGTATTGGAATTAACAATGAAGTATCTCTATATTTACTGATCAAGCACGATTATCCATCTGCAACTTGATTTGAGATTTTAAACCAACTGGTATGGTACGAAACCAGAACTATTCTGGCCCAAGTTGAATGCAACTTGACCCGCTGAAACTTTATGGAACCCCAGTGGTCCTACCTGGCCCAATTATTCACTCAATTAACCTTAAGTTGATATGACTCAACTCGTTCTTCATCTGCGTCTTTCTTAAAATTCCTGCTCATCTTGTGACTTTTGAACCTAAAGTTTCTCTCATTGCTCTTTAATTTTGACTATCGAATGTGTTCTATCTATCAAACTTGTTGGTTATTGAATATTGATAATGCAGAGAGAACAAGAATTTGACTGGGACGGCAAGATATGCTAGCGTTAACACTCATCTTGGGATAGGTAAATTTTTGCCGTCCTGGTGTTTTTGTTCATACAAGACCCTGGAGTTCTTTTCTGCTTTTCTAGCTTGCATACTGTATAGAAACTGCAAATGCTCATTTTGATACCTGGAGTTTGCTCTTTGTTACAGAGCAAAGTCGCAGAGATGACTTAGATTCACTTGGCTATGTTCTTATGTATTTCTTGAGAGGAAGGTTAGAATTTGAATCCCCTGTGTTCGAATTCCTAGTATCTGTGTCCTTTAGTTTATTCTTATTGAGGATGTTGCTTTGTAGTCTTCCCTGGCAAGGACTGAAAGCTGGGAACAAAAAACAGAAGTATGAAAAGATCAGTGAAAAAAAAGTTTCCACCCCTATTGAGGTAAATTTCTGTACCTTAGCTTTTCAGTGTTGCTCATGCTATAGCAAAGTTACCAGCAAGCATCTTTTCAGGCTCTGTGTCGAGGTTTCCCCTCTGAATTCGCCTCTTACTTCCATTATTGCCGTTCTTTGCGGTTTGATGATAAACCGGATTATGCTTATTTGAAAAGAATTTTCCGCGACCTTTTCATCCGTGAAGGTAACTCATCTTTTCACTTCTTGATTATTCACTATTCACTACATTATATGTTTCTCTTGTGTGTTTTTTTTTATTAATTCTTCAACATTTTAAAAATTCTGATTATTTTTTTCCTCTTCAGGATTTCAGTTTGATTATGTATTTGACTGGACCATTTTGAAGTATCAGCAATCACAAATCTTTGCTCCTCCACCACGTGCTGTTGTAAGAGTTCAAGTTTTGATCATAATTCATGCACCAGCTTGTGAAATAAACCAACAAACCTTTTTTTTTTTTTATGAATTTATTTGCAATATTTATAGGGTCCAGGTGTTGGAACAAGCTCTGGTTTGCCTAACGCAACTTCCAATATTGACAGACAACTTGGTAAGCGCTTGTGTTTTTTTTTCTCTTTCCCTAAAACTACCTTTATGAGGTTAAATCAGCTGAGCTTCGTATTTGGTACTTTGCAGTTGGTGAAGATGGTAGACCTACAGGCTGGCCATCTGTTGATTCCTCACGAAGGAGAATAAACTCTACAAATTTGCCAAAGCCTAGAAATCCAATTCCAACAGATCCTACGGTTAGGACTTCAAAGCAACTCCTCTTCAAATAATGCTTCCTATCATGTGTTTGATCTGCACGTCTTTTCTGATTAAAACAAGCTAAAACGCTCCCCTCTGGTTTTTTTAATGTCTTTCACATAACAAGCGTTCACTATAAAAACAAGAGAAGCCGACTTTTATCTTGTAGGAATGAAAAACCATGGTTCATTTCTGCATTTTGGTTCATCATGATGAAATTGGACAATACCCATCAAGTGATACAGCTCCCACATTTAATCCTGTTACTCTTGTTGGAAATTCAATATCCCTGTGTGGGAACATGGAAAGTTGGTCTTTGCTGGTCCCATAGAGGAGTTCAAATAAGAAAATTTAATATCCTTGTAGCCGTCACTCTTTCAAGAAAGTGTATTGACTTGATTTTAAACCGAGGGCATTGCAAGACTTTGGTTTTTTTAATAGATCCTTCTATTTATATAGTATAGGCACTCTTCTAAAAGTCCTCGCCTAGCTCTGTCTAGGCCCCTCCTAGGTGCTGGAAGGTGCTAGCCCGCCTAGCCTTCCAGCCCGTCTAGTACGTCTAGAGGGCGGCCGCCTAGCGTTTTTTAGAACAATGAGTATAGGACAAATTACATGTATAGTAACACTACATATTAAAGGCCCTGATCGGTCAATTAAAGTCCCAGTAACTTAGAATGAAATACAAGTAGATCTGTGCATTATATTTGGAGGGACAGTTATAAAACCTCGGTTCCTTTAGAATTGACACGTTGCTCGCTCGCTCGCAGCTTTCCGGTTCTGGGGCTCTGCAGCCAAGCATACCGGCAAGGCGACAGGTGGCGTCAAGCAGCCGAGATCCAGCAGTAGTGGCGGCTGTCGAGTCGTACCCCAGAGTGGCTTCTAATTCAAGGAGGCTCGAATCAACGATCCGGGGAATAGAGAGCCTTAATGTCAATACAGAAGACAAGTTAGTCCAGTGACTAATTGCTTTCCCAATGTACATGCGTCAACACTAAGTTTTATCTGGGTGGGGTTTTCTTGGTTTGTATGCTTTTTTGTTTAACTCCCTTAACTTTTTCCCCCTTCTTCCTAGCACGGTTAAGTTTTTCACAGAAACAAAAGACCCAAATGGGAGTAACTGCCCGTGTAAAAACTGACATTGCATGTAAAAAAAAGGGTACATTTGATAAGTTCCCGTTTGCTGGCATTTGTTGTCCTGTGTACTCAATTGGTTTGAAATAATCAATTGGTCAATTGCGAACACAGAGTATCTGTATCCCACATGGTCGTGGTGTGGTTATCCCATGTCAATTCACTGGATGATCTTTTAGATAGACCCATAAAAAATCAAAGAGTCAAAAAACATAAAGGGACAAAAAAAAAAATGAAAAACCACATCCAAAAGCATACATAGCATACCAAATAAATACATTCACGATAGAAAGCTCACAAAACACACCAATCAATCACAGGGCTTGTTACACATTGGAGAGTTCATAGACTACCATTTCTTTTATTTTCTTTTCTCGTACATTATTACACAAGAAAGGATCCAGTGTCTGCGTATTTGAGAAAATGACACCCAAAACACAGCACTAGGAAAACAAGTAAACAAAAAGAAGCAAAAGTCACCGCCAGCCATAGACGACCTGAGAACAAGTGTTCTTGATCCACTTGAAACTCTTCCTGAGAGATCCCTTCATTTTGCCTTCAACGGCATAAACTTTGTAGCTTGCAACTCTCTTCTTCCTCTGCAGCTCTGGATCAGCAAAACTCCACCCACCTCCTCTAGAAGATGAAGAAGAAGTGGATCTTCTGCTACTCTTATGATGATCTCCATTGCTCTCATTTTGATTCTTCTCCACTTTCAGATTATTAGGGTTTTGGGCATGGTAGGATGAATTAGTACCACTACCAGCAGAAGAAGAAGCATACGAAGTGGAGAAGGATCTCAGATCCTGCATGTTTGATGGGTAAGCTGAAGTTGCTCTGTTTTGCTCTTCTCTATTTCCGCCATTGTTGAAGCTCTCCATCTTCACTCTGCCATCTCTGCAAGACATAGATCTGAAATTCTCCATTGGAAAATGGGGAAAAGCTCTCTGGGTTTTGCTCCTGGCTTGGCTTGGCTTGGCGTTGTGTGTTGGATTTGGATTCTGTTTATAGTGCCTAGTTGTTTGATAATTTACATGAGAAAGGACAAAGTCTTACATTTCTTAAATATATAAACAAATACTAGTATAACTTATTATTTGGCATGGTTAGAATCACAAGGAATTAAGCTTCCTAAAAAATTCTACATTTTTATGAATTTCTTGTCATTATTTATGCATTCCTTGGAAAGTGTATAAAGCATGTGCATTTAAGTACTTATTTACATTAAGTGTAGCAAGTAAGAGTGTAATCTAACCAAAATTCTATTTTGCTTTCTTCAATCTTTAACGTTGTAATTGGGGAAGATTAAACCAGTTAACCAGATAATATGATCTTTGGGAATCATAGTGTTTTTTTCTATAAGATGGTTCGGTCAATTTATCTGACATATGTAATTTAGATCTAATGTGTCTTGTAATTAATAGAATTACTTGGCAACTTATAAAAATTGAATATAAGTCTTTGCCAGTGGAATATTTTATGCATTCGACCAAAAAAATATACTTTTAGTGCATGCAATACAATGTTTGTAATATTGATCTTTGTAAGACCCGAATTAATCTAATGTCATGTGATTTATATTCATTCTGTAAGATAATAAACTTAGGCTATGGGGTTTTCAGTGAAAACTACGGTTATGACTTCTAAACCGGAGTTGCCAAAAATCGGCGGTTCTTGGAATCAGACCAGGATCGGAACGGAATCAACATTTTGGCTCTTTGGCCGGGTTTGTCCTGGTTCCAGACTCTTAGGAATCACCGAACCGATAGTTAGGCCAGTTTAAAAAAAAAAGACTGACCCAAAACTAGTCGTTGGACCGGTTCGAAACTTCGGGCAATGCTCTAACATGAAGACATGTGGCAATTGTGTTATTTTTTTTTTCTTAGATTGGTAAAGTATGATAAAATAATATTGGGCAACTATTGAGAATATTTGGGCATGAATTTGAACATAAAAAGATCGAAGAGATAAAAAAATAATAATTTAATTGAAGACCAAATAAGTTTGGGCAACCACTATATATACTCTTAGAAAGACTGTTTTTAAAAAAAATAAAAATAAATTCATATTCTCATTTAATTTTACTCACACCAATCTCATACTCTCTTATCTCTCTCTACTAGTCTCATATTCTCATTCTCATACAAGCTTTCAAGTTGCAAGGCACCAAGTTTACATCACAATCTTCAAATCTCTTCTTAAATTTCTTATTAATCCTCTTCAAAAAATTTATTAAAAAATGGATCATGTATTGATGAATTGGCCAATCAACTCTTTGGTTCACAAAGAAGTCAATTTTCAACTTGTGGCTCATATCCTCCTATGCCTACGCCGACACCATTGCCGGTCCATTCCTATTCCTAGCGGGCCTAGCCAAGGAAATGAGTGGACATCTTCAACGGCCACCCAAAGCCAAAAGATTGATGCGGAGCAAGAAATTTTGATTGCTAAGGAGAGAATGAAGACCACGAAGGACCAACGACCAACACCATTCAAGAGGTCTCGAGCTTTCAAGTTTAGAATGGTGTTGAATAATCTCTACTTTCATCAACAACTTTTGTCTAGTCGTCATTGGAAGATGAAGGATGCTTGCATGCGTTGATTTAACCTACATGCAAGGGTTATTGCATGTCTATCTTTAGTAGTTTCCTATTTATTTCTCATACTTGATATAAATGGGTCATTTCTATTGGGCCATATATATGGGCTATCTTGCTTTTATTCCTTGGAGGTTAAGCTAGTAATCTAAGAGTTTATATTTTGGGATATGTTTTTATATTTTAGGATATATCTTTAGATAGATAGAAATTTTATATTTTAGGATAGAAATATTCTAGATAGGCATTTTTATGTCTTTAAATACTATCTTGCAATCATGGTGGATTTTACTTTGGGATGAGAGACTTGAATTAAGTTTTCTTGTTTAGAGGTTTTCCTACCCAAATCATATCCTTTATCTTTCTTATTCTCACGTTCTAAACTCAAACAAATCATATTGTTCATACGAATCCCACCTTCCAATTGATTCAACAACAATTAGTTAATTCTAATCATTAATCAATTTGTTCGCTGGAAATCCATATCATTGGTACATCTCTCTCGTAATAATCTTCAACCTGAAAATCGTTACCTATCAATTGGTATCAAAGCCCAACAGTTTCAAGTTGGAAGATCAAGTTGATTCCTTGCAAGATAAGTTGTTCCAAAAGAAGATCAATCGAGCCTTGGGAAGAAGATTGACGACCGCACACCATTGCCAAACCTTCTGGCCTTTTTTGAAGGTATTTTCTAGAATCCGATTGCATATTCTTGTATAGAATTTTGATACGAGTCCGTACATATAAAATTCGTCAAAAATGGACTTCATTAGACCCCCCCAAACAACAAAATACTCTACAATATATACCCCATTTCCACCGTCGCGCCCCACCGTCGGAATTTTCTTGCCGCACAAGACAAGATCTTTTCGCCCAAGAGAGTCGTGTGTGTGTCCATCCATTACCTTGGAGTGCAAGATTGGATCTTTGTCTTGACATCCAAGAGAGCCAACCGACTCCAACCAAGCCCCCAGTCGCACCACTTTTCTTTGTTAAATTCCTTGTTATTTGTCTTCCACTCTAAGCAATTAACTAACTTGGAGAAAAGGAGGATTGTTTTCAATATATCTCAAGTTGATATTCCTATAAGAATTGAATTGTTTTATGGAGAATATGATCCTACTTATTACTTTGAGTGGGAAGAATCTACAAATTGGAGTATTACGGATATGACGATTATGAGAGTTTGTTTGCTGTCACGAGTGCTTTTCGTGATGATGCTTATTATTGGTGGAATGACACTCTCCATGAACGACATCAAAGAGGATTCAAGTCCGTGACAACTTGGCCTTAACTACAATTTCTTCTGTCCCATGAGTTTGTGCCTCACAAACATTCTAAAGGCATGGTGATGCTTAAAAATTGTAGCCCGCCCCCCACTTGCTTTCTTCATGGAGCTTAAAGAGTTGATTATTTTCACTTGAAATCCATATCCTTGGCACATCTCTCTCGTGATAATCTTCATCCCGAATATCGTCAAGTATCAAAGATGCCTACTTTGGAAATTTTTATAAAGCACTTCACCAAAGGCAATACATAGGATGCACAAGACCGATATATCATCAAGTGCAACTATTGTCCAACAATGTACCAATGGAACAAGGAGGAGGTTATGGCACCTTGTGATGCAGTGAAGCCAGCCATGTCTCCTACCGACGTCGATGAGTTGATTCGAGTGCCTTCTGACGGACCAATCACAAGGAGTCGAGCTAAGAAGATTGCTCAGGGCACAATAACAATCTTGGTTCGATTGGCAGCTGTTCTTGAAGAGCCAAGCAAGATGAGATGGGTCTCGTGCATTCGTCATCAACTAAGCCCGGATTCCATGGATTAATTATAGGGGCCGAAATTTCACTATTTCTTTATTTAGAAACATGTATTAGCTTGTCTCACTTTAGGGCTGAATTTAGTAAGTGATCGGGTGAGATAAGTTGCTACATGGGTCCAAGTCAACCCTTTGACTTGACCAATCTAAGTAGAGAAAATATCAGCTTTATTATTTTATTTTAGGCGTGTGTTTTAATTTAAATAATGTAGAGAATTCAATCAATAAGCTGATGTTAGTTGGTTGAATATTCTCTCTCCTGTTTGTTATAGATATTTTGAGTTTGTTAGGATATTTTCCTTAAATAAATAAATCAGCCATGATTTATTTTATTTAAGGGAGATCTAGATAGATATAGTTATAGATATTTTATTATATCTTAGGAAGCAAGCAAAGGTCAAATCTACCCCTCTAGGGCCGGCCATGCGTCTTGCTTGTTCTCCAAGGAAGACTCTTGTATTCTACTATTTATACTTTGCAATTTGCTTAATGAAAAATCAGCTTGAGAGAGATTAAACCCAATTGGTTTAATCTATCTCTTGGGCCATAAAATAATTCACACGTGTGTTGCTAATTGGAGAATTGCGATCATACTCGTTCATCATCATCGTCATTCAAATTCTCGATCTCTCTTCTCTTGTTTGTTTAAGTTTGTTGATTGATTTAATTAATAGAGATTGTTCTAGAATTGATTGTTAAAGATCATTCTAGTTAATCAATCAGATTAAGCGTTAGAGCCAATCTGATTGAACTATCAAAATTGAGTCTTTCAATTATCAAACTCGTTCATTCACATTCAATCAATTCAGTATTGTCCTTACTTGTGCAGCAAGCAAACTAATTTTGAAAGCTTTTGTAGGTTGAATCAAAGTTACTAGGCAAGATCCGGATCGTGTGGGTCATATACGAGATTTCTAAGGAGGATTCCGAGGCAGTCACGTATCAAGTGGTATCATATTCCAGCGTCTCGCCAAGTAATATTTTCTTCCCTCAATTTGCTTTCTAGTTGATTAATTCATTTTTTAGCCCTAAAGTTTATACCTTTTCCATATCCTATACAATTTGAGACTAGAGGCTGAATTTTTCTCCACCAAATTCCGCCACCACCACCATTAACCACCGCCGGCACCACCACATCTGGTGTCGCTCCCCCACACCGCAACCATCACCATCTCGGTCTGATCACCCCGCCACCAACCCCACTCCAATCACACCACCCTAACCCTAGATCGCCAACCCTAACCCTCCAAACCCTAACCCTAGCTGCAGAGCCCTTCTCCAAACCCTAATCCAGTCGAGACCTCCTAAACCCTGATCTCCCTTGTGTTTACTTGCCCCCCAAGTAATTAACTACCTAGGAGATTTTAAGGGATTTTTGCATGTTTTTGGCTGAATTGGTTGAGTTTTGTTGCAATATAGATTAGTAATTGCTTTCCTACAATTTTTTATCAGTTTTTCATTCATGTTGCATGATCAATAGAGACTCATATTGTTTGTTTGATATTTGCTAATTTTTGCTATTGCATCCTATAACTTCGACCATCCCTATTTCTTCTTTGTTAATTTGGCTTCTAGTTGGTTTCATTGGTAGTTTAAAGTCACTTAGTTATAAAAAAAATATTCAGTTCGTTTCTGCCCTATTTATTTTCGTACCTTTGCATTACCTTGCTTTCCTTTGTTGTTCATTCTAGCACAAGAGTAGATTGTGCATAAAGTTAAAAAAAATCAGAAAAAGAAGTGATCTACCCAGCTAGTTTCAAGCCACTTTCACCCCTAGTGATTGCTTGCTAGAAAAATAGCTAAGTAAAAATCACTTTGAAGAAAAAGTAGTGACGAAATAAAAGTCACTTTAGCCCACCATATTTCTGTCCTTGCATGCTTAAATTTGGCTTTATTAAATTGCGTAGAGTCAATTGAGAGATTGCATGTGTTTAAAAGCTTATAAAGGGATAAATTGCATTGCTTGTCTTATTGCATACTCGCTATTTGCTTGAACTGCATATTTCCTTTAATTATCATTAGTATACCATATCTACACCATATCTACTCCTTTACTCCCTCATTTCAACCCAAAAACCGAATTAGTTGATTGGATTGCTTTGAGGCAAGTTTTGGCTTGATTAAGGTGTGGTATTGCTTGTTCTGATTTGCTTTAGAACACACTACTCTCTCGTTTCTTGCTTGTTTCAAGAACAATGGTGATCCCAACTGAGCCTAACCCGGCTGAATTGAATCTTACTAAGGAGGCAATCGACTTCATTAGGTTGTCCATTAGTGAGAGCATAAGGGAAAGGCAACAACGAGCCGCAGAGGTTGCAACTGCAACCATGAATCCAAGAATGCAGCGTATTGAGGAGCAACTTGCAACGTTAATTGAATCATCTCAAGCAAGTCAAAAAGTTGCTTTTGCAGTCGAGCTTTCTAGTGACCCGAATAATGCCTCAGCTAGCAACAAAGGCAAACAACAGGTGGTAGATGAAGAGCATGATGTGCTTGCTAGCTACAACAAAGAACAAGAGCTACCTGGCCAATATTCACCCACGGTCAGTCGAGGTAGAGGAAGAGGCATTGGGACGAGGAAACCAACGGTTACACACCAACAATTCTATACTCAACAATCGGCTCGGTTTTCTCAAGCTACTCATCATCAACAACAACAATACAACAATCCTTTTGATGATGTGACTTATGGCTATCTCGGGGAAGAAAGGCGCCCATGACATCCTCCCCTTGATGATTTTTACAAGCAAGCTGAGGTTGTAGAAGATATTCCACCGGCTTATGGAGTACAACAGCCAGCCAACAACAACAACAACGCCAATTAGAACGTGAACCAAATTGGTAAGCGTGATATAAAGATCAAGATAGAGCCATTCAACGGAGAGCTCAATCCGGAGAAGTATCTAGAGTGGGAACAAGCTACAAACTTCATTCTAGGTCACATGGGCTATGAAGAATGGGAGAAAGTTGCTGTTGTTGTTATCCACTTTGTTGGGACCGCTAGAAATTGGTGGTTTCGAATGAAGGAGGATAGAATTAGAAAGGCCTTGCCACCTATTGAAACTTGGGGCCAGCTGAAGTTTGTCATGAGAAAGAAGTATGTGCCAGAAGAACACACCGAGCACATGAGGCTTAAAGTTGTCACATGCAAACAAGGTACCAAGTCTCCAACCGAGTACTTCAATGAGCTTGAAGATTTGAGCTTCAAGGCTGGAATTCATCATTCCAAAGGTCTCTAAGGACCCAATTCATGGCTGGACTGAATCAATCCATTAAAGATACACTTGAGATTCAAGAAATCAAGGATCTCAATGCATTAGTGCATTCAACCCAACTACTTTATGAGCAGCAACAAAGGAAGAAGAAGGAAGCTTGGAACGCACCAAAGAGCTATAATTCTAATCCTAGTTCAAATTCCACTTCTTATTCTTCTAACCCTTGTATGAAGCAAAAGGGAGCTTTTAGCTCACCTAAACCAGCAGGTTCTCATGGCCAAAGACGTCCCACAAATGCACCTCAAACTCAAGCAAGGGCACGTGACATAATATATTACAAATGCCAAGGAAGAGGTCATTATGCTAAGGATTGTCCAAATCAGAAACAAGTGCTCCTTACCACTAATGGAGGATATGTGAGTGATGAAGAAATACCTCCAAATCAAGTGGAGGAGGAGAGCAATGGACAAGAAGAAGAGGACGTGGAGGCCATCGAACCGGACTGCACCGAACAGCCTTTAACCTTGGTAACAATGCGCACTCTTACTTTACAAGAAACACCTAGGCTAGATCAAAGGGAAAACATTTTTCATACTAGGTGTACTGTGAAGAATCAAGTGTTATGCATGATAATTGATAGTGGTAGCTGCTGTAACATTATAAATGCCAAAGTAGTTGATCACTTGCAATTAAAAACTCAACCTAGGGCTACTAGTTATGGTCTCAATGGTATTAATGATACATATGGTTCTAATCTTGTTACTCATCAGTGTTTAGTCCGTGTTTCCATTGGTAATTATGTTGATGATATTATGTGTGATGTGGTAAACATGGAATGCACTCATATCTTGTTAGGTAGACTATGATTATTCGATAGGAGAGTTATTTATGATGGCGTGCTTAATACCTATTCGTTTAACTATGACAGGAGGAGAGTGTCTCTTCTACCATTGTCGCCCTAACAAGTTTTACATGATCAGGTACGACGGGACCAAGCTAGGGCACTTAGGCGTGCCAAGGAAGAGAAGGAATAGGCCGAAGCTGCGGCCAAGGCGATGTCGTGCCGTTCGGCGCCCGACGCATCTACAAGCAACACCGGCGTTTGCCAGTCTCCACCCGGGCATTCTGGCTCAAATTTTAGGACAAAATCAAGCACAGGTGGAGCTACTGAATGGGACGAAAAACGCCGAGAAAAGTCTCCAAAATCGTCCAAAGTGCCGAGTGATACTTCCGACAGTACAGCTGAGACGAAAACGGGGCTATCTCCTAAACCACTTGGGTGTCCTGGCTCAAATTTTGGGAGAAATTCAGAGACTCAGAGAGCTACAATTCAGAAAGAAGAATGCCTGCAAAAGGAGCCAAAAATCGGCTTAAAAGGCAGTGTAGAAAAGCGCTCTCTAGTAGCTCAATCTAGTGTTTCTTTCCCTACTTCTTTTTGTTTACTTCTTATGAGGAAAGAGATACTAATTCTTAATCAAGATATTTCACATCTTCCAAAGTGTATACAGGATCTATTACAGGAGTTTGAAGATGTGATGCCTGAAGAGTTGCCACAAGGCCTTCCACCAATTAGAGGCATTGAGCATCAAATTGATTTGGTGCCCGGAGCTTCTTTACCAAACCATGCAGCTTATAGAGAAAGTCCAGAGGAAACTGCTGAGCTTCAAAGACAAGTACAAGACCTCATGGACAAAGGCTATGTGCGTGTATCCCTCAATCCATGCGCGGTTCCGGTGATTTTGGTGCCAAAGAAGGATGGCACATGGAGAATGTGTGTTGATTGCAGAGCGATCAACCAAATAATAGTTAAGTACCGTCATCCCATTCCTAGACTAGATGATATGCTTGATGAATTTCATGGTGCTAATTTCTTTTCAAAAATTGATTTAAGAAGTGGGTACCATCAAATTAGAATGAGGGAAGGGGATGAATGGAAAACTGCTTTTAAGACTAAGTATGGCTTATATGAATGGTTAGTAATGCCTTTTGGATTAACCAATGCACCTAGTACTTTCATGAGGCTTATGAACCATGTTTTAAGAAGATACTTAGGAAAGTTTGTTGTAGTCTACTTTGATGATATCTTAGTCTATAGCAAAACCTTGCATGAACATGTAGGGCATCTTAGGGCTGTTTTGGACACTTTAAGATTAGAGAAGCTTTATGTTAATTTAAAGAAGTGTTCTTTTTGCTCGGAATCTACTGATTTTCTTGGTTTTGTTGTGTCTAAAGGTTGATTGAAGGTAGATGAAGACAAAATCAAGGCAATCAAGGAGTGGCCACAACCGACTACCCCAACCATGGTGCGCTTGTTTCTCGGCTTGGCTGGCTTCTATAGAAGGTTTGTGCGTGATTTCAGCACAATTGCAACTCCTCTCCATGACCTTACAAAGAAGGATACATCATTTAAATGGAGAGATCAACAAGAGAACGCCTTCAACACTTTGAAGGATAGGTTGTGCAATGCCTCATTGCTCCAACTCCCTGATTTCTCCAAAGCATTCGAGATTGAGGTGGATGCATCAGGCCATGGCATAGGAGGCGTCCTCTTGCAAGACAAGAAACCCATAGCTTATTTTAGTGAAAAGCATAGTGGGGCTGAGTTGAATTACCCTACATATGATAAAGAACTTTATGCTTTAATTAGGGTTTTGAAGACTTGGTCTCATTATTTGTGGCCTAAGGACTTCGTTATTCATTTTGATCATGAGGCCTTGAAGTACTTGAAAGGCCAATCCAGACTCAGTAGGCGACATGCAAGATGGGTTGAATTTATGGAGACCTTTCCTTATGTTGTAAAGCATAAGAAAGGAAAAGAGAATGTGGTAGCTGACGCCCTTTCTCGCTGGTACGTTCTCTTGAACCAATGTGATGTGAAAATCCTTGGATTTGCAATGATTAAGGAGTTATATGCTATTGATCCTCACTTTGCTAAAATTTACAAGAATTGCATGTCTAGGGGAGAAATAGATTCCTACTTTATTGATGATGGTTATTTGTTCAAAGCTGAGAAATTATGCATACCTTCATCTAGTATACGTAGGCTTCTAACTAAAGAGGTTCATAAATCAAGAGGACATAGAGGGCTAGAAAAGACTTTAGAAGGTTTAAAAGAACACTACTATTGGCCAAAAATGAGTAATTATGTGCTTAGATTTGTCAAAAGTTGTGTTGTGTGTGCTAAAGCTAAATCTAGACTTAACCCTCATGGCTTGTACCAGCCCTTGCCTATTCCTAGTTCACCTTGGGAGGACATTTCTATGGACTTCATTGTTGGATTGCCTAGAACTAGGAAAGGTAGAGATTCTATATTTGTGGTAGTAGACCGTTTTTCCAAGATGGCTCATTTTATTCCATGTCACACGACTGATGATGCTGTGCATATTGCTGATTTGTTCTTTAGAGAAGTTGTTAGATTGCATGGCATTCCTTGTTCTATTGTTTCAAATCGTGATGCTAAAATTTTGAGTTATTTTTGGAAAAGTTTATGGTCTAAGTTGGGAACTAAGTTATTGTTTTCTACCTCATGTCATCCACAAACTGATGGGCAAACTGAAGTTACTAATAGAACGTTAGGGGTTTTACTTAGAACTATGCTTAAAGCTAACTCAAACGTTGGGAAGATGTTTTGCCTTTTGTGGAGCTTGCTTATAATAGGTCAATCCATTCAACTACAAAAATGACCCCTTTTGAGGTTGTTTATGGGCTGAATCCAAGGACACCAGTGGATTTGACACCTCAGCCATACAAGGGGAAAGAGAGCTTTGAAGCTGATAAGAGGGTTGAGTTTGTGAAGAAGCTACATGAGAGAACCAAGATGCACTTAGAGAGGAAATTAATGAAGTACAAGGCCCGTGCTGGCAAGGGGCGAAAACAAGTGATCTTTGAAGAAGGTGATCTTGTTTGGGTGCATCTTAGGAAGGAGAGGTTCCCACATCAAAGGAAGAATAAGCTAGATCAGCGTGGAGATGGTCCATTTCGAGTCATCAGGAGAATCGGCCCAAATGCATATCAAGTTGACATGCATGGTGAGTATAATGTCCATCCGACGTTTAATGTGGCTGATCTTTCACTTTATGTGTCAGATTTTGATTCCGACGTCGAATTAGAGACGATTCGAGCTCAAATGGAGGAGAATGATGCAGTGAAGCCATCCATGTCTTCTACCGACACCGATGAGTTGATTCGAGTGCCTTTTGACGGACCAATCACAAGGAGTCGAGCTAAGAAGATTGCTCAGGGCACAACAACAATCTTGGTTCGATTGGCAGCTGTTCTTGAAGAGCCAAGCAAGATGAGATGGGTCTCGTGCATTCGTCATCAACTAAGCCCGGATTCCATGGATTAATTATAGGTGCCGAAATTTCACTATTTCTTTATTTAGAAACATGTATTAGCTTGTCTCACTTTAAGGCTGAATTTAGTAAGTGACCGGGTGAGATAAGTTGTTACATGGGTCCAAGTCAACCCTTTGACTTGACCAATCTAAGTAGAGGAAATATCAGCTTTATTATTTTATTATAGGCGTGTTTTTTAATTTAAATAATGTAGAGAATTCAATCAATAGGATGATGTTAGTTGGTTGAATATTCTCTCTCTTGTTTGTTATAGATATTTTGAGTTTGTTAGGATATTTTCCTTAAATAAATAAATCAGCCATGATTTATTTTATTTAAGGGAGATCTAGATAGATATAGTTATAGATATTTTATTATATCTTGGGAAGCAAGCAAAGGTCAAATCTACCCCTCTAGGGCCGGCCATGCCTCTTGTTTGTTCTCCAAGGAAGACTCTTGTATTCTACTATTTATACTTTGCAATTTGCTTAATGAAAAATCAGCTTGAGAGAGATTAAACCCAATTGGTTTAATCTATCTCTTAGGCCATAAAATAATTCACACGTGTGTTGCTAATTGGAGAATTGCGATCATACTCGTTCATCATCATCATTCAAATTCTCGATCTCTCTTCTCTTGTTTGTTTAAGTTTGTTGATTGATTTAATTAATAGAGATTGTTCTAGAATTGATTGTTAAAGATCATTCTAGTTAATCAATCAGATTTAGCGTTAGAGCCAATCTGATTGAACTATCAAAATTGAGTCTTTCAATTATCAAACTCGTTCATTCACATTCAATCAATTCAATTTCGTCCTTACTTGCGCAGCAAGCAAACTGATTTTGAAAGCTTTTGTAGGTTGAATCAAAGTTACTAGGTAAGATCGAGATCGTGTGGGTCATATACGAGATTTATAAGGAGGATTCCGAGGCAGTCACGTATCACCTTGAATAAGCATATGGAGACAAAATCACAAAGAAAAGTTGGGCATGGTGCAAGGACAATCACAATTTTCCAAGTTTGCATCTTCTTTAACTCAAAAACCTCATTTATTTAGTTATAATCATGAGCATCGTATTTATGCTTTGTCCAAATCTATATGTGTTGATCATTTGTCATTTTAATTTACAGAAAATTGGGGTCTTAATTATCGGATCACTAATCATCTGCAACGCGCTTATAAACCGAATACTAGAAAAACAATTAGAAAAAATGTGATTGAAACATATAATACTCAAAAGAACGCTTTGGCTTGGTTTTTTTCTCTAAATTATATTTGTAGTGATACCTGGAGTGATCACTTTCTAACTCATTCATACATTGGTATTACATGTCACCTTGTTGATGACCAATTTCATATGCAAAAACGAGTTTTGGCTTATCGGAAATTTGGCAGGTTGCATACCGCTACAAATTTTTGTAACATTATATGTACTATTCTAGAAGAGTATAGAATACTTCATAGAGTTTTTACTATTTTGTTTGATAATTTGTCTAACAACGCCTCTTTTATTAGTGAATTAATTCAAGTTTGTGAACCGGTTTTTGGAAACAAATATTTTCATGTATGATGTGCTTACCATATTTTAATCTTATGTGTTCAATATGGTTTAAGAATTTTGAACTGAACTTTTGAACCTATTAAATATGTTATTAAATATATTTGGCTAAAACAAAAGACCAAAAGACCTAAAAGAACCCCTATCTTTGTTCTTCGTTCTTGTGTTTGTTGATCTTTGATATAACCACCATTGCTTCGTGCGCCACCACAAATCACCACTTCTACCACCATCATGCCCCACCACTGCCACCTTTCCATAACCTTAACCCTAATTTGCCTTCTTTTGCAAGTTCCTCTTTGATTTTGATGTTTCGTTGTTTAAAGGAAAGTAAAAGGAACTTTCAACATTAAGAAAGGGAGTTGCTTGCATTGTTGTATTGGCACTACCTTGCTTGTTTTTTTGCCTTGATTTTGATCCTTCATTACTTGTCCTTGCGTTGATTATTGCTTGAATAGTTGGATTCACATCAATATCAACATTAGGAACTACCTACGCTTGTTTCCTTATTGTTGTTATTTGTTATAATGTTTCGGGCACATGAAAAAGCTCCGATGTGGGATTATGATCAAGACAAGCCATTATTTTGTGTTGCATCTTTTTCTGACGATGAATTTAGGGTCTTTGAAGGTTTGTCAATTTGGGATGAATCGTCGTTTGATTATGACATTGTGGAGGCCATTTATGATTCTTTTCCAATTGAAGAGGATGATATCAACGAACTAGAATGCAAGCCAATATTTTGTATTTTGTCATTGATGAGGAAATTGAGTTTTCTTTTGAGGATTGTTGTGATGTGGTCCTATATGCGGTCTTCCATTGGATGCTAGGCTATTTGTTTGGGAAACCATACGTGTCGGGTTTTCTATTCAGAATCATTCTCATATTGTTGGGTGTCGCATTACTTTATGTCCTATATCACCTCAAAAGTACTGCAAGATCAAGTTGAAAGAAAACATTGATTTCCCATCCGAATTAAAGAGAAGAAAATGAATTTGTTGACCACGACTCAACCATTGACACATCTCTTTCTAAATTGAGTCAAATTATCTATTTCCATTGATGTTGAGGTCGTTCTTCCAAACCTTGATTCATGGACAAATCAAGACCAAAAAAGGGAGAATGATACGGTCACGAGAATCCCGGGTAATGGCAACAAGAAAGAGCCCGACCAAGAGCTCGATCGATGCCGAAACAAGATTTGATAGTGCACTACTAGGCCCCTAACTCGGCCGAGTAGCAGACCAAGTAGTTATAACAAAGCACGACTTGATCAAGAACTTGACCAAGTTCTTAACCTAGTACTCGCCAATTGCCGCGAGTTGTCTTGCACCGCCTTTGCTCCTTTGCTTAAGTTTTTTTTGTGTTTTCTCTTATCTTATCTTTCAAGACCTAGTTTCCTTATTTATGTTGCACTTTTATTAATTTTTGGTTTCTTTATTATTATTAGGAGATTATTTTATTTTGTAATTTTCTATTTAAGCCTTTGTAGCCTTAGAGGCAAGAGACAATGAGATTATTCAAAATACAAATTACATGAGTTTTCTCTCTCTAGAAAAGTGAGAAGCTTTTCACTAAGGATCATGATAAGTTGTGCCGAATTCAATTCTAGGTTCATGGGATTTGAGGTGCATTTCATTCAATCAAACAAAGACGTTTCGTGGGATTTAAAAAGAAGATTGGCATTCTTACTCCAACAAGCAATTCGTCATCATTATGATTCTTTCACGGGTGGTGGTGAGACACCTTCTTCCCCTCAATTACCTCCATCCTTCTCCTCATCTTGTTATTCATTTCTTGGAACAGGTTCTTGTTTAGTGCAAAATCTTAACAAAAGAGCGAAATAGACAACCTCACATAGGGAATTTGATACTTATATAACCACTACCTTTGAGTTTGTAGACGAAAACTTTGATATTTTAGATTGGCGGAACCTACACAAGAAGACGTTCCCAAGATTAAAAAAGATTGTTGCTCAAGTACTCGTTTACCCGCCTCAACAATAGCGATAGAGAAAATTTTTAGCCAAGGTGGCCACATCCTTGAAGAGAAGTGATAAAAATCAAAGATCTATGGGATCTTGAAAGGTAACGAAGGCAAATTTGATACCAAAACCAAGACCATGTTTGAGGTCACAAGCATTCAAGTACAAAACAGTCTTGAAAAATCTACATCTTATTCGTCAAACCTTGTCAAGTCGACATTTGATAATGAAGAGCGTATACATGCGTTAATTCAAACTCACATGCAAGAGTTGTTTGCATGCCTATTTTTAGTAGTTTTATTTTATATCTTTCTATACTTAGTAGGAACTAATTTTGGAGTCTCCTAACACATATGGGCCAAAAATCCTATGTGTTATTGGCCTTTTGGGTTTAGGGTTTGTTTGGCACTAGCGGAATGGAAGCTGAATTCATCTAGATAGAGCGGAATTTCTCCAAAATCAAGAAGCTTGGGGGTAGAAGGGTGAGAGAAGAGGGGAGCTTTTCATCTTGATGAAAAGCTAGAAAAAAAAAAGTTTGGAATATGCCGAACGGGGCCTTATTTTCACATTAGGATATTTTTATTATTTTAATTTTATTGGGCCAAGATTGCACGTTTGACGCCTTAATGGGTCATGCAAGATTGATCGACGGATCCTTAAAGGAGGCGTACGACATCCTTTTCTTGCAAGAAAAATTTTCTGACGTGCCACATAAGATTAAGATGATAAGAAATAGACGCATTATTATATTATTTTCTTGATTAGGATAGAATTTCTAGATTGAGCTATTTTCTCTATGTAAACGCATTTACTATACTCATTAATCAAATTGATTTGAATTGGGTTAAACTTGGCTAAGTAAAATCCCAATTTCTCAGTCCAAAAATACCTTCCTATCTACTACTTTCATCTACATGTCCAAGCTCAAATCATTTCAACATATTCATTCTTCATTCAAACACAACCAAATACATTCCATTCAGTTAGTTTTATACACAAATCGAAAGCTTGTGAGGATCTATCATTCGAAATAGTTGAATTCGATGAGGTGACTTAAATGAGGGGACTTAAAGGAGTTCCATTTGAGTTTATTCATCAACCATAAGTGGAGAACTCGGAAGAAGAAGCAATCCACAATAACTTGACAAGATCGGGACCTAAAACAACAAATGGATCAAAGCTACTCCAACCAAGCAATTCCATATCAAAAAGAGATCAAAATTGGTACCGTATAAATTGGAAGCTCAAGTTTGTGTCGAGAACTGGAATAGGGCAGAGCTTAGAGAATAAACGATGAACTATACAAATTCATCAAATGATATACTTGACGACAACACAAGTCGTACCCTTTCCATCCGTTCTGAAGGGTCATCTTAGGTAAGTGGGTTCTATATCGAAAGGTAAGAGAATTATTTGGGCTTTGATTCCTCTATAACCCGAGAGAATACGTAGAAAACTTAATTTTAAGTTCAAGCCATTTAATTTCTCTTACTCTTTTTTTTAATTGTATGCCATTAACTATATTAGTTATAACTACTCTTGAACTTTAAGTTATTATTAAGATCAAATTGTCTTAATTTTTTTAGAAAATTTTACCTGCAATCATAAGCCCCAAACCCTCATCCTAAAATCTTAACAAATAAACAACGGAAGAGTACTCAGTCGAGCACTTGGCCAAGTGTAGCCGCAGGAAAGAGCTCAGTTTAGCTCATGCTCGAGTTTTCGCAACAGAGCACTATTTGGCCAAGAGCTTGGCCGAGCACTTTAATTTTTTATGAAAATTTCTGATTCGGGTGGAACTGAACCGATCAAAACCGACCTAAAGCGGTGAAAACTGAAACAGATGATGACCGATTTAAATTCCGGTTTCAAGGAATGTTGGAATCAGATGCACCGATTCCGAAACCGGACTCATGTCAACTTATTGAAACCGGATCCACCGATTCCGAAACGGGACTCATGTCAACTTATCTGAGTGGTTAGAGCTCATCTAATAGTTTTTATTAATCAGATCTAATAGTTAGAAAACAAAAATGTGATATGAATTATTAAAATAAATTTATTTCCATTTGATAGGAACATGCTACAATTCAATGAATGATTAATTATTTTGCTTGCATGTGGCGGGCTGGCGGCAATTAACCATTTACAGCAAAAGGAATCTGACACATGGATTTGGTCAAACCTCATTCATTACTCATTCTTGAAGATTTTGTTTTAGTTCATCTCGATCTTGTTTGATACGATTATGAATATTCGGGTGATGCAGTTTTGATAAAGTTTTAAAATTGGATAGGAGAACGAAAAAAAAAAATTGCACTTCAGATTTAGAAAAGAGGAAAATCACCTTATCATACCGGGTTAAAGGTGCGTACATCTCGATCCCCAGATCCTGTATCATATCGGATTCTATTTGGGTTGATGTTGTTGTTGTTAATTTAGAAAAGAGGAAAGAAAAATCATTTTATACATTTCAATCACTATTTTTTAACCTCACATTTTGGATTAAAGACAAGGGCGATTGTGGAAGTCGAAATGGAGATTATCTTGAGGTTTTTACCGCAAGACTACACACTTGAAAGCTATACTTCAATTGCTTTGTTCATATATTAGGGGGTGGGTTCGGGTGAGAACACGCATTCAAGAGAAAAATGAGAATGTCCCTAGATCATTTGATCTCGAAATATTAATGTTTGAAATTATTAATGCCTTCTTGGACCCTGCCCTGGACCTAGAGGAGAAGGTAAATCGCGGGTGGAAGTGACGGCGAACCTCGACTCAGAGGTGTCGCACACAGGGAGAGTTGTCTGCAACTAACAAGGCTCGAACCCCTGACGTGGTGCCCCTTGAGACGCTTCTAAACCACTACATCAGATTTCCGGGGGCTGCATGATGATATAATTGAAAGTGCATGATTGTATAGCTAGTGTGCACAATGGAATTTTTGAGTGTGTATGAACTTAAAAGTAGGTATGTGTATGAGTTATATTATAACTATGTCTACACAATCAAATAACTAGATATGTGCGACCATATAATAGAGTGTGCATGATCTTATATAATCATGTACACTCAATTACAAGATCATGCACATTCCATTATAAAGTCACGCACACTCAGTTACAAGATCATGTATACTCAATTCAAAAGACGTACACATTTAGTTATGATATCGTGCAAGTTGTAAGATTGAGTACACTCAATTATAAATTATTCATACTCGTAAAATCTTGCACATTCAATTATCAAATTTGCTTTAATTTAAGATTTTATTTATTGGATTTATTATTTTTATTTTAGGGTTTAGTTTCTAAAACCAACATTCTTATAAAGGCACATTATATAAAAAAATGTTGTTTAGAGATTCTATTTATAGGATTTATTATTTTATGTGCCAGGGCACATCATATAAAAAACTGTTTCAGTCGATTAACAAAGTGTAAGAATGTGTCCTTAGAAATAACTTTCCACCTCGAACAAAAGGGACTCGGATAAGATAAAGTCTTGTTGTCATAGAGTTTTGTTAGGGTGAGCTTTTAAAATTAACAAATTATATGGGTGAAGTTCTAAAATTTTGTAACAAATTGGTGCATTCTAGATAAGATTAAAAAAAACATTGAAGTAGATTTACAACCTGTTTGACAATTGAGAATTGATGAGAAAAGAAAGAGTGGGGAAATATGAGAAAGGAAATGATAAGAAAATAAAAGGTGAGAAGGTAGGAGATTTTAATGATTTCTTTGTTTGGATAGAGGTGGCTTTTGATGAGAAAATGTGGGTAAATTTTATTTTCTTTTTTCTTATTTGAAACATGTATCTCTAGTTTCCCATCAAATTCCACCAATTTGGTGGGATTCACTCCAAATTTTCTAATGAAATTCCATCAATTCTCACATAAAATTACAACCAAACAATAGAAAAATGATTCCCACCATTTCCCTCCCTAAAATTCCCATCAAATTCCACCATCCAAACATACCCTTAGAGCGAGAAAAATCTAATATAATTAATCGTTTCAGTCATACACTCATACAGGTAGGGAAAATGAAAGAGAGAAACAAAATAGGAGACTTGAATATGTCAATGTTCATGAGCAAAATCTTTAATAGATCTTATTATTGTTTAAGACAGTTGGGGATCAAAGCCGCAACCTCACATGTGATATTCAAGTTGTTTCGAAGGTTAGGCGCGTTAAGCACTTTTTAGAAAGACAAACACATTGCACAAGCTCCGGAATGCATCGTCAAAAAAAGAATAGAACTATAAATTTGCGACACAAAAATGCAAACCGATGTTTAATTAAATGCCGAAAGGATAAACCGAGAGTGTATAAATAAGAATTCCTCAATAACAACTCCAAAAAAGGCACAAAAATACAGGAAACCCTAGATAGAAAGCTAATAATAATATGTATTTTGCAATAATTAAAAAAAGAAGAAAAAAGAGCGCAAGAACGAGCAAACACCGGTGACGTCAAAACCTCCACACAGAAACTCATTCTGTATAAAGCTGGCCAAATCCGAGAGATCAACTCATATCAGATCAGCAACATTCGCAGGCAGCTCCTCAACAACCACATTGTAAAACCTCTGTATATCAGCAAGCATTCGCTCATCGTCTTTGGTGACAAAGTTGATAGCAACACCTTTCCTCCCAAACCTTCCACTTCTTCCGATACGGTGGAGATAGTTCTCGGGTTGGGTTGGAAGGTCGTAGTTTATCACAAGTGATACCTGTTGCACATCAATACCACGGGCCAAGAGGTCGGTTGTGATGAGGACACGAGAGGACCCGGATCTGAACTCTCGCATAATGATGTCACGGGTGTTCTGGTCCATGTCACCGTGGGTAGCAGACACGGTATGGTCACGGGAACGCATGTTGTCGGTCAACCAGTCAACCTTGCGTCGGGTGTTGACAAAGATGACGCTCTGAGTGATGGCGAGTGTCTCGTAGAGGTCACAAAGAGTCTCCAGCTTCCACTCTTCCTTGTCAACGTTCACGTAAAACTGCTTGATACCTTCAAGGGTGAGTTCGTCACGCTTTACCAAGATCCTAACTGGCTTGCTCATGAATTTCCTTGTGATCTCTAGGGCTTCGGGGGGCATGGTGGCAGAGAACACGCCAACCTGGATCTTTGGGGGCAATAGCTGGAAAATGTCGTAGATCTGCAGCAAAGAGAAACAATTCCATGTAAAAAAAATAGTGTGAGATGGAGAATCAGCATGTGTTTCAGGGGCTTTTAGGATATATATATACCTGATCCTTGAAACCACGAGAAAGCATCTCATCAGCTTCATCCAGCACAAACATCTTGATATGATCAGAAGAGAGAGACTTTCTCCTAAGCATGTCAAAGACACGACCAGGAGTACCAACGACGACATGGACTCCACTTTGAAGAATTCGCTGGTCTTCCCTCACACTAGTACCACCAACACATGCATGGACCTTGACACCAAGGTAATCACCCAGAGCACGCATAACCTTTTCAATCTGTTGTGCAAGTTCACGAGTGGGTGCCAGTACCAATGCTTGGCATTGGACAAGGTTGTAATCAAGTTGTTGCAAGACTCCAGAGCAAAAAGTGGCAGTCTTCCCTGTTCCAGACTGTGCTTGTTGGATGACATCAAGACCCTTAATGAAGGGAACAATTCCCCTTTGTTGAATAGCAGAAGGCTTCTCAAAACCTGTTTGAGACAAACATTGTAGTTACAATAATCAAGAGAACAGCCCACTTTTGACAGAAAAAAACTGGGTATTACCATATGCATAAATCCCTCTGAGAAGGTTCTCTAGTAAACCCATGGCATCAAAACTTTCATGAACTTCATCATAGGAGGTGAAGAATTCGTCTCCCTCTGCAAGCCTGAACCATCAAAATAAGCATTAAACATGATGTAGCAATACCACAAAGTTCACATGGTAAGTAGGAACCTAGGGTGTTGGATCTGAGGGGAAACTAAGAGATCAAACATACTCACAATTCATTCATTTTGGAATCAAAACGGCGGTCATCAAATTGGGTCCCTTCTGAAGCTACACCTGCCATGACTGCTGCAGTCCCAGAGGATAGAAAAGAGGTTACTAAAGTGAAATACGGTAAATATACAACGGTTTATCTATTATTTAGAAAGACTTTGTAAACACAATTAGTGTTTGGAGAAGAATGCAAAGAGAAATATAGTCGCCTGACATCTTGGAGATCACCTTCCTTCACTCCAAAATATTCCACATCACATCAAATTTTATTAACCATCAAGAATATATTCTAGAAGCAAATTCAGAAATCAGAGGATTTAGATTAGCCGAATAAAAATAACAGACCTTTTATCAACCCTGATAACCAACTTCTCGAGGTAGAACAGCATGAAGCAAGAGTATAAATCAGAAGAAACAAAACAAAACAAATCTTTTATTTTCACCTCACAAGAGTCAAAGAATAAATTTTTATCGAAGATTTCTAATTCGATCGTTTCCATCCCATTGAAACGTACAAGCATTAATCGAAAGAAACCAGAAGACATATCTATATACAATACCAAATCGAATTCGCCCGAAGAAAAACAACCAATTATCCAGCAAACCGAATCAAATTAAACTATATGACGAGGCGAGAAAAAAGGGCGAAATCATGATAATAAATTTGAGAAAGAAAGAAGAGGAACCTGAAGAGCGATTCGGAGTTCGTTGAGTGTGTGTGCGAGGGGAGAGACAGAGAGAGCGGCGCGAGTTTTCAACAAAAGAAACAATGAGAGGAGAGTGAGGAGGAGCTGTAAGTTTTAATAGGAACCCTAGAAACGGCGATTCGGTTTGTAATATAACCAGCTGTGAATTAGGGCTAAAAAGAGCACCCGTTCCGAACCGGAAGGTTTTGAAATAAACCGGGTTAAACCCTATAAGCGGCCAAAAAGACAAATTGGTATTTTAAATGAACCACATAAGACAGATTGATATTTTAAAAATTTTCAAAGACATTAGGGTATTTAAAATGAGTCCCCACGGACAAATAAACCTTTTTTATTATCAATTTATGGGTTCACTCAAATTGAACCGATTTAACTTCGGTTCTACAACCTAAACCCAACTAAAATAAACACCCCAACTACTCTTTTCTTCTTCAACCTTCTGACCAATTTTTTTTTCTTCAACCTGAAACCCAAATTGTTTTATGCAATTTCTGCATCTACAACACCACCTTAAGAATTTGCAAAATTAGATTCAAAAAAGGAGTCAAGCACTAAAAATGGCAAATATGTGAATATAATGATCCAAAGCTAACGAACTGGATTATTACTTGTGCTAGTATGTGTGCGAAGATTTATGTTCATCATTTCCCTAATTTTAAGATTATGCAAGATTCATCTTATTCCTCTTTCTTTTGCCTTCAATGTCCGCAAGTTTAATTACAATCTACTCTCGTTTAATGGTATACTTGTTCGATTATATAGACTGAGGAAAATTGTTCAATAGGATCCTTGAAATCTGCAACTTATCTGTTACAAATACATTGCAGCTACACGAATTCGTTGTAGAAAGAGATAGTTATTGGAATCGGATCGATGTCTTTCAAAATTGAAGCAATTTAACTGGGTGCGAGAGGTAAGGGGAAATTGATTGGGTAGAATAATATATGATTAAGTATGGATTAGTTCAATAAAAAAAAACTATATAAGCAAGAGAGCTTTGTTTTGAAGGGGAGGACAGCTAATGGGTTTCTGGTTTTATTTATTTGGATTTAGGTTTTTTTCTTTTGGGTCTAATATTTTAAAATAGATAAACCGGATTAATTTGAGTGAACCCATAAACCGCTAATGAAAAAGGTTTATTTGTCTATAGGAGCTCATTTTAAATACCCTAATGTTCTTCAAGTTTTTTAAAATACCAATTTGTCTCATGTGGTTCATTTAAAATACTAAAATGTCTTTTTGACCCCCTATAAGCTATGGACCGATATATTTTTTTTGGGTATAAGTCATGAACCGATTTTTTTTTGGCCAATTGACCGAAAACCACCCATATAATATAGTACATTGTAGATAACCACCCGTATAATACGAAATTGCCGCAAACCACCCATATATCCATCTCCGTTATCAATCAACCACCCAATTCCAAAATTCCGTTAAATCTCTGTTAAACATGTGAATTTACAGATTTTCCCTCATAATTTTACAATATTATAATAAATTAAAGGCC
This sequence comes from Fallopia convolvulus, assembly GCA_964016875.1. Classification (NCBI taxonomy): domain Eukaryota; kingdom Viridiplantae; phylum Streptophyta; class Magnoliopsida; order Caryophyllales; family Polygonaceae; genus Fallopia; species Fallopia convolvulus. The sequence goes on from OZ024722.1 coordinate 37,697,039, forward strand.
TAATTTCATCTACCCTCATCCTATTCATTCACCCGTACGCTCATCTTGTTCATTCACCTATATACATCCAATCATCCACTGTAAATTGAGGGCTACAATTAATTAACTAAAGAGGAAGATAAAAAAAAGACAAGAGTCATCTTGTTCATTCATCTGCACTCATATTTTTCATCATTGTTCGGATTTTTTTTTTAAATTAGGGTTTTCAGATCTGATTTTCAGTGGCTGCTCAAGAGCCTAATTTCAGATCTCGTTTTCAATGGGTGTGGGCAGGGGTGTCGCAACAGAGAGAGTATATAGGCTCGATCGGAAGACGGGTCAGCGGAGGAGAAGGAGCCAAGAGCAAGGAGGGAGGGTGCGGACTAGAGATGTGAGATTCCAGATCCAAAGATCCTCAATATCGATACCTGATTCTCCAGAGATCCATAGATCTTCGGCGGCGCTCGGTGACAGTTTGCTGCCCTCCATACCCGATCCTCCATAGCTGATACTCCAAAGGGTTTGAGGAGAAGACAAATTGGAAGTCGAGGGAAAAGGAGAGGCTTTGAGAACTGGCAAAAAAAATTTTAACAGTTTCTTTTCTAATTGAGTATGTTTTATTTTTTTTATAATAAATCAGTTTAAGAATTAAAAAAAAAAAAAAAAAATTTAACAGAGATTTAACAGAATTTTGGGATTAGGTGGTTGATTGGTAACAGAGTTGAATATATGGGTGGTTTGCGGCAATTTTAAATTATACGGGTGGTTATCTGCAATGTACCCTATTATATGGGTGGTTTTCGGTCAATCGGCCTTTTTTTTTTGATCAAAAGGGTAACTGATCTATCTTGATTTAATTAAATAGTAGAATTTTGGCTTGGAGGCCTACAATCTATTATTATTATTACTAGTTTTACCCGTCGTACTATGTACGACTACGATTTGGTATTTTATAGACATTATAAATAGGATATTAATGAATAAATAAAAATGTAGTATAAACTTTAATATAAGTAATTTAATTTGTTGCTCATAAAATGTATAATTTTTTAATCAAATATTATATTCTTCATATTTTATTACTTTCCATGTACGTAAATTTAGAGATTATCAAATATTTCAATATTTCTATTAAATATTTTATTATCTATTTTTATTAATTTTAAAATTATAATTATTTATCATTGTTTTTTTTATAAAAGAAAACCACTATGTATTTATAAATAAATTCATCAAAAGATATATGCTAAAAGATTTATATTTATTTTAAATTATTTAAATTATTTTATATTTAATTTTAATACTTGTATAAGGAAGCTTTCAAAAGATATTGTTATACTAAATAGATATTTGTTTGATGTTAGAGATAAATTTAAATAGTTAAAAAAGAATTTAATAAAAAGAAGTTATAATAATAGAAATAAAAATTGATTTTTTAAATATGAGGTGGGGCTAGAATCGTTCTGGTGGCTCGAAAAGGTACAGCTTTAATATATAGTTATAGATTTTAAAATTTAATATAAGAGATAAATCTCTTATAGAAATGCTAAAACATAATAAATTTATCCAACCACAAGAAAAATCTAATGGTCACGAACAAATCTAATTAACAATTGATAATTTATATTTTCATCAATTTTTTAATTCTAAATCGACTTTTTTTCTAAAAAAGTTTTTTTTATCTATATAAATAGATCACAATGACAATAAAAAGTGTAAATTTTAATCAAAACTCGATTTTACTAAATAATCATGAATATTTTTTGATAACATATTTTTGTTAAAACTATATTCTTAAAAAAATCTTCTACACAAATAGACAATAAAGAAAATATAATTTAATTTTCACCACTTTTTTAATCAAAATGACTTTTGAATTTTGATTTTTTATTTTTATCAAAATTAGTTTTCTGAAAAGTCTTTTTTATATGTATAGAGTAGAGGAATATATAAATTACCCAAAGAATAAAAAAAATCTATCCTAGAATATGATCGTATTAGATATAATATATTTAGATTAAAGATATTATTTTAATAAATAGATAAATGATATGTAAGGGGAAAATCTTAATTAATATAAATAAAAATATACTTTTTTTATTTATCCAAAATAATATTGATTTATTGCATTACAATGTGTCCAAAATAAAAAATAAATATTGAAAATCTTATCGTATATAATCTCTAAGATTGTTGACAAAAGATAGATATTAGGAAAAGTAAAGATAAAAATAATAGAAAATTATTTAGAAAGGGTGAAATAAAATGAATAAAATATATATTTTAAATATGAGGTGGGGTCAGAATCAACGTATTGAGATAAATTAAGAAATTAAATAAAGAAAAAAAATAAATGATATTCTATCATTATGATTACAATTTTCTATCTTTAAAAAACCCATTTTATACCAACCTTAAATAATAATAGTTCAAGAGATTTTATGGAAGTATTATATCTTTAAGTTTGATTCAACTTTCAAAAAAATCTTCTTCCATAAAAATAAATGAGTATAGTATTTAAATTATTTTATCTTTAAAAACAAATAATTCAATGTAAGTATTCTATCATTAAAAACAAATCATGCAATGTGGAGTATAAAAATAAAGTCATTTTCCACTTAAAAAATAATTTTTTTAAATAAAGATACAATAAAAAAGACACATATTAAAATCATTCAACATTAAAATCTATCTTTAAAAAAAAATATTTAACTTGAAATTACTTAAAATTATTCAATATTAAAATCTATCTTTTAACGTAATCATTAAATGTTAACATCTATCTTTAAAAAACATCATTCAACGTGGCATTTAAAAAATAACTTTAATAAATAAAAGGAATTTAACCGGGAGAAGAATTAAAATAATAAAAATAAAAATTAGTTTTTAAATATGTGGTGGGGCCAGAATCAACGTGGTGCCTCGAAAACGGTCAGCTTTTATAATATACTAGTTGTACCCGTCGTGCCATGCACGACTACGGTTCGACATTTTATAGATATTAAATAAAAATATAATATAATATTTAATATAAGTAATTTATTACATGTACAATGTACAATTTTTTTTGGAATCAAATAAAATAAAATAAATATAAGTTATTAAGTTTGATGTTGAGAATAAAAAAGATTATTAAGGTAAAATAATGTACATTTCTCCTTTTCCTTAATGATATTTCATTGATATTTAATTTAAAAAAAGATAACATATGAATAAAAAAAAATATATATTAGAATATGGAAGTGATAAGATTTAAATAAATAATAATTAAATTAATAAATAAAATATAATAAAATATTAAAGATAAAGATAAAATTACTTATTTATAGAAAGTAATTAAAAATAATAATTTATTTTGATTTAAGATGAGGCCAAACACATTTTGTGGCTCGATAAAGTAAAAATTAGATAAGATTAAATATTATATTTTTCATATTTCTATTACTTTGTATGTACCTTAATTTAGAGATCATCAAATATTTTAATTTATTTATTAAATATTATATTACCTATTTTAAAACATTATAAGTATTTATCATTAATTTTTTATTATAAAAAAAAATATCTCTATTTTATAAATTCGTGAAAAGATATCATGTTGAAAGATAAAAGATATTTATAAAATATTTTAAATTTGTTATCTTTAATTTTAAATATTTGTATAAGAAAGTTTTCAAAAGATATTGTTATACTAAATAGATATTTATTCGATGTTAAAGATAGATTTAAATAGTTAAAGAAGAATTTAATAGAAAAATGTTACAATATTTGGAATAAAAATTAATTTTACAAATATGAGGTGGGGTCAGAATCATTCTGGTGCCACCACATTGCACCACCTCAGTTTTTGACACATGACATCCCATTATTAATCAACGTAAGATTTTGCACATGACATTTAATCCTTGATCCATATTAATTATTCTTTCCACTTTTTATATTTCAAATGACAATTTTTTTTCCCACTTAATTAAAATTTATTTTTGTTTTCCAAATTTAGATAATATCTTAATTTTTGGTAGGAGATAATATCTTAACTAAAAAAATTTAACTAATGGTTGGATTTTTTTCCTTATAAACCAATAAAATATATATGCTCAATCTTTTTTAACATTTTAGTTGTTTCTTTCTCTCTCTTATATTAAAAGATAAATATACTCAATTACATATATTTTATTTCAAACAAACCTTTGATCTTCAAATAGTTCGATATTCAATTTGGCAAAAAATATTGAGAATGTTTCAATTTGGCAAATTATGTAATAGCGGCTAATGGCTATGGATTTTTTTTGGCAATTTATGGACAAATCAAGCAAATATGGATATTTTCTCCTACATTTAATTATGAATATTTTATATCATGATTCCATAATTCATCTAATTAAATTAATATAAAATAAAATTTATATTTAATAATTGTCATATCTTTGTGAATAAATGCTAGATCAATTCTAAATTTACTGTTTTAGTAATACAAGTATATGGTTGAACGTGAGATCTATAACTATATATTAAAACTGAACTTTTTCGAGCCATCGGAATCGTTCTGGTCCCACCTTATATTAAAAAAAAATATTCTTATTATTTCGACTTTTTCCTATTAAATTCAATTTATCTATTTAAATATATCTTTAACATAAAATCAATTCTTATTTAGTTTATTTTAACTTTTCAATATAAATATATATCTTCACAACATATTAAAATAAAAAAAAATAACAATATCTTTTGACAAATTCATTATAAAAATAATTAAAAAATAAAGATAAATATTTTAAAAATAAGTATAAATATCCTTTATCTTTTAGCAAGATATCTTTTGACGAATTTATTTATAGATATATGTTGATTTTCTTTTATAATAAAAAATTAATGATAAATGTTTATAATATTTAAAAATAAAAAATATAGATATCATAAATACATTGAAATATTTGATAATATCAAAAATTACGTACATGAAAATTAATCAAAAAATATAGATAATATAATAATTAATCTTATCTAATTGCTATTTTACCAAGCCACTGGAACGATTTTGGCCCTATCATAAATTAAATTAGTTTTATTTTAACTATTTACAATAAATAAATTATCTTTAATTTTCTTATTAAATTATATATTATTATTAAATTAATTATTATTTTTCAAAATCTCATCTCTTCCATATTTTCAAAATACATTTTTATGCTTTATTTTCTTCATATTTTATCTTCTTCTTTTAAATTAAACCTATTTATGAAATATTGTTAAGGAAAATTAGCAATGTGGATTATTTTATCTTAATAATCTATGTTTATTCTCAATTTTAAACTTAATAATCTAGATTTAATTTGTTTTATTTGATTTTTAAAAAGCAAAATAAATTTTATACAAATTACGGGCGATAAATTACTTACATTAAATTTTATATTATATTTTTATTTATTAATATTGTTATATAGTATAACTAAAAATATCGTGTCATAGTCGTGCAGGGCACGACGACGGAATCGAAAATGACTTGGCAAAACATTATAAATATTAAGGGGAGAGTCGAGGCTAAAAGCCCACTGAGCTAGTGCATCCACAACTCGGTTGGCATTGCGCCTGACATGATTAATCCGGTATTCCCAAGGAGTGTCATCAAGGATCTTCCAACATTGCTTCAAAAGATAGATATCAGGATGAGTGGAAAAACTTCTTGAACGGACTAGTTGACAAGCGGAAATTGAATCAGATTCAAGGATAAGCTTAGTAATACCTAACTTAGCCGCTTGACGTAATCCGTTGAGCATTGCCCAAATCTCAGCTGTCAACGCCAGACAAGCGCCACAAGAGAAGGAGAAGGCATTCAAAACAGAACCAACTTGCGTCCTAAAGACACCCTCGCTTGCAACCAGACCCGGATTGCCTTTGGAAGCTCCATCAACATTTAATTTAACCCAACCGACTGGTAGTGGTTCCCACTTTGGACTTGTAGCAATATCAGCTGAAATTAGAGTGTGCAGCAACTGTGCAGTTTGCACCTTACAATGCTCATAGGCCTCAGTTTGGCTGGTGATCGACGGCAGCACTCAAAGAGTTAATCGTGCCCTGTCCATTGAAGACAAGATTGTTGCGACACTTCCAAGCCCTCCAAACCATATAAGCAAAGGTGGAACACCTGTTATAATGCCTTAAAATGTTGGAGCGAATCCATTCAGCAGGGCTACTTGCCGTAAAGAAATTTTGTGACAAGTTGTTTCCCGATAACGCTAGCCAAACATCTTTAATTTGGAGACAACCACGAACCAGGTGCAACGTTGTCTCCGGCTCGTTACAACGCGGACAATTGGGTGATGAGGCCAAATTTCTACTAACCCGGTTAGCGTTACAAAGAATACAATCTTTTACAACTAAATAGACAAAATTACGCACCCTTTGTTGAGCTGGAATGCGCCAAATGGCCTTCCATAAACCAACAAGCTGATTTTCCGGTTGGTTACACAATAGATAAGACGCGGATTTTGTGCTGAAAAGACCGGTCGATTCTCCACTCCAATAAACAATATCAAGGGCGTCAATCCAATCCAGCACTTGAATACTCATGATTTTGCAACAAATATCAGTAGGAAGGTGTGCATTGATGATGTCCCAACGCGAAGAGTTACCCAGCCTAAATTCGGCAATTGTAGCCCGAGCAAGTGATCTGGAATGACAGTATGAACCAAATCAATGAGCGGAGCTCCAATAAGCCAGCAATGGAACCAAAAGAGAGTCGTGGATCCATTACCAATTGCAATATGGAGCCCTTTCTTTACATAGCAGCTTTGAGCCATCAACTATACCCTTCCACACTTGAGATGAATGGGAATGCTTTGTAAACATGTCAACATCTAAACGATCATGACAATATTTATGACGAAGAAGTCGAGCCCAAAGAGCTTCAGGTTGTTGAAACAATCTCCAACCAAGCTTTGCAAGGGTCATTGAATTCGTGCCTCTCATGTCACGCAATCCTAGACCACCTTCAATTTTTGGAATAGCAATTCTATCACAAGCAAGTAGATGGAATTTTCTCTGTTCTTGCATCAACCCCCAAACGAAATCCGAACAATTTTATCAATGTCATCGCAAACACCCTTTGATAGCGAGGTAGATTACATGACATAGAGGGGAATACATGTAAGGACAAAGTTCGCAAGAGTCACCCGGCCCACCATAGAAAGCGTTCGAGCTTGCAACCCACGAAGTCGGGAACTAAACTTCTCCAAGATGAAGGAATATATATCATTTGTTAATCACCCACAAGCCACTGGCACGCCTAAATAAGCGTCGAAACTCGACTCAATGGGGATGTTTAGGACATTGCTAATTGTCGTTTTTATAGCTGGATTATGTGAATCTGAGAAAATCATTGTACATCCCGACCAAAGTGCATACGTCATTTTACATTCATATCATATTAAGAGCATATGCATAACATATTGGCATGACATATAGTGAATTTTTAAAGGTAATATTTGTTTTCTAATTAAGTTTATAATATTTTAAAAAGTTTTTAATTTAAAATTAGTTAATAATTATTTCAGGGTAAAGTTTGTAGTAAAGAGGATTTGAGGGTGAAAAGAGGAATTGTTACATACGTTAACCGACTATGTTGCCGACTTCGGCTTTGTACATATATTGTGATTTGAGATCTTTCTCATTAAGTCACGAAAACCATAGGAAAAAAAGAAAAAAAAAGAGAAAAAAAGAGGAAGGCTCGAAGAAAGAATTAAAGAGGAAGATTTGATTGGTTTTGTTGTTTTGATGTTTGATCTGGTACAAGATTTGTTCTATCGGGCTTTAATCTCGAGGTATAAACGTGGTTTGGTAACTTTTATTTAGTTAATGGTTTATGTGAATTTCAATGATTTTTCCAAATCTAGATCTATAGTTGTTTTTGATCTGAAAATCGGTTGATTTATAGTTCTCAGAGGATGTTTTCGATATTAGATTTATTTCAGAGTAATTTTAGGTTATTGCCTTGTAATCATATTATTGAGTTCTTTGATTGAGTTTTTCATAAAGGTTTGAACTAGAAAAATATTCTTCTATATGTACAGTTTATTGTTGTTAAGTTTTAAAGGATTTGGAATATGCACAAGAAGTTATATTGCATATTGGAATTTTATTGCATTTGGGGTTAAAGTTCGTAAGAGTAAATAGACTGTTTTTGCATTGGGTTACATATAGGAGCACAAGTCATAGAATGTGGTCAGAGACAAGGGGGAGAAATATAGTATATATCTTGATCAAGTGAGTATAGACCGGAGATTAAACCATATGTGTTATATGGATATATATGCTATATGTGTTATATGGATATGTGTGCTATATGAGCTATATGGATATGTGTGCTATATGAGCTATATGGATATATGTGCTATATTAGTTATATGGATATATGCGTTATATGTGATAGCTTTAAAAATTCCAGAGTTGTTTGCACAAAAAGTATGTTAGAAGATGACATATGATATATGATTACATGATGCACTTGATTGCACAACGTATTGCAATGAGATTTAAAAGGACATGTGACTGTCTCGCCCTGAATTTGTATTACAGGACCTACGGGTCATATAAGATCTTCAGATCATACAGGATTTACAAATCATACAGGACCTACGAGTCATAATGAGGAAATCTTCGGATTTTTTTCTTAAAGCGACCATAAGAGTCATAATCAGGAGATCTTCGGATTTCTTTGCTAAAGGGACCATAAGAGTCCATATACAGTAAACCCGGGGCAGATTCAGGGTTGAACTGTTCACAGAATAATAAAATCGGATACATCAGCATTTGCATTTGCATAGTAAATTCATATATGACATATATATAATATGTATGTATATGTACTTGGACTAAATGTTTGACTCTGTGTGAAATAATTGATGATGGTATATTCACTCAGTATGCGACTCACATAAATCGCAAAATAATTTTTCAGGTTCAGCTAGTTCTTAATAATCACATGTGTCTCTTTTAGAGGTCACATTCATATAGGTCGGCCAGCTAAAGCTCAATGCAACTTTCTCCTCCTCATTTTGCATCTTAGACATATGAGTTGTAATATAAGTTAGAGTGATAGATGTTTTATTATGAGAAGCAACGACATAGAACTGTGTGTGTGCAACCTTTTATGGTTGTTAATGTCTATTATGTGCTTACGTGGATAGTTGTTATATGTGAATTATCTGTTTATTTAAGAGATAAGTTTTACAAAGTATACGTCATAGAGTATGAGGGTGTCACAATTAGTTTTTGGTATTAGAGCCAGGTTATGATTCTTTAGGGGCATTTTGCATTCATAAGCATATGTAATTGACATTAGAATTGCATTCATGAGCATGATGCATAAAGGAGAGAAGGTTCTGTCGTGCCACGTCAGTCTATAGAAGCATTTCATAAAGCACCACATGAGCATACATTTCATACACATGGACCATTATAAGAGGAAGTACAAAGGAAATGGTAAAGGTACAGATGATATATCGGAATTGTATAGTAGAGTTACCAGTTGATTTGATCTTATTATTCCTATATGAGTTTGATGTTATTTTAGGTATGGACTGGTTGTCAAGACATCATGCTAAAGTAGATTGTTGTACCAAAGAAGTAATGATAGACTCGCTTTGGAAATCTAGAGTAATTTTCTATGATATACAAATGGTATTTATTTGCTTAATATCTGCAACAACGGCTTTCGCATGCTCAGAAAGGGGTGTGAGACATATCTGGCCATGGTATAGATGTATAGTTGAATGTGATGAGGATGTAGATATTCCAGTTGTTAAATATTTTGCTGATGTATTTCCAAATTAAAGGATCTTTCTGGATCGCCACTTGATAGAGAGATAGAGTTACTATGGAATTAATGTCAGGTATTGCACCTATTTCTATTCCTCCATATCGCATGGCTCCACTAGACTTACAAGAACTGAAGAAGCAATTACAGGAGTTGTTAGACAAAGGGTTCATTAGAGCTAATGTATCACCTTGGGGTGCACCAGTTTTATTTGTTAAAAAGAAAGATGGTACTAATGGTGCACGAAATGACAATGTGTGAACAGTGGGCACAGAACGCCAGGTAAAAGAAACAGGCGAGGTCCCCGAGATCTTTTCCATACCCATCCAAAAAAGCGAAGTCCCTGTTCCCGCGAAGCTTCAAGTCGCGGGAGCGAGGTCCAAACCTCGCAAGTCTCACCAATTAAGATAGTCAGGCAACTCACCACAAGAAATAACGAGGACAAACCTCGCATACTCAAAAGCTGACATTCCCTCCCCGCTTGACCAGTCAAAAACCACCTAACTCTCGACCAATAAACAACCACCTACGTCTCGACCAATCGAATGGTCGAAACTCGAGCGTCCCACATCGAAAGTTGGCAAGAGTCATGATCCTCAAGAGTTTATAAATAGAAGAGAACCTCGAAGGTTGCAGAGGGTCGAAAAACATCTCTAACTCAAGAACTATCTTGCTTGTTGAAGATCGATGTGTTGAAATCATCGTAAAGACCATACTACCCTGAAGAGAAGCTCCATAAAAAGACTTCAAGTCGCTCAAAGAAATCTTAAAGTCTCAAAAGATCTCGTAAGCCTCCTCGCAAGCTACAATCTCAGCATTGACCACAAGACTCTGGCCTCGTTAGACGAATTGCAACTCTCAAAACTTGTAATAGAAAAAGATCTCGCTAGTAGTTTGCAGGTGGTAATCTCGTTGTAACTGTAATATCCGGTTTTTTCTGGGAAACCCGATAATAAATTTCCGCACCTTTTGTTGGGTTGGTTCAAACCATTATCTTATCCAAGGCCCAAGTTTTAATCCAATTCAATTTCCTTATGATGGAGGCCCAAGAAGGGGTGGCCCAATCTTGCCTAAGAAAGGGCTAACTCTTTTTAATAGGAAAAAAGGGAGTTAGGGTTCCACATTTTGGCTATCGATCTCCTCCGTCCTTTTTCCTGGTGCCTCATACACAGGGGAAGGCAGTCCCGATCGGTGCTTGATCGAGCACGATCACCGCCCATACCCGGTTGTTTCCACCACCTATTTTAATCCTGCTGCTACGACCACCGTTCTTTCCTATCACCGACGAGTTCACTTGTGAGAACCACCAACATATGTCGCTGTCTATGCAACTCGTCGCGCTCCCTAACAACCAAACTTATTCAGTCGAGTATCGGGGTAGCTAACCGCCAGCTTGTCTGTGTTCCATCACTGGTCTCCAGCGGTCAGTTTCCGGGAATCACTCTTACTCGTGTCCTTAAGCTTTTCGTGGTTGCTAGGGAATCTCCATTTGAGGTAAGTCGCTCTTCGACTTGCTCGGTTTTTGTTCTAGTTCTTGTTAGACGTTATGTTGTGCTTGTGGGATTGGTTTTTGGGAACTAGTCCCTACTGTTTGTTTATGAAAATTGTATTTTTATGTGATATGTGTGCGATTCGTTTTTAATTAGTTTTATCGTATCTGAAGTATTGTGAATGGTTTTGTAACTATAATTGGTGATTGTGAGTGATGGTAAACGTGTTTGTGTTTGCGATTGTGTTTATGATTGTGTTTGCGATTGTATTTGTAACTGTGATTATGATTGTGATTGTGATTGTGATTGTGATTGTGATTGTGATTATGATTGTGATTGTGATTGTGATTGTGATTGTGATTGTGACTGTGATTGGTAAATTGCGTTTGTGAAATGCTTTGAATGTTTGCTCTGTGTTAATTGAAAACCGGCATGTAATGATGGAGAAGGGTTGCATCGCTAGAAAGACATGCAATGATGAAGAAGGGTTGCATTGTCGTGTAGAATGCAATGGCGAAGAAGGGTTGCATTGTCGCAAAATAAATTATATGGGCGCGCGTGTGTGTGGAGGAGGGTGTGTAGGTTGATGTGCTGAATTTTTGTAAATGTGAATGTGTTAATGGGAATGTGTGATTAAATGGAAAATAGGTATGGACTGTAGTTGGTTTGTTTGTTTGTTAATTTTCTTTGTGAATGTTAGGAATTGTGTGTTGGTTTTTAAAACGTCTTATTGGTGCCGTGTAATTTCTAGCTTGGATTGGAATAGAAACTGACCCCTCGGGGACTTATTTTTTTTACAGTTTCAGGTACTTTTTAAGAATCGTGATGGATTTCTCTACGAGGTGGTGGAGCACGTGTCATTAGGTTTAGGTTGTTGGGATCTGGTTAAGTATATATTAAAAGTTGTCTTGAATCGTTTTGTTGCGAGTTGGATAAGACTGGTTTAAAATAGTTTGAAATTACGAATTGTTGGAATGATTTGATTGTTATCCCTTGTTTATGAATTCGAAAAAAAATAATACTATGACATTTTCTGCATTTAGTTTAAAATAAAAAGTTGGATGTTTTATTGGTTTTCTCGTCGTGCCCGAGTTGCAAGATCCTAGTGAATTTGTTTGTCAGACTAACCTGACTAGTACCCGGACAAGGTCTACCACCGAGTAGCGCTCCGACGAAAGTCGGGGTGTTACAGTAACAAAGAGGTTTCGAATCTCATTAGGAAGAGACCTCGAATCTTGTAAAAGGGAATCAGGGGCATAATCTCGTTATTGTAACCTCGTTTGAAAATCGTTAATAAAAGCAAGGGTTTGTCTCGTCGAATATACAATCTCGTTTCTTGTCTTTAGCGTCGGTTTATTTAGGGTTTGATCAGGTACCTTACGACTGCGCATAGATTACAAAAAGTTGAATCAGGTAACAGTGAAGAACAAGTATCCATTGCCAAGGATAGATGATTTGTTTGATCAACTTCAAGGTGCAAAAGTATTTTGAAAGATAGACCTTCGATCAGGATATCATTAGTTAAAGATAGCTAAAGATGACATTACCAAGACAGCATTCAGGACACGATATGGGCATTATGAGTTTCTAGTAATTCCATTTGGTTTAACTAATTCACCAACATCATTTATGGCTTTGATGAATGCAGTATTTCAACCTTTTCTAGACAGATTTGTGATCATATTTATTGATGATATATTGCCGTATTCACGAAGTACAGAGGAGCATGTTGATCATTTTTGTATCGTGCTACAAGTCTTGAGGGAAAAACAGTTATATGCTAAACTAAGTAAGTGTGAATTCTAGTTGGATCACGTGATATTTTTAGGACACATTGTATCTGGAAGAGGTATATAGGTTGATCCTAAGAAGGTTGAAGCAGTGGTAAATTGGAAAGTACCAACAACAGTTACAAAAGTTCGTAGCTTCTTGGTATGACTGGATAATATAGACAATTTGTCGAAGCATTCTCTATTTTAGTTGCACTACTCACTAAATTGTTATGAAAGAATGCTCCATTTCACTAGAATGTTGCGTGTCAACAGAGCTTTGATGAGTTAAAGCACCGACTGACCATAACACCAATACTGACAAGTCCTACAGGTACATGAGGGTTTGTTGTTTACACTAATGCTTCATATTAGGGTCTCGATTGTGTCTTAATGCTGGACGGAAAAATAATTGCTTATGCATCGCGACAGTTACAACCACATGAAGTTTCTTATCTTGTACATGATTTAGAGCTGTCAGTAGTAGTAGTTGCCCTAAAGATTTGGCAACATTATCTATATGGAGAAACTTTCAAATCCTTACAGATCATAAGAGTTTGAAGTATTCGATGAGCCAAAAGGAGTTGAACATATGACAAAGGCGCTGGACGAAACTATTGAAAGACTATGATTGTACAATTGAGTATCATCTAAGAAAGGCCAATGTTGGAGTAGATGCTTTGAGTCGAAAGTATAGTGTTTAACACAGATGGAGTACTGATTGCTACTTTGGAGATTCGACCAGTGCTGAGATAGAAAAAAATAAAGATGCACAAGTAAGAGATGGGAAGTTGATAGAAATTATTGAACAGGTTCAACAAGGTAAAGATACACCATTTGACATTCAGGATGACACATTGATGTTTGGCCTAGATTCATAATGTTTTTCATGTTAGTATGGTATGATAATTTCGATTTGATCCATCACATGTATTAAAGGATTCAAAAGTACAACTTGTAGAAAATCTGAGCTACATAGAGGAACCGATCATGATAGTAGATTACAAGATGAAACAGTTGCGGAATAGGAAAATTTCGATGGTCAAAGTGATTTGGAAGAATCATGGTATAAAGGAAACAACTTGTGAAACTGAGGATATGATGAGAAAGTCATATGAAGAAATAGCGAATTTTGAGGACAAATTTCTTATAGAGTGGGAGAAATGTAACATCTCCGACCAAAGTGCATACGTCATTTTACATTCATATCATATTAAGAGCATATGCATAGCATATTGGCATGATATATAGTAAATTTTTAAAAGTAATATTTATTTTCTAATTAAGTTTATTATATTTTAAAAAGTTTTTAATTTAAAATTAGTAAACAATTATTTCAGGGTAAAGTTTGTAGTAAAGAGAATTTGGGGGTGAAAAGAGGAATTGTTACAAAAGTTAACCGACTATGTTGCCGACTTCGGCTTTGTACATATATTGTGATTTGAGATCTTTCTCATTAAGTCACGAAAACCATAGAAAAAAAAAGAAAAAAAAGAGAAAAAAATAGAGGAGGCTCGAAGAAAGAATTAAAGAGGAAGATTTGTTTGGTTTTGTTGTTTTGATGTTTGATCTGGTACAAGATCTATTCTATCGGGCTTTAATCTCGAAGTATAAGCGTGGTTTGGTAAGTTTTATTTAGTTAATGATTTTTATTTGGATTTTAATGATTTTCCCAGATCTAGATCTACAATTGCTTTTGATCGGAAAATCAGTTGATTTATAGTTCTCAGAGGATGTTTTCGATATTAGATTTATATTTGGTAAAAGATTTAAGAGTTTAGGCTATTGACTTGTAATCATATTATGGAGTTCTTTGATCGAGTTTTTCATAATGGTTTGAACTAGTAAAATGTTCTTATATATATATAGTTTATTGTTGTCAAATTTTAAAGGATTTGGAATTATGCACAAGAATTATAATGCATATTGGCATTTTATTGCATTTGGGGTTAAAGTTTGTAAGAGTAAATAGGTTGTTTTTGCATTAGGTTACATATAGGGGCACAAGTCATAAATAGTGGTCAGAGACAGGGGGGAATATAGTATCTGTCTTGAACAGGTGAGTATAGATCAGAGATTAAACCAATGTGTTATATGGATATATATGCTATATGTGTTATATGGATATGTGTGCTATATGAGCTATATGAATATATGTGCTATATGAGTTATATGGGATATGCGTTATATGTGATAACTCTGAAATTCCAAAGTTGTTTGCACAAAAAGTATGTTAGCAGATGACATATGATTACATGATGCACTTGATTGCATAGCATATTGCAATGAGATTTAAAAGGACCTGTGACTGTCTCGCCTTGAATTTGTATTACAGGACCTACGGGTCATTCAAGATCTTCGAATCATACATGATCTACGGATCATATAGGACCTACGGGTCATAATGAGGAAATCTTCGGATTTCTTTCTTAAAGCGACCATAAGTCATAATCAGGAGATCTTCGGATTTCTTTGCTAAAGGGACCATAAGAGTCCATATACAGTAAACCCGGGGCAGATTCAGGCTTGAACAGTTCATAGAATAATAAATCGGATACATCATCATTTGCATTTGCATAGTAAATTCACATATGACATATATATAATATGTATGTATATGTACTTGGACTAAATGTTTGACTCTGTGTGAAATAAATTATGATGGTTTATATTCACTGAGTATGCGACTCACGTAAATCACAAAATAATTTTTCAGGTTAAGCTAGTTCTTACTGACGTGTGTCTCTTTTAGAGGTCACATTCATACAGGTCGGTCGGCTGAAGCTCAATGCAACCTTCTCCTCCTCATTTTGCATCTTATACATATGGGTTGTAATATAAGTTAGAGTGATAGATGTTTTAGTATGAGAAGCAACGACATAGAAATGTGTGTGTGCAACTTTTTATGGTTGTTAATGTCTGTTATGTGCTTACATGGATAGTTGTTATATGTGAATTATATGTTTATTTAAGAGATAAGTTTTACGAAGTATACGTCATAGAGTATAAGGGTGTCACAATCATGTTACTCTTGGAATCATTGACAAGTTGCCCCGAAATCTGACAAAACTCATGCAAGCGTATTTGAATAATAGTCTCTTGAGCTGGCTGAGCCTCAGCAAAGAGAATAAGGTCATTGGAAAAAAAAGATGAGACAACTGGATATCTCTAATGGCAATCAGCTTCCAATCACCCGCCTGAACTACGCTATGAATAATATGGGACAACCTCTCCATACATAAAACAAAGAGATAAGGGGAAAGAGGGTCCCCTTTATGAACCCTTTGGGATGCCTTAAAACCCGGAATGCAAGCTCCGTTCCAAAGAGCATTAGTTGACCCCGAAGTTTGACAAAGCATAATCACATTAATAAGATGAGCCGGGAGACCTGACAACACAAGAGTCGATTTAAGGAAGTCTCATCGAACTCTGTCATAAGCTTTGGCTAAATCAATTTTCAAAATCATCCATTTTGTGGACTGAGAAGCCTTCATCAAATGGAGCACTTCTTGAACAATAACCACATTGTCAATAATTTGACGACCCGAAATGAAAGTGGCTTGGGATGGTGAAATTAAGGATGACAAGATTAGTTTGAGCCTATTAACAACCACTTTTGTGGCTAATTTATAGACCACATTAAGCAAAGAATTGGTCTAAACTGAGAAGGAACTGTGGGGTTTTCAATGTAACACCCCTATTTTGCAACAAATGGTATTACCGCCAGTGACCTCGGATTTTTCCATCGAAAGTCACCCAAGGCTTTATAATGTATTAAATTTAAATAAAAAACGGAAATCCAACGATAATACATATTAATAAGAGTGCTCAAACATGAGACTTTAATTGTTGTCATTACATCCTTAACTTAGTTTCAAATAACAAAACATGAAAGAGTTTAAGCTGTAACACCCCTATTTTGCAACACTGGGTATTACCGCCAGTGACTCGTTTAAACTATACTTTCCATATTTATATTTCAAATTAATTATAAAAATCATTCTTATGATATAAAAAGTCCATTACACCCTTATCATATTATATCTTTTGTCTTTCTTCATAAATATCTTTTATCCATAACTTGATCATAAAAATATCTTTTTAAGAATAGAATATCTAATTATTATATTTTTCTCTTATTATAATTCTTATAATAAGACATGTAATCCTTTTTAAGATATAAAAGGTATTAAGATATTATACTATATTATGCTCATTCTAGCTAGTACTTTACTTATCTAGAAATTTCCAAACATTATGTGGGATAACTAATTATAGTACGCTTTCCATGTACGAAAAAATAATAATAATTTCTATTATTTTATTTAAAAGGTTCTTCATGTCTAGAACATTATTTTATGAACATGCAAGTCATTATTCTATATAAGTGAATATTAATAATATTTTTAGCATATCTTTTCTAACAACTTAGACCTTTTTATTTATATAATAACTTCCAAATAAAATATACATGTTATTTATATTACACTTTTCATGTATATGATTTAATGATAAAAATACCATTACTTTATTTAAAAAGGATTTCCATGGTCTAGGGATATTATTTTATAAACTAACATGCAAGCTATTTTTATTCAATTTAATTAAGTAAATATCATATAAATGTGGAAAAAATATTTTATAAATAGTTATAATTAAAATATAAGTCGGGAAATTATACCGAGCGAAAACGAGAGCGGAAAGGGCACGAATTTCGAGATGGGCGAAAAGGCCTTCTCCTTCTTTCTTTTTCCTTTAATAAATTCTGATGGGCTAAAATTAGACATATGGGCCTAAACTCAGCTCAATAGTAGCCCAAAATTAACCCAAAAGAAACAAACCACCTTCTTCCTCCTACTCCTTTCACGCACATCAGGAATGGACGACAGAGGCGGGGCTGCACTCCGGTAGTGGTGGCGACGGCGATCTCCGGGCCGGAAGGGCGGCATGCGCGCGGTGGCCGGCCGGGTGGTTGGTGGTTCGGCGGTGTTTGGTGGCCCGACGACCAAGGGAGGAGGAAGAGAGGAATTTTTGGGATTTTTGTAGCAAAAAAAAATCAGATTTTAATGGGAATTTTTTTCAGATTTGGGAAAAATTATAATCTGGATTTTTAGGGCTTTAGAAAGGACGAATTTAAGGTGGAGATTGAGAGAATTTGATTGTGCAATTTTCCCCTTGCTTTAACCCCTATTTATAGTAGTAGAGGAAGTTTGAAGAACCTTCTTCCATGGTAAAGTGGAGGTCTCTTTTAGTGGTTGTGGTTGACTTTCCAATTCCTCCATAGACATTAATGTCTTTAGTGTCCTTGTAAAGCTAGACACGTTTACTTGAGGTGGAATATGGCGTCACTTGCAATTCTATTTGCAGCTTGGTTAGTTCTAATTATGCTTGCTTCTTTCGGTGGGACAACAGAGATTGCTTCTGGCATTACTTATATTGTTGGACTTCTTAATGCAACTTTTGTCACATCATCCAACAGTATCGGCGAACTAGGGTCCATAACCCGACGATTTCCTTGTTCTTTCTTTGGAAGATCTTGAACCATCATTCGTGCCCGAACTTGAATGCTATTCAGGGGAATTCTATTGTTGGTTCCTTTCGGTTTTACCATTTGAAATAAGAATCGACAAATTGTTCCCAACAATTGACATTCATTCGTGGATAGAGTAGGCACTTGGGTTATTGAAGGAAACGTTAATGCTTTGTTGTAATACCTTCAAAAGGTTGATTCCATACATAAACTCGTTTAAGGAAAGGAAGACGATTATAGCAAGGTGCAAACGAACTAGGCAACCTAATAACGGAATCAACAGTTGAAAATAGTAACGTTGAATATGACCGAGGTAACTACTTTAAATGCGACGAATCGGGGCACGTGTCCACAAACGGTCTTAATAATGAAGCAACCTTATGGCCTATTGGGTCTACTGGGAAAACTTAGAGAACTTACAATCCATGTCCAAAAATCTCGGTCCTAACAACTTCTTTTCTAGCTTCATATATCACCGTGTTGACTTATCAAAAAAATGGAGGCGAAGAAAGGTTCCTGATGTAACTTTCACATAGCCTTATCATGGTTTGTTTATTCGGTAGACAAGTATCAGTTATCGTGCCCAGATCACATATGTTGACTGAGCAAGTTACTTCTACTTGTAGGTATTTGCAGATGAATATAATCGTCATTGGTCATAATTCTCGACCACTCCTTTATTGCTAGACCATTATTAGTCCCCTTATCTACCTCTCGATAATCTGTTTCGAGATCGGATTAAGTGGAGACAAGTTAGATCCTTGGTCGACTGAGCCTTTCTCGGTGTCCTCTTTGGAAATTTCTATCTTCCCGTGAGTCACTGGCTCAGTAAGTTGGGTTCTTATGGAAACATAAGTATTACCTTTAACTAACATGACTTCTTCTAATTCCAATATAATGAGCATGAACTTATTGTAACACCCCGACTTTCGCCGGAGAGCTACTCGGTTGTAGATCTTCAGTACTACTCAGGTTAGCTGACAACGGACTCATTCGGATCTTGCAACGCGGGCACGACGGGAAGGCCAATAAAACGTTTTAACTTTTTATTTAATTTGAATGTATAACACATAATTGTATTCTCAAATTCATAAACAAAAGATGTCAAGCAAACCTTTTGTAATTTCAAAACCATTTTAAACCAGTTCTATCCAACTAGTGACCAAACAATTCAACAGACAACTTTTAGTACATAAAAAAACCAGATCCCAACAACCCGATCCTAATGACACGTCGTCAACATCCGCTTCACCAACTTGTAGAGAATCTATCAAGATTCTTCAAATGTACTTGAAACTGTAAAAATATTTCCCGAAGGGTCAGTTACAATTCTAATTCAAGCTAGAAAGCGTGAGATGCATATAGAACGTTTGAAAAAACCACGCAGAACCCTAGCAATCAAGATTCACACATAAATCAATAATTATCGATTCATATCAATTCAACACTTAACGTTAAATAACCACATAGACACCCATACACACAGACACACAATCACACAGACACATAGATACACACACACACACACACTCACACATACAGACCACATCACAATTATAATCACATTAAAAATACAACAATATCACAATAGTATAATTAATACAGATAAGTGAGATAACAACAATAATAGTAACAAGGATAATAGTAATCTTCATAAAGATCTTCCCAGCATATATAACCACAAAATACACTACGTTAAACAAAACTCATTAACACGAAACCATTCAAACAAAATCCATCAAATAAAATAGCAACCGACATCCTCCTCAAATCCAAATGGCACCCTCCGGCCTCTCATCTATGGCGCACGGTCAGGGCACGTCCTATACACATGCCCATTTCCCCTATTCACCCTTCTTTCCCCAGCTAAACCTCTACTAGAGCGTTTGCCAAAACATTTTATTTTATTTTTAGAAGGGGGTCCCTTCCAGCCGCATGATCATGCCCAGGGGCCTCTTCATCTCCAGCGTATCCGCACCCATGACCATACCGGTGGAACCCAATGCACGCATAACGAAAAATGTTTAAAAATAATTTTTCATAATTCCAAAAAAACATATACAAGCACGAAATATGGGATCATTCCAAAATAAGGTTTGCACATTCAATTCAATCATTCAACACATAATGGTTGTAAGCAAAGCAAGTCGACAAGCGATTAACCTCGAAAAACGGAAACAAACACGCATTGGAAGAAAATAGGCCCGAACAAGTCACAATCACAATAACAAGCACAATCACAATTTCAATTCAAACTCAATCAGATTTGCAGACACAATCACAATTACAGTTACGATTACAAGCATACTTATAGTCACAGTCAGATTCAGAATCACAATCAGACTCACAACCACAATCAGATTCACAATCACAATCACAAATACAATCACAATTACTACACCCACAATTACAACTGCAACACAAATACAAGCACAACCACATTTACATTTACAAAGACAATTACAACTACATGTTTCAAATGCACAACCTCAATCGCAATTACAATACAATTACAGACACAATTTACAAATGTGAGTACTACACAATTACGAATTCAATTACAATGTTTACAAGCATAGACAGAAAATTTTATTTTAAAAGAATTTGTATGCAGAGGGACTAGTTCCCAAAACCAATTCCACATACATGGCACTCAATCTAACAAGAATTGAATCAAGCCGAGCAAGTCGAAGAACGACTTACCTAAAATGGAGAATTTCCACAATTAGCAACGATCAAGTAAACCGAACAACGCACAACCTAAGAATGAAAGATACTTAAAAATCCATTCTAATGGAAACCAGACTTACTAACATATTTCTCCAGCAACATAAACAAACGGGTATGACTAAGGTATTTAAAACCAACATGAACTCACTTCATTTAACTAAAGCCAACTGACAACAACTCATATTAAACAATCTTATCTATTAAGCAACTATTTTAGAGTAAAGCTATTCAAGACCTAATCTTACCATTATCCAAAGGCCCAACCAGAAACAAACGAAATCAGTTCAAGACGTTTTTAACGATTTGATACTTAATCCATTTTTATATTTAAATTGAATTTTTAAAACAGTTTCCAAAGACAAAACCTATACCTTAGTTTCAAACCAACTTAAACTCAGACTCCTCTACCACAAAAACATGCCCCTTTCCTAGATTATATAAATTTCCAAGATTACAAGACACATTTAAAAAAACAACATTACGTTAAAACACCTTAATTACATTTACAACACCAGCACACATATAAATTATAAATTATAACTTCTACAAGACTATAACCTTTACAAAATTACATCTCGAATACAACAATAATTACAAGGTCATATTAAATCCCAAAGTGTGCCCAACAACATTTAGTAAGCACAATTTAGGGCTTGTTTGTTTCTATACCCATGGTATATGGAATGGGGTTAGAAATGGCTCAAACCCATACAAATGTTTGTTTTAACTAAGGGATGGGAATGAGTGATTCCCATACCACCATAATACACTAGAGTTCATACTCATCTCAAACTTAAGGTATGGGTGATTCCTATCCCAACCCGATTTCGGGTATATAAACAAACGAGCCCTTATAGTTGCCCACTTCAAAACCCAAACCCGAATCACATCTTTGGATCCACAACAGATTACAACAAAAAAAAGAATAAAGGAAATTGACTAAGATCAAACACAACAGAAAGAATCATTCAAAACCACCAGGACCACACAACAACCGGAAAAAAAACTCAAATTAACCAACTCGAATAGCAACATTACGATTGTAGCACCCCGCAAGAAATAAGATCAACCTAGCAATGTTTTAGAAGTCCAACCTTGTGGATCTGTTGGAAAAAGGTTGAGCGGCTTCACAAGGTGGATTGAGGTTTCAGAATTTCTCTTGACTGCCTAGAACAGACACGAATCAGAAAGAGACTCAATCAAACCCTTGAATTTCAGAATGATCAGAATCAACCAACAAGTCACGCCTAGAACCCTAGTTGACAACAAAGCGATCGAAAGGATGCATTACCTTCAAGGACAAACCCCAACCTTTGCAAGCGACTTAGATTGGAACCACGAGGAGCGTTCGCTCGTCGACCCTGAGGGACGAGATCGAGGGCACGGACTCGGGGACGCAAAAATCGGGACAAGGCTTTACTGTTGGTTCCCGACGATGACGGCGGTCGAAACTAGGGTTCGAGTCCGCACCAGCGTAACTAGACCCGACCGGCGAGATCCGTCAACAATGGTGTTGTTCGTGAGCGAACGAAGGACGGGAATGTCGGGTTACCACCAGTTGAACGACGTGACTGCTCAGCGAGGCCTTCCTCGAATGACTTTGGGACGGGCGACCCAAACGACGATCAAGATCTAAAGGGGGCGGCGTGGAAATGAATCGGTCGAAGGAGGCGAAAGCAAAGGGTGGAAGGCATGGTCGGTATTCAAACGACGACGGTTTGGAGAAATCGGAACGCTCAACCTCTCTTTCCTTCTTCCTTTTGATGTGTGCGGCACAACTACGTGAAGCTAAGTGAAAAGAAGGTAGGGTTTGGATGGGTAAAAGGGTAAAGAGAAAGGAGTTGGGCCAAATAGATTTGAGCCCTTGTGGGCTTCTCGGCCCATATAAACAAAAGGGAAAAAAGAAAACTTTAATTGGGCTCTAGGTTCAATTACGAAAGACGAACAGGAAGTGGATCGAGAATTAAGTATCGAGCTTTTCGAGACCCGGGTATTATACTTATTTTCCGTTACAACCATTTTCTGTAAATGGCTAACGATCGACGTTCATATAGAAAATCCGTAATTCTATATTTGAAGAAGGGTATAGTTGAAGGAAGTCTTGAAAATTGAAATTTTTTTTTTACATTTTTAACAAATTTATTTTCTTAAAGAATTATGACGTTTTTAAGAGTCTCTATTAAAAGCTCACTTTATAATGACTTTAAATTAAAAGAGGAACTTTTGGAGTAGAAAATTTTCTTTCATATATATTATATGATATGAAGTACTTTTAAATCTTGTAAGGAGAATTTAAGGATTTTTAATTATAGAACTTCTATCTCGGTTTTCGAGGAGATAAATTCATCCTACTATCGTTAGAGAAAAATCCTTTAAATCTTAATTCTTTGATTATAGGAAAATTTGTGAACTTATTTTTTTTAAAATAAAGTTTATAGATAAGAATTTGATATGATAAATCTTTAGTAGAACTTGGTTTTTAAAACTTTTGAATAAGGCTTTGTAAATAGAATGATTCCGGCTATAGGAACTTATCGTCTTAGGATTTCTACTTATTAGTTACTCTTATATGAGTTTTGACTTAAACTTTCACTGAAAGTGGATAACTTTAGAAATTTCTTTAAAGTACTTGGAGGAAAATTTTATTCTAGAAATAGATCAAGTAAAACTTGAAACTTGGGAAAAGAATTCTAACTTACACATTTTTCTTAAAAGATTTTTTTAAAGTTCTTAAGAAGAATGTCTAACTCATGAACTTTATTTTAAAGACTTATTTCTTCAAGTTGAAAGAGATAAAAATTTTAAGAAAGAAGTTTTTGGTTTGAAAGCAAAGACTTTGGTTTTGAAAATTTTCGGTTGTGAAAATTTTTGGTTGTGAAAATTTTTCAGTTTAGAAAATAAAACATTCGGCTCTGATACCATAATTGTAACACCCCTATTTTGCAACACTGGGTATTACCGCCAGTGACCTCGGATTTTACCGTCCAAAGTCACCCAAGGCTTTAAATAACTTATTGAGAATGTAATTAAAGAAGAAATTGATGAAATGCGAAATTTTATTCCTTGATAAGAACTTTCGTTCTTTCGTTCATTACATTGAGAATCGTTAATTTTATTCCTTGATAAGTCACCCAAGGTTTTAGTTTCTTTTAATTGTGCTTTGGCACTTATCTTATGTCGTGATAAAACTTTCACTTACTTAAATGATTTTTAAGAGTGTGGGGGGCCTGCATGGGCCCGGTCCACTAACAGGAACAAAGTTCCGGGCACCTAGCTAGGGTGCACTCATCCCTCCGTTGAGCGGGAGCGGACATGGATCATGATCCGTAAAGTCGCAGGAAGAGAGGGCAAGATGCCATACCACTCGACTTAGAAAGTTATATAGAGGTGTCGGGTTAATCCTGCACCCCTCACTATTTCATCCAAACCGATCTCTAAACGAGATCTCAAACAAACAAGGTCACAAACAAGATTAGCGTAATAGTCCTATAGAATATTAAATAGCGTAATAATGATAACAATTGGGTCATTATTTCTAACAATCGATATTCCTAGATTCGCTTATTATTAGCAAACAAGTTGTTCCCAGCATCGAGAAATTTCACGGAATGAATTATCGAAGCTACAAGGAGAAATTCCACTTGCCTTAGCTTTTACGGTTGTATACGAACGAATGAACGAGAATTGTTGTCTTTAGTCGGGACGAAGACTCGACCTATCGACACGAGAGGTACGAACGAACTTTAATAAGAATTTCTTTAATTCTTTTTAAAGTTTAAAAAAATATCTCTTATAATCCTTTTATAAGAGAAAGGTTATTACTAAATTATTGTAATAATAATTTAGGTGGAGCCGTGGAGGTGATAAAATAATAATATTCCTTATTATTATTTCTTAATTATAATATCCCAAGTATTCCTTATTATTATTAATGAAAATGTTTATTAAATTTAGAACAATCAAGCCATATTTAAATTATTAAATATTCATTTATTTAAGTTTAATATTCCACTTAGATTATTTTATACTTCTTTTATTCAATTAATATTACAAATTTATAACTCAATGTAAAAAGGAATTTCCCTTATGAAATGAGGCATGCAAGTTGATTAAATTAGATAAGACTCATTTAAACTATACTTTCCATATTTATATTTCAAATTAATTATAAAAATCATTCTTATGATATAAAAAGTCCATTACACCCTTATCATATTACATCTTTTGTCTTTCTTCATAAATATCTTTTATCCATAACTTGATCATAAAAATATCTTTTTAAGACTAGAATATAGAACAAATTTAGCCCAAAAGCATTTTGGGCCACCCTAATTAGGCCCTTGTTAAGCTCCTTTAAAAAATTAGTTTTTTGTTAAGTATATAAGGGTTTTTTTGTTCTCTCCTCCTCAGATTCTCTCTCCCGAGTCCGTGTTCTGTCCGGCGACATTCCGCTCTCACCTACACACGAAGGAGGAGGACGCCCTAGTATTCTGCTCCTCCAATTCCGGCGATTCATTCACGACCGCCGAGCGACGGATGACGACGCTGCCGCCGAACGAGTAGGGAGTGTTAGGCTCTTCGCACAATCTCGATTTCGAACTCAATTGTCGACAATCTCGATTTCGAACTCTACGGTATGCATTTTTTCGTCTGGATATTCATCGATTTAGCATCCAATCTCCCCAAATTTTAGGTCTCTCGGATTTAGGGATTCTTGCTCGAATGATAGTAAGTCAGATAAACAAGCCTTCATTAAATCAATTTCATGAATTTCGAGTTCTTTGAATGAAGGCTCAACTAGCGAAGCTAGACTTAGAAACAGGAAATCAAGTACATAGGGATATCTAATTCGGATAGATGGTTGCAAATTTGAATCAGAGTCATTGAGTTTGGAGTAGTATAATATAGCAAGAGTTGTTCCAGGGAGGGTGTTTGTTGTGAAGTTCTTTCCCACTCATGATTTGGGAATGGTTGCTGCGGGGAATAAATTTGGAAATGTGAGCTCTATTTCTGGGATTCTAGGTCATCGATCGCTTTTCCTTTGTCCAAGGTAATTTTGTTGTCATTATTAGTAGAGCAATTGGCATCCTGCAAATTGAGACAAATCTGAATCTTATATTTGTTGTTGCCTTGTTAGCTGTAGGTTTTGTTTAGTGGATTCTCGAGTATAAATCATATGATGGAGTGGAGTTTGAAAGATCATCCAATGTACTTGAAGTGAGTGAGGTTCATTCCTGATGATATGGAATTTAAGCACCCCCTCGTGATCAGGCGACATAGGTATAGTTCATTATCAATTCAAGTGAGTAATTACTGAACTCCACATGTTTAATAGTTCAATATCTGCAAATCAGTCATGTTAGTAGTTATTGAACTCTACGTGATTAATAGTTAAATATTTATAAATCAGTCATGTGAGTGTTTTTTGGAGAAATTGTATATGAAGTGTGCAATCAGTGTGTTTAGTAAAGTCCTACTGATGTTTTCTTTACATACTGGTTAAATAGGCCACTTTTCAAACCTAGTTCCTCTGCCTTATTCTACAACTTGAGTGACTCCAGGTATATCTAGCACAATATGTTGATATGGTACTCTTTGCTCAAGGCATGAAAAGGCCTTATAAGTCACTAATATGGTCACTTATTTTATAAGGTAACAAAAGGCCTTTTACTTTGCATCAGACATGCCCTTAATTACCAAGAGAAATTACAAGATGAGTTTGTAAGACTATTTCTCTCATTTTAAATTTGTTAGTCTTAATTGAAGAAAGAATTGCTACAGCTGGGAGGAGTTTACCTCAAATATTTGAGCAAGCAAAAAAAAGAGTATGATCCCAATTG
Organism: Fallopia convolvulus; assembly: GCA_964016875.1. NCBI lineage: Eukaryota > Viridiplantae > Streptophyta > Magnoliopsida > Caryophyllales > Polygonaceae > Fallopia > Fallopia convolvulus. The sequence goes on from OZ024722.1 coordinate 37,724,191, forward strand.
TCATGGGAACTTGTGAGTTGTAACTCCCGGGTGATACTTGATAAGAGATATAATGATTTCTGGTTCAAGATAATGACTGTTAACATATTTATAATTAAAGGTTCATATTGAACATATTTTTCTTTGCTTTGCTATGCAGCTTCATATTATGAAGTTATGATCTTTAATTTATCTACAGAGGTTTATCAACAGGGCCAAGCCACAACTGAGCAAAGATCAACAGCAAGATGCATATTTCATGACTGCATATTTCATGAGGTAAACTTTTCAGTTTTATCTGCATTCAAGATTCATATTCAAGTGCTTGTGAATTCATTTTATTCTTTCCAATAGATTTGTGTTGTGCCATTGCATTTGTTGTCAACATATGTGTAGCTTATCTGCAAATACAATAATCCAGCTTTTTATATGGCAAGTTCTGTGATTTTTGTCTGTATAAGGAAGATGTGAACACTTTGGTGTTATTGGGAGACATCACCATTTGAAGGATATAGATTTCTTTTTTGAGATCTGAAGTATATAGTTGTTGTCTTGTGAATGCTACTGGAATGTTTGAATTTTCTGTTATATAATTTATCACAGGTGTGGGTCTCTTTGTTGGAATCCCACAATTCAAAATTTAAAAATAGAAAGGGGCAATAATTGATTTTTTTTTTCTGAAAAAATTCAAAGCATGTACTGGTAAGGAGGGAATGGAAAATAGAGCCCAAATCTTCTAAAGTTGGGCTTGAGCATAATTCGGATAGGCCTATCAAATTGGGTGTTGATTGGGCATGGGCACAACACAAATTTTTCGCAGGATTTGGTGATTTGGTGGCAATCCTTCTAAGAGTTGAAAATTGGATGTGATATTGTTTTTGCAGGATCATTAGAGCAGAAGAGTGTGAAGAAGGTTCTCAAGATTCAGAAGACAAAGGAAAAGCAAGCTTTAAAGAAGTAGACTCCTAGAATGGCTTTTTAATCAGCTCTTCTTTTACAACATTCTATATATTCTATGATTCAAGTTTTGGTTGCTCAGATGAGACAAGGATTTAGGGGATGATATTCTCGAGTTGTGTTATTTTTGTTTCTTTCTCATGGTGCACCAGACTTCTACTAGTGTGTAGATGAATGTTATTTAATTGAGCGTGTCATAAATTGTCATCATTTTTTCAAAGTGCAATCAAATAAGTGTCATCACGTACGATTTTTTCATAAATCGTACGTGATGACACTTATTTTATGTGGTGATGAGATTTGATGACAACTATTTTTTGTGATGATGATAAAAACGAACAAACTTTGAGTGAAGGCACTTTATGACGGTTGTTTGTCTTCAAGACCATTGTCATCAAGGCCCTTTTGATGACGAATTAATCGAACCATCATCAAGTAGTGATGATAATTGATGATAATCGAACCGTCATCAAATAGTGATGACGATTCATGAGAATCGAACCGTCATCAAGTATAGATGACATTTATGATTATAGTTGATGACAATCAAACCGTCATCAAGTAGTGATGACAGTGATGATAGTGATGACACATATTTGATGATGATTAAGTGATGATAGTTTGATGACACTTGTTTGTCATCAAGGCCCTTTTGATGACAAATTAATCGAACCGTCATCAAGTAGTGATGATAGTTGATGACAATCTGACCGTCATCAAGTAGAGATGACATTTATGATGATAGTTGATGACAATCAAACCGTCATCAAGTAGTGATGCCAGTGATGATAGTGATGACACATATTTGATGACGCTTAAGTGATGATAGTTTGATGACACTTGATGACACTGGTTTGTCATCAAGGCCCTTTTGATGACAAATTAATCGAACCGTCATCAAGTAGAGATGATAGTTGATGACAATCAAACCGTCATCAAGTAACGATGACAAGTGATGATAGTTGATGACGGTTCGAACCGTGTGATTACAATTGTTTTTATATGGTTTGAATGCCTTTGATGATACTTTTTGTTATCAAAAAGTTGTCATCAAGACATTTTGATGACACTTTTTGCCTTTTATTACACTTTTTGTCATCAAAATTTTTTGATGACGGTGAAATAAATTGTGATGACGGTTGTTTTTATGTGGTATAATGCCTTTGATGATACTTTTTGTCATCAAAAAGTGTCATCAAGACATTTTGATGACATTTTTTACCTTTTATTATACTTTTTGTCATCAAAAAATTGTGATGACGATGAAATAAGTTGTGATGACGGTAAAAAAATTGTGATGACGGTTATGAAAGTGATGATAGTGATGATTGTGATGATGGTCAACGACCGGTCAACGTCGGTCAACGGTCGGTCAACGGACAGTCAACACCGGTCAACGGTCGGTCAACGACCGAGTCAACTCGGTCAACGGGCGAGTCAACCTGGTCAACGACCGAGTCAACTCGGTGGGAGTGGGGGTGGGGGTGGGTGGTGGGTTTTTTTTTTGCTATTTAGCTAATTTTCACACACTCCTTAATATCCACCTAATTAGCCTCTTTTTTTTTGCTATTTATTTAAATCATCCTAGAATATATTATTATTAAATTTTTTACTTATTATAATTCTTATAATAAGACATGTAATCCTTTTTAAGATATAAACGGTATTAAGATATTATACCATATTATGCTCATTCTAATACTTTACTTATCTAGAAATTTCCAAACATTATGTGGGATAACTAATTATAGTATGCTTTCCATGTACGAAAAATAATAATAATTTCTATTATTTTATTTAAAAGGTTCTTCATGTCTAGAACATTATTTTATGAACGTGCAAGTCATTATTTTATATAAGTGAATATTAATAATATTTTTAGCATATCTTTTCTAACAACTTAGACCTTTTTATTTATATAATAACTTCCAAAGAAAAAATACATGTTATTTATATTACACCTTTCATGTATATGATTTAATGATAAAAATACCATTACTTTATTTAAAAAGAATTTCCATGGTCTAGGGATATTATTTTATAAACTAACATGCAAGCTAGTTTTATTTAATTTAATTAAGTAAATATCATATAAATGTGGAAAAAATATTTTATAAATATTTATAATTAAAATATAAGTCAGGAAATTATACCGAGCGAAAACGAGAGCGGAAAGGGCACGGATTTCGAGATGGGCGAAAAGGCCTTCTCCTTCTTCCTTTTTCCTTTAATAAATTCTGATGGGCTAAAATTAGACATATGGGCCTAAACTCAGCCCAATAGTAGCCCAAAATTAACCCAAAAGAAACAAATCACCTTCTTCCTCCTACTCCTTTCACGCACATTAGAAATGGACGACAGAGGGGGGGGGGGGGGGGGGGGGGTTGCACTCTGGCAGTGGTGGCGACGGCGATCTCCGGGCCGGGAGGGCGACGCGAGCGCGGTGGCCGACCGGGTGGTTGATGGTCCGGCGGTGTTTGGTGGCCCGACAACCAAGGGAGGAGGAAGAGAGGAATTTTGTAGCAAAAAAAAAAACAGATTTTAATGGGAATTTTTTTCAAATTTGGGAAAAATTATAATCTGGATTTTTAGGGCTTAAGAAAGGACGAATTTAAGGTGGAGATTGAGAGAATTTGATTGTGCAATTTTCTCCTTGCTTTAACCCTTATTTATAGTAGTAGAGGAAGTTTGAAGAACCTTCTTCCATGGTGAAGTGGAGGTCTCTTAGAGATTGCTTGTCTAAGTAGAGAAGGATTTGGTTGGATAAAGAGGGTGGTGGTGCATGTAGGAAGATTGGTGGAAGAGAAGGTGGAAGAATGAAGGGAATTGGATGTAAGTCAAATAAAAAATCCACCATTGGAGCTTTTTGCAAGAAGGAAGGGAGAAGGAAATAAAGAAATTTAATTTCCTTTAATTACAAGAAAGTCTTGATAGCATAGCGGAATGAAGTGTGTGTGTTTGTGAGGAAATGCAAGAGGTCTTGGGTTCAAGTCCCACCTCTCGCACTTTTATTTTTGGTACATTTCCCTTATTTTATTTGTAATATAAATATAATTTAATTAAATTTCGAAATTTTTATTTAATCTCAAATAATTAAATTTTATTTGTCATTATACTATGCCTTTATAACATTTTTATAATTCATTAAGAAAATTACAAAAATATTTAAACTCTTTATTTAAGAGAAAATATTTAAATGCATACCCGATTTGCTTAATATATATTTAATTGAATTCTTAGTTGCCATTTGAGTAACCTTTTGTAACCTTTTATAATATAATATGAAATTATAAAGCTTATTAACTTCTCTATTTTAGTGAAAAGAAAAAAAAATTATTGGAATAAATACCCGTTTTATTATATTTAGAATTTAGCGGATATTACATAAGCAGCTGAATTAGTGAAACATTGTTTGCACAAACGAAGTGTAACCCAAAATAAATGAGAAACCATCCTTGAGAGAAACCGACCTTCCTTCCTTCATCTTGATGGATCTTCGTCTTTAAACCTTCGGTGGCAGTTTCCTAGAGTCTGGCATTTGTCGCGAAGGGTGAGAAATACCAGGCAAAATGCAAAAAACAAAATAGCGGAATTAGTCTAAGGAGACTAAGCAAGTGAGAATGGAAATTCTCAAGGGTAATTTGGTAATTTAATAAATCATTAAAGAGGTATGCGAAATATGTTTGAGATGTATAACCTTTATGTGGAGCTTGAGGACGGAAATGAGTATATCTCGAAGCGAGATAACTCTAAACCGAAAAGAACGAACTACGAGATTGTAGAACTTCTTAGAGTAGAATAATGTTGGGAATGTTTTAATTACACACAAATTTCTAGAAAACCTCTCGCGCCCTTATTGGACCGAGAGTCGGGTCGGTCTTCTTAAACCGGTCCGGTTTTGATGTCTTTTAATGTGCACTAGCACTTATCTTTATTACGTGTCAAAACATTGCATAACATTAATGACTTTTAAGGGTGTGGAGGCTATGAAAGAGTCGAGTCCACTTAAAGGAACAGAGTTCTGACACTTAGCTAGGACATAGCATAAGTTAATTAATGGATTGAACAAGGCAAACCTTTAGCCTTATTTTAAATTTTGAATGTTTGCATAGCATAGATGTTAATAAAAGACTTTAGTCGTGTTCTCCATTTCATGTGGCATTGCTTAAGACTTTAGACGAAACCTTTTTATTTCGACATTGCTTTAAGACTTCGTCCAACATTTATTTTCCGTATGACATTGCTTTAGACTTCATACGAAACCTTTCTATTTCGACATTGCTTAAGACTTCAGTCAACGAAGTAAGTGTAGAGTCATGACCTACATATAATATGACGTTATAAAAAGTGGTTCAAGACTTATGTCCAACACTTTTTCCTATACTTTTCCAAGCGATGTCTCTAAACGAGACATTTTAAACAAACAAGGCCTCAATCATCAGTCCTAAGTTCATTTCTAGCATTTGAATAATAATAAAGATAATGAGATGTCGTTATTTCTAGCAGTCGATATATCCTATGTTTATTTATTTAAGCAAACAAGTTTGTTCCCAACATAGTGAAGTGTAACGGAATCGAGATATCGAAAAGGTTACAAAGAGAATATCCACTTACCTTGAAATTTCATTCACGATTTTATGAACTTGGAAATTGGAAGTTTTAACGATGCTCGAAAACTTCGACCTAGTTAACCGAAAGAACGACGAACAACATGTATTAAAATCCTTATTTTAATTTAATTCAACATTTCTCTTATTTTCCTCTTCTAAGAGAAGGCAAGATAATCTAAATTATTTGGTTTAATAATTTAGATAAGAAAGATGTCAAAATAATAATTCTTTTATTATTATTTTCAAGGTGATACTTTGTAAGTATTTTATAACTTAAGAATACTTATTTTAGGAAAAGTAATGCAAGGCTTTAATTATTCAAATGAAAACCTTTTTAATCCACATGTAAATATATATATATATATATATATAGGGGAGTGTTCAAGAGAAACGGGAGTTATAGAGAAACGGGGGAAAGAATATGAGGCGTCGGATGAGGGAGCATCAAGGGTGAGATTTGAGGATCCATTATATTTAAAATAGAGAAAGAATTACTAGATTGAACTTAAAAAAGGTAAGTCCGAAATTTAAGGAGGCTGAATTAAAAAATCATAAAAAGTCAAAATTGATTTGCATATCTGTGTGATTTTCAATTTCATTGAATTTTTAAAATTAAATAGGCTTATTTTGTTACTAAAATTTAGGAGATAGTTGCCATATTTAAAAATAATAGAAAAGGTAAGAGATTATAAAATACGATTGTATTTGCACCACACATAACTCGAACGTGTATACAAAATATCTGAATATTAAGTACAAAATATCGAATATTTACACAAGATATCTGAACTTCACAGTTTTGAACATTTGTACAGAATAACTCGAATATTAACTTCATAGTTTTGAACATGTGTGCAAATTAATTCGAATATGTACAAAATATATCCGAATATTAACTTCACAATTTTGAACATGTTTATAAAAGAACGCGAATATGTATATAATATATTTGAATATTAAGTACAAAATTTCGAACTTTATATTTGAACTTCATAGTTTTAAACATGTGTAAAAATAACTCGAATATGTATACAATATATCTAAATATTAACTTCACAATTTTGAATATATGTACATAAGAACTCTAATATGTATACAATATATATGAATATTAAGTACAAAATCTCAAACATGTACACAATATATCTGAACTTATTTTGAACATGTGTACATAACAAATCGAATATGCACACAATGTACCTGAATATTAATTTCACAATTTTGAACACGTGTACAAAAAAACTCGAATCTGTATGTACAATATTTGAATATTAAGTACAAAATCTATACAATATACAATTGACGGAGGTATTCTAGAACCTTTAAAACGAGCTCTAGACCACGCCGACCCCTCCATCGTCATCATGTTCATACAAAAAGGCCGATCTGACGGCCAAGAGGCAGGTTGATCCCCACCCAAGATGCCTTTGACTTCGCACACGATCAGGGCCTCTTCTTCTCCGAGGCCTCCACCCTCACCGGCGTCAACGACGATACCGCCTTCCTCCGAGTGCTCAAGCCAAATCTACCTCGCGCTCGTCTCTAGGAAGAAATCCTTGAACGCGTATGAGATTAAGGGCGGCGATCGCTCCTACAGGCTCAACGCCTCTGACTTGCTCAAGGGCGTCCGTCGCCGGTAAAAGGCGAGCCCGTCCCCGGAAGATCCATGGTTGAGATTAACGATGAAGAAGGCGAAACGTGTGGAGAAAGAGCGGTGGTTTTAGAATCAAGGTTGAAGAACTGAATGAGGAAGTTGTAGATTGACAATAAATCACGATAGATAAATATGAAGAGAGAATAGCAATATTTCAGGAATTTGGGTGTAATCTAGTGCATCACACCTATTATAGTTTTTAGACCTTTTTTTAATTAATCCAGACCGTGTATTTAAATCTATCTAAGGGCTCTCCTTCTTTCCCCCGTTTCTCTAGAACTAGGGATTTCTCTAGACCCTAATACTATATATATATATATATATATATATATATATATATAAAAGTAAACTATATATATGGTTTGCATGCATCATTTTTATGTAAGACTACTTTATTAAAATTATCCTTATAACCAAATTTTCCTAAAATCATGATTCACTTAATGAAAAAATATAGAAATTTCTAGGATTGTCATGCATGTGTATAACACCCTATAAAAATACTTTTTATTCACACATGCAATACTTTAAAGTACTTAATATAACTTATGCTTATAAAAATATTTCTTTTTATTAAAAGGTATACTATTTCCTTATCTTAGAAATTCTAAAACACATGCATGAGAAGATTTATTCTAAAAATTCCATAAACTAAACATAAATAGCCTTATTATATGATTTATTTAAGTACCTAGGGCTTTTATAAATTTATTTTTGGTTCTAGAACTTCATAAACAATTTATTGTAGTGTTAACACTTTTAGGAAAAAAAACATGCAATAAGATTAAATTCATAAAATTCCTTTTAAAAATCCATGCAAAGCATATGTAGTTTATCTGAACATATTTTAATCCCATAAAACTTTCACTAATAAAAATTCATCTTACAAAATATACTTAAGGTTTATAAAGATATGCAAGAGGATTTTATTCAATAAAAATCCTTTTAAAAATACATGCAAGAACATAAACAATTTAGTTAAACATGTATTGTTCTTATTAAACTTTTCTTTGATCAAAAGTTCATATAAAACCAATTTAAAGGTTATAAAGATATGCAAGGTGATTTTACTTCATGAAAAATTCATTTAAAGTTACACACAAGAGTATGTATAATTTATTTAAGCATGTCTTATTTTTATTAGACTTACTTATTTTTCAAAATTCTTATAAAATCAACCAAATGCTTATATAGGACATGCATGAATATTTAATTCATAAAAACCTCTTTTAAAAGACATGCAAATGCACTTTTATTTTAATTGATCATAACTTGTGTTTGTTAAACTTATATGAATTAGAATTCCATAGTAAAAATTCATTTGAAGGTTTATGTATGACATGCATGAAGGTTTCATGCATGAAAACTATATCTTAAATAATTATCAAAAATGCCTTTATAAAATCAAGGATTTTTGTATAAAGAGAAAGGAAGTCTATGTCCTTTTAAACTTAATAAAAAAATAGAATTTATCAAGTTGAAATTCACCTTTAAAAGTGCATGATTTAGTACATCCTCTCTTATAAATTGTAGAAAAATTTCCTCTTTAAAAATCCTTGCATGCATGCACAAATCATAAGAGATATTCTAATTTTTTTATAACTTTCTTAATCTGTTTTTTTTAAATGATCATAAGAATGAGTTTAAGATGCTAAAATCATACTCAAAATAATTTAAAAAGATCTAGAAATTATACCCTTAATTTGTGTTTGATTTTGGAGGAAGAACACACAAGGGAGCAAGGGGAAGGAGGCGGCGGCTCGGTGGCCTGGTGGCTCGCGGCTCTGGTGGCGGCGCAGTGGTGGTCGCAGTCGGCAGTGGTGGTGGTGATTGGAAGGCACAAGGTAAGGCTTTTGTGGATTTAAATGGAAGAAAATAGACAAGAAGAGAGCTAGAGAGGTGTGTCTTTGGTATGTGAATTCTCACAAGCCTTAGGCCTTTAAATAGAAGATTTTTCTTAGCGGAGATTGTAGAGAATCATATCTTGCAATGATGATTCACAATCTCTCATATGGTGAGTGGAAGACTAAGATATTGGATTTTATTAACTTAGGTCAAGCGGGTGGAAGATGGAGGATTTGGATTTTAATGACATAATCCAAATAAAATGAGGGGGAAATCTCTACCCAAATCTCATTAGATCTCTCCCTTTAAATGATCCGACATGTTTGCAAATGGACTGAAAGTCGGTTTGAAACGCACGTCGGAACGATCGGGCTTTACGAATAGAATTTCTGTTAGGTTATAATTTTATTGATTCCGTCTTTAGTAAATTTATTTACCCAAATAATTATTCTATAAGAATATTATCAACTTCTTATTTTAGAAATAGATTTTGGGTGAAAAATATTATGAATTTATTTTATTGAATAGATAATTAATTATTTAAAATAAAATGATAAAAAAATTGTCATAAAAATAGCGGCTATTACACTCAACCTTGGAAAGCAACACCAGCAAAGCATCTCCAAGCCCTTCCGGGAAGACCTGGTTATTTATCAAATTCAGAACAATATCGAAAACCTGAGGTCCAACCGATTGCCAGCTCTTTTGAAAAAACAGGGCCGGAAAGCCGTTCGGACTCGGTGCCTTATAAGGGGACATCATGTGCAGAGCATCGAATACTTCATTAGAAGAGAAAGGTGAATTTAATTCCGTTAAAACATCAACTTCGAGAGGCGGGAATGAAACAGTGCAGTTCGAAGCAAGAACAGAGACAACATGATCGACCGTGTACAAAGCCAAAAAAATCAACAACCAGACGCTACAAAGCTGTTTCATCAGTAACCCACAAATCCTGATTGTCTTGGAGAGTTGTAATTTTGTTCGAATGTCGACGAATGACGATGGACAAGTGAAAAAATCTCGCATTTTGATCACCCTCCAACAGAAAATTTGATCTCAAATTTTGAAACCAAAGAATACGTTCCTGATTCAACAGCTCCTCCAGTTCAAGACACAAGGACCTTTCAAGATTAATAAGATAATGAGATGGTTGCGTTGACAATTTTCTCCTAGCCCCTTCAAGACGTGCCCGTAACCTGCGCTTGCGTCGAAAAATATTACCGAAAACTTCCGATTCCAAGTCGCAAGATCACCAGCAAAACAAAACAAAGGCTCCATTAAGCTTGATGTCAAATTCCACTTTTGTTGGAAAAAAAGGCTGTAATTTTCATGCATTAGCCATGCGGCCTGAAAACAAAAAGGGCGATTGGTACCGTTAGAAAGCACCGTATCACCCAATTGATTCAGCAAAGGTAAATGATTAGAATGAGGAGCAGAGAGGTGAGAGACTCGGGCATCATGAAATTTCAGTCTCCAACTTTCCGAGCAAAGGGCTCGGTCAAGGCGAGCCACCTTATAAGTATAGGTCGACCTTCCCGTAGACCATGTACATGGAGGCCCATCGAAACCAAGGTCAATCAACTCTAGTTCATCAACCCACTCCATAGAAACTTGAGAAGATCTATTAGAGCCAACTGAAGAAGAGTAGCGTTCTTCCGGGCCAAGCGTAACATTAAAATCCCCAACAAATAACCAAGGCCTATATTTATTGCCGCAAAATTACCAATAGCATTCCATAACTGGACCCGCGTTGAGGAATCCGAGGAGGCATAAATTGCTGACATTATCCAGGGCTCTTCATCTCTCCAGGTAACCTCAACAATGATGTGTTGCGGATCAAGTAAGATTGGTGCCACAATCACCTCGGCTGACCGCCAAAGCAACCAAATTCCACTAGAGTAACCATCCGGGTCAATGCGTATCATACCATCAGAACCAATTTGACGACAAACATGATTAGTACGTGAGCCACTAATCCGGGGTTCGACTAAATCTAGGACAGTCGGATTATGCATCCTCATGAGCTCCCTCAGGGAAGAAAGAAAATTTGGGCTTCTTGCCCCGCGAACATTCCAAACTAACATGTTGATTGGGTTCATAAGGGAAACTTGTTGAATGAGGTCCATATGAATTGGGAGACTTAGAGTCATTTCTGACAAAGCAAACGCTAGCACTGAACCAGATAACAGGTACAGAGCATCACTAATTTGAGAGGGAATTGTCACCCGACATAGGAGAGGATTTGTCTCCGTTCTCATTGGAAGAAACTTCTCCAACATTTGATGGGCTAATATTGGGAGCGTTGGAAGGAACGGCCCCGTCCGGAGGTTTGACACCAGGAAGCTCTGTGACGTCACTACCAGGATTACTTGGGTCTCCATGATTCGGTTCTTGACTAAGATCGAAGGAGACAAGTGAGGCGAGTATTATTTCAAGTTGGGCAGTTGGTTCTGTGTTTAACGTAACTTAGCTCTATGGGGTCTGGCTTATGTGCGAAGGCATGTTTTTTGCTAGAATATTTTGGCTTAGGGTTTTTGAACGAGTTACAACTTGCTTGTTGGTTACCATTTCAGAGATTAGATAAGATTTTTTGATATCAGCCTCTTTGGATAGAATCACCGGCCTGGCGGAAATTTTTCCTTTTTGTTTTCTAGTCACGGATAACGCGGAATCCCTAGGATCTTTCTTCTCTTTCCTTCTTTGTTGCGCATCTTTCGGGTTAACGTTTGACGGTGTTAACTTTCCAGGATTGCCTTGTCCCTCCGACGAAGTACTCGCCAATGAAATATGTGGAAGAACAACAGTAACCCGCTGATTGCCAATTTTTCCGAAAACGAAGTCATTTTCTTAATTGCTTCTTGCTGATTGGGGTTATGGCTAACCTCATTACCTTCAAGTTCGCCATCAAGTGTCGTTAGGGTTGCGTAACGGGAACCATTTCCGGCCGCCTCTGTATTGTGAGGCATAGATGGGGTCGTGTGTTTCTGTTTTTGTGGCGAAGCAACCTTACTAGGGTTTGCATGGTCTTACACCTGATTTTCCGTCGCATTAGGGGTGGCACTTGGGTTTGGATTTCGGCTCCGACGTTTTGGTTTAAGCACCTGATTCCATGGCCTAAACCGACGAACCTCCTCCTTCTCCTCAACATTAGCTTGACCCGAGTATAGTTGCACTCTTTCAAGACTTCTTCCTGATTTTCCTCACTTGAAGGATTCAAGAGAGGGTAAGCAGACACATTGTGCCCCACACGTAGCACAACATCCGAATCCCCTCGTGTTGTGTTGAGAGGGTTTCTTGACAACAAATAAATTTATATCAAGACCCCGCTGTGTATAGCAAAGTCAGGTTCGTCCACGGGAGATAGTCAGTGCTAAGTTTTGTTACTTGTCACACAAGTAAGAGAGAAAGTATGGATTTTTATCAAGAGAAAGAGAAATCTAAGGTAAAGGGTATCCCCACAACAACAATTATGCATACCAAACGTTAATCAAACACATAGATCATGCTTTTATCACATAAAGGCGCTAACTTTCGTTAACTTTAAGCAAGTAAATCAACCAACTTTCGCTAAATTAATAAACTTACTATCTACCTCTCCTACTTCAACTAGGATTGATCCGCTTTCGCTTCAAAACCCTAAATTGACTATTCTGATTCAAAGTTTTCGCTTTCGCTTCAACTATGAATGAGAAATTCCCTTCAACTTTCGTTTCAAGGATTAAGAACAAGAGAGAAGATTCATGCAATAAAAACAATCAAATCATAATCACAAACAAGCATGCACAACCATTGTTGGGTTCAACCCCAACCTTAGAGAGAGAAATACTCACAATTCATCATTAAAAAAACATCTAAATTAAATTAAAGAGAAAGGAAAAGCTTACAACCGAATCCACAACGAAACTTGTCTTCCAAGAAATCCACAATTTCGTCCTCCCTCTCACACGCCTCTTCTCTCCTCCTCTCTCCCTAAACTAGGTTAATTGTGGCCTCCTAAAACTAAAGCTAGAACAAGAGTATTTATAGAGAAAAACCTAATCTATCTAGAAGCTATCTACAAGGAAATAAATCTAATAAAAGATACTCCTATATCCCTTCTATCTATCTAAATAACATAAAAGGAAACTAATAAAAAGGGATAAAAATACATTAATTGCGTTGACTCTAATGTCTTCTACCGACACGGGACCCTCAGAATTAACCCCGTCAGGGTCGGTAGATCTTCATGCTGAATTCTTGAATTTTTGCTCTTTCCGCACCTCGATATCGACCTAGCCAGGGTCGATATCGACCCTCATCAGCATTGAAAACAACTTTGAGTAAAACTTCCGTAGCGGATTCGTTACAACTCCGTTTGACTCGATTCTTTTTCCTATGTCTTTGTAACGACTTTCTCTACCTCTTTCCAAGATCAAACTTCATCTTCAATATCTTTACTTGAGCGCTTAATCTTTATCTTCTCTTCATTCTTGAGTGCTATCTTCAAGTGCTTTCCTCCTTTCTTCAAGATATACTCCAAAACAGCTTCAAAACCTATAAAAACACCACCAAAGCTTATGTAGACTCCATTTCTTAAGGAAATACGAAAACTTACACAAACGACTCAAAACAAAACACAAAACTAAAAGAAAAGACTCAAAGACACAAAAACACTCCTTAAAAACACAACTAAAAAGGCGGATATCATATTGCACCGTCCACGATCTTCCCTTACATCTGAACTTAGACAACAAAGGTCGCTCTAAGTCGATTTCTACTCCTAGTCGAGCAAAATGACCACGGTTAGCAGCCATTGTCGTCCGACCAACTCTTAGCACTTTCCCGATCTGTTGGCCTACTCTTTGAAGGAAACCTTGATGGAAATATTCCATACTTAGACCCGGAATCCGGATCCATATTGTAAGAACTCTAGAAACTGTAATAACCGCTATTTCTATATAAAAGAAACCATTATTTTATTAATTTAATTATTTCTCTAAAATAGAGAGTTTAATTATTATTATGCTTTTCATAATATTAAAAAGTTATAAAAGCATAGCATAATGGCAAACAAAAATTTAATTAATTAAGGGAAAATAATATTTTAATATTAAATTCACATTTAAATTAAATTCCAAATAAAAATAAGAAGAATGAGTCAAAAATAAAAAAGTGAGAGGTGAGATTCGAACCCCTGACCTCTTGCATTTCTCAAACTAACAACACTCCCATTTCCGCTATGCCATTGTAACTTATCTACCCATTAAGGATTTTTAATCCTTTTATTCCCTTACTTTCCTTCTTCCTTCCTAGAAGACATGACTTGATTTGACGCTTGAGCAATGCATGCTCATCCACCTCCTTCCATGGCCATTAAAATTCACCTCTTCTCTTCCCCAATCCCCTTCTTCCACCCATTGCAAACAAACACACCCTCCACCATTCATCTTTGAGCTACTCCTCCATGAGAGGTCAAAACATTCAAGGTGTGGATCATGGTTTTGGTCTTCTACCACTATAAATAAGGGTGAATCCTAAGGAGAAAAATCACATCAATTTCCTTCATCTTTCTTTCTTTCTTTTTTTTGATAAGGAAAGAGATTAGGTTGGTCACTAGAAGACAAGTGACCGCCCTAGAGCATCCTATCGGATGAGGATGAAAAGACCCGAGTCAATTGCGAGCGGGATTGACGAGGCACGCCTGAAGGATCCAGCGATGAAGTCCGCCACGGAATTGCACTCACGATAGACATGGGTGATACTCTCCTTCTCTTTCTCTTACAAATTTACTCCCATTCAAACAAAATTCAACCCAAATCACCTTTTTATTGTTATTTTTTTTAAATAAAATCCCAAACCCTTGTTTTGGTCATTGGACCACCACCGGGGCACCACCACCACCGGACCGCCCTCCTGCCGCCCGCGCGCGCCTCCCTCCACCGCAAGGGGCGCCGCCTGCAGCCACCGAAGTCCGTCGTCCGTCCATCCGTCCTGTGCTCTGGTTCTCTTACGTGATTGAAGAAAGGAAGAGGAAGAAGGAAGGGTTGGGCTTGCTCCATTAGGTTGTTTTGGGTGTTGGGATGAAGTTTAATTAGGTCCATTTATACTTTATTAACCCATCAGAAATCTTAAAAAGGGAAAAGAGAAGGAGAGGCCCGAAAATCCGTCCACCTCAAAATTCGTGCCCATTCCGCTCTCGTTTTTGCTCGGTGTAATTTCCCGACTCATATTTTAATTAATATCTTTTTATAAAATAATTTCTACATATATAATATTTATTTAATTAAATTGAATAAATATTGCATGTAAGTTTTAAAAAGGAATTTATGTGATTAAATTCACTTTGCATGCCCATTTAGTTAAATATAAATTTTATAAAAATTATTAAGACTTAACTTTAAAAATAATAATAAAGGAATATTATTAGTTGGGCTTTTCCATCTAAATTATTAAGATAAATAACTTAGAATATAATACCTTCTCTAAGAGAAATAAAATAACAAAAGGGTTGTATAATAAATAAAATAAGGTTTTTATCAAGAAATACCCTTGCATGTCAACTTAGCCTTTTTATAATGTTGAAATAAATTATATTATGACCTTGTTAATTAAAGTAGACTTCTAAAGAATATAACATTTACTTAAATAATGGTTGCATGTGGATTAAAAGACTTTATTTAATCTTTTCACCTTGCATGCCAATATTTAAGACTTTATCAATACTTTTAAAAATAATGTTATTAACAATTTTGGACTTAATAAAAAGCATGGGAAATAATATTTGATTTAACCAAAGTATGAAAATATTAATAGCAAGTTTTAAAAGAGAATTCTTGGACTATTTTAAACCTTGCATGAGACTTTTTTTTTTGAATAATAAAATTTAAAATAATAATCAAGGATTATTATTATATAAAACCTCCACCTAAATATATAATTTAGTTTTCATAATTTCTCTTGTAAAAAGGAAAAATAAGAGAAAATAATAACTTAGTAGAGATACGAATTTTAATAGAAATTCGCTCGTTATCTCTCGTGTCGTTAGGTCGAAGATTCGAATCCGTCTAGGTCGTCTAATTCCAAATCGTTCCAAAAGAAACCGTACGCAAATCAAGGCAAGTGGATTTTCTCCTTGAAGCCTCGATAATTCGTTTCGTGAAATTTCTCGATGTTGGGAACAACTTGTCTGATAATAATAAATGAATCTAGGAATATCGATTGTTAGAATTAACGATCCGCTTATTACATTATTACGATTATAAATGTTCAATAAGACTATTATGCAAGTCTTGCTTGTGTGACCTTGCTTGTTTAAGATCTCTTTTCGAGATCGGTATGGATTAAATAGTAAGGGGTGCGGGATTAACCCGAACACCTCTATATAACCTATTAAGTCGTATGCACCATGCCTAATTTCCGCGAATTTAAGGATCATGATCTATGTCTGCTCCTGCTCGGAGGAGGGACGTGCGCACCCTAGCTAGGTGCCGGAACTTTGTTCCCGTAAGTGGACCTCGACCCTTTCATGGCCCCCACACTCTTAAAATCCATTAACATAAGTGAAAGTTTTATCACGACATAAGATAAGTGCTAATGCACCTTTAAAAGAAACCAAAACCGGGTCAGAATAGTACAACTTGGAAGACCGACCCGACTCTCGGTTCTTGAACGATCGTCTTTCCAATTTGAATGCTTATTCGGGCTTGTCAAGGTGGGCTTGGTACTTGAGCGCCTTCGGGCCACCTCCTCGATCTAGAGCACCGAATAAGATGAGGTTGGTTGAGGTTCGACAAGGGAGCGGGAGGTTTTCAAAACATGTATGAATTAATAACGTTCCCAACATACTTTCTATTCTAAGAAGTTCTACAATCTCGTAGTTCTTCCTTTCGGTTTAAGAGTTATCTCATCTCGAGATTTACTCATTTGCATCCTTAAAGCTCCACGTAAAGTTTCTACATCTCAAGCACTTCCCGATAATCTCTCTCGAATAATGTAAATTACCATACTACCCTTGAGAATTTCCATTCTCACTTGCTTAGTCTCCTTAGACTCATTCCACTATTTCGGCATTTTTGTCTGGTATTTCTCGCCCTTTGCGACAAATGCCAGACTCTAGGAAATTCACATCGAAGTTTTGAAGACAAAGTCTAGAAGGTCAAGGCAAGACGACGTTGAAGGAAGGAAGGAATTTTCAAAGAGCAAAGCATTCAGAAGATAGTGCACCAGCTCTTTTATTTTAACCAAGCAAATCATCATCATATGAGTTGTCTTGAAGAAACATACTTGTATTTTTAAATACGTCTTTTCAACCCTTTTTAATATGGGCTTCAGTTTCCGCTGCTACATTTGTAAAACGACTCTCAATGTAATGAACGAATGTTCTTATCGATGAATAAAATTCCACTTTTAGTCATTTCTTCTTTAATTTTTGTCTCATTAAATTATTTAAAACCTTGGGTGAGTTTGGACGGTAAAATCCGGGTCACTAGCGGTAATACCCAGTGTTACAAAATAGGGGTGTTATAGAAACATCATTGAACAGATCAAAATTTGGAATCCACCGTCTTATCATTAAGTAATTGTCCCCTATCATCCATGGGCCTTGGGTTAACACATGATCGTAATCGTCACTATTGGAAAATTTGATAACGTAGTATGCATTGCCAACATCAACCAAGGTGAACTCGCCCTTTAGAACCCATTTTTTTTCCAGTTTCTTCTTGATTAATAGGTATCTTGGTCCCTTGTCAAACATGTGAATAATCAGGGACCGTGCCCAAGGGCGGCACATTTGTCTCTTCTCATTTGTCGTCAAGAGAATAGTAGGGCAATTTGGATCATCACGTTTTGGCGGCTCATCGTCGTTAGTGTCGTAGAGGTCCGAGCGTTACTTCTAAATGGCATCTTCGGATAAAGGTACGTTCTGTGGTGAACCTCCTTTGGATTGCGTGCCTTGAACAATCATCTATTTATATGAAACAACAGGTTGGGGAGGCGCCCCAAGTTGGATTGTGGCGTTTGTAGTTGACATGTTCGATCCATGCACAATTGGATTCGTTGGGAGAACTTGAGCAGTGGGTTTTCCCGGAGTACTTGCTAGCGTTGGAATAGGTTTTGCCGACAGATTATCTACATCCATGGCATCTACCACAGAAGCAGCCGTCGGAGGCGGTTTGTTCGGGTCGTCGCCGGGGGACGAAACAATTGTGAAAATTCAAACGAGGGTCGTCGGCGGGAAACACTAGGGTACAGAAGAGAGTTTACAAAAGATCCTACATTTTATTTATAGGTTAAATAAATTTGATTTAATCTTACCATATGAAGATGAAAAATTAGAAAGTTGTAGGTGTCGTCATCTTAAGGGCTAAAATATACAAAAATCAAAATGTATAGCGATCGGGGTGAATAATCCAGCTCTTAAGTTTATCTTATAACACTCTCCCTTAAATATTCACCTTTTTTTAATTCGAAGTTATATATATGGAGTGTGATTCATCTGCGGCATAAAAGTTATGTGTAATATGAGACTCACTACTAGTCGTTGAAAGCACTCCATCTATGATCCTTATTAAAAGTGTATCGCAAAGTGTCAAAATTGCATTCAAATTATGAATGCAATTTTGATGCTTTACGATGCACCGTAATAGTGTCATTTAGAAATGCACTTTTGAGGCTTTGTTGTGTACTTTTAATGCTTTATGATGCACTTTTGCTTGTCGCATATTCGCACAGAACTTTTGCTTTCATAATATTGCCTCATTAAAAACGTTGTCATGTAATACTCAATGGGAAAAATCCTGAATGAAGGGAAAAAGAGTGCAATGTGTATAATTCTTCGTTGAAATCAACACACTTCTAGAAATCTATGCATTCCAATCTTGTACACAAGTTCTTCAAACTTCTTCAGTTGCAAGGATTGATTTTGTGAACAAAATCTGCAACATTTTTACTTGATCGGATTTGTTGGATTTCGATCTTACCCTCCTTCTCTAGATCATGAGTTGAGAACAGTTTTGGAGAAATTTGCTTCGTTCGATCTCCTTTGATGTAAGCCCCTTTAACTTGTGTGACGCATACATCTTGGTTTCTCCTCTTATTAGATTCATAGGGTATGAGTTGCTTCAAACCTATTACGTTTTCCTTTAAATTCAATGGAGGCATTCATGACATTGTGCATCCGATCCGAGGTGTTAGACAAGGTTGTCCTTTATCTCCATATTTATTTATCATGTGCACTGAATTATTTTCTTCTTTGTTGAACAGTGCTATAAGGACGAAAATGCTTAATGGCTTGTCAATTACTCGAGGTGTGCCTATTCTTTCACATCTTTTATTTGCAGATGATTGTTTATTATTTGCTAGAGTGAAAACTTGTGAGTGCTTGATTTTAATTGATATACTCAATTCTTATGAAAGAGTATCAAGACAAAACGTGAACATGTTATCGCATGCAAGATTGGATATTACGAGTTTACTCATGGTTCGAGAAGTGGACATGTATTCCAAATATTTGGGTCTTCTAACCATTGTTGGGAAATCGAAGAAAATGGTGTTTGGTTGTATGAAGGATAGAATGTGGAAGAAAATCCATGGATGGAAAGAGATGTTGTTGTTGCAAGAAGGTCGGGAGACCATGATCAAGGTTGTTCTACAGTTGATTCCACTTTATATGATGGGTATTTTTCGTGCTCTTGACACTTTGGCTGATGAAAATCACGCAATTTTAGCTCGGTTCTTGTAGGGTTAAAAAGACCATGAACTAAAGATTCATTGGCATTATTGGGAGTATCTTTGTCGACCTAAAAAGCAAGATGGGATGGGGTTTCGTAATTTAAAGGAGTTTAATTAGACCTAAAAAGCAAGACCATGTACTCTGTTTTACTAGCAAAACACAATTGACGTCTTATTCATAATCGGGACACATTGGTCGCTCGTGCATTACGTGCTCGTTATTATCACCAATAATCTTTTATATTGATGCTCAGTTAGGTTCTAATCCTAGTTTCACTTAGCGTAGCATTTGGGGATCTAAGGCTTTAATTCTTGAAGGATTAGGTTGGCATATTGGAAGAGGTATATTGGTCTTATATTAGAAAGATAAATGGATACATAATGGAAATCAGATTCAAGCACCCACTATTATGTCTTCCTCAGTTGATCCAATTCAAGTTTCAGCTCTTATCCATCAAGATTTTCTATCATGGAATTTACCTTTTATTTTCCAAATGTTTAATCTTTATGATGCGAGACTAATATGCAACAACATTCCTAATACGCAACATCCCTTTGCCTTCGACCTCCTCTTTTGATGTTCTTTTTTTTGCCTCATTCAAAATTTGGTAATTATACTATTAAGTCGGGTTATTGGTTTGGTGTTCTAGGGAGACTAGGGTAATGTCCACCACTCACAACTGTATACAGCTTTGGGAATTGTATCTGGACTTTGAGTGTACTTTCGAAGCTTTAGGTGTTTACTTGGTGTGCACTAACAAGCTCATTGACTGTCAAATCTAATCTTCCTACTGATGCTATATGTGAGCGGTGTAATGATGCAACTAAAACCTTTTGGCATGCCTTTTTTACTTGCCAAATGTCCCAAAATTTATGGGATCATTCTTCTTTATTTTCGCTTTTTTCACAACTCCAATTGCTTCTTTTGTCGATGTTGCTCTTATGGTTATAGATAATTTTAGAACTACTAGTTTAACCGACTTCTTGTTGGTGTCTTGGGTGGCTTGGACGCACTGAAATCAGTGGGTTTTTTAACAAGAGAAAAATCCCATAGGAATCCCCTTTTCATTCTCTTATTCTAATAATATACCCTCAACTAATTTGTTCTCCAAAAATATATCTTTTGTATTGTGTTTCCAAAAAACCCTTTAATTAATAAATAGAAAAATAGTTAAAATTCTCCTTCTCTTTCAATATTTGTTTTAAGCATAAAATTTACCAGACAATTTCGTTGGGGGAGAATACTGGAAGGATGTTCGGCAAAGTGCAAAGCACTGTTCGGCGGTGAAATTGCCGACGATCTGAACTTGTCAAAGTGAAGATAAAGTTGGTTGGGATACCCGAAGAAGTTCGCCAGACAATCCGGAATTAGTTTGGCAAAGTGAAGATAAGGTTTGCAAGTTGCCGGTATTTCTAGCGTAAAATTATAGTAATTTAGAATTCTCGGGCTACAATAAATGTAGAATGATTAGGAACATGAAATTTAGTTGAATTAGGGTTTCAATTTTGTATAATTATTAAATTAGGGTTTATCTTCTTTGATTTTGTTTACTTTAATTTAGCATTCTAGAGCTAAGATGAAATTTAGTTGAATTAGGGTTTCAATTTTGTAGAATTATTGAATTAGGGGTTATCTTCTTTGATTTTGTTACATTAATTTATTTAGGTTATTTTCTTGTAATCTAATTCTTATGTTGTATTACACGAATTCATGTAGGTATATTTTGTGACATTAATTTAGTTAGAGTTGTTGTGGAATATTTTAAAAGGCTGTTTGATACTGACCATAGTACACTGGCTAAATTGGCTCCTCAAGGAATCATGCCTCTTCTAACGGAGGAGGATAACTCTCAGCTATTACATCCATTTTCTGGAGATGAAGTATATTCTGCCCTTTTCTCTATGCATCCTACTAAATCTTCAGGGCCTGATGGTATGTCAACACTATTCTTTCAACGGTATTGGCATATTATTGGACCTGATATCACTTCTTTTGTTCTTAGTATTGTAAATGGTGCTGCTTTTCCGAATAGTTTCAATCATACTTTCATTTCTCTTATTCCAAAAGTGACTGATCCTTATAAAATGAAAGATTTGAGACCTATGAGTTTATGTAATGGGGTGTACAAGATTGTGTCAAAAGTGCTTGCAAACAAGTTGAAGAAAGTGCCCCACAAGGTGGTGTCTTTGTCGCAAAGTGCTTTTGTTCCGGGGAGACTTATAACTGATAATGTGCTTGCTTCTTTTGAGGTCTTCCATTATATGAAAAGTAAGCGCACGGGTCAGAAAGGTTACATGGCTTTGAAGCTTGATATGGAAAAAGCATACGATAGAGTGGAGTGGAGTTTTTTGGAGAAAAGTATGAGACTGATGGGCTTTTAGGATAGATTGATTGAACTTGTAATGAGATGTGTTACTAGTGTGACTTTCTCAGTGTTGATGGATGGGACGCCTTCTCAAGTTTTTGTACCGTCTAGAGGTTTGAGACAAGGGTACCCGATTTCCCCCTATCTGTTCTTGCTGTGTGCTGAAGGTTTTTCTGCTTTGATCCAAAAGAGTGAAGCTGAAGGACGGTTTAAAAGCATTAAGATTGCACGCTCGACCCCATTTATTTCACATCTATTTTTTTGCTGATGATAATATTCTTTTTGCAAGAGCTACCTGTCAACAAACGTCTCAAATTGTTAACATCCTCTATGATTATGGTGCAGCTTCTGGTCAACAGGTTAATTTTGCAAAATCTGAATTGTCGTTCAGTAAGAATGTTGGGGAGTCTCAACGGGACACACTACAAGAGATCGTGGGTGTTATTGAGGTCGAAAAGCATGAGCGCTATTTGTGGCTTCCTACAATGGTAAGTCGATCCTAAAAAGTCATTTTTGGCCACATAAAGGAGAGAGTTTGGCGGAAATTGATGTAAACCCCTAATTTACAACATTGGGTATTACCGCCAGTGACCTCGGATTTTACCGTCCAAAGTCATCCAAGGCTTTTAGAATGATTGAACTCATAAAATGCGAAAAATTAACATAATTTATAAAATCAAAGGGTGCTCTTGAAAGAGACTTTGTTCATACAAACCATCGTTACAATGCCTTAACAACAAAGAAGTTTGATAGGGGAAATAATAAAACTTGTTCTTGCACATAAAATGAAATAAACCAAAAGTACGGAAATACATCTTTGCGATTCTTGCCCTTCCTTCGTCTTCACTTATGCCTTGCTCGGGTTCCTAGGTTCTGACATAATTCGCGAGGGGCGAGAATATGCCAGGCAAACATGCGGAAAAGAAGAATTAGTATAAGAGACTAAGCAAGCGGGAACGGAACTTCCCTAGGGTAATTTGGTAATTTATAATATTCGAGAGAGATATTATCGGGTTGTGTTTCAAGGTATAGAACTTTATGTGGGGTTTACCGTAGCGAAGTAGAGCGTATCTTAAGCGGAGATAGCTCGTTAATCGAGAGGAGAGCTACAAGATTATAGACTTCTTTTAGAGTAGAAAGTATGTTGGGAACGTTATTAATTCAAGCAAGTTTAAAAACCTCTCGCGCCTTGAGCGGACCGAGAGCCGGATCGATCATTTGAGACCGGTCCGGTTTTGATGTCTTTTAAATGTGCATTGGCAATTATCTTATATCGTGACGAAAATATGGATTACGTTAATGATTTTTTTACAAAGTGTGGGGGGCTTATAGATCATGATCCTGAAAGTCGTACTTTAAGCGCACAGGCATACGACTTAGTAAGTTATATAGAGGCGTCGGGTTAATCTCGCGCCCCTCACTAGTTCGTTCGAACCGTTCTCTTAACGAGACCGTAAACAATCAAGGCCATAACCAAACTAGCATAATAGTCCTATCAAATAATAAATAGCGGAGTACGATAACAGTGGGGTCGTTATATCTAACAATCGATATTCCTAAGTTCATTTATTACTAGCAAACAAGTTGTTCCCAACATCGAGAAATTTCACGGAATGAATATATAAGGTTACAAGGGGAAATTCCACTTGCCTTTGCTTTTACGATAACGGACTAGCGAGATAACGGAAAGCGTTGTTCACGACTTGGAACGGGAACTGGACCTATCGACGCGGAATTTTATGAGCGAGCTTTAATAAGAATTTTCTTTGAATTCTTGTAGAGTTTTGAACTTCTCTTATATTCTCATTACAAGAGAATAAAATTCTAAATTATTATAATAATAATTTAGGTGAGGCTAAATAAAATAATAATATTCCTTTATTATTATTTTACTTTGTAATATCCTTTTTATCCTTATAAAATCCTTATTCTTGGAAACCAAATAAAATCTTTATTTAATTTATTAGAATATTCTTTTATAACTTAACTTGCTATTTTCTTAATATAAATAAGCAAGGAAATCTTTATGAAATCATATGATATAGTTTTCAACCTTAAAAGATTTATTGTATTTAAAATCTTCTTAGGATTGTAAAAAGTCTACTATGCTCTTATAAAAACTCTTAATCTTAGTATTATTATAATATTTATCTTTTATCAATAATATCCATAACATTACTTATAATATTATTTTTTATCCAATAATATTTTATTATAACATGATCTCATTAAATCCCCATTTAAATATTCAAGTAATATTAAGTAGAGATAATAATATTACTAGGCATCCTTTTTAGTATTTCCTATAATTAGGACTTTCTAGAGAATTTATATAGTAAGCTTTCTATAAATATAGTATGATAATAAAATACTCTTGTTATCTTATTTACATAAATTCTCCCATATCTTTAGTTTATAAAAAAAAGAATCATGTCTTAAAGCATTATTTTATAATCAAAATCATATAATTATGATAACTTAGATCAAGACATATTATCTTTTCTAATTTAAATATCCTTTTTATGCAAGGCAACTTTTAACAACTTAGCAATATTAATATCTTATTATATATCAAATTATTATCATATCTACCATAGTTACTAAGTAAACTTATATCTTTAAAGTCTCTACACTTAGAGATATGCCATATTATAATATCTTTTTATATTCTTCTAACAAGGTATTCTTTAATAATCAAAAGCTACAACTTTAAAATAATAACTTTATATAAAATACTTTTATATGAGATCTTATTATGTCTTGCAATTTATGATATGAATTAAATATCAAGTAGGATAAAATCTTACCTAATATACTTATAATTTCTTTAATTGATTTATTCTTTTTTTCCTCAACTAACAAGATCTCAAGCTAGTATTTTTATTAAATTTAATCTTGTAAGCTAACAATAATAAGGAGAAGCTATTTATTTTATTAAAAACTGATTAAAACAATTTAATTAAAATTAGATAGAAATTTGACCTTCTTCTTTTACAGAATGTACGTTCTGTATACAGGGGAGAAGGCAGGGGAGTGGCGAATAGGGGCGGCGCACCAGGCGGACGGCGGCGACCTCGGCGGCGGCGGCGGCGGTTGCTCCGGCGGGCTGGTGGTGGCCGGCGGTTGCACAAGGGAGGAGAAGAGAATAGAATGGAGGAAACTAGAAATTCTAGGGTTTCTCTAGGCTGATTTTTGGAACTAGATTGAGAGCAAATTGCTAGAAGAGAATAGAATGGATGAATGTGTGAGTTTGAAGGAGGTTTGAGCCTCTTTATATAGGCAAGAGGAGGGGGCTTGGTGATCCATGCCATTGAAGATGCACCAATGGAGAGGAGGAGGATGATCATCCATTGGGCATTAGTGTGTTAGTTTGAAGTGATGAAGCATGATGCAACAATGTTGGTCTTGCAAGCAAAGGGAGAAGGAAGGGGAGGACTCCATTGACATGCAATGACTGAGTTTCAAATCAGCGTCAATTCCATCAGACAAAGTCTGATGTCTTCTTAGAAGAAGAAGAATAAAAGAGTTTATTATTAAAAGTTTGGGTAAAGAGAGTAGAAAGTCACAATGGTCTAGCGGATTATGTGTAGGGGCGTGTGAGAGGGGTTGCAAGAGGTCTCGGGTTCGAGTCCCGACTCTTGCTTTCTTTTTATTGAATTTTTATTGTACTATTAATATCTTGTTGTACCCCTTTTTATTTAATAAAAATCCAAAAATTATAAAGCATTGTTTTTATTTAAATGCCTTTGTTCCTTCATAACCCTTATAATACATTCTTGAAATTATTTATTTAATTTATCTAAAAACTCTTTTTAAAGAGAATAAGGGTTATAAATTATATTATGAATTCTCCTTTAGAAGGGAAAAGGATTATAAAATTATATTATATTGGTTTTAAAAACCTTGGAATATTGTGAATATTACAATAGTACCCCCTTAAAATTAGTTTCGTCCCCGAAACTAGGAAGAACGTAGAGCGGTACCGAGATGGAAGGGAAAGATAGCTACAACACTCACACTGTGAGGACACTATAGGGGTCCAGTACCCCCTTAAAGGATAATACTAACTGTGCCTATGACGACATTAAATGGGGAAAACGTCTCTGCATGTCTTGCTCGGTTTCCCAAGTTGTACCTTCATCGCCATCTTTGGACCAAAGTACTCGTACTAGAGGTACTTCTTTGTTGCATAGCTGCTTAACTCGGTGCTCTACTATTTCAAGCGGTCTCTCCTCATAGGTGCCGTCCGACTGGATTTCCATGTCATCGAAGTTGATCACGTGGGACTCGTCGGGCACGTATTTCCTTAGGAGTGACACGTGGAAAACATTGTGAACGGGGTGAGCTGAAGGTGGTAAGGCAACTCAATAAGCTAGGTTGCCGACCCTTTCTAGGATCTCGAAGGGTCCTACGTATCGAGGGTTAAGCTTGCCTCGCTTCCCGAAGCGGAAAACGCCTTTCGAGGGAGATACTTTGACGAAAACCTTATCTCCTACTATGAACTTGATGTCTCGCCTCTTCAGGTCTGCATATGATTTCTATCGACTTTGAGCAGTCAACATTCTTTGACGGATGAGAGCAACCTTTGAGGCAGTCCTTTCTACTAGCTCCGGTCCGAGAAGTATCTTGTCGACATTGTCGTCCCAACAGATCGGAGAATGACATTTCCGGCCGTACAAGGCCTCGAAGGGTGCCATTTTGATGGTGGAGTGCCAGCTGTTGTTGTAGGTGAATTCTACGAGGCTCAAGCTGTCATCCCAACTCGTTGTGTGGTCTAGCACACAGGCTCGAAGCATGTCTTCAAGAGTTTGGATGGTTCTTTCAAATTGACCATCGGTTTGTGGATGGAACGCTGTGCTAAACTTCAGTTCGGTTCCCATGGCCTTATGCAATTCTTTCCAGAAAGAGGCCATGAAACGACCGTCTCGATCAGAGATGATTGTCTTTGGGGTTCCATGGAGGCGGACTATTTCCTTAATGAAGACTGCTGCTAATTTTGGAGCTTTCCATGTCTTCTGAATGGCGATGAAGTGGGCGCTCTTGGTGAGCCGATCCACGATAACCCAAATGGAATCCTTTTTCTTTTGAGTCCTGGGCAGGTCGGTCACAAAGTCCATTGCGATATCCTCCCATTTCCATTCCGGCACGGGAAGGGATTGTAATTTTCCTCCAGGTCTTCTGTGCTCAATTTTTACTTTCTGACATACTAAGCACTTGGATATGAACTCTGTGACTTCTTGTTTCATGTTTGGCCACCAGAAGTTTCTTCGTACATCCTTGTACATCTTACTTGTTCCTGGGTGTACGGAATAGGCAAATGTGTGGGCTTCTTTCAAGACAATCTTTCGAAGCTCGTCCACCGCTGGTACACAAATCTGATTTTGGAACCAAAGGGAACCGTCATCCTGAATGACGAATCCAGGTGCCTTGCCTTCTTGTACTTCGCCACTAATCCTTATCAGCATGATGTCATCAGTTTGCTTCTCTCTGATTTCGGCTAACAAGTCGGACTGGATTTCCAAGGTGTTTAGGCTATCTTGTTGTCTTCCAAACCAGAATTCGATGCCTTCTCTTATCAGTTCCTGTTGAAGCTTTGGCTGAACCGTTAGCATTGCGATTAAGCCCTCTTGTTGTGTCTTACGATTGAGAGCGTCGGCCACGACGTTAGCTTTGCCCGGGTGATAGAGCAGCTCGATGTCGTAGTCTTTCAGTAGTTCGAGCCATCTTCTTTGCCTCATGTTCAGTTCTTTCTGAGTGAACACGTACTTCAAACTCTTGTGGTCGGTGAAAATCTAACACTTTACCCCGTACAAGTAATGTCACCAAATCTTTAAGACAAACACCATTGCTGCTAGTTCGAGGTCATGCATCGGATAGTTCACTTCATAGACCTTGAGTTGCCGGGATGCATAAGCGATTACTTTCCCTTTCTGCATTAGCACGCATCCCAAGCCTTGCTTTGAGGCATCACTGTAGACCACATAATCTTCGTGTCCATCGGGCAGAGTCAACACTGGTGCACTTGTGAGACGCTTCTTGAGTTCTTGGAAGCTTTCTTCACATTTCTCATCCCATACAAACTTCTTGTGGGTCTTCCGGAGTAGCTTCGTCATGGGTAGGGCGATCTTTGAGAACCCTTCGATGAACCTTCGGTAGTACCCTGCAAGTCCTAGGAAGCTGCGAATTTCTTTTACATTCTTTGGTTGCTTCCATTCGGAGACTGCTTCAATTTTCTTTGGGTCTACCATAACTCCATCTTGGTTGATGACGTGGCCTAAGAAAGCCACTTCTTTAAGCAATAAGTCACACTTGGACAACTTGGCCTAAAGCTGGTTGTGCCTTAGAATCTGTAGCACACTTCGGAGATGTTCTTCATGCTCAACTTGATCTCCGGAGTAGATTAGGATGTCATTGATGAAGACAATGACAAACTTGTCGAGGTATTCATGGAAGCATCGGTGCATCAGGTCCATGAACACCGCAAGTGCATTGGTCAATCCAAATGGCATCACTACAAACTCGTAGTCGCCATAGCGGGTGCGGAAAGCGGTCTTTGGTATGTCCTCCTCTCGGATCCGGAGTTGATGATACCCTGACCTCAGGTCGATCTTGGAGAACACCTTGGCACCTCGAAGCTGGTCTAAGAGGTCGTCTATCCTTGGAAGAGGATATTTGTTCTTGATGGTGACTTTGTTCAACTCTCTATAGTCTATGCATAAACGGAAAGTCCCATCCTTCTTCTTTACAAAGAGTACAGGCGCTCCATCAAGAAAGAGCTCTTAGTAGTCAAGGAAAAACCCATTTGGGCGATTTTTGGGCGACTTCCTCCGGCGGCCTTCCTTTCCCTTCTCCGTCCACTCTCCGGCGTTGGTCTCCTCACGAGACCTTCACTCAAGTGCTCGTGGTGGTAGCCTCTTGCGCCACCACAGAGTCGGAGTTCCCTTGGCCGTCATTTTCCTTCGCACCCTTGCCGAGTCTTTTCGTCTCCCTCTTCTTCCTCCCGGTTTCTTCTTGTGTTTTTGCTGGTTCGATGGGCAAGAAAAAGAAGGGGTCTCCTACCCCTTCCATGGCTGAAAAAGATCCCAAGAAGTATTTGAAAGATGATGTTAATGGTGGAAAAGAAAATGCTTCCAAGCCACCCTCTCGCAAGTCCAAAACCGCTCAAGCGGTGGTGGATCCGGAGGCTGCCAAGGTTTCTGATGCCAATGGTGCTAAAAACAAAGAGGTGGAGTCCTCTAACAATGGTGTTGAAGATGGAGAAGTGGTTTCCCACTCTCGCAATGTCTTGTCCGACGAGGAAGATGCAGAGTCGGAGTTTCCACCGCTGCCGGCCGTGGGTTCTAACCTTGCGGCGCTGGCCGAGAACCATGGCACCACCGAAGCCCTAGCCGCCATTAATGATCTGTTCAAGCGTGGAATTGAAGGTGACACGGAAAATGAAGAGCCGCAACAGATTCCCAAGTCTGCGCATGCAGCCACACCCGCATTAATTGCGCTGAGTCCTGAGGATGAAACTCCAAGCGTCGCGCTTGGTGGTGACGCGCCCGCCCCACTTTCGCTCGCTGCTGGTCTTGCGCTAGGATCCAGCCATGGCACAGTCACGACTCCTAATACCGGGCACGTTGGCACGAGCCCTGCTGGTGCTAAGGCTTACGCCGATGTTGGAAAAAATCCCGATAAGGCTGCACAACCCGGAAAAGGCGCGCCTCGGCCTAATGCTTAGGCCACGAAGTCGAAGAAAATCTTTATGAATTCGGGACTTGGAGGTTGATGTTCGTGTTTTTAGTATAGTTTTTAGTAGGTTTTCTTTGTTTGTTAGGTTTAGTTTTGATAAGTTTAGGTTTAGTTTGGTGTGTTTTTGGATAGTTTTGCATATTTTCATAGAAAGTATGGAAGCTACTCTATTTTGTGTATTTTGTAGGTTTTAGCAAGGAAAAGTGCTATATGGAGCTGAATTTGGAGCGCTACGGTGGAAGACGGAGGAATACAAGTTTGAAGAAGTCAGAGTCCAGGTTTTACGAGATGAAGTGTGGAAGAAACCAAGCCCAGGCTCGTTAACGAGGCTGTAAGGGCTCGTTAACGAGGCCACGTGATAAGAAATTTCGAGGGTTGACTTTGTAACTCACCGATCCTGTGCGGGAAATTCTTTCCATGTCGGTAGAGTATCTTTTTATGATTTTTAGGGTTATTATATTATATATTTTAGGTCTTGTTATCTTCTTAGATTTTGTTTCTATCTTTTTAGGATTTTATTTCTATCTTTTAGGAAAGTTTTTTATCTTCTAGCCTTATTAGTTTTTAGCCTTTTTAGTATAAATAGCCCTCTTATTTAGCCTAGAAGAGGGGGGGGGGGACGAATCAGAGAAGAGGAAGAGCCGAGATAGAGAGAGAAGATCGGAGTCGAGATTGAGAGCTCGGTGGACGAGAGTTACCGGGGTCGTTAGTCAGTATTTCGGTTCGGTATTTGTTTATTTTCGATTTCTTCTGATTTTCTGTAAGACGATCTTTTGTTATTTAATTTGAGTAGTAATTTGTTTTCAATGATTGCTTTTATGAAGTTTATTTGTTTCGTAGTTATGATTAGTGAGTAGTCTTCTTTTCTAGGATCGGGGAAAAGCCCGACATAGTTGAGCATGTTTGATGAGTAAGATTGTGTGTTGAATGCCTTTTATCTATTATTGAGATTGTTTGTTGTGTTTATACCGAGATGAAAGTTGAGGTAATTTGAGTTTTTAACTTGATTGAAAGAGAAGGTTAGTAACTTGAAGGTTGATATTGTTTGAATACGAAAGTTTCAAGCTTTAGATCCAAAACAAGCAATTAAGTGAGTTAGGTTACGAAAGTAGGTTAATTTACTTCATGGTCAACGAAAGTTGATGACTCTATCTATTTAAAGGCATGATCTATTCTTCTTACGAATTTATATGCTTGACTATGTTGTGGTATCCCTAGTCTTAGATCTTTGTTTTTATTTGAATTATTTTAAGTGAATTTCGTTGCTGAGTTACTTGGCTCGGTACCGAACTTGTTTAGGTCGTTAGTTGAGTCTTTTTGTGTACGGTGGTTCATTAACGACCCTGACAACGTCGTTAACGAGGCTGCTTGTGAGTGTTTTTGTTTGATTTTGTTTGCTTTTTAGTAGTCGATAAACGAACAACCTTGCTTCCTGTGGAACGATCCTGACTCTACTATACTCAGCGGGGTCTTGACTTATAAATTTATTTGTTGTCAAGAAACCCTCATTCAACAAATTGGCGCCGTTGCCGGGGAAGCAACGTGTTTGTTAGTTTATCTTGGGTTCGGGAATAGCCCGACCCCGTTTTTGTTTTTAATTTTTGTTTTCTTTGTCTGTTTTCTCAGCATATGCCGGTAGGACGACGAAGGCTCGAGTTTGACAACACTGGTTATTACTCAGAACCCGAACGTTCCCTGCACCGTAGACTCCGAGAAAATCGAGCCATGGCCACACCAGAAGAGATGGCTCTTCAAATGGAAGACCTCCGAAATTAGATGGAGGCATTGAAGACTGAGAAAGAAGGCGCTGCTGCTGAGGCTGAGCGTCAACGAGTTGCTAATGCTCGTCTACAAGAGGAGCTTGATGCCTATCCAAGGAATGCCAAACAGTACATGCATCCAGAACTGAGGGTGCCAGAATCTCCAATCGTGCTTCCTGCGATAGAGAAACCCTTTGAGATCAAGTCTCAATTCATATCCTTGATTAAACGGGCTCAGTTTGAAGGGAAACCTACTGAGTGCCCTATGGAGCATATTAGAAACTTTATTGATTTATGTGACACCATAGCTGCTGAAGGTGTCTCACTTGAATATGTTCTGTTAAAAGCTTTTAGGTGGTCCCTTACTAGAAAGGCCCTGAGCTGGTTAGAGAGCCTACCTTCTAAGTCTATTAGGACTTGGAAAGCTTTGTACGATCAGTTTCTGACAAAGTTCTTCCCTCCTGCTAAGACGACGGAGTTGAGGAAACGCATCACCTCCTATCACCAACTGCCTAATGAAACATTCGTTGAAACATGGGAAAGATTTAAAGAGATGCTTAGACAATGCCCCACTCATGGGCAACCTTTATATGTTTTGCAAGAAATCTTTTTTCAGGGTATCAACGCAGAGACCAAGAACCGCATCAACACGCATACTGCATGCGGTTTTATAGAGATGAATCCGACAGAGGCATGGGAACTGTTGGATAAGCTTTCCAATTACGATGCCATGTATGGAACCCAGCAGACTCCACAGCCTCAGAAACGTCTCTACATACCTAACCGAGACGAAGTTGACCCGGATGTTAAAAATCAATTCTTGCAAGATGAGGTCAACCGTTTGAAGAAGCAGGTAAGTTTTCTGAAATCCTCTCAATCATGTCAAGAATGTGGTTCTTCTGCACATAGTACTTCTGCTTGCACTAACATAGAGCAGGTTAGAGCCGCTGAGACAATAGCTGAGATGAATTATATGAGAGGACCATACAGGAACCAGCCTAGCTATAATGACAGGTCGAACAACTATCAGGCATGGGGCAATTAGAATACCAATCAAAACTATGCAATGCCTCCACCAGATAGACGACCTGCACCTTATCGACCTCCAGGCCATCAGGAGCCACCATCATGGGTTCAAGGATTACAGGAAGGCATTAACGGCGTGACCAACAAAGTTAACGAAGTGACCAACAAAGTTAACGAAGTTCAAGCCAACCTGAACCAACAAAATAAAAGATGGGGAGAGTTCGATATATGGAAGAAGAGTGTTGATTCCCAACTAGGAAACCTCGCTGCCCAAATTCCGAGACCACAAGGGCAACTCCCGGGCCGCCCCGAGGAGAACCCTAGGGGACAAATAGCAGCGGTGCACCTTAGGAGCGGGAAGACATTGCCGGAACGAGTTCAAACTGAGGAAAAGAAGGAAGAGGACGTCACCAAACAGCTCGTTAACGAGCCAGCGAGAGCAATTAACGAGCCCATATACCAAGGTGACGAGGCTTCGAGGGTTCCTGACGAACCTACCCCAGGTAAGTTTTCTAGACCGAGCCCTCCTCTCAACTCCAGGGTAGTTACCGACCCCATCAGGGTCGGTAACGACCCACCGAGGTCACCTGACGATCCCAGTAACGACCCGGTAGCACCACCTCTCGAGCCTAACTTGGTTCCGAGAATGGTGAGAACTCTTCCATTTCCAACTAAGAAATCTATGGACTCTACTGAGAGTAAGTTCAAGCGTTTCGTAAAGATTCTTCAAGGCATTAATATTTCCATCCCATTCGCTGAGGCCCTAAGCGAAATGCCGGCTTACACAAAGTTTTTGAAGGATATTCTTAGCAGGAAAAGATCCATTACAGAGCTGCAGGATGAAGTCAGATCAATAGCTCTACCGGAAAAGCTAGGAGACCCGGGGAGATTTGCAATAACAATCGGCATAGGCAACCACAAGTTCAAGGCTTTATGTGATCTGGGCGCCAGTGCTAGTTTAGTTCCTCTCTCAATCTGGTCTAAAGCTAATATGGGACCACTAGAGTCGGTAGATATGAATCTGTACATGGCAGATGGATCATGTGTCAAGGCCACAGGAGTCGTGGATAACTATCCTATTCAAGTCGGGAAATTCTTTATACCAAATGATTTCATCATCCTCGATATGCCTGAAGGACCCTCATGTCCCCATAATTCTGGGGAGACCATTTTTAGCTACAGCAGGTGCAAGAGTTGATGTGCGAAACGGACTCCTCACTTTTGATATTGGAGAGGAACGGGTAGAATTCAACTTGGATCAGAATGCCAACGACCCAATTGCAGTCGCACAAATCGAGTTGACTCAACCAGAACTCGATTCAGCCGTCCCTACCAAGCCTCACTGGTCAATCACCGAGTCCCACATGCACGAATACAATCAAGGTAAGTACTCTGATTATGAATCTGCTAAAGATGGTCATTCCTTATCTTTTATTCCTACACCATGCCCCATCATATGCACTACAAAGGAATCCAAACCACCTTGGTTTTCGGATTCCACTAACCATCATGTAGGAATACCGGGCATACTGATAGAAGAAAAGGGACCTAACTTAGCAACTCAAGCACACAAAAACTACAAAGCTAATTATAGGGTACCTCAAGACCCCAACATAGCTACACGGGAGCCACCTTGAGTCAAAGGAGCACGTCGGGCTGACGACGTTAAAAATAGCGCTTACGGGAGGCAACCCGCTTTTTAGTATAGAATTAGATTTTTTCTCTTTTTAGACTCTTTTTCTTAGCTTTCTTTTGAGTTCTTTTAGTAGTTTTTAGGATAGAAATTAGGATTAAATTTTGAGCTAACAAGATGCAGGAGAAGGGATCGAAAAATCACTCCAAGAGGCTATGGTGGCTCGTTAACGACCCACCCAGGGTCGTTAATGACCCGGTTCGGACGACCCGATTCGGCAAAACGGGGCAGGTAAGTTTTTTTTAACCTAGTCTATCTTTTTCACTACCCTAGCCGCCACCCCCTCTACCCCTTCCTATCCCTTCCCTCTCCTACATAACCCTTCTACCCCTCCCACATTCTTTCACTCTCAAATCCTCCCAAATTCAACCTTCTCAAAAACTCAACCAAAAATCTTTGAAGACCCCCTCCCACCGATCGGAATCCCGAGCAGACCATCACCGAGCAACCGTCGTTACCGAAGCCCAGAAACCCTTCCCTCCACCGTCGAAGATCCGAAGCTTTCGATAACCTTCACTGAGCTCGTTACTCACCCAATTTCCGACCCCTTGTTCTTCAAATTTCTCGGTTCTCCGGTATGTTTTCTAAACCCTAACTCGAAATTGCATGATTTATGGTATTTAGGGTAGAAATTTCATGTCTAGAATTGAGTTCATATAGAGGATCGACGTTCATGATTTGATTTTTGCCCATGATTGTGATTTTGCTTCATAATTCTAGATCTAGAAAGGGATATTCATGTTAGATATTTCATTGTGAGAAGTTGATTGAGAAAAGCATGAATTTTTCTTGTTCTAATATCAAGCTACAAACTTTGCATGTCAAAATTTTGGGCAAAATTTAGCATGTTCGGGATGGGTAATCGAGCAAGTATGGGGTGCGTATTTCCGATTGTGTGACTAGTGAGGAGTATAGAGGATTGCATGCTTGGTTTTTGTTTGACTTTTAAGGTAGAGTAAACTCGGAATTCTGTGATTTGGTTCTCGGCGGATCGTTAACGACCCACCCAGGCTCGTTAACGACCCTGCACAATCTAAAAATTCAACAACCAGTTTAGATTCGTAAACAACCCAATTGGGTA
This sequence comes from Fallopia convolvulus, assembly GCA_964016875.1. NCBI lineage: Eukaryota > Viridiplantae > Streptophyta > Magnoliopsida > Caryophyllales > Polygonaceae > Fallopia > Fallopia convolvulus. Next base: position 37,759,606 of record OZ024722.1, read on the forward strand.
GTTAACGAATAATTCCGAGGCTATTTCGAGACCAAGTATGGGGTCTCTTGCCTATCTATCTTGAGTAGATCTTATCTGGGAAAAGTTTTTGATTATTTTGTAGATCTCATGGCAAGTTCAAGCAGACCCGCTACCCGAGCTCAGAAGAAGATAAGGAACCAGAGGTCCCCATCTCCACCTCGCATGGACAATGTGATCTTGAGTACTCAAGGCCAAGTGCATCGATACTGTGCTATTCTAGAGAAGGACCACAACACCCGTTGGTTCTCGAAGTCCAGTGCTATCAACACGGGGATCTACACGGACGTCAAGGAAGCCTTCCTTATCCTTGGTGCATCCCATCTCTTGAAGAAGGAGAATTTACCACACTTTCCGGCCCTCACATCCGAGTTTTTGGCCACTCTAGAGACTAGCTTCCCATCGAAGACTTTGGCGGGACGAATCCGGTTTCGGCTCGGTAATGTGAGCCGTGAGTTCACCATGGCAGAATTCAACGCAATCCTAGAGCTTCCAAATCCGTCTAGAGACTACAGTTTGAAAGACTACAGGGTAACTAGGACATGGAGCTACATCACGGGGGAAGAACAATCCTCCACATCGGCATTATCCGGGGCAAGCATCATCAACCCCATTTTCAGGATCATTCTCCGAGTCCTAGCCGCTATGTTTTGGCCAAAGAGAGAGTTGAATAGGCCAACGAGGACAGAAGTTGCTTGTCTCCGCACCATCCTTTTCGAGGAGCCCGACCCCTTGAATTTGGGGTATGAATGGCTCTACTACGTCGAGAAATCAACCAAGTCCAAGGAGGTTTGGTGTGGCAACTTGGTTAGCCTTTTGGCTAAAAACCTGGGCATTGACCTTACTCGGTACACACCGGCTCACGCTCAACTCCTCAACAAGAGTTATTGGTATAGCTCTAGTATTTTCATTCAAGCCGAAGGGGGGTTCAAAGTAAAAGTTCAAGACCGCTTCGTTAGGCCTACCCTCGACAAGTTGGAGTTACTCTACGTACCAAATTGGTACGAAGCGTGGACGGGGCATGCTTACACGTTAGAGCCTAAGCCGGAGGATGAGCTATCACTACGGCCGTGTGAGACAAGATTTGAGCGAGAAGGTGAAGCAATGGATGAAGATGAAGATGAAGATGAGGATACCGAGGTAATTGGCGACGACACTGAAGAAGCCGACACCGAGGGAGGAACTGAGGAGCTAAACCTCGAAGATGAAGACCTCGACACGGAAGTTTTGGGCACCAACGTCCTCGTTGACGAACCCACCAGGTTCGTTAACAACCATTTCCAGCCTCCTCCCTACATTCCTCACGAGGCACCCAGCTTCGTTAACGAGGCGCCGAGAGCTTCTGTCGACCCACCGCCAGCTCCTACCGACCCTCAGTCCTATGGACTCATGCCATACAACCCGGTGTTGTACCAAGACCATTTCCAGCCTCACTATCCACCACCTCCTCAGCCCGAGTACACAGGATCGAGTATGCCACCACCGTGGGACGAGGATCTTTCTGCTCAGATGCAGCAACTCCACCTCCAGCAGGACCATATTCATCGGAGGATGGACAGATGGGAGACCGTCTATTCTGCTCGTATGTCGATGGAGGATGAGAGGCATCGTCAGAGAGAAGCAGATGATGCTGAGCGTTGGAGGACGATGTATGACTTCATGGGTACCTTTGAGCACTATTTTCCTCCACCAAACCAGTGATTCAGCCTGAAGATGAAGTTTTTCCTTGTTTTCCACTTTTGAGTCTTTTTAAGTTGTTATGTTTTTCTTTTTCTTATTTTTATCTTTGTTTGTTTTCTTTTCTATTTCTTTCCTTCTTCTTATTTTTCTTACAGTGGGGACACTATAATTTTAAGTATGGAGTGGGAGAAAGTAGAAAACTTGTTGTCTTATGTGTTTATGTGTTTTGAGTAGTTCTTTATTCTCTAAAATGAAAAAAAAAATTATAAAAAAACAAAAAAAAGAGTTTTAGAATTGATAGATATCCCTTTCTTAGGTTCTATGATAGTAGTTGCTAGCTTAATCATATAATTCCTTGCAAGCATATCTTTAATAGTATAGCCGGAATCTTCAACTTGAAATTGTTTTTAGAAAAAGGTAGCACTTGATGAAATTGAGCACATATACTTTATAGCATAAGTGATGCAATCCAACAAAAATTATTACCTAGTGATGAATTTTTGGCCTTATAGGGAGAACATCAATAAATCCCTCTTCTTTTCTTGTGTGATTTACTCTCCTTATGCATATTATCTCTTGGAATTGTGATGGTTATCTATTTCTTGAGACCCGTATGGGATTTATAGTTCATTACTTGTGAAAATCATATGATGGAGAACTTATTTTTATAGCCCTATTATTCCTTATCCACCTTTACATTATTCTTCTTTTGATAAGCCAATTCTAGCCTGAAGCCTTTATTTTTAGCTCCACAAAATTGTTCCCTAGCCGATATAAGCTTGACCCTATCCGGGGATTAGGACTTAGATTGGAGAGGTATTTTTGTTGAGTATAAAAAAACAAGGTGACATATATTGTTTGCTATGATTGAGGGATTATTGGGAAGGGTAGATTGGAAGTCTCTTGTTTTACTTGTAATGAGAAGGATCTCTTGATAAGTAAAAAATGCACAAAATAAAGTTGTTGGAAAGAAAGAAAAAAAAAGAGAAGAAATGATGAAAGAATACACGATGAAGCTAGTTAACGACTCTGAAGAGGGTTCGTTAACGAGGCAGTGAGAAAAAAAAGAAGGAAGTTTGAAGTGCATGTGTGTTTATAGATAATGTCAGAGATTCTTTTATTTCTTATGAGACTTTCTAGGATATGTTGGGTGAGTAAAATGAGTGTGCATAATGAGAGAGTGTGTTTGGTATATGTTTTTATGAGAGTTTTGTTTATGTGAGTGTTTAGGAGTCTTTGATTCCCGGATATTATTAGCACCACATAGCCAAATATTTCCACGCCTTATTGTCTTTACCAAGCCCTATTACAACCCGGCCGAATGGAAGCTTCTATGAAGTTTTTCATTGAGCCTAAGTTTCTCTTGATGATTTTTGCTTGTTTTTGACAAAATATTGGGTGGAGAGTATTGGTGATATAAGTTCCAATTTCTATGAGTTTTTGCATATTGGATGAGTTGAGAGATTGAATTTATAAGCCTAAACACTTGAGAGTTGAGTGAAACACATTATATCCCTTGTGAGGTTGGATTGTATTTTCTTATGTCTATTTGGTGCATATATGTGTGATGACGTTAAATATTCTTTGCTATATTTTTCTCATGTGTAGATGTTGTTTTTTTTAGAGGATGGCTATATCTTGATGAGTATGTTTGTTTGGTTTTGGTTAGTGTTTAGTGATTGCTTGAGAACAAGCAAGTCTAAGTATGGGGTATTTTGATGTTCGTGTTTTTAGTATAGTTTTTAGTAGGTTTTCTTTGTTTATTAGGTTTAGTTTTGATAAGTTTAGGTTTAGTTTGGTGTGTTTTTGGATAGTTTTGCATATTTTCATAGAAAGTATGGAAGCTACTCTATTTTGTGTATTTTGTAGGTTTTAGCAAGAAAAAGTGCTATATGGAGCTGAATTTGGAGCCCTACGGTGAAAGACGGAGGAATACAAGTTTGAAGAAGTCAGAGTCCAGGTTTTACGAGATGAAGTGTGGAAGAAACCAAGCCCAGGCTCGTTAACGAGGCTGTAAGGGCTCGTTAACGAGGCCACGTGATAAGAAATTTCGAGGGTTGACTTTGTAACTCACCGATCCTGTGCGGGAAATTCTTTCCGTGTCGGTAGAGTATCTTTTTATGATTTTTAGGGTTATTATATTATATATTTTAGGTCTTGTTATCTTCTTAGATTTTGTTTCTATCTTTTTAGGATTTTATTTCTATCTTTTAGGAAAGTTTTTTATCTTCTAGCCTTATTAGTTTTTAGCCTTTTTAGTATAAATAGCCCTTTTATTTAGCCTAGAAGAGGGGGGGGGGGACGAATCAGAGAAGAGGAAGAGCCGAGATAGAGAGAGAAGATCGGAGTCGAGATTGAGAGCTCGGTGGACGAGAGTTACCGGGGTCGTTAGTCAGTATTTCGGTTCGGTATTTGTTTATTTTCGGTTTCTTCTGATTTTCTGTAAGACGATCTTTTGTTATTTAATTTGAGTAGTAATTTGTTTTCAATGATTGCTTTTATTAAGTTTATTTGTTTCGTAGTTATGATTAGTGAGTAGTCTTCTTTTCTAGGATCGAGGAAAAGCCCGGCATAGTTGAGCATGTTTGATGAGTAAGATTGTGTGTTGAATGCCTTTTATCTATTATTGAGATTGTTTGTTGTGTTTATACCGAGATGAAAGTTGAGGTAATTTGAGTTTTTAACTTGATTGAAAGAGAAAGTTAGTAACTTGAAGGTTGATATTGTTTGAATACGAAAGTTTCAAGCTTTAGATCCAAAACAAGCAATTAAGTGAGTTAGGTTACGAAAGTAGGTTAATTTACTTCATGGTCAATGAAAGTTGATGACTCTATCTATTTAAAGGCATGATCTATTCTTCTTACGAGTTTATATGCTTGGCTATGTTGTGGTATCCCTAGTCCTAGATCTTTGTTTTTATTTGAATTATTTTAAGTGAATTTCGTTGCTGAGTTACTTGGCTCGGTACCGAACTTGTTTAGGTCGTTAGTTGAGTCTTTTTGTGTACGGTGGTTCGTTAACGACCCTGACAACGTCGTTAACGAGGCTGCTTGTGAGTGTTTTTGTTTGATTTTGTTTGCTTTTTAGTAGTCGATAAACGAACAACCTTGCTTCCTGTGGAACGATCCTGACTCTGCTATACTCAGCGGGATCTTGACTTATAAATTTATTTGTTGTCAAGAAACCCTCATTCAACAGAGGTAAATTGGCTTACAAACCTCCCACTTCAAAACGGTTCTCTATCAAGTTCTCAGATGAGCTCTCGCACCAAGCCGTGTGGGGGTGGTCCCTTCTTGGGAAATATGTCGGGTTTTATCCCGGGCATTTCATGATCAATGAAATGATGCGATCATGGGGTGTCAAAGCTCGTTACCGTGTGGAAGAAGATTGGCTAATCTTCCAATTCGAATCCGAGGAAGATCAAGCTAAGGTGTTGCGAGGTGGTCCGTATTTTATCCATGGCAAACCGATGATCATGAAGAATATCCCCGACAAATTTTCCTTCAATAGGCGTCATATTGCTACAATTCCTTTTTGGGTTCGTGTGTACGGCTTGTCTCAAAAGTTTTGGACCCCGGAAATCCTTGGTGACCTCGCTTCCTACATTGGCAAGCCCCTCTACTTGGACACCGTCACCGATGGGCGCAAGCGTGGCTCGTACGCAAGGATCTTGACCGAGATCAACTTTGCCGAGGATGTCACACGTGAAGTAAGTATTGATTTTGATGATGGTGATTCAATTGATGTTACTTTTCTTGTGGAAAATGAGCCCTTGTATTGCAAGGGTTGTTGTGCTTTTGGACATGGTTTTGTAGATTGTCCATTCAAGGAAAAAAGAAAGGCCGTTGGTGTTAAGGCAAGGAAAAATTCCAAGGACTCAAAGAGCCATGCTCGGAGAGATTCAAGGCCAGCCGGGGATGGTGGCACCTTGGAAGCCAACGACAAGGGGAATGGATCGCCTCCGAATGACTCCGTTGGGAAGGGTCGAATGCCCCCTAGAACCGGCGCGTCCTCCAACAACGAAGCGCCAACGGACAAGGACACCTCCAAGAGAGTGAGTGGGGGTGGGAAACACAAGAAGGCTAGTCCTTCAAATTCTCAACCAAAAGGGAACAAACACGGGGAGAGAGGGGTTTCGAGTGTGCCACAAAAAACTTCCAAATCTCATACTTCGGTTGAAACCTCTAAAAACAAGGAGGTCGACCTTGAAAGTGAGGGGTTCTATTCAAGTGGGGAGGAGAGTGATTCCTTTGATTACGAGAGTGAAAATGAGAGCAACATCGAGGTGTCCGATGATCCCGGAGCGTCTTCGTCGGAAGAGGGTGAGGCTAGTGTGGAGGGCGATGACGAAGTCTCGGTTAACTCCGCCGAGGACGGGAGAGGAGGTGATCTAAGAGATGAGGAGGTTCCTTTTGAGGATGTCATCTCTCGGTCACAACAAAAGAAGGCCAAGGCTAAGGCCAAGGCCGAGGCTCTTAAGGCGGAAAAAAATAAAGCAAGAACCGTGGTGACGTCTCTTCCGGATAAGAACAAATGGCCCACACACCAAAGATCACTTCGAAGCACTTCAAGAACCGAGAAAAACAATGGCCGTGGGCCAAAATGAAGATCATCGCATGGAACATTCAAGGGCTTGGCCAAGCCCGAAAACAAAATGGCATGCGTGGTTTGATTCATGACTTTGAGGCTAAGGTATGTGGTATTTTTGAAACAAAATGTGGAGGTTGGTATCTTGGTGATTTGGCGCGTCGTGTGGCCCCGGGTTGGGAGTTTGCTTCGAATTTCCACCTACATGATAGGGCCCGCATTCTAGTGCTTTGGGACACCAATTTTGTTGATGTTGATCTCCTTACTATGTCATCTCAACATGTTGGTTGTCTAGTTACTTGCAAGATTACTAAGCAAAAGTTTGGAGTGTGCTTTGTCTATGGTTTGCATAGTGTTGTGGCGCGCCGGCCACTTTGGGACCACATTGACGACCTCTTTGAGGCCCATTTATTGTCGTGGATCGTGCTTGGCAACTTCAATTGCGTCATGGTTGAGGATGAGAGGATTAATGGGGAGAGGTTACTATGTACGAGTGCAAGGATATGGTTGAAGCTTGTCGGAAACATGGACTAGCGGATGCCCCGAGCACGAGTGCTAATCCTTTCACATGGACAATTGGCATGAAGTGGAGCAAAATTGACCGAGTCTTGGTAAATCCTTCTTGGTTCAATTCTGATTTTTATTGTCATTCTAACTACCCGGACATGTGGTAATTCTCGGACCACAAGTCGGCCCTTGTGTCTATGCGTAGGGTTTCCGGCAATGGCAAGAAGTACTTCAAGTTTTTCAACATGTGGGCGGATCATCCGAGGTTCAAGCAGGTGGCTCGGGAGAAGTGGGTGTCTCATCACCGGGGCACCTACCAATTCCGACTCTCTAAGCTCCTCCTCGGTTTGAAAGTGCCCTTGAAGATGCTCAATAAAGCCGAGTTTGGTCACATCTCTTCTAGGGCTCACGAGGCCAACCTCGCTTTCTCTTCGGCCCTTGAAGAATGTCGACTAAATGTAGGCTCCTTGGAGGCTAGAAGAAAGGTGGAAGATTTGAAGCGCCAAGCTAAGAGGCTTAATGAAGCCGAGGCGAGTTTTCTACGACAACAAGCCAAGGCGAAGTATGTGCTCAAGAGTGACCGGGGATCCAAGTATTTCCATGCTTTGATGCGCGCTAATGGACATCGGAACCACATCGCTTCCATTACCAAAAATGATGGGAGCCCTTCCGAGTCCATGAGCGAAGTGGTGGCAGAGTTTGAAGATTTTTTCAAGGACCTCTTCGGCGCGCCGGCTACGATCACCTTGCCCGCGTCGGGGGAGTTTTGGCATGGGGCGCGCCTTGCGGCTGAGGATGGCGCGCGCCTCATAGCGACGGTGTCCAACACCGAGATCAACGAGGCGCTTTGGTCTATGGGGGACGACAAGGCACCCGGTCCCGATGGCTTCACCGCCAAATTTTTCAAGGCATCTTGGGACATCACCGGTCCCGAGGTGTGCACGACGGTGAAAGAGTTCTTCTCCAACGGTAAACTTCTTCGGTAACTCAGCCACTCCATTATTTCTCTCATTCCGAAGGTTGAGTCCCCGGTCCGTGTGGAGCAATTTAGATCGATCTCTTGTTGCAATGTGGTTTACAAGCTTATTTCCAAGGTGATGACAACAAGACTCGGGGGATGTCTCGGCTCCATCATTGATCCGGCCCAAAGCGCCTTTGTGGAGGGTCGGTTAATGTCGGATAACATCTTCCTAGTCCAAGAGCTTCTCCGAAGATACAACAACTCTAGAGACATAAGGCGGTGCTTCCTTAATATTGATCTTGCCAAGGCCTACGACTCCATTTCGTGGGACTTCCTCCAGTTTGCACTCACTCACCTCGGATTCCCCTCGGTTTTCATCTCATGGGTGATGGAATGTGTGTCTACCGCCTCCTACTCCATCAAAGTTAACAAGAGCATCCATGGCTTCTTCCCCGGCAAAAGAGGACTCCGACAAGGTGACCCGCTCTCCCCCTTTCTCTTTGTCATATGTATGGAGCTTTTCTCTCGTTTGATAAAAAAGGAGACCTCTAAACCCCCCTTCCAATTCCACCAAAATTGTGAGGCCCTTAAACTCTCCCACTTGATTTTTGCCGATGACATTGTTCTATTTTTCCGTGGGGATTTAGGGTCGGTGAGGGTGCTTATGGGCTGTCTTGAGAGGTTTAAAATAATGTCCGGGCTGATTGTTAATGTCGGGAAGTCTTCTATGTTCCTTGGCTCGGTGTCGGTCTCCGAAAGGGTTGCCATGTTCGCCCCCACCGGGTTCAAGGAGGGTGTCTTTCCTTTCCGTTATTTGGGCATTCCTATAGCTCCCCACAAGCTTCGAGTCACTTAGTACAAGCCACTCCTAGATAAGATAAGTGGGCACCTAAATGCTTGGGCCAAGAAAAGCATATCCTTTGCCGGGCGTCGGGAGTTGATTATTTCGGTCCTTCAAGGGTGTGAGTGGTTTTGGCTTTCTATCCTTCCAGTTCCCGACATGGTTATCAAGAACCTCATCTCCATATGTCGTACCTTTCTTTGGCATAGGCCTCGGGTCAAATGGGAACACACATGTGTGCCTAGGCGTGAGGGGGGGCTCGGTTTCCTTGATCTTGAAAGTTGGAATGAGAGCTTTATGGTGAAACACTTTTAGCACATTTTTAATATGAGAGATAGCCTTTCGGTGAGGTGGATCCATCATCGGTACCTAAATGTGGCCGAGCCTCTTACTTGGGCTCCTCACAAGAGGGACTCGCCTTTGATTAAAGCCATCATCCAAGCTCGGGACAAGATTGTAGGGTTCGAAAGAGGGGAGTTGAGCGTTGGGGAGTTGCTTGATTCTTGGTGTATGGATGGCCGATTCAAGGTCACCAAAGCTTATGAGGTCCTTCGTCCTCGAAAGCCGGTGGTTGCATGGCATAGAGTGGTGTGGGCCAAGCACAACACGCCGAAGCACTCTTTCATTCTTTGGCTTGCTAACCTCAAGAAGTTGTCCACCTATGATCGTCTCCTTTTCCTTGATGTGGAGCCGGGGTGCCGCCTATGTGGAGCTGAGTTAGAGACACATGAGCACCTCTTCTTTGAATGCCCTTACTCGAGTGGCATTTGGAGGGAGGTGCGGACGAGATTCATGATCACCGCCGCCGCTCGCTCAGTGAGGCGCGCCTTGGATTAGATGCGTCGGCGCGCCCGGGGCCATAGCTGCCTCGCCCGTGCCCGCGTTTTTGCACTCTCCGCCACGGTCTATTACTTGTGGCACGCTCGGAATGCTTGCATCTTCGATGGGAACCTCATTTCCCCCGAAGTGATTGTTAGATTGATTATTACTCATGTATTCCGTTTGCTTTATGATATTTATCCTATTTGTATGGTGGAGAGATTGTAGTTGCTTGTGGTTTTGCGTAGTTTGGATGGCTTGCATGCTATTCCATTTGCGCTTGTTCGTGCATAGTTAGGGAGGCCTGCGTGCTTGTCCTTTTATGCTTGTTTGTACTTGATTATTTACCCCTTTAAAGGGTCATATTAATACGAATTTACCGCTTTATAGAAAAAATAAAGAGTACAAGCGCTCCCCAAGGCGAGGCGCTCGGTCGGATGAAACCCTTCTCAAGCAGCTCTTCGAGCTGACTCTTAAGTTCTTTCATCTCTATCGGAGCCATCCTGTAAGGGGCCTTGGAGATCAGCGTGGTTCCTGGCTCGAGGCTCACTGAGAACTCGACTTCTCGCCGGGGAGGTAATCCGGGGAGTTCTTTTGGGAAGACGTCGGGAAATTCTCTGGCTATAGGAATCTCTTGAATATCAACGACCTTTTTCTCTGTTGGCTCGAGGTAACAAAGATACCCAACACAGCCTTGTCGGAGTAGCTTCCCGGCCTTCATGGCGTTGATCACCTTTCCATTTTCTTCTTCTCGTTTTCCTTTGAATTTGCAAACGTGTTTCCCTCCTGAGTTGATGGTTACGGTTCAGGTTTAGAAATCGATTATCGCTCCGCGACGGGACAACCAATCTCTTCCGAGGATGATGTCATAGGGGTCCATTGGAATGCATATCAAGTTGGAGTTGAAGCTTCCTCCTTGAATGCATAAAGGAAAGCTACCTAATTGTTTCGCCCCTATGATCCTTTCTCCGTTTGGAAGGTTCACGACAAACCGTTCACACTCTTCTAGATTATCTAATTTTGGGACTTCTACACATTTCTCAGATATGAAAGATGCGAAGCAGCGGAATCGAAGAGTATGAAAACATCTTTAGAGCGGATATGGAGGGTACCTTGATAGATAGGCTCCTCTGGTTTGTCGGTGGTGCGCATCTCGTACGACCGATGTCCTTGACCTTGGGGATGCATTGGTCCCTTTCCCTTGTTGTGAGCTGTAGACTGGACCGATGTAGTTCCCACTGTTCTATTTGATGCTTGAGGGCGCTGAGAAACTGTATTTGAACGGGCCTGGCCTGACGGGTTCGCTAGTTGCCTGTAGAATTGACGGAGATGTCCGTCCTTCCCACAATTGAAGCATTTCTTGGGAGCTTTAGGACAGTTCCGGTTGAGGTGACCTGGTTCTGCACAGTTGTGGCAGAAAATCGGACCTCTTTTTGATTTCGAGCTTTGGAAAGATTTTGGCCCAGCTGACATGGCCCTGTTCTTGCTCTTCTTAGACCATTGAGATCCTTGTGGGGAAGGCGACCTCTTGAATCCACTTTGACTGGAGTGGTGAGGCTTTCCTCCGCCAAACTTTCTGCGCTCGGGGCCCTTGAGAGTTATTTCCATCTTATAAGCAGCATCCACATACTCCTCTAAGGTCTTGAAGGAGCGATTCACCATCCATGGTTTGATGGTGTTGCTCATCCAGCGGTGAAAGCGCTTGATCTTCTGCTGCTCAGTGGTGATCTCTTCCTCGGCATATTGGAGAAGATGATTGAACTTTTTGGCGCGTTCAAGCACACTCAACCCATGGATCTTCGGGGAGTGGAGTTCGTCCAGCTTTTCATCCTTCATGGATTCAGAGAAGAACCGGTGCATCATTTTATCTTTGAATATAGCCCAGCTTAGATCGGGGCGAGCGGACAAACTAGAACTTTCCCACCATTCTCCGGCTTCATCTTTAAGTTTTAGAGCAGCCATGTGCACTTTATCTGCTTCCGAGCAGTGCACATTCCTTAGCAGTCTCTCCACGTGGGAGAACCAGTACTGAATTCCCGATGGGTCGCCTGTCCCATCGTATGAGTCGGGCTTCATAACGTTGAAGGTCTTGATTCCCGCTGCGAAGATGACTTCCTTAGATTTATCGGGAATGACCTCGGCTACTTGAACTTCCTCTGTCACCTCCTCTGGTGCTTCGATGTTTGCTGGGTTAGGTATCGCAGCAGGGATGGCCTCTTGTACTAGTTGTTGTACGAGAGTGCGTAATGCGGCCACTGTATCCTCGTTGAATACAATAAGAGCTACTGGTGCAGGGGGAGGGTTAACTCGAGGCCCACCTCTGACCTCAGATTGGCTTTCATCATGACCTTCCCCAGCGGTCCTGGGATTGACTCGGCGACTATTACCTCTTGTGTTCACCATCTGAAGGTTTTAAGTTGGTTTCATTTGTTAATTCAATAACATAAGTAGGAATTAACTCGCAAGTTTTTCAGAGAAGAAAAGGAAATTTTATTAGAACTTTTTCATAAGAGCGATTACAAGGCTTTATAACATAAGCCGTTACACTAAAGACGGAAAAAGAAAAGCTAAGCCGACTCAACTTTCTTAAAGACAAAACGAAGTCGAGAGAAGTGGTCTAAGCTCACTTTTTTGGAATGGAAAGGTACAAGATAAGGTAATCTAAATGCGGTCGGTATACTTGTCCAGGAAGCTTTCCTCGAAGAGAGTTAGCTTGCTCGATCCGCCTTCGATGATCCCAGTATCGTTGTTGAGGAGGATGTTAGCTTGCTCGATCCGCCTTCTACGACGGTTCTCGCGAGCCTAGAGGTCAGCGATACAGATCCGGTGTTGGATCTTTTCTTCTTGTTCCCTTGCTGACTCGTTGACCCATTCCTCCTTCTGCCTCTGTAGAAGGCCAAAGTTCACTCTGCGGGTCCCGAAGGGTATGACGCCTGGGGGTGGTGGCTCGTTCACCAATGGTTGGCGGGCTTGACGGTTGGAAGATTCCCCTTCCATCCAATCGCAGAGTCCCTCCATTTGACATTCCAGGGCACTTGGTTAGCCCTCTCGTACAGTGTGGGCCGGCCGGTGGGTCCCCAAGGCCGGGTTCCAAGGAATCTCTCCTCTGAGCGGTCATGATTGATGGATCCGAGACGAAGTCGCTGCAGAAGTACATTGTCCTCATGACACCAAAAGTCGGTCAACGGCATGGGTCCCTCTAGCTCTGGCACTCGTGGAGGTGGGACAACCTCCACTCTCGGGATCAAGGGTGGTGGGGGTGCTCGTAGAGGTGAGACAACCTCCACTCTCGGGATCAAGGGAGGTGGTGGAGCTACTGGGTAGATGACTTCTCCATCGGAGTCATCCTCCTCGGAATCCTCGAACTCTTCGAACTCCGGGTTATCCTGGTGCCAAGCATCCCATTCAGCCTGGGCATCCTACTCTAGCTCGAAGTCGTTTCCTTCCTCTTCTCCTTCCTCAAAGTTGAGGTCAAGAATTATCGCTTCCCCTTCCGGTTGGTACTCAGGTACCATCTCCTCATCTTCATTATCTGGGTAATCTTCAGGCTCATACACTAGGGCCATTTCTTCATCGCCAGATGGGTATTCCTCGGGTTCGTACACCGGGGACGGGGGTGGTGCCAAAGGCGCTGGGTACTCCTACGGGGCCTCGTTGATCTCGAGATCCTCCTCGAGATCTTCTTCAGGATCCTCTTCGGGATCCTCCTCCACAACATCCATCGGCAACGTCTCTTCGGGCTCATAGAAGGGGTCGTCTTGTGCGTTTTCGTAAGGGAAAAACGGATTCGGGGCTTGTATGGCTTGAAGGGCCTCTTCGATTTGGTTCCTAAGGCGTGCGGTTTGTCTTGTCTCAACCATGATCTGAGGAAGGGAAAGAAAGGAAGCGTTATTATAGAACATCCTTAGATTCTATAAGGTGAAGACATATTGAAGGAAGTTAAGGCATTATTTATAAAGGTTACATATAAAACATTTATTTTAGGACTTTTCATTTTCTTGGTCCTATTAAGGAGTTCAGGATTTCCTTTTTGAACATGTTACTTAGAAAAGAGTTTTCTATTTTACTAACAAGTTTTCTAATGTAAGAGTTAAGTTTACAAGAAAGTTCTAACGAAAATGTTTTGAGTTTAAAAGTTGAAACACTTATGCTATTTAAGTCTTTAAAAGGTAAAAAGGAAGTTTATAAAGATAGTAGTTCTAAAACTAAGTACTTAGTATTAAAGTTTTTAAATTTTTAGGAAAATTTCTTAGCTAAGAAGTTTAAGTTAGAAAGTTGACATTTTTAAGTTTCTTTAAAGGGTATAGAAGGAAACTTTCTATAAATGGAAGTTTCGGGTAGCGGAAGAAAACTTAGGCTTTAAGAGTGCTCAAGTTTTGAAAATTTTTGGTTTCGAAAGTTTTCGGTTTTGAAAACAAAACGTTCAGCTCTGATACCATAATTGTAACACCCCTATTTTACAACATTGGGTATTACCGCCAGTGACCTCGAATTTTACCGTCCAAAGTCACCCAAGGCTTTTAGAATGATATTGAATTCATAAAATGCGGAAAATTAACATAATTTATAAAATCAAAGGGTGCTCTTGAAAGATACTTTGTTCATACAAACCATCGTTACAATACCTTAACAAGAATGAAGTTTGATAGCGAAAATAATAAAACTTGTTCTTGCACATAAAATGAAATAAACCAAAAGTACGGAAATACATCTTTGCGATTCTTTCCCTTCCTTCGTCTTCACTTATGCCTTGCTCGGGTTCCTAGGTTCTGACATAATTCGCAAGGGGCGAGAATACGTCAGGCAAACATGCGGAAAAGAAGAATTAGTCTAAGAGACTAAGCAAGCGGGAACGGAACTTCCCTAGGGTAATTTGGTAATTTATAATATTCGAGAGAGATATTATCGGGATGTGTTTCGAGGTATAGAACTTTATGTGGGGTTTAACGTAGCGAAGTAGAGTGTATCTTAAGCGGAGATAGCTCGTTAATCGAGAGGAGAGCTACGAGATTGTAGACTTCTTTTAGAGTAGAAACTATGTTGGGAACGTTATTAATTCAAGCAAGTTTAAAAACCTCTCGCACCCTGAGCGGACCGAGAGCCGGATCGATCATTTGAGACCGGTCCGGTTTTGATGTCTTTTAAATGTGCATTGGCACTTATCTTGTATCGTGACGAAAATATCGATTACATTAATGATTTTTTTACAGAGTGTGGGGGGCTTGCATGGCCCGGGCCACTTAAGGGAAAACTCAGTTTCCGACACTTAGCTACGGTGCCACTCATCCCTCCTTGCAATCGGAGCAGACATGGATCATGATCCTGAAAGTCGTACTTTAAGCGCACATGCATACGACTTAGTAAGTTATATAGAGGCGTCGGTTAATCCCGCGCCCCTCACTAGTTCGTTCGGACCGTTCTCTGGACGAGACCGTAAACAATCAAGGCCATAACCAAACTAGCATAATAGTCCTATCAAATAATAAATAGCGGAATACGATAACAGTGGGGTCGTTATATCTAACAATCGATATTCCTAGGTTCATTTATTACTAGCAAACAAGTTGTTCCCAACATCGAGAAATTTCACGGAATGAATATATAAGGTTACAAGGGGAAATTCCACTTGCATTTGCTTTTACGATAACGGAAAGCGTTGTTCACGACTTGGAACGGGAACTCGACCTATCGACACAGAATTTTATGAGCGAGCTTTAATAAGAATTTTCTTTGAATTCTTTTAGAGTTTTGAACTTCTCTTATATTCCCATTACAAGAGAATAAAATTCTAAATTATTATAATAATAATTTAGGTGAGGCTAAATAAAATAATAATATTCCTTAATTATTATTTTAACTTTGTAATATCCTTTTTATCCTTATAAAATCCTTATTCTTGGAAACCAAATAATATCTTTATTTAATTTATTAGAATATTCTTTTATAACTTAACTTACTATTTTCTTAATATAAATAAGCAAAAAAATCTTTATGAAATCATATGATATAGTTTTCAACCTTAAAAGATTTATTGTATTTAAAAACTTCTTAGGATTGTAAAAAGTCTACTATGCTCTTATAAAAAGTCTACTATATTTATCTTGTTATCTTATTTACATAAATTCTCCCATATCTTTAGTTTATAAAAAAAAAATAGAATCATGTCTTAAAGCATTATTTTATAATCAAAATCATATAATTATGATAACTTAGATCAAGACATATTATCTTTTCTAATTTAAATATCCTTTTATGCAAGACAACTTTTAACAACTTAGCAATATTAATATCTTATTATATATCAAATTATTATCATATCTACCATAGTTACTAAGTAAACTTATATCTTTAAAGTCTCTAGACTTAGAGATATGCCATATTATAATATCTTTTTATATTCTACTAACAAGGTATTCTTTAATAATCAAAAGCTACAACTTTAAAATAATAACGTTATATAAAATACTTTTATATGAGATCTTATTATGTCTTGCAATTTATGATATGAATTAAATATCAAGTAGGATAAAAGCTTACCTAATATACTTATAATTTCTTTAATTGATTTATTCATTTTTCTCAACTAACAAGATCTCAAGCTAGTATTTTTATTAAATTTAATCTTGTAAGCTAACAATAATAAGTAGAAGCTATTTATTTTATTAAAAATTAATTAAAACAATTTAATTAAAATTAGATAGAAATTTGACCTTCTTCTTTTACAGAATGTACGTTCTGTATACAGGGGAGAAGGCAGGGGAGCGGCGAACATGGGCGACACACCAGGCGGACGGCGGCGACCTCGGCGGCGGCGGCGGCGGTTGCTCCGGCGGGCTGGTGGTGGCTGGCAGTTGCACAAGGGAGGAGAAGGGGGAGTTTGAAGGTGCTCCAATGGTGTTTTTTTAAGGGAGGAAAATAGAAATTCTAGGGCTTCTCTAGGCTGATTTTTGGAACTAGATTGAGAGCAAATTGCTAGAAGAGAATAGAATGGATGAATGTGTGAGTTTGAAGGAGGTTTGAGCCTCTTTATATAGGCAAGGGGAGGGGGCTTGGTGATCCATGCCATTGAAGATGCACCAATGGAGAGGAGGAGGATGATCATCCATTGGGCATTAGTGTGTTAGTTTGAAGTGATGAAGCATGATGCAACAATGTTGGTCTTGCAAGCAAAGGGAGAAGGAAGGAGAGGACTCCATTGACATGCAATGGCTGAGTTTCAAATCAACGTCAATTCCATCAGACAAAGTCTGATGTCTTCTTAGAAGAAGAAGGATAAAAGAGTTTATTATTAAAAGGTTGGGTAAAGAGAGTAGAAAGTCATAATGGTCTAGTGGATTATGTGTAGGGGCGTGTGAGAGGGGTTGCAAGAGGTCTCGAGTTCGAGTCCCGGTTCTTGCTTCCTTTTTATTGAATTTTTATTGTACTATTAATAGCTTTTATACCCCTTTTTATTTAATAAAAATCCGAAAATTATAAAGCATTATTTTTATTTAAATGCCTTGTAAGGCGAGATATTTTCCTAGGGAATCTTTTTTGGAGGCCCCCATAGGATACAATCCCAGCTACTGTTGGAGGAATGAATGGGAGGCAAGGAAGGTTATTGAGGATGGTTTAGTTTGGACGGTTGGGAATGGGACCTCCCTACAAGTTTGCCGTGACAAATGGTTTCCAAGACCCTCTTCTTTCCAACCAATAGGCAACTTCAAGGGTGCTCCGGATGACTTGAAAGTGAGTGATCTTATTGACTGGACAGCTGGTGGATGGAATGTGGATATGGTGCAAGAGGTGTTTTTGCCTTGTGACTGGAAAATTGTGCCTAACATTCATCTTATTGATGCTTGTGTAGAGGACCAACTATCTTGGTTCTTTACTAACAATGGGGAGTTTATTGTCAGATCAGCATATAAGATGATGGAGGCGAAAAATATGGCTTTGGCAGGTAAAGGAGAACAAGCTGAGGAGAGTAATGTGAAAACGTTTTGGCAATGGTTATGGTCGATCCCAGCTATTCCCAGGGTTAAAGAATTCCTTTGGAGAGCATCAAAAGAGATTCTCCCTTGTAAGGAGAATTTAAAGGCTAAAGGTATTGGAGACAACTGTTGTGACATTTGTGGAAGACCGGGAACTGCTATGCATGTGTTGTATGAATGTACTGAAGCATGCATGGTCTGGAATTCAGTACCACAACTTGACCTGCAAGAGGAGCGATTCTTTTCTGTTGTGGACTCGACGTGTAGAATTAGAGAGAGCTTCAACAAGGAATTGCATAATTTATGGGCTTCTATTTGTTGAGAGGGTTTCTTAACAACAAATAAATTTATAATCAAGACCCCGCTGAGTACAAGGGAGTCAGGTTCGTCCGCGGGAGAAAGTCAGTATCAAGTTTTGTTCTTACTTAGGGCGCAAGCAATCAACATAAGTTAGGGTTTTTATCAATAGAGAGAGAAAATTTAAGGTTTTGGTACCCCCACAACAATAATTATGCATGCAAACGCTATTGAAATACAAAGATCATGCCTTTATCACATAAAGTCATCAACTTTCATCAACTAAGCAAGTAAATCAATCAACTTTCGCTAAATTAATAAACTTGTTCTATCTATCTCTTCCACTTCAACTAGGATTGATCCGCTTTCGCTTCAAAACCCTAATTGACTATTCTGATCCAAAGTTTCTGTTTTCACTTCAACTATGAACGATAAATTCCTTATCAACTTTCGTTTCAAGGATTTAAGAACAAGAGAATAGATTCATGCAATAAAAACAATCAAAACATGATCAAAAGCAAGCATACATAACCATTGTTGGGTTTAACCCCAACCTTAGAGAGAGAGAGAGAGAGAGACACTACTCACAAATCATAATTAAAAACAACTAAATTATATAAATAAAAGCTTACAACCGAATCCAAGACAAACTTGTTCTCCAAGCAACTCCAAAACTCGTCCCTCTCTCTTCCTTCTTCTCTTTTCTCTACTCTAAACTAGGTTAATTGTGGGATAAGAAAACTAAAGCCAAACAAGGGTTTATATAGAAAAGGCTACTCCTACTCCCAAGGAAATAAATCTTCTAAAATATATATTCCTTAAAACTATCTAATAAAAGCATAAAGATATAGGATAAAAGCATTAATTGCACCAACTCGGATCATTTACTGCCAACACGGGGACCGCGGTACCGACCCTGAGCACCTCGGTATCGACCCTCCACAACCTCGATATCGACCGAGACAGGGTCGTTACCGACCCCCTTCAGCCTTGAAAACAGCCTTGTAAATGAGATATCTCCTTCGTTAGGGGGTTGTTAGCCTTCGTTCATGGCTCAACCCCGTAAGGCTTGGTAACGGATCTCTAAGGCTTGGTAACGGGTCTCTTAACTTCCTTCATGGCTCAAACTTGATCTTCATGTCTCTCTTGGCTTCGTTCCTTCAGTGCTTTTCCTCGGCTTTGCTCCTCTTCTCCTTAAAATACTCCAAACAGCTTCTAAAAACCTACAAAACACCACCAAAGCTTATGTAGACTTCATATCTTAAGGAAATACGAAAACCTACAAAAACGACTCAAAACAAAACACAAAACTAAAGAAAAAGACTCAAAGACATAAAAACACACCCTAAAAACACGACTAGAAAAGCGGACATCACTATTGCATGACACTTATGGCATATGAGAAACAAACGCATCTTCGAAGGCCAGGGAGCTGATCTAGCAGAAACAGTAGCGAAAGCGATATTTTGTTGGGAGGAATTTATCCAAATGGGTAAGTCCTCGTTGGAACAAAAAGCTGGCAGCAGGGGAGAAGTTCACAAATGGCCGAAACCCTTAGAAAATTGGTGTTCGATTTGCTGTGACGCGTCTGTCAAGGAGGGAAAAGCAAGAGTTGGTATTGTCGGAAGATCTTCCTCTGGTGAGTTGATTTTTGCTGGCTCGAAAAATATTCAAAATGGAACAGACATTGTAATTGATGAGGCAGAAGCAATTCGATGGGCAATTTTAATTGCAAAAGAACAAGGGCTAACGCACATTATTGTGGAATCTGACTACTGTTCGGTTGTGAAGATGTTGCAGGGAGGTGAACTTCCACGTAACACTCTTGGAAATCTGCTAGCAGTAATACTTCAGGAAAGCCATCTACTGCTAATTTGTGATTGGAAATTTATTAGGAGGGAGGCAAATCAAGTTGCTAATTGGCTTTGCAAATGGAAGCTGCTTCCGTTTTCCGTTTAGTGTAATTTGGTTACACAATCATGTAGGCTTATCTTGTTTTAATTTTGTTACAATAATTCATTTAGGCTAATTTTCATGTAGGTTTATTTTGTTACATTAATTTGGTTAGAATAATTGTGGTTCATGAATTCGTCTTGATTTTTTGTATAAAGGAATTCGTATTATTTATTACACACAATCATTTTTTTTGTTACATTAATTTTGTTATATAAATTCATTTAGGTTAATTTAGTGTAATTAATTTTGTTACATCAATCATGTAGGGAGGTGTAAGGATTGAAAAAGTTTATATTGCATTACCATAGAAGATACAATATATATGAGTGTCAATGAGTTTACTTGAAGCTTTTGATGCAATGAGTTTACTTCAAGCTTCCCTTTGGCGACCACGCCTTGTTTTTAAAAGAACACGTATGAGTGTCAATGTACTTGGCAATGTAAAACAAATCAAAATTCTTCATCGTTGTTGCACGCAACCTCCGATAAATGACCTCCAATTGCATTTATCATCAATGCACACTGCTACAATAAACAATGGGGCTGACTTTTTTTTTATCTTAAACTGGAAACACCTTGAAATAGCATCCATGATTATTGTATTTCTCAAATCCACCTTCGATCTAAAAGTTTGTTCAACTTTGAAAGACCTTTCATCAGCAATGATGTCATCAACAATGATGTCATTAACAATTGGTTCAATGGTTATGGATGACATTTTAATTTCACTAAGCCTTGATTTTTGTGAATTCATCACAAAATCTATAGGAGTGGGTTCGAGAAGGATGACTTCAATAGCAATTGGTTCCACTTTATTTTTTTCACCAATGTAATACACAACGACACACTCCAAGGGGCATGCCACTTTTGGTTAGCGAATATGAATGCTTCAACATCATTTGTATCGTTGATATCACATGGCCTGTTTGATGGATGTGATGCATTTGGATGTGTAATTTTGATATCGCATTGATCAGTATCCACGCGAAATCTCCCAAGTAGTAGTGAACTCAACTCATCAAATGTAACATCTTTTGTCATCAAAACAAACTTTACCCACCTTTTCTTCAATAAACTTTCATTCTCCATCAAATAATTTCCAAATCCCATCAAAATTCACGGTAACTTGCTCCATACCTACTCAATATAGTTGGTAAATTAATCTTAAAAAATAATTATATATGAATTAATGTATTAAAATAATTTGGTGCACCAAATTCATAATTAACTTACATTAATTAATTTATACACAATTACCAATTTCATTATTAAATAAAGGTGTAAATTAGGATTTAACCTACAATATTTTTTCTACATGCATGTATATTTAACCTACAATAGTTTTTTCTACGTTAATTAATGCAACACATTGCCTTAATTAATTAATGTAACTAACAATATTTAACCTACAAGAGGTATTCTAAATAAATTTATGTAATATTAGTAGAGTCATATAAATTAGTAACAAAATTAGTGTAACAATTTTTATGTAACAATATTTCACATAAAATAGGTATTCTTTATTAATTTATGCAACACAATTAATAAAAAAAATTAGTGTAACAACTTTTATGTAACAATATTTAACCTAAAAGTGTTATTCTACATTAATTTACGTAACAAAATTAGTGTAATAACTTTTATGTAACAATATTTAACTTACAAGAGCTATTCTACATTAATTTACCTAACAAAACTATTGTAACAAAATTAGTGTAACAACTTTTATGTAACAATATTTAACCTAAAAGAGTTATTCTACATTAATTTACCTAACAAAAATAATGAAACAAAATTAGTGTAACAACTTTTATTTAACAATATTTAACTTAAAAGAGCTATTCTACATTAACTTATGTCATAAAATTAGTTTAAATTTTTTATGTATCACTAATTAATTTACATATCAATTACACTAAATTAACTTAATGTAACAATTACACAATAAAACTTAATAAATGTAACACTACTACGTAATAACCTAAAAGAGTAGAATTAATGTAAAACTACACAAAATTAATTATTGCGTAGAATTAATAATACCTGCTTCTTCTTGTAGAGATGTGTTAGCAGACCAATTCCGATGGTGGTGTTCGGCGCCAA
Source organism: Fallopia convolvulus (assembly GCA_964016875.1). Lineage (NCBI taxonomy): Eukaryota > Viridiplantae > Streptophyta > Magnoliopsida > Caryophyllales > Polygonaceae > Fallopia > Fallopia convolvulus. Next base: position 37,781,345 of record OZ024722.1, read on the forward strand.
AACCCAGCGGTGTTCGGCGGCTCCCTTAAAATAGTAGTTGTTTTGGTAGTCGCCGGTGGCAAACACCAATAGTAGTGGTCGGCAGCAATCCCACGATGGCGGAGGTCCTATGGTTGTGCGAGGACGGCGTCACGGGGCTGGACGAGGAGGATCACAAGGATGGTGAAAATAGTTTCCGGCGAGTTTTGATACGTGAAAATGGAGGTTGTGCGTTAAAACTGGGATTGAGATTTTTTTTTGCTTATACGTATTATTAATGGTAGTTATTTTAGGAGTAATTTTGACCAATTTCTTGTAACATGTTATTTTTGTCAAAATACTAATGCAAGTGTATATTTATGGAATTGATCTTTGAAACTAGTATAATACTATCTTTTTCTCTTTTTACAATCATCATGTAATGGACAATTGTTGCTACACAGTTTTATAGCTATGCTTTGAGATTACCAAGCCACAAATACGCCATCTCCAAACCCTCTAGTTTGAGCAACTCTAGCCCTCTATTTTGGGTGGACTCCGCCACATGCAGATTTATGAAATTGGTTGTTGATGTTGCCATTTTTACAAGATTTAATTAGTCTTGAGGTTGTCATACATGAGTCATATGGGTTTGTAGTTGCCTCTACAATGCGTCACATTGAAGTTACTTAGTGTTCTGATCTAGCAGAAGCTTCTGCCTTGCAACTTGGTTTAACTATTGCTCAATAATTTGGCTTTACTCGTATTCACGTTGAAATAGATGCTCCTTTTATTGTTATGATTGTACATGGTTCTTCCTCTACTTGACTTATATTGGGGTCATATTTGTTGCTATTAGACACTTGTTAGTTAGTTTATTGCTTCTTCGTGTTTATATATTAGATGTTCATGAAATAAGGTTGCACATAAGGTAGCTCGATTATGTTATAACTCTTCTCTTGAATAAGTTTAAGTAACCTATATTCCCTAGAAAATTATTGCCTTGGCAGAAACTGATATTTAATAAATAAATTACTTTCCTTTCAAAAGTAAGTAACATATTTGGGGATCAATGAATAGAAGATCCTTAAAAGTGAGATGGTGTTAAAGAAATGAACCCCCCGAGAAACACTCTCTCCTGCTCTCACCCCCTTTCCCTAGGAAACCAAAACCCAAAGAACAAAAAACCTTAGATCGATCAATTTCGCCATCTTTCTAACAATTATTGGTACAATCCCTCCCCAAATCCTTCATGGAAGGCTGCTTGAAACAATTAGAGAGCCGATTTGGTTCGGTTTTGTCATCGAATCAAGAAGTGAATGTCAGATTACGAACCCTATATGGTGGAATCGAAATTCAAATCTATAGGGGAGACTAAGGATTCGGCGAAGGTTGGTGTTTGCGGGGAAGGCTACTGGTGTTAGCCTTTGTCAAAACCTAGAAGTTCTCAACTGCAAGATTCGGCGAGCAGGAATGTCGGGGGCAAAGGTACGGAGGTCTGGTGAGCGAGGTTCACACTCGACTTGCCATGTAGATGATGGGAGCGACGACAAAGGGCTCGCCATCGATGGAATATCTCGAAAGGAACATACGATTCAACAAACAAGCTTGTTTGGCACAAACAAAGAAAGCCTAGGATTTGAGTTTTCACGTGGTTGTTTACGCCTGAGGATGCGGAGATGGCGTAGGCCTTCGGAACGACGTGCAAGAGAGGGAGCTTCCCGACAGGAAAACCACGAGGAAGACAAAGAGGAGAGGTGGAGCTCTTCTCCTTGGGGACTTCGAACTGATCAACGAAGAAATTTCAAGTTGTATTACTTCTATTACACTATTTCCAAACTATATTCTGAAAAGAAACACCCAATTGAACAAGTTGAACAACTATTTGAACAAATGAACCGAACTAAAGAACATGAACCCACGCCTACTATGGTCGAGGAGACCCAAAATAGTAGTGCTTTCCATAACAAAACTGAACATGGTCCTCAAGGGACCAAAACAGACAAGGTCAAAGACAAAACCACTTTTGACAGTGCAGCTGGCCTTGATGCTCATACGAAAAAAACTGATATTAGAATCTCTAAAACAATGCAAGAAAAAGAGGGTAAGAAACTCACAATTGATATGTCTGGTGTGTGTGAAAATGTGATGACAATCCTCACTTTGTTGTACTTGATCCCCATGTATGATTTGTGGAAAATTGCTAAGAACTTAGGTGACCCTTTCTTGTCTCGGATTGATAATATGGGGTATGAATTACACTCTACAACCTGGAAATATATGATAATGTGTTTTTTATGGCTATGTGCTAAATATGGAAGCATGCCTTTAGTTAGGATCTATCTCTATTTGAAAGTCTATATCATGATTGGTAGGTTGTTTGCTATGTTAAGGAAGTTGTGGAACATTGTCTACTACCATCTATTGCTTGTATGCAGCTAGGAAGTTAACTTTTCTAGAAAAATGAACCTTTTACACATAAAGTCTAAATTAGTCAATCATAATTCGAGATGTGGTTATAGGAAAAAATTTGAAAAGAAATATTTTGTTGAACAAATCTCTTACCGGAGAACCCTTGAAAAATTTGAACCAAACCCACTATGGTTGAGGAAACCCTAAGTAGTGGTGTTTTAAAGAACAATAATAAAGCCAGTTCGACTAGCATAAAGAAAAACAAAGGGAAAGCTTGTGTAAAGGCCTGTCTTGGTAGCCTTGAGAGTCACTTGTTTGTTAAAAACATGATCACCTGTGTTGTAGGTTGGCTTCCTCTCGTAGGAGGAGCAACCTGCATGATGGGCTTACCATTTTTTGTTTTTGCTCACCTTCTGTAGAAGCTTGGGATGCTAAGAGGTGGTGATCATCTAATGATCAATTATTATCTATGGAACTTTGATGTGCTAGTTATCTATAAAATGATTGCTTTTTTTGTTACAACTAAGATTGCTTAGCTTTGAATGCAAATTGATGAATTGCGAGCCTGCTACGTTTTTATATGAAATAACTCTTCTTGAAAAATGGAAATTAAATCGGAATAAGAAAAAGTAGGTTACTGGTTGGTTGTGCTGAATATTAACAAAAACTACATCAAGCGCCTTAAAACTACATATAGAAGATCAAACTATTGCTCTTGAAGAGGAATCTAAACATAGGGGCTTAAAGGAAAAAGAGATGACAAAATCAACAAATGTAAAAATCAAATTGCTTAACAAGTACGAACAGTGTAAACTCTTTGTGGACAATGATTATGAATACTTTATCTTACTTCACTGCCATCCAAGATCAACCAGTATAGAAATTCAACTAAGATGGAAAGACAGGATGGAACCTTTTATGGCCCCCTTGTTCATTATGAAATCAGTCAAGGGAAAAGGAAGACAGAAATATAAAAACCAACAATGTATTGAACAGGTGGCCAGAACAAAAATCAATAACCATATACAGTACCACATTCTAACTAAAGACTCGTTGACTATGAGATACAATAAAAAAAAGTTATTAAAATGAAAGTAAGTATATGGAATTGTAGGGGTTTAGGACGTAAGTCGTTCTGGCCAGAAATTGATTCATTTTGTAGGATTGAGAGAATACAAGTTATGGCGGTTGCGGAAATGAAAACTAACAAAATGCCATCGGATCAGGTATGGCCAAGAGCGGGTTTCGATAATATTGTGTGGTCCCCTGCCAACGGTAGAGCGGGTGGTATATGCGTATTATGGAAAGAGCACCAACTCGTCAATGAGTGTATTGAAATACTTAAACAAGAAGCCAGATTTATAGCTCTAAAATACACCAATCTCGTTACAAAATATACAATTGCTATTTACCTAGTTTATGCCCCCCCCCCCCCCCCACAAGAGAATAAAAAGGAAATATTTTGGCAACAATTAATGCAAACAATCCAACAAATAAACTTACCTTCAATTGTCGTGGGAGATCTCAACAAATACAAGACCATAGGGAAAAAAGTGGAGGTGCGCAACCTGATAATAGTAGATTTGAAAGACTTCGAAAATTCAAGAACGATTGTGACCTCCTAGACATTTCGTTTATAGTTAATAAATTCACGTGGTGGAAAAATAAAACAGAAATTGATAACATATATGAAAAGCTAGTAGGGCCCTTGTATGCAACCAAATTTTACAATGGTTTCCAAATATCGCCACAAAAAATTATGCTTTCTCATCATCAAACCATAGCAAAATCGCAATTACACTAAATAATGGTATTGTACCTAAAGCACAACCCTTCAAGGTTGAAAAAATGTGGATGAGTAGGAAAGATTTTAGAAATATTGTGAAACAAGCTTGGAGGGTTTCCTTCAGGCGTTCAAATATGTTCCAACTAGTTAAAAAAACACAACTGCTCAAAACCCATGCAAAAAAAGGAACAAACAAATATTTGGCAATACCTTTGAACAATTGCAACAACTAGAAAATGAACTTGAGGATATCTAAAAAGGATACTCCTATCCCCCGAAGAGCGAGTCATCAATGGGCGAATCAGACTATTAAACAAAAAAGAAAGCATACTAAACTTCCATAAAACATATTGGAAGCAACGACCAAAAACCAAGCATATCAAATTCACGGAATACGAATAAGACAAGATTTTAAAACAAGATTCAAAAAGGAAAAAATTAATTACCCCTTGCTCCAACAATACCTTAGACTAATAAATAAAGAAATCACAGATGAAGATAATAGGGAGCTGACCAAACCTGTGTCAAATGAAGAAATTCGAAATGCTTTAATGCATATTGATTCAGACAAATCCCCAAGACCAGATGGCATGTCATCTGGTTTCCATAAAAAATATTGAGACATTGTAGGACCGATGGTCACGAAAGCTGTGAAGAGCTTTTTCCACTCAAGAAAAATCCTTAGACAAATAAATCACACATTCATTACGTTGATACCAAAAAGAGAGAATCCCAGCAATACCAACCATTACCACCCAATCAGCATGTGTTCAACCATATACAAAGTGCTCAACCATATACAAAGTAATTGCAAAGATTATTATTAAATGGCTAATACATGTAATGCATAAAATCATTCACTCTCTCCAAGGAGCTTTCGTAGCAAAACGGTCTATATAGGACAATTATAGTACATGGATAATCTTTTCGGTTAGAGTTCCCTCACCTAGTTAATTTTCTATATTAATTAAAGAATATTTTTATTAAATAATTACTCCGATTCGACCCTAAACTTTTAATAACACTATTTTTTAGAATAATTACGAGATCACTAGTGTAATCCTGCGCAACTCATATACATATGTATATACACACGTACATACATATTAAATATATAGGCCGACCTTATTACAATAATTGTGTACGTACAACAATTGCAAGTTGCAATTGCACTTTTCTTGAAATTCTAATATTATATTTATATATGATTTCAAGTAGGCCCACTCACATGCAATATAAATACACGTGTCTATGGCTTTGTAAAGGAGAAGCCACCACCTCCAATTTCTTTTGGCAGCCACCTTATTATATGTATGAAGTTGGACACGTTTTTGGACTGAATTCCTATGAGATGTATCAAAACTAGTGAAGCCACACTCTTTGACTTTCCTCATTCATTGGAACCGATTTCAATATCCCTTATCTACTATGCTTATCTTATCTTTTCACACATTTCTAGGTAATTTTGTGCACACCACCATATATAAACCAATTTTCATTCTCGTTCTGACTACTTGCATGGTTGCTACCATTTCTCCCTTCATCTTCCATCTTCATTTTCCTTATTTATATTATCAACCACATACTTTGAGCCCATCAAATTGAATCTGTGGTAAGTTTTTCTCCCGTTTCAATTCTTTGGATTTATTAGATTTACCAACTTAATTTTAGTTATATTAAAGCTATTGTGATTATGAGTATAGTTTGAATTTGAATATTGATTTATTAACATGGAAAAATTATTATTATAATTTATTGAAGCTGAACTAGCTTTGATAGGAGTAGTGCAAGAGATATATATACTTATATATTCACACGTGCATAGGTATCTTAGTGGGTTTTTAATAGTTGGTGACTAAGTTAAATTATAATATTTCGTGATAAGATGTATAAATATTTGAACGTGGGTATCTAAATATATAATTAATGGATTTAAGAAGGGTAGTTTGACTAATTTAGCTTTTATTCATATTAGTTAATTTTTTTGATAAGTGATTACTTTTGTATATATTCTCTAGGTGTTTGGTGTTGTTCATGCATATTCTTTTTGTGTTTGGAGTTGATATTTCGTCTTTGAGGTAAGTCACCTAGACTTAGTTATCAATTTTGATATGTGTTGGATGTGTAGATATGATGTGTATAGAGCTTTATTTTGGGATTCATCCCTGTATATTACTATATATCTATTTGAAAATAATTCGTTATTTTGAGAAATATAATAGATGAATAATATTCTATATTTTATTAGGATTTGTAAGCATTGGCACCTAACCGATATAGCTATGATTAGGGATAGTCGGGAAGGCGGAGACATCCCTAACTTAGTTGTATGTCAAAGAGGGCCCCTTCAAAATAATAATAAAATGTTTTGGCGAGTGCTCCAGTGGAGGCTTGACCATGGGTAAGAAGATGAATGATGAGGGTGTGAGTGGTTCGGAAAAACGGTGGAGGTCGCCGTCCACTACACTGTGTAAGGTTGGAGGATGTCATTCTTATTAGATAAAGGAAGTTAACGGATTTGAATGAATGAGTTATGATTGAATTATTAGAGAGGTGAAAGACGGTTGAGGATATACTAAAGTGAGACGATATGCTATTATTATTAAGTGTTGTATGACTTTAAATATTGTGGTGAAATTGTTTGCTATTATGAATGTACTATAGGTGAATTATTATATTACTATTGTTAATATGTAATTGAATAAATTGAGTTGCTTCTGCATGTTGCATTTACTATTCAATGCATATTGGAATTGCTAGCTAACCCTTCGGAGTGTTGTTCTTCTTTTAGGTAATCACTCTAGAATGAATAATGCTCCCAGGAATCTTCTCCAGGATGATATATGGTGAACCAGATCGACGTGGCGTGTCTTAGGATGCAGTCGGATAATGTTTTGGTAGGACTAAAGGTCCTAGAAGTCTATGTTGTCTTGTTAAGTTAGATGTTTGTAAATATTGGTTGAAGTTTAGGGATCAGAAATGAGAGTTGTGTTGGGGTTGTCTAATGCACACATGCATGACTTTGTTACTTTTAAAGAAACATAGTTGGATGTTTTTCTTGTATTTCTCGTCGTGCCTTTGTTGCAAGGTCCCACATTGTGAGATTGTTGTTAAATTAGCCTGAGTGGACCCAGGTGAGGTCCACAACCAAGTGACATTCTAGTAATTGAAACCGGGGTGTTACAACAATGTCTTAATCGCCCATGAAATGTTCCACTCTTTCAAAGGAGAAAAAAGAAAAAGAAGGTTGGGTTGCGGCGAAACTGGATATGGAGAAAGTATATGACCGATTAGACTAGGAATTCCTATTTGTAATACTTGAGAAATTTGGATTTGATAAAAACTAATTGGATGGATTAAAGAATGTGTTCAGATGGTAGCCTTTTCAATCCTTGTTAACAATAGCCCTACTGAATCTTTTGCACCAGAAAGGGGTCTCCGCCAAGAGGACCCATTATCACCATTTCTATTCATCCTTGGCACTGAGGTGTTGGCAAGAAAACTGCAAGAAACAAGTAACAAGAACAAAAACACTATAGGTTTCGCTTTGGCTAGATCTGGAACGAAAATCCCATTTCTTGCCTTTGCGGACGACATTATAATCTTTACCAAAGCAAACCATAGAGCTTGTGCAATAACAAAAGAGATTATCGAACATTATTGTGCCATATCGAGACAAAAAGTCAATTACCATAAATCTACCTTCCAAGTCTCAAAAAATGTGGATAATCAACAAAAAACACGAATACAACAAACACTAGGAATTACAACAATGACAACCCTAGAGAAATATCTAGGATGCCCCATTATTATTGGGAAAGTGAACCAAGACACTTTCAAGGAAACAGTAGGAAGAACACAAGCGTAACTAATTAAGTGGAGAGCTAGTGCACTCTCCCAAGAAGGACGAGCAGTTCTTATTCGACCCAACCTTGCAACGAAGCCCAACTATCTAATGCAAAGCTTTATGCTTCCAAGCTATGTGCATAAAGAACTTGACCAAATTAATCGAACGTTCTTATGGAACAAAGATATATAGTATAAACAACTAATAGGTTGGGACAAGATATGTAAACCAAAAACCTAGCTTTGGAGGACTTGGAATTAGAAAATCTGAGCATATGAACAAAGCAATGCAAATGAAGCTGTTGTGGAAGCTACTTGTAGAACCAGATAATATATGGGTCAAATTAATGAATGAAAAATATTTGAAAAACACACCTATCCTAACATATAAAAAGCAGACGAATACGTCGTGGCAATGGACAAAACTAATGAACCTTCGGGAAGAATTCAAGAGAGGACTAATATGGCATGTTGGAGACAGAGCATCAATTAATCAAGTTTTGGTCAGATAGATGGCTACTACAGAAACCACTTCAAAATTATGCACTTGACACCAATGCGATTAATGAGCAAACTATGGTAAAAGAATTCATTACAACCAAAAAGGAATGGCGACATGATGCTCTACGTAGAATTCTTCCACCCAATATAGTAAACCAAATTACGGCAACCCCAATCCCAAAAAACCATATAAGGGATCGACTCTACAGGGCCCCTAGCAAAAATGGCTGGTTTTCGACATCTTCATCTTTTGAACTGATCTCTGGCGTGAACCACCAAAATATACACCCCAACAACTGGATTTGGAAATTGGATACTTACCCGAAAGTCAAAATTTTCCTCTGGAAGATATCTCAAAATGGACTACACAAGAAAGCGAGACTACTAGAAAATTAGGTCCCCACCCCCCTAGGGTGCTTAATGTGCTTCTATACATATGAAGACACTACACATCTACTAATTCAATGTCCTCATACCCAAAAATAGTAAGGAAAATAAAAAATAAAACATAAATGGTCTTGCGTAACTATGATGCAAGCAACAAAACTCAAAGGTTGGGAAAAACGGATTTTCAAGACCTTGCAATCTCGTGGTGGTGTATTTGGCACCAAAGAAACAAACTCGTCTTTCAACAAACCCCATATGACTTCATTTAGAACCTTGAACAACATGTTAAAAACAAATTAGTCAATGGGGAAAAACAAAGCAATGGAACAAAGACGAAGAGGCTCCAAGACAAATAAAAAGAACTCCTCGGAAACCCAAAGGAATAACACCCAATTGGCAAAAGCCCCATACAAACAACTACAAGCTTAATTTTGATGGATCAAAGTAAAATGATTCGTAGCCGACTTCGGGATTTATCGTTAAAAATCAAGACGAGACTCCTACAAGCCTAGGATCTAGGAAATATGGACCAGTTTCAATCTTACAATTGGAATCGCGTGCACTCCACGAGGGTATACAAGAAGCGAAAAGAATTGGAATTACAAATCTAGAAATTGACGGAGATAATCTCACAATCATCAATGTAATTAATGGTAAAGGACAATGCCCTTGGGAAATTGAGATGTTAATTTCGGACATCATGACCTCCCTACAAGGTCATCAAAACTTTTCATTACGTCATGTTGGTAGGAATTGTAATGTAGTGGCCGACAAAATTGCCAAGCTGGGCCACAACTTCCCTATCAACAACCTGATGGATCATGCAGAACTCTAAGTTTTCATCCGCAAGAATGCTCTAGGACGCCCCCGTAGGGGACCTCCTAGTTCTACCTTATGAAACAACAATTTTAGAGTAATGTGACGATAAACCAAATGAGATCAAAAGGATGATCTGGATTTGGGGACTCACGATCAGAGGCCGATCGAAATTGGAGATGATGGCATGTTGATTACGCAAAAGAAGGAAGAATTCAGAGAATTTCAAGGTTTTGGAAATTGGTTTGCAAAATGTCCTCACACACACCAAGAACCTCTGACGTTTTTAAAGAGATTGCAGAGCTACACGACAAAAGTCGTTAGCTGTCTAGAAAGCCATGGAACAAACCGGGTTCTATTAGGGAATTTAAAGAAACAACTAAACCGGGACGAAACCGGGTTGATAGTCTAAATAACATAAATAAAAGAAATTGCCACTAAAACATCAGTGAATGGGGAATTCCTGTAACAATGCACCCTTCTTCAAATGATCCTTGTCCTCAAGGATTGAAAGTTGGGAATTTGGAGAGGAAATCTGAGTAGAACTCCCAAGTGGCTTTGGAAGTGGGCGGAGCTTCAGTTGGCTTACATGGAACACATTGTGGATGGTTGAGGACGGTGGAAGATTGAGCTTGTAAGCCACCTTTCCTATTTTATCCAACACCTGGAACGGACCATAAAACTTTGGGGAAACTTTACGAGGTTGACGAGATTTCAGAGAGTTTTGTCGATAGGGCTGTAACTTCACATACACCTAAGCTCCCAGGTTGAATTCTCTGAATGAACGGTGCTTGTCTGCATATTGTTTCATCCGGTTTTGTGACCTCATCAAATGGAATTTAAGCATAGAAATTACCTCCTCCTTTTTTATGAAGTTGCGATCAATCAACTGAGATGAACTTTCACCAGGGAGATATGGCATGTGAACGGGTGGTGAGTATCCATATAAAATCTCGAATGGAGATGTTTGAATGGCAATGTGGAAATTGGTGTTGTACCACCATTTAGCTAGTGGAATCCACTTGCTCCAGGAAGATGGGGCATCTGAGCACATGCATCTCAAATAGGTCTCCATGGTACGGTTGGTGAATCTGTTTGCTCGGCGGATTGAGGGTGGTATGCTGATGAAAAATTCAGGTCAACTCCGTGGATTCGGAATAACTCTTGCCAAATTTCAATGAGGAAGATTGGATCTCTGTCACTAATTATGGACATTGGCATGCCATGGAGCTTGAAGACATTGTTCATGTAAGCTTGGGATACGGTTTCAATTGTGTAAGGATGGGACAGAGTGAGAAAATGTGCATACTTACTCATCCTATCCACAATCACCAAGATGGTGTGCTTGCCATGGGAGGGGGGCAGCCTATCTATGAAGTCCATACTAATTGATTCCCATACGCCATTAGGTATATGAAGAGGATTGAGGAGGCTCGGAGCTGTTGTTGATTCAGATTTGAATTTCTGGCAAATTTGGCAGTTTCTAACATAAACTTGGACTTCTTTAGCTAACCCTGACCAGTAGAAAAGTGCCTTCACTCTATGCAAGGTTTGATCTCTCCCTGAGTGCCCTGCCAAAGCTGAATCATGCATCCATTTGAGGATTTTCAATTTCAGTTCAACAGAATTTCCAATAACCAGTTTTCCCCTTCTTCCAAGTTCTTTATTGACATAGCTGAATTTTGGATGAGGTTTAATTTTAGCCTCCAAATCATGAATGATCCCCTTGCAATGTGGATCAGATTCCCAAAGAGCTTTGATGGATTCATATAGCTCGGGATGAACATTAGTCAAGGTAATTTGCATCAGTTGAGCGCCAGTCACCCTTGATAATGCGTCTGCAGCAACATTCTCCTTGCCTTGTTTATACTTAATAGTGAAATTGTAGCCCATCAATTTGGAGACCCACATGTGTTGAAAAGGAGTAGTCACTTTCTGCATAAGGATGACCCCAATGCCATATTTGGATGCATCAGTTTCAAGCACAAAAGGTTGAGTGAAATCTGGTAGGCGTAAGACAGGTGAGGAAATCAGTGCTCTCTTCAATTGATCAAATGCTTCAAATGCTTCAGTCGACCAATTGAACCCATCTTTTCGCAGCAAGAGGGTGAGAGGCTTAGCCATCACGCTGTACCCTTTTATAAATCGCCTGTAGTAGTTGGCTAACCCTAGGAAGTTGCGAAGCTGCTTGATATTTGCTGGTGTTGGCCACTGTTCTATTGCTTTGATCTTGGCTGGATCAGTACTCACCCCTTCCTTGATATGAAGTGTCCTAAATACTCGATGGTTACAACCCCAAAGGTACATTTGGACTGCTTTAGGAATAGTTGTTGATGTCTCAAAATAGAAAACACAACTTCTAGGTGTTGTAGGTGTTCTTGCCAACTCGAGCTGTATACCAAGATGTCATCAAAGAACATCAACACGAATTTCCTAATGACATCTCTAAAAATGTGGTTCATCAAACCCTGGAATGTACAAGGAGCATTTGTGAGCCCGAATGGCATCACTAGGTACTCATAGTGACCCGAGTGTGTCTTGAAAGCTGTCTTGTAAATATCAGCTAGATGCATTCTAAGTTGATGGAATCCCGATCTTAAATCAAGCTTTGAATAAACACAAGATCCTCCCAATTCATCCAACAATTCATCAAGGAGTGGGATAGGGTATTTATCCTTGACTGTTTGTTGGTTAAGGCCTCTATAGTCAACACACAACCTCCATCAACCATCTTTCTTCTTGACCAGGACGACTGGTGATGCATATGGGCTGGAGCTGTACTGTATCACTCCTTGCTCCATCATCTCTTTAATGAGGGTTTCAATAGCATCTTTTTGTTGGAAGGAGTATCTATAAGGTCTTTTGTTGACTGGTCGCGCTCCAGAAATCAGAGGTATTTTATGATTGAAGCCTTCTCTGTATGGTGGTAATTTAGTGGGAATTTGGAACAAATCATCATACTCCCGAACCAGCTGCTGCAACTGTGCATCATCATTTTTGTTCTCATTATCAATCAAAGTGATGTGGCAAAGGGAAGTCTCATTTACAGATTCGCTGGTTAGTTCCCTGACCTGTAACAATGCCAATTGAGCACTTTGTTGGGATGATTTTCCCAGTGAACTGCCTTTGATTATTTTGCAATCAGAATTACTTGCACCTCTAATACTGCAAGGCTTTCCATTCATAGTGAAATTCATCTTCATGTTCACATAATCCCACCATACGGGGCTAACAGTTATGAGCAATTGAATGCCTAGTATGTGGTCAAAGCAATCCAAAGGGATGGTCCTGACTTCAGCAACAAATTCCAGACCTTGTAATCTCCACTTGAATGCTGAACATTTGTAATTAGAGAGTAGCTCACTTCCTAGTGCTACCTTTACCCTGAGAGCAGGAGCAGGCTCAAGCAAACACCCTAGATTCTTGGCGGTTTTCAAGTCAATAAAATTATGAGAGCTTCCTGGGTCGATGAGGATGCTAATCTGCTTCTTACCATAATTGCCATGGATTCTCATGCAATTGTAAGATGTGGAACCCTGAACTGCATTAACAGACAGTTGACATACCATCCCATTCTCCTCTTCTGCAACAAACTTCTCATCAATGAGCTCCTCAATTTTGAGTGTATCTTCTTCCAAGGGGTCTCCATCAATCATGAAGATCTGGCCCTTTCTGTGCTACAACTCATGGCCTAGTGTATAAACTTCATCACAATGCATACACAAACCCTTAGCCTTGCGATTTTGCATCTCCTCATAGGTGTATTTTCGAAAATTATTGGTTGGAGGGGGTAGGTTAGGTTTGAAGGGAGATGGAAGAGCTAAGGCCTTTAGTTGGGGAAATTTCTGTGGATCAGGACTCGGTAACAAAGGGGCTTTGTTTGAGGGGGATGTTTTTGTGAAAGGGTAAGTGGTCCTGTTTTGGTGATTGGAAAAAGTGGGTTTGGTGGGGTTTGATTTTGTGGGGTTGGCTGCCAAGGATGACTCATAGAGTTTAGCAAGACGAGCAACCTTTGTGATATTGGTGGGGTTAAACTGTTGCACATGTAATTGGAGATGCATATACATGTTAGCAAGGAAAATGCTCAATGCATAAGACATGGGCAGGTGCAAACGAGTAAGGGCTTCCTCAAAATTTTCTAGATATTCATCCACAACCTCAGTTTGTTTCAGATTAACCAGTTTAGCCAAGGGATCCTCATAGAGTTTACCATGGTTGTTTTCTTCCTGGTGGCCGACGACCTTTTGTCCGAGCTCGGAGAATCTGGCTTCGTTCACCATGGTTGTTGGTCGGAGGTCTTATGGGCACTGATACCAATGAAACAACAATTTTAGAGTAACGTAACGATAAACCAAATGAGATCAAAAGGATGATCTGGATTTGGGGACTCACGATCAGAGGCCGATCGGAATTGGAGATGACGGCCTGTTGATTACACAAGAGAAGGAAGAATTCAGAGAATTTCAGGGTTCTGGAAATTGGTTTGCAAAATGTCCTCACACGCACCAAGCGCCTCTGACCTTTTTACAGAGATTGCAGAGCTACACGACAAAAGTCGTTAGCTGTCTAAAAGCCACGGAACAAACCGGGTTTATTAGAAAATTTAAAGAAACAACTAAACCGGGATAAAACCGGGATGATAGTCTAAATAACAAAAATAACAGAAATCTACTATATATATAAAAGCAATAAGGTTTGGAGTCACCACATTGCGCCACCTCAGCTTTTGACACATGTCATCCTATTATTAACCCACATAGGATTTTGCCACATGTCATTTAATCCTTGCTCCATAAAAATTATATATTAATTATTCTTTCCACTTCATATTCCACATGGCAAATTTTTTCCACTTAGTTAAATTTTATTTATTTCCCAAATTTAGATAATATCTTAATTTTTGGTAGGAGATAATATCTTAACTAAAAAAATTTAACTAATGGTTGATTTTTTCCTTATAAACAAAACAATATATATGCTTAATCTTTTTAATATTTTAGTTGTTTCTTTCTCTCTCTTATATTAAAAGATAAATATACTCAATTACATATATTATTATTAAATTAATTATTATTTTTCAAAATCTCATCTCTTCCATATTTTCAAAATATATCTTTTTCGCTTTATTTTCTTCAAATTTTATCTCCTTCTTTTAAATTAAACCTATTTATGAAATATTGTCAAGGAAAATGAGCAATGTAGATTATTTTATCTTAATAATCTATATTTATTCTTTATTTTAAACTTAATAATCTAAATTTAATTTGTTTTATTTGATTTTAAAAAACAAAATAATTTTTATGCATATTACGAGCCCACAAATTACTTACATTAAATTTTATATTATATTTTATTATTAATATCTTTTTTTATAGTATATCTAAAAAATATTGAGTCATAGTCGTGCATGACACGACGGGGACAACCAGTTGCCACTAAAACATCAGTAAATGGGGAATTCCTGTAACACCTTATCAAAAAAAAAATGAATAGAAGATCCGACCTCTTATTCCGAACCGTGGTCCGGACCGGAAAACGGGTCGAGGTTCGACCAAAATGCAGTTGTCAAACTTGACACCCTCACCCCCCAATGACGCAATCTGGCATATGCAAAACACAAGTCAAACAAATAGAAAATCCCCCATTTTATGACCCTACTCCTGCTGAAAAAGTAATAGATATTTGGATCTCTGCCCAATTGCTCTCCTCTTTCTTCTTCCTCTTCCTCCCACAAGAACCCTAATTGGGGTTAACTGTTTGTTCTCTGTTGTTATCGTTTTCTCCCAGATTCTGGGTATTTTTTTTCCTGGGTAGGAAGATGACTTGCGCATCGCACGTAATGAATCACTCGAGAAAGGTACTCGCCTACTCTCCCATCTGAAACTCTCGTTTCGTCTTTGTATTACTTTGCTATCCCTTTTCACAGCCTGGGTTTCCATTGGATTTGTTGATGAATTAATAATTGTTGATTGGAATGAGGTCTTATGTTTTCGGTTAGATGAGTGTATGGGTAGGCATAGTCTTATGGATGAGCAGTTAGAGTTAGACGGTGTCCAATTTGACTCGGAGTTGCTCAAAAATCAACATGGAGAAGTTACTACCCAAGTCAAGGATCATGCCTCTGTATTCTCCAAGATGAATAGTCCACCGAATAATAGATCTCCATTTCTTATTACATAATTTTCAAACCCTGTTGTGGAGTAGATTCCATTTCGGAGCTTGTAACTGTTGCATATTTTAGATTAATCTGAATTTGTAATGTGATGTTGTTCCATGTTTTAATTGTGTTCATCGAGCTGACCATGTTTTTTTTCCTTCAAGAGCTTTGTCTAATGTGAATCTGTATTACGCTATAGCAGATTTTAACTCTGTTTTATCTTGTTTGTGTCTGTTATTAGACCAAACACGATCAACTTCCTTCATCATTTAGTTTCTTAGTCTTGGGTTTTGATTGACAATTTGTAAAATACTTATAAATAGCTGTGGAATTCAGATTATACTCTTAGTGCCTTAATGATTGAAAGTTTTCTGGTCATATCAGAACAACTGCAGTGCACATAGCTTCTTATTTTTGGATGCTGTAATTACATTTATTTTTGTACGTCTAGTGGCTGTTGCTCTAGGCATTAGGAACTCAGAAATGCTCAGCATACCCTTCTTATGAGAACACAAATCTCACAGTTTTTTTATTTTAGTATCTGATGGTAATATGCATTTCACAGTTAATAGTGAATTCCAAAGTATTGCGATGTGAGCGTGCAAAATGGGCTCGTTGCTTTTCCCGTGATGCCTACCAGTCTTTGGAGAGAGGAAATGGTATTTTGCTTATTCCTCTGAAAGTTAATTGCTGTAATGTTTTATAATTGTATGGAGCTATTCACTCTATACAGACATGATTATGCAAACGCTAGTCCTGTGCTTCTAATGTGAATGATTCAACTGTTTTGTGATTTTTTTTAACAGAGATTGGATTAGCATCTTGTTTTTCTGCTCAAGTCTACATGTCTTTTTTTCTCCCCAAGTCTATATGCATTAGAACAAAAATAGATACAATTTGATCAACTTTGATATGAGTAAATGTCCTCTTCATAGGGTGTGCATAGTTTACTTCAATTGTCTTCCTTCACGAGATGCTTGTGTTTAATCTTGACAGTTTTGGCTTTTGTTAAATAGGTATTCTTGAAGAAACATCTTTTCCTCTTAGCTTCCAGACTCAGCCAGTCGTAGATAATTGCACTAAATAAGCTTTTTTTCCTTTCTCATTTCCCTAATTGCAATAGAAGTTATTTTATTAGTTGCAATACAAGTTGTGTGAAAATTTTTCCTATATTTCTCCATAGAAAGGGGTGCTGTATTTTAAGAAAACGGAGAAGTTCTAGATGAAGACGATATATGATTTTGTAAAAGGTTTATTTGTAGGCAAAATATCTGATTGTAGCATAATGCTCATTATGATTATGCTTTTGTTCATGAATATTTGGCTTTTAAGCTTTCGTTTTCTTAAAAGTATAAAAATTTGCACCAGATGCTGTACAAATTGGTGAACATGGACTTTTGTCAAAAGCGGGGGAGAGTGCAATCCTGCAGTCAAACATTGGTGCTTCTTCGGTGGGTAACACTTTGCTATTTTTCATTTGTGTTTGTGGATTAGCCAATGCTTTATTCTTGTCTATATTCTAATAATTGCATAATCTTCTGGAAATTGAAGTATGTTCCTTTGTCTGTTGCCATTTTCTTTAGATTCTGCCAATGGGGTTGTTCAGGCGTAATTTTTCGAGCACAAGCACAAGAATGACTTCAATGAGTAATTCCATGATCAGCAAAGGAAGCTTGAG
Source organism: Fallopia convolvulus (assembly GCA_964016875.1). Lineage (NCBI taxonomy): Eukaryota > Viridiplantae > Streptophyta > Magnoliopsida > Caryophyllales > Polygonaceae > Fallopia > Fallopia convolvulus. Next base: position 37,798,886 of record OZ024722.1, read on the forward strand.
GTTTGCCACTGCCTATAGTTCTTTGGTGTCCCATTTAGGTGGCATGCAAATCCTACCTTTGTTATCTGTAGGGATGGAAGCCTATAGATGCACACTTGCACACTTGCACAGGGTCTTATTGTTCTGTGCATTCTTTTTAACTGATAGAATTGGTCTACTTTCATCTTTACTTGTACATATTTCATTCATTATTTCTTTTCACAAAATTGTAGTTCAAACTTGCATTCTCAGAGGAGCTTTTCATCAGCCTCAGGTATACTATGGTCTTACCAATGGCTGTTTAATGTTTCTCAGTAGTGAATTATTTCTGCTTCTTATTGGAAGGAAATGTGTCTTAATATACAATGACTCTTGCATCTGGAATATAATGTTAGTGCTTGATTACTTGGCTTTCAGATCTGCCCTCACATCAGGAAATAGGCATGCCATCTCTTTCACCCACTATGTCTGAGGCAAGTGCTTTTGAGTTTACAACATGCCAGTGACAAGGTTATGTTTTGAACAGTGAATAACGAAACAAATGGAATTGCAGGGTAATATTGCAAGGTGGCTGAAGAAGGAGGGAGATAAAGTTTCCCCAGGAGAAGTGCTTTGTGAAGTTGAAACTGTATGTATTTACTGTTTTTACTTAAAATGCTGCGGATTTGCTTTGGTTTCCCCATGCCTTTCTCTGCCTTGTGATTTCTGATGTTTTGCCTATTTTGTATAATGAAGGATAAAGCTACAGTTGAAATGGAATGTATGGAGGATGGATATCTAGCTAAGATAGTACGAGGAGATGGCTCTCAAGGAATTAAAGTTGGTGAGGTATAATCTAGTTCTTCTTAGCTTTTCTCCTTGTCCTGATGTGGGAAGCAATATCCATACAGGTCATATGCTTGAGACTTTAGCATTCCTTGAGAGAATTCATCAATACAAAGCTGATATTCTAGTAGTCTAATGTCAGACTTACTATGTTGACGTTATGGCATGTCTTAATTTCAGCATCGTCTTCTTCTTGTATTCTCTTCTCAGCCTGCCTTGTTCACCACTTTCACACCCCTTGACACTTGAATAGCTGCATCCTAAGCATCATGACAAATACCCTATCCTCCGTGATTCACTTAGAAGGATACCTTCTTTTCTTCTAAGCTATTTATTTGGAAGTTCTAAACATTAATTATAGCTCATGTAGCCTGCTTTCAATCGGTTAACAAATTTATATCGGAACAAGACTTGATTGAAAAAACCATCTATACTAAATATTTTTCATTTATGTGCACATCCTGCACAACCTAATTGTTGTATTAGCACTTACTGACATGGAGATCTATCATGAACTATGTTTCAGATAATTGCCATCACTGTTGAAGAAGAAGAAGACATTGCAAAGTTTAAAGATTATACAGTTCCAGAGGAAGGGGAAGCTGCTCCACCACCGAAACCATCTGAGCCTGCTCCCGCTAAAAAGGAAGCTGTTGAGCAGCATCCATCTCAACCAGAGCCCAAAGCTTCCAAGCCCAGTCAAACACCTTCATCAGAAGACCGCATATTTGCTAGTCCTCTTGCAAGAAAATTGGCTGAAGATAACAATGTGCGTATAAACCACACATATCTTCATGAAGCCCCAGCTATCAATTTCGACTCACTTATCTAACCTTGATTCCCTTATCTTTTTCTTTCTTGTTCAATGAAGGTGCCTCTTTCAAGTATCAAAGGGACTGGTCCAGATGGACGCATTGTGAAAGCTGATGTTGAGGATTACTTGGGTAATACTTTGACCCCTATGCATTTGTTTGTAATGTGTCTGTTTGCTTATGTTAGTCAAGTAATCCCCAATCTCTATATATGGTTATGCCAAGCTGATCCTAGGCATATTGGTGTCCTAAATCTCATAATAGACTAATGATACTCATTGCACTGGATTTTTGTATAATATTTCTTTTGTCCATGATTGTGAGGCTGGTAATTGAATATTTTTGTTGATGCAGCTTCCCGTGGAAAGGAAGCACCAGCTACAGCCACAGGTGCTCCTGCGGCTTCAACATTGGATTACACAGATATACCTCATACTCAAATCAGAAAGGTGATTAGAGCTGATCTATACAGTGTTTGTCAGAATTCTTGTGTTTCAAATTTATTTTTAGGCTTCAAATGCATGCCTGCTTGAATTTGTTTTGAAAATTTTGACAGATCACGGCTTCACGCTTACTGATGTCAAAGCAAACTATTCCCCACTACTATTTGACAGTAGATTCACGTGTTGACAAACTTATGGAGTATGTATTTGTTTTTATTTCACTTCACTTCCATGCTATGTTTGATTTGATCAATCTCACCTTTGTTTGCATACTGTGACTATAGATTGCGCGCTAAGCTCAATTCACTTCAAGAGGCTTCTGGTGGGAAGCGGATATCTGTGAATGATCTTGTTATCAAGGTATTTAATTTCTTTTCCCTGCAAAATTTCTTAATGCTATCATGGAATGGAATTACCCACAATAGGATCAGCTACACATATTTACCTATAGCTGACTACAAGTAGGAACATGTGTAGGAACAAAAGCTTGCTGTGGGAAGACCTTTAAAAATAGAAAAAGAAAAATCAATTGTGTGAGAAGCACGGATCTGTTAAGTTTGATGACTCCATGCTGTTCCATCTGAATTTTGTAGTTTTTAACTGAACCAGCAGTTCTGAGTTGCTTTTTTCATCAAGCTAATCACATTCATATCTTCTTTCTTAGGCTGCTGCTTTGGCTCTCCGAAAAGTTCCTTCATGTAACAGCTCATGGACAGACAACTACATACGCCAGTAAGTATTGATTAATGAACATAATGATTTGCTTTTATCTCAAAGTTAAGAGTAGCTGAACACTAGATTGGTTTTAACTTACTAAAAGTGCTTCCTCTTATCTGTACGTCCAGGTACCACAATGTGAATATTAACGTTGCTGTCCAAACCGACAATGGATTATATGTTCCTGTCATTAGGGTGAGTATATGTTCTTTCACTTCTTTGGGAACAGGGGATGTATATTATAGATACCAAGATAATTGGATTTCAGTTATTCATAGCATTAGATTTTCAGAATTGATAGATGTTATTGTTGGATGGGCTTGGTTGGTAGATTGTTGCACTAAAGATACTTTTCAGGATCATAACTTGTTTTCGAGGATTGAATCACAACTTACATAATTTCTGATTGGTTTGAAAAATGCTCTGAAAAAAAAATCGATTTGCTTTGGATTGAAAATGTGCAAAATTGAAATATTTTTATTCTGAACTGAACAGTCCAATTTAATTTAATACTAGAAACTGGTTTTCACTTGGTTCGAGATACACCGTTCTTATGGTTTCTTCGTTTATTCTATCCTAGGATGCTGACAAGAAAGGTCTTTCTGCAATCGGTGAAGAGGTTAAAAACTTGGCACAGAGAGCCAAAGAGAACAGCTTAAAGCCAGAAGATTATGAGGTCTTGCTTGCACCCTTTTTCAGTTATTTACTTGGTGATTATATGGATGATAACTCATAAATATTTTTTTCATTGCCACTGCAGGGAGGAACATTTACTGTATCAAATTTGGGAGGACCCTTTGGAATCAAACAGTTCTGTGCCATCATCAATCCTCCTCAAGCAGCCATTCTTGCAATCGGGTCTGGTAAGATCTCGTTAAAGCAGACATATCTCTATAGGCATATTGCTGTTCTTTGATGGTCATTAAATAGGGATCCCTCCTTTTTCTCGGAAAGGGAAAATATAATTTTCTTCCATAAGATCTCATGTCACTAATACAAGGAGTAACCTCAATCCAAACCACAAAATTATCCTAATAATTGCAAAAAAATCTGGTTGCATAAATTTTTACTATATGAATCTACAAAACAAGATGCTGGGAATTGTGTGTTTATTGATTTGTTATATGAGAACTATTTTAGCTGATGAAGAGAAAAACTGATGAGTAAATTGAATTATTTTGTTTTAGAACCACTTTATACGAGGGTCCTAATTGTATTTATTCTTGAACAGCTGAAAAGAGGGTGGTACCAGGATCTGGGCCTGATCAATACAACTTTGCTTCCTTCATGTCAGCGACACTGAGCTGTGACCACCGTGTCATTGATGGTAAATGCAAAAGCTATTGCTCTTCCAATTCATATATACCAATTAGTATTTGATTGAGCCGTTTCTAATTGAGAATTTCTGCTGTGCAGGTGCAATTGGCGCAGAATGGCTAAAAGCTTTTAAGGGCTACATCGAGAACCCTGAGACCATGCTGCTTTAAATGAAATGGACTCGGTTTCATTCTATACGGGTATTCGTTTTCTTGATTTCCAGATGGGTTTGACATTGGATCGAGAGAGATCCAATGGCGGGTTTTGTTTCTGACCCGGGATAAAGGTTTCCCTCATTTGAGCTCTCATGTTGTGTTCTTTCACTCATAGGCAACATGTATAAGAATAATAGAAGGGAAGCAAACAAGAACTACATCAATTTTGTTAGCATGCTTGAGCTGGTGAGAAATTCATTTCCTCTGTTGTTCCTTGTGAAAAATAAAAAAGGAACATCAAATTTCTTATTGCAGAGGAAGCTTTCAATTGCATTTGCTTGCTTTGTTTTAAGCCATAACTACGTATATATGCCATATTTTCTCCCATGTTTTACTGTACACATCCAGCAGTGTGTAGAATTTAGGTTGCGTTTAGTGCTGGCTATGGGTGGGTGGAACACTTCCACCGCCCAATCCGCGAATAAAAATGGTTTACTTGACCCACCTGTCACTTATAAAACCGTTCACCTATACATGATCTACCATCACCTGTGGGTGAGTCTGGTCATTCACCACCTGTGAATTGTGAAATTACAAAAAATTTATGAAATTTTAGATTTAATAAAAGAAGTATAACTTGTGTTGATGTTGAAAAAGGGCAGCGATTTTAGTGAGGAAGACTAATGCTAAAACAATGGAGAGTTACTGGTGGTGATGTTGAGAAGACGACAATGGAGACGCAAATAAGACGATCAAAAAAGTGGAAAAGGTAGTGCCTATCGGGGAAGCTAAAGGCTGCAAAGCAGAACATGACAAAGGACTAGATGAGTAGTAGAATTTGGAGGCAATAATGTTAGGTTGGAAAGTTTGTTGGAAATATTAGAATATAGTATAGAGAAATTTGCAGAATACCACACGTAAAATAGGCCATATTGTCGTAAACCACATGTTATTTGACAAATTTTTGAAAGCCACCCTTTAAACCCATTTCGTTAGCATTTAACCACCCATCGTCAACTTCCATCTAAAAAATCCGTTAAATCATGTGCAATTACCCTTTTGAGCAGTTTAGGCTAAAATTGATTTTTTTTAAAACCGGTTTAGCTTAACCCTTCTTCTTCTCTCATCCGACCAAGCTTAACCACGACCTTCTTCGCTCTTCTTCTCTTCTTCGACCACCACCCAATCCACTTGTCCCTCTCTTTCCATCAGAACCCTATCGCCAATGTTGTCTGCCACTTGCTTAAAAATGTCATTGTTGTTGCGCTTTCTTATTCGCCCAAATCTTCACACTTCCGGTCGGAGATGGAGGCGAAGAGATTGGAGTAAGGCCAAAGAGATCATTATGAAACAACAATTTTAGAATATGCAAGGATAAACCAAATGAGATCAGAAATTGATCTGCATTTGGGACTCACAATCAAAGACCGATCAAATATGGAGGCGACGACCTGGTGATTACGAGAGAGGACGAGGGTTCAAAGAATTTCAGAATTTGGGAATTTGTTTGTAAAATTTGTGATATCACGCAACAAGCACCCACAACGGGTTTTACAGAGTTTGCAAAGCTAGAGGACAAAAGTCGTTAGCTAGCTGGATTGCCACGGAACAAACCGAGTTCATTTAGGGAATTTAAAGATGCAACTAAACTGGGACAAAATCGGGTAAAAAGTCAACATAAAGGAAAATGAAGGAAAAATAGAAGATAACAAGAAATTGAAGATCGTGATCTCTCCTGACAACACACATTATTACATCTCATTTTGTGATGACAATTTAAGACCTAAAGAGGGGATGATGTTTAGAACTTGGGAACAAAGAGTAAATTTCTACAAGACATATGCAAATGCATGTGATTTCCAAACACGTTCTGGCACCATTACAAAGTCTTCAGATGGGACTAAGGGCATGCACATCGGCGAAACTCCACACGGTTTCACCGCAATTTCTATAAAAAAGATAAATATGTGAAATCAGTGCATTGAGTTTCGCCAGACGAAACTCCACAATTGGGTTTCACTGTCAGAGGGCATGTTTGTTTGACCAATTGGAGTATGCCAAGTGGCTCTCCTTTTGGCTAATTAAACTTAGATTAGTATTTGGTTATTTTAACCAATTTTAAATTAATAATAATAAAAATAAATTATACTATAAGTAATAATTTTTTTATTTATCTATAGATACCAATTTTTTATATATTTGATTCACTTTAAAATTAAATTATTTTTTTGGGTTGATTATGGATGGGTAAACAAACACATATTTATCACTTTTTAAAATAACTCATGGTTTTAACTTATAAAAATTGTATTAGATTCATAAATTTTTATCTAATTTATTTTTCACCAATTTTATATATATTTAGATGAAATTGGTGCAATATATATACACATATATCCATTTTAATTTGCACCAATTTTTACAATTAATGGTATCTACCTTATCATTAAATTAATTATATCTATTAAATATAAGCAATCTTATTTTAAAAGAGTTAGTGTATCTATTCTATTATTCTATTATATATTAGTTTCATTTGCCGTTTTTATGCGCATTGTTGACCAATTGTCAACCGAGATGTCGTACTTTCAACAAAGACCAAATGAAACTGGTAGGCTTGGTTTGTCTACACTACAAAAATGTACTACTGCAATTCGCATGATGGCCTATGGACTTGTTGCAGATGCTTGTGATGAATATGTTCGTATTGGTGATGGCACTACAAGAAAATGCTTGTACCAGTTTGTTGGAGTGATTAATTTCTTCGGTGAAGAGTACATGCGACGACCAAACTCCAACGACATTGAACGCCTACTAAGTGTAGGAGAGTCTTGAGGATTTCTCGGCATGTTGGGTAGCATCGATTCTATGCATTGGAGGTGGAAGAATTGCCCAGCTACATGGAAAGGGATGTATGGCCGTGGAGATCATGATGGTCCAACAATTATCCTAGAAGCCGTTGCATCATACAACACCTGGATTTGGCACACTTTCTTTGGCACACCAAGTACGTGCAATGATATTAACGTTCTTGTTCGATCACCTATTTTTGATGATGTTCTACAAGGTGTAGCTCCAAATGTAAACTTCACGGTCGATGGACACGAGTACAACATGAGATATTATCTCGCCGATGGTATCTACCCCTCGTGGGCTACATTTCTCCAATCCAACACCCTCCCTCGAGGGCCAAAGGCAACTATTCGCCCAACAACAAGAGCGTTGGAGCAAAGATGTCGAGAGGGCATTCAGAGATTGCAAAGCAGATTCAAAATAATTCGAGACCCGACATTATCGTGGCAACCTAATTACATTGGAAAGATAATGAAAGCTTGCATCATCATTCACAACATGATTGTAGAAGATGAAAGAGGTGGGTACCATCCCAATGGGTATGTTGTTCCTTAATATGACGGGGAACATGAAGAACCGGATGAAATTCTTTTGCCCAGAGACTATAATGTCAACAACTGCATCGAGCATAAGTATCGTCTTGAGAATTAGAATACACACCACCAACTTAAAGAGGACTTGGTGGAGCACGTTTGGGAAACACGCAAGATTGATTACAATGAGGACGGCGAGGATGATGATGATGGAGCTGATGATGGAGATTATGAAGATGATGATGAATGATGTTGTGTTTACAATTTTGTATGTTGTTTTGCTAATTTATTTAATGTATTTTGTTATGTGTTTTGATTTATGTTGTGTTTGATTGTTGTTTCATGTATGTTCTTTCGTTAATTTATTTAATGTATTTTGTTATGTGTTTTGATTTATGTTGTGTTTGATATTAATATATTATGGTTTTTTAATGATGACCGAGAAGATTATGATCGTCGGAAACCGCGTTATTGGCAAATTAAAAAATTTAATTTAATTTTTTTCTGAAATTTAAAACATATTTTTACAAACCCAAAACTTGAAAATATAATAAAATTAGCCAAATTGTAATTTGCTTAATTAGATAAAGAAATATTTAAAATTAATAAATGAAGGGTATAATTGTAATTGTGTATAAAGAAATAAATGGTTGTTGGGAAATGAGAAAAGTACAAAAGCGGGTTTCATGAGTTTCATTGATATTTAAGTGGGTTTCATGAAATGGAATTGAGAAAGTGTAGGATGATGTGGAAGAGAGAGAAATGATAAAAATAGGTGTTTTTTGGGTTTCATTGATAATCATGGCCTAACACTACAGTTTGAAAATACATGTTGTGTAACCGAGCAGAGTTTAAAAAAACTAAACATACCAATAGTGACTTAACTGGTAAAACTGCACCAACTACATCTAATACAAAATTGATTACCAATGGTTCACCAAATCATAGTGAAGAAGAAGAAGAAGAAGATGATGATGATGATGAAGAAGAAGATGAAGAAGAACAACAAGCAAAAGTGAAAAAGCAGAGAAGAAAAACCAACATGTGTTGTTGCATTGCTAAAATGGCTATGAGACTGTCTGAAAGAAATGGATATGTTTTTAAGAAATTTGAAGAGCGTCACACCCATATTATGTTTGAAGATGAACAAAAACACTTTGCAAAAAGCAATAGGAAGCTGACTTCATTCCATGAAGAGTTCATCATGAATTGCATATGAGTAAACAGCGGTACAAGCAAGTCATACAAGGTCTACAAGGAGTTTGTTGGTTCATATACAAAAATTGGTCCAACTATCATTGATTTCAAGAATTTTAAAAGAGATCTGAACTCCTTCATGATTGGGTGTGATGTTCAAATGGTTATTGACAACTTGTTCAAGAAAAAAGAAAGATGTGATGCGTTTTTCTTTGAATATGATTTTGATTAACAACATCAATTAACTAAATTATTTTGGTTTGATCCTATTGCAAGGAAGAACTTCTCATATTTTGGAGATGTTGTCTCTGCTGATACAACATACAAATCAAACAGGTATGAAAAAGGTTTAATTTTGATGAAAAAAGGTTATATTGCAATGAACAATTACATACTATGGATGCACATCATTTCAGTATTACTTATGATGAGCAAAATGGTAGTTATAATGAACAAAATCAATATAATGATGAACAAATCTCATATATTGTTGAACAAATCTCACATATTGATGAACAAATTTTAATACTCTGCCTTCATGTATGAAATGGTTTTTATACCATTTACAGATATTGACAACAACAAGAAGACCATCTTTTTGCCTTTAGGTTGCTTTTGAAAGAAGATGTCGAGTCTTATGTTTGGCTATTCAAAAACTTCAAAGCTGCAATTGGAGGGGGGCATGAACCATTTGTCATTCTGATTGATCAAGATCATGCAGTAAAGGTTGCAATTGAAAAAGTATTTGACAAGGTTGTGCATCGTTTCTGCATGCGGCATATAATGTTCAATGTATCGTCTAAGGTTACAAATGATGTGTATAACAATGATCAATTCAGAAGCAAGTTCAACAAGCTTGTTTGGAGCAATGAAATTAGTCGGGAAGAGTTTGAGGAGATGTGGCATACCATTATTTCTGAATTTGGACTTGAGTTAAACACTTGGTTGCCGGTGATGTTTGAGCTACGCCACTTATGGATCCCTGTGTTCTTCAATGATGTAAACATGGGTGGACTTCTTAGAACAACTTCAAGGTCTGAGAGCCAAAACTTCTTCTTCTCGCATTTCATTGGATTGACATCCTCTAGTTATTTTCATGATGCACTTTGAGAGTGCAATTGAGTCACAAAGACACAATTAACAAACAAGCATCCCAACTTTGATGACACCATTGGATTTGGAAAAACATTGTGCATCTGTTTACACCATAAACGTCTTCTATGATATCTAGATAGAAATTGTTGCTTCCGTATTTGAATGTGGTCTAAGCAATTTGGTTAAGGAAGACTATATCCATACGTATCACATCAACGACGAGTTTGGGATGATATATGTTGTGAAACATGAACTTCCAAAGGAACAGTTCAATTGCTCATGCAGTAAGTTCATGAATATCGGAATTCCATGTTGCCATATGTTTTTGGCCTTTAAAAACATTGGCTTGAAGAAGGTTCCAAATAAATACATCAAGAATAGATGTACTAAGAAATCAACTCTGACCCCTACTTTTGAGAAAGAAGGTTCAACAGTTGATCAATTTGATGTGATGGATGAGAAGAAGCTGTTGATTACTGATTTATTAGGCGAGGTACATTCTTCCATTAATGCCATAGGGGACAACACAGAAAACCTCAAAGAGTTAATAAGTTTCTTGAAGGAAAAAAAAGGAATCCTATCCAAGGTTATTGGGTGGGGAATCTATAACACCCCTATTTTGTAACACTGGGTATTACCGCCAGTGACCTCGGATTTTACAGTCCAAAGTTACCCAAGGCTTTAAATAATTTAATGAGGCAAAAATTAAAGAAGAAATGACTAAAAGTGGAATTTTATTCATTGATAAGATAGGATTCCTTTTTTAAAAATAAAGCCCATATTGAGAGTCGTTTTACAAATGATGTTGCAGCGGAAAATAAAGCCCATATTAAAAGGGTTAAAAAGGCGTATTTAAAAATACAAGTATGTTTCTCCAAGACAACTCATATGATGATGATTTGCTTGGTTAAAATAGAAGAGCCGGTGCACTATCTTATGAATCCTTTGCTCTTTGAAAATTCCTTCCTTCCTTCAATGTTGTCTTGCCTTGACCTTCTGTCCTTGCATAACTCTTCTCGAGCCTTCTAGACTTTGTCTTCAAAACTTCGATGTGAATTTCCTAGAGTCTGGCATTTGTTGCAAAGGGCGAGAAATACCAGGCAAAAATGCGAAAATAGTGGAATTAGTCTAAGGAGACTAAGCAAGTGAGAATGGAAATTCTCAAGGGCAGTATGGTAATTTACGTTATTCGAGAGAGATTTTCGGGATGTGTTTGAGATGTGGAAACTTTATGTGGAGCTTTAAGGACGAAAATGAGTAAATCTTGAGATGAGATAACTCTTAAACCGGAAGGAAGAACTACGAGATTGTAGAACTTCTTAGAGTAGGAAGTATGTTGGGAACGTTATTAATTCAAGTTTTGAAAACCTCTCGCACCCTTGTCGGACCTCAACCAACCTCATCTTATTCGGTGCTCCGGATCGAGGAGGTGGCCCGAAGGCGCTTAAGTACCAAACCCACCTTGACAAGCCCGAATAAGCATTCAGATTGGAAAGACGATCGTTTCAAGAACCGAGAGCCGGGTGGTTTTCCAAGTTGTACTATTCCGACTCGGTTTTAGTTTCTTTTAAATGTGCTTTGGTAGTTATCTTTTGTCGTGATAAAACTTTCACTTACAGTGTGGGGGGCCATTAATAATCGTAATAACGATAACAAGCGGGTCATTATTTCTAACAAGCGATATTCCAATATTCATTTATTATTAGCAAACAAGTTGTTCCAAACATCAAGAAATTTCACAGAAACGAAATATCGAGGCTACAAGGAGAAATTCCACTCGCCTTGATTTGCGTACGGTTTTCTTTCGAACGGATTCGGAATTCGACGACTTAGACGGATACGAACTTCGACCTAACGACACGAGAGATAACGAATGAATTTCTATTAAAATTCTTATCTCTTCTAAGTTATTATTTTCTCTTATTTTTCCTTTTTACAAGAGAATTTATGCAAGCTAAATTATTTAAAAAATAATTTAGGTGGAGGCTTTAAATAATAATAATCCTTGATTATTATTTTCATAATATTTTAAAAATACTTTATAAAATATTTATATTTTTATAAAGTTTTATACAAATTTGAAAGTCAAGAAATCATCTTTTTGACTTACTATTAATAACATATGGTTAAAATCCATTAGAATATTCATTCTCTTTATTAAGTCTTAAAAGTTAAAACAATATTATTAAAATATTGTTAAATTTTAAATAATTACATGCAAAGTGATTATATTAAGTAAAGTCCACCAATAAGATATTATCTAGATTATTTAAATCCAATATTGATATTATTAACTACTTTGCTTATAAAATCCAAGAAGCTCCTTTTATGCCATATATTTAATATATCTTTTTATTCTTCACTTAATCATATAAAAAAAATCTCATGACCCAAAATATCTTATCAAAAATATATTTAAGTTTTGAATATGATTTTTAAAGGACATGCAAGCCCTTTTCTATATAAATAGTCTTAAGTTAATAATTTCCATCATCTTGGTCTAATTCTTTTTATTCATTAAATTGAGCTCCATGTAAGGTAAACATATTATTTATATTATATTTTCATGTATATAAATCTCATAATTTAATCCCACGATTTTATTTAACAATTTTGCCATGTCTATCATAATGTATTTCTTTAAAATAAAAACACATGCAAACTATTTATGTAAGTTAGTTAAGTCCATTATTATTCTTATTAAAATATTTTACTCCCAAGTTCATATATAAATTATTCCAAAGCTTTTTACAATATTAAAAGACATGCAAGACTATTTTCTATTAACAAAGTCTTGTTTTATCTAATTCCCTTATTTAAAGCTATTTCTTTTATAATAAAGGAAAAATATGTTTAAGTTAATATTATTTTTAAAATTAGAACTTTCATACTTAAAATCAATTTTATAAATCTAAAAAAAAATTATTTGAATTTTCTTTATAGTTTACAAAAATTATTTTCCTCTAGAATCATGCATGCATGTTTGCTTTTATTAAAATCTATGTATAAGCAACTAATTTTTATAAATCTGATTTTAAAGTTTTAGAAATTAATATGCGTAAAATCTGATTTGAATTAATATTTTGGGCCTAAAATTTTCAGCCCAAGCTTGATTAAAAATTACCCAAAATAAAGATTAGGCCCACCTTCACCTTGCTTTTGATGAAGCTCGAAATAAACCAACTCTAAAGACAAGAAATGAAATTTTATTTATTCGACGAGACAAACCCTTGCTTTTTATTTATGATTTCTGAGCGGGATTACAACAACGAGATTATGCCCTAGATCTCCTTACTCGGGTTTCGAGGTCTCTGCCTGACAGAGCCTCGAGGCCTCTTGATTACAGCGAGGTTACTACTTTACAAACTACCAGCAAGGCTTGTTTTTATTACAAATGAAGAGTTGGCGTCTATTAAGCGGGGTTGAACACTTGAGTGTTTACATAAAGATTGTAGTTTGCGAAGTGGCTTTGAGCGAGATCTTGCTTGAGACGAGGTCTCTTTGGGCGACTTGAAGTCTTTTTGTAGATCTTCCCTTGATTATAGCGTGGTCTTTACGATGATTCAACACGTCGATCTTTAATCAACAAGATAGTTCTTGAGTTCAAGATGTTTTTCGACCCCCTGCAACCTTCGAGATCTTCTCCTATTTATAGATGTTTGAAGATCATCGTTTTTGCCAACCTGCGATGTGGGATGCCTTGGTTTCGGCCATTTGATTGGTCGAGATATAGGCGGCGGCCCATTGGCCGGGATTTTGGTGGCTTTTGAATTGTTAGGCGGGGCGGGAATGTCAGCTTTGAATATGCGAGGCTTGGACCTGGTGGCGGGCTGCTTAACCACACTTATTAGTGAGTTTCGCGAGGTTTGGACCTCGCTCCCGTGGTTTTGAGGTCTCGCGTGGGCAGGGACTTTGCTTTTTGGATGGGTATGGGAAAGATCGTTTGTTTGGGAAAAGACCTCGAGGGCCTCGCCGGTCTCTTTTACCTCGCGCCACGTGTTTACTGTTCATACGCTGCTATTTCGCGTACCAGGTCTTAGTTCGAGGATCCCTCTTTGCAAGGCTCGGGGTTGTGTGCGTGATGAGGCTCGAGGATCCTTCTAGCGGGTCCAGGTACTTGGTAATTTTTCCTGGTAGCCCTTTTTTATCACGCATTTGCCGAGCTTTGGGCCTTCTCCCCTTTCGTCCATTAATGGGCCCTTGAGAGATTAAGGCCCATTAAGGTGCTAAGGCGGGGAGAGGCCCAATATCATCTTTATAAATGCCCAGCGCGGCTCTTTCTCTTCTTCTCGTTTCGTCTTCTTCTTCAAGCAAAAACCTCTCTCTCTTTCGCCCTTTCGGTTTCCGGCAACCAGGCGAAGCGTCTCCACCGGCTTATAGCCTGCAAACATCTCTTTTACACCGATTTCCGACAAGTAAGTGGCGAACAATCTCTCTTTGCATGTATTTTTGGTGTTTTTTCTTTCTTTCCGCCCCGTGCCCTAGGCGGTGGTGGTGAGTTTCCGGTGTTTTGCGTCGGCGTTATGGCGGCGAAACGACAAGGGCGGCGCCACTATCTCGACGATGCACTCTAACGCTTTGGTTTCCTAGCCGACGGTTGAGTTCATCACCCCCTCTTTTCTTTTGAATTTCGAATGTTCTTGGGAAGCCCAACCGTCTCGCCGTTTCAGAGATGGGACGTTTGCTTTTTCGATCCTCTGAGACCTGCTTCTCAGTCTGCAATTCCGTTTGTCCTTTCATATTCCCCCTAAGTTGTCCCATCTTGTCAGAGCAACCCTAGGTTCACGCTTCCCTCGTGCAATCTCCTCGCTTCTTTCTTCTTTTAGTTTTTTCGATTTCTCAAGATTCTTCTTCTTTTCCAGGTGCTCGCCTCTCGTGGCCTGGACTTCGCTTTTCATGCCTAGAGGAGTCTCTCCGAGCCCTCCACCAGGCTTCATATTCAAGCCCCGGGAGAAGTTTTACGAGGAATCTTTTGAGACCGAAGGGACCGTCGAATCCAGCGACTCTCAAACCCCGAGGTCCCCTTTGCTTGTGTTTAGTGACCCATCGCCCAACGCTTCCGATACTTCCATCACCTCGCACTTTTCCCGACTACGCACCTCCTCTGGGGTTGAGATGGTCGCGTCTTCGATCTCAGATGAAGAACATGTCAGCTCCGACATGCGGTCGTCTGATTCTAACGAGCAACCCAGATTCTTTCCGCGGTATATTACCGATAGCGTGTCGGCGATACCTCCTGTCATCGAGGAGCGGATCCAGATGACTCCGAACCCCGAGGTCGGGATCTTTCTGCCGGAGGGAGCCCCGACCGTTCTCGACCTTGCGGCCCTTTTGAAAATTGCAAAGGATTTTCCTTGGCCCGAGGGAGTCGAGCTGGAGCTTCCCGAGGGGGAGGGC
The DNA here is from genome assembly GCA_964016875.1 of Fallopia convolvulus. Classification (NCBI taxonomy): domain Eukaryota; kingdom Viridiplantae; phylum Streptophyta; class Magnoliopsida; order Caryophyllales; family Polygonaceae; genus Fallopia; species Fallopia convolvulus. The sequence continues at coordinate 37,814,209 of OZ024722.1, forward strand.
TGCTCTTTGGTGCTGTACGACCAGTGCGCGGTTGTTCACTTGCACAACATCCAGGCCGGCTTCCGACTGCCGCTCGCTCGGCACATAGCCGATTTTTTGTGGTTAATAAACGTCTGCCCCGCGCAACTGTTCCCCAATGCGTGGAGGCACTTGTGTGCATACACCGTCCGTAGCTACGAGCTCGGGGAAAGGCCCGATGTGGACGTCATGACGAGCTTGTTTCTAGGGAGACGAGAGTAGAAATCATGCCTCGTCAACCTAAGTTTGCCCAGACTCCAGATCACCACCACCCCGTCGAACGTCGACCAGTGGAAAGACAAGTGGTTCTTGGTTCGGGACCATACTGGGAGGTACCTCAATTTCCCTTCGGAACCGGACAACTTTCGACGGCCCAAGGGGTCACTAGATGTCACCAAGCTCAAGACTCGGTTCGTGACGCCGCGACAGGCGCCCTACTCGGAATACTTGGCGCGGGATCGGCTCGAACGGGCGGGTCTGAGTGTCACCTTCCCAAACCGCGAGGGCGCAGGGGGTACTTATTGTCTTATGCTTTCTTGCTCTTTCTTGTTTTTTATTTTGTTGAGTGTTAAATTTGGACCACGTGCGGTGATCCCGAGCCTTGCTCGGATCACGCGTTCTGATCTTCGATTGTTTGCGAGGATCACGAGCCTCGCTCGGATCATGCATTCTGATCTTCGGTTGTTTGCGAGGATCACGAGCCTCGCTTGGATCACGCATGCTGATCTTCGATTGTCTGGCACCTCCTTTTCTTTTTCTTTTTATTAACTCACTTTTTCCTTTTTAGTGACTCTTCTGGAAGATTTGGCCCGAAGGGAGAAAGGGAAGAAACCTGCGGGGCCCGCCGCGCAAACCTTTAGGGCCACGAAGGCCCCGACGCTGAAGGCGCTGGCCCTTGCGGAGGCCGTAGGGGTGAGAATTGTTGAGGGGGAACCTCCTAAGGGAGAAGCTACCAGAGTGTTCTCCCAGCCCCCCGCAATCCGGCGACGGGGCCGGCTCTAAGAGGAAGGAGGCGGAGGCGTCACCTGGCAGGGAAAAACGGAAAAAACACAAAGGGGACAGCCAACGCAGTTCCTCAGGGAGGGAGATTGTTCCAAGTTCCAGCCTCGAGTGGCGGGTACTTGCCGCGTCTGGCCCGCCGGCTGCGAAGTTCCACTGTCCCGGGGCACGCTAAAAAAACTGGAACAAGGACGACTGGAAGGAGGAGATTGCGTGGGCGAACAATCTTTCCGAGGCTGCCCTGGCCGACGAGGCCCTCCGCTACTCGGCGATGGTATGTGTTGTTTTTCTTTACAAGCCTCGCTTGAAAGTTTCTTATTCTTACCTAACGTATTTGTGATTTTTCAGCACAATTTCTTCGAGAATTACAACTGCAGTCGCATCGCCCTTCTCCACAAGAAAATGGACAGTATGGAGGAGAGGCTCAAGGCCAACATGGAGGAAAATGCCAAGAATGAGAAGGCCCTCGCAGATGCTGAGAAGCGGGTCCGGGCTGCCGAGGTTGCAGCGAAGGACGAGGCCAGGGAGGCGGCGAAGGCGAAGGAGGAGGCTAGGGAGGCTGCAAAGGCGAAGGCCTTGGTTGAGGATCTGCAGGCCTCAGTTGAGGACCTGCGGACTAAACTTTCCGAGGAGCACAAGTTCTACAAGGAGAAAGAATCGGAGCTCCAGAATGTGGAGGAGGAGAACAATAGCCTCCACAACCGCATCAAGGAGATCAACGAGGAGGTGGAGGTTGCGGGGCCCAAATCTGTCGATTTGGCCGCGCACAAGGAAGAGTTGCTGAGCGTTATTGACGGGATGTACCGGCAGGCCATCCGCGTAGGGGTGAAACAGGCGGTTGCGAGATATCAATGCATCGACCCTCGTATCGTCTTTTTCATCCCCAACTATGAGCTGACTATGGGGGAGACCGAGGAGGATCCCGAGGAGGAATGTGAATTTTTCCTCGATAACGAAGGCAGGGTCGTACCGAGCGAGAATGAAGTTCCTGCCGCAGACCTCTCAGTCCAGGAAGATTTGAACCCTGCCCTCGGCGATCGCCCCTCCGCCAGCTCCCCATGGGCCCTCCTGCCGACAAGCCGAATGAATGAAGGGTGCTTTTATAATTTTCTCTCTTTTTAGTGTTTGGAACATATGGTAGCCCTGCTAGGGCTTGTAATATAACTTTTTTGGCCCTTGCGGCCTTGTTTCATGCATTTTCCTTTTTATCTTTGTGTATGGTTTATATTATGCGTTGTTTTGAGGGTTCCAAAGGCCCATTCCATCCCGATCCAACCCCATGGCCCGAGTGCTGCAAAGTTTGCAGGCTGCTCGGGTCATATCGGGTCATTTTTGCTTTGTTTGACTATGCGGTGCTCCGACGCGTGTCTTGGACCGCGCATATCACACTTAGATCATATGCGGCGATCAAGAGCCTCGCTCGGACCGCGCATGCCATACTTAGATTATATGCTGGGATCATGAGCCTCGCTCTGACCGCGCATGCCACACTTAGATTATATGCAGCGATTCCAAGCCTCGCTCGGATCGTGCATATCACACAGGTTATATGCAGCGATTACGAGCCTCGCTCGGACCGCACATGCCACACTTAGATTATACGCAGTGATCCTGAGCCTCGCTCGGATTGCGCATATCACACTTAGATTATATGCAACGATCCCGAGCCTCGCTTGGATCACGCATATCACACATGTTATATGCAACGATCACGAGCCTCGCTCGAACCGCGCATGCCACACTTATATTATATGCAGTGATCACGAGCCTCGCTCGGACCGCGCATATCACACTTTGATTATCTCCAACCCCAAGCGGGAAGCTTGGGGAGGATAGGTTGTGGCGATCACTCGGGATTGCTCCTAGTGATCGCGATCTCGCCAGATTATTTCCAACCCCAAGCGGGAAGCTTGGGGAGGAGGGATTGTTGCGATCACTCGGGATTGCTCCCAGTGATCGCGATCTCGCTAGATTATTTCCAACCCCAAGCGGGAAGCTTGGGGAGGAGGGATTGTTTTGATCACTCGGGATTGCTCCTAGTGATCGCAATCTCGCCAGACTATTTCCAACCCCAAGCGGGAAGCTTGGGGAGGAGGAATTGTTGCGATCACTCGGGATTGCTCCCAGTGATCGCGATCTCGCCAGATTAATTATTTCCAACCCCAAGTGGGAACTTTGGGGAGGAGGGATTGTTGTTATCACTCGGGATTGCTCCCAGTGATCGCGATCTCGCTAGATTATTTCCAACCCCAAGCGGGAATCTTGGGGAGGAGGGATTGTTGCGATTACTCGGGATTGCTCCCAGTGATCGCGATCTCGCTAGATTATTTCCAACCCCAAGCAGGAATCTTGGGGAGGAGGAATTGTTGCGATCACTCGGGATTGCTCCCAGTGATCGCGATCTCACCAGATTATTTCCAACCCCAAGCGGGAAGCTTGGGGAGGAGGGATTGTTACGATCACTCGGGATTGCTCCCAACGATCGCGATCTCGCCAGATTATTTCCAACCCCAAGCGAGAAGCTTGGGGAGGAGGGATTGTTGTGATCACTTGGGATTGCTCCCAGTGATAGTGATCTCGCTAAACTATTGCCAAAATGAGACAACATTGCAACATAATTCGTCACCCTTTATCCGCAAAACTTGGCGACAACGAAAATTTAGAAATATTACATGTAATACCTTTTGAGCCGAGCGACATTCCAAGTTTTAGTTAGAGTGCACCCTTTGCTATGTTTTAGCTTAAAGGCCCCATGCGCGACCTCTTCTCCAAGGAGATATGGTCCTTCCCAGTTTCGATCTAGCTTCCCCCCATTGACACGTCTTAAAACGAGATTTCCCGGGATCAAAACCCAGGGTTTGACCTTCTTGTCATGATACGCCGCAACTCGTCGCTTGTACTCCTTGGATCGCAAAGCCGCGATTTTGCGAAGCTCGTCCTTGAATTGTAACTACACCTTGAGAGTGGCCTCGTTTTCTTTCTCATCGAATTTTAAAACCCTTGCCGAAGGGACTAGGGTTTCGACTGGGACCAGTGCATCCACCCCGTAGGTTAATGCGAAGGGGGTTTCCGCAGTGGCGCGTCGCGCGGTCGTTCGATATGTCCACAGAACGAGTGGAAGGAGCTCCGCCCAACGACCTTGCGCGGTGCCCAACCGTCTTTTTGGATCGGATAGGATCTTAGCGTTGACATTCTCGACCTGGCCGTTTGACTGGGGGTGGGCTACTGAGGAAAATTTGAGAGCTATGCCCAACTCGGAGAAAAAAGTTCGGGTCTCCTCGCAGTCGAATTGGGGACCGTGGTCAGTTATGATGGTTATGGGCACCCCGAACCGACACACGAGGTTTTTCTAGAGGAAGGTATAGACCTTCGCCCCTGTGAGCTTTGCCATTGCTTTTGCCTCGACCCACTTTATGAAGTAGTCGACGAGGACCAGGATAAACTGCACCTGCTCCGCGGCCTTGGGGAAGGGTCCAAGAATATCCATTCCCCACATCGGAAAGGGGCAGGGGGTGTGAATCGAGCGCAAAGGTGTGGTCGGGGCGTGTTGGACGTTGGCATGCCTCTGGGACCCGTCGCAGCTCTGGACGTAAGTCTTCGCGTCCTGCCTGAATGTGGGCCAAAAATACCCCAAGTGGGCGATTTTGTGTGACAAGGCGCGCCAACCGGGATGACCGCCGCATACCCCTTCGTGTGCTTCGAACAGAATGTGATCTTTGGCCTCGCTTGGCACACACAGTAAATTGGGCTCTGCGAAGCCTCGACGATAGAGTCGTCCCCCTACAACGCAGTAACGAGCTACCTGCATTTTGAGCTTTCTGGCCTCAGCGGGGTCCTCGGGAAGGATCCCGCTTTCCACATATCGCACGATGGGAGTCATCCAGTCTTCAACTCTTATGGAGAAAACTCCGCTGGCAACGATTCGCGAGAGCTTCCTCTCCATCATCACGCGGTTGCCTGCTTCCAAGGGGAGAGCCGATCCCAACCTAGCGAGGGCATCAACTTTAGTGTTAGCGGCGCGCGGTATAGATTCCACCGCGAATGTTTCCAAGCAGGATACAACAACAGTCCTTACGTTTTGATGCTAGACAAAGATTGTATAAGAAGCTGCAATGTTGACGGTTGATTATTTTGCATGCATATTTTATATTCTTTCAGTCTATGATTTCCTTTCTTTTTCGAGGGATTTCGTAATTTACAGCTGGGCAACGCGGCAAAGCTATCACACGCTACGTAACTATATCATATATGTATCCTCTTTTACGTTTCATTTTAATTTTTCATTTTCTAGCTTATGACCGAAGGCAAACTAATAATTGATGCTGATTAGCAGCCCATGTTTCTGCCTGAAAGTTTTCTTAACTACTCTCTAAAACAATTAACAAAAAATTCTTAAAAATTTAGTTTTCATTTAACATGGAAGGAATAGTCCAAGACAAAAAATGTTGAAAGGGGTTAGGAATTGTTCTACTAAATTTTGTAATGATTCAAAAAAAAATGTTTTTAAACACAATTCAAATATATTATTTTAAAAACATTTCAGCATGTGCTTAGGCTCATCAACCATATTATACTGTGGACTAATTAAACATTTCAATATCCAAACTCTAAGAGGTTTGGTTTAAATTATTATTGATAACTCTAAATCTACTTATTTCTATCTAGTTTTCATACAACAAATTTACATATAACTATTTTCTTAATTGTGAAATCGATATCGTTTTGTTATGATATTTTTATTAAACAAATCAACTCTACGAATTGTTTATACTACTTTTTCTTTCTATGTAAAAGGCAGCAATTACGACGGCGCAAGCAAACACTACTATAAGAAACTTCCTAGCAAGAAAACTTATGACCAATTAAACACAATCACACCTTTCAATCTTAATCACAATAATTAAATGTCATGCAATTATTCTTACTTGTATGTATAACCAATCCAGTTCTATATAAGCACCTTTATTTTTCTCCCTAAACACCAACCAAAAAGCCATACATCTCTCAATTGTTTACAAACCCAAACGCAAGTTAGACAGCAAAAGAGCATCCCATGGAAGAGGAAGAGCCACCCACACCGGCCTCACCATTCTGGCTATCGAGCCGAGCCACACCCCGAAACCCACTCCTCAACACAGGACTCCACGTGGCAGTTTTGTCGATAACCGCCATTGTGTTGATGGCGTTTGTGACTCCATCTTTGCTCTCCCATACCCACCAATTGTTCAGGCCAAGCTCGGTTAAGAAAGGGTGGGACACAATCAATCTAGTTCTCGTCGCCTTTGCCATTGTTTGTGGGTTCCTAGGAAGAAAAGACGACAACTCGGGGGGCGATGAAGACGTAGAGGGATCGAGGAGTTGTCAAAATGTGAGATTAGGGCACCACGATTACAATTGGAGGCCTTATGATGATGAGAGCAATACGGTGCGGAGGATAAGCTCGTTGAGGAGGGCGAGTAGCTCGTATCCGGATTTGATCAGGCAAGAGATGACGTGGGATGTTGAGTATGATCAGAGGCCGAGATTTTACGATGATTCATATCAAGTTAATCAGTTTAGTAATAAGACTCCTCGATTGGTGAGGCCTTCTATTCGTGGTTTTACATCACAAACGTTGGATGCGTATGATAATGGTAGGGAAAATGTTAAGATTATTGAGGTTGATGATAATGTAAGAATGACCAAACCAAAGGCATTACCACCACCACCACCACCCCTGTCACCGGCTGTGACACCATTGCCGCCAATTCCACCACCACTGCCGCCACCAGCCCTTGGTAGAAAGGGGTCTAGACAAGAATATGAAAGTGTTGGCAGGAGAATTAGGAGGGATGGTCATGGTCAAGGAAGAAGAAAAAAGGATCAATCTCCACAGCCACCACCACCACCGCCGCCGCCGCCGGTACCCAACTCCACCGCCTCAATGGGGGCTAGAAATGCATCGAGACAACAAAACGAGAGCATCGGTGGTCAGAGAGTCAAGAGTGGCGATGGTCAAGGTAGAAGGAAAATGGAACCAAGAGAGTATCGATTCGTACAACCACCCTCTCCGCCGCCCCCTCCGCCACCATTGCCGGAGATTAGCAAGCGCAGTCAAAAGAAGCACGATGGTATAACAACTAAAGATATATTCAGTTCAATTTATCAACAAAGCAAGAGGAAGAGCAAGCAGAAGAGGAGGAGCTATGAGAATTTGGAGGATTTGATCCATACTTCAAACCCTAACGCTCTTTCGCCGCCGCCTCCTCCACCGCCCCTGCCGCCGCCCCCTTCCTTCTTCCACAACATATTCTCATCTAAGAAGGGTAAATCGGGCAAGAAAAGTACACCCCGTCGTCGACCACCTCCGCCGCTGCCAAAGCCTGAAGATTTCGATCTAATATTAGACCAAATCGGAGGCAACGGAAGCGAGTCACCATTCATCCCAATGCCGCCGCCGCCGCCGCCGCCGCCATTCAAGGTCCCTTCATGGAAGTTCGTGGTGCAAGGTGACTACGTCAAGATCACCGGCAGCCCGCTACGAGACGATGAAAGCGGAGCCACCACTCCGACGGCGGCTGGAAACACGCCGTCGCCATTGTTCATCCCCAGCCCGGATGTGAACATCAAGGCTGATGATTTCATTGCCAGGTTCAGATCCAAATTAATGCTCGAAAAGATCAACTCCATCAGACACCAGATGCAGGCCCCTACCCCGACCTAAAGCCCGATATCAATTTTTACATCTATCGTTTGATAATCCTGTTATTTTTTTTTTAATCCGAGTCTTCATGATTATTTTTGTTTTGTTCTTTTGGAGTGTACATTATATGAAGATCAATTTACGTACAGAGCACATACAGAGTGAAGAGTATAATAAGTTATCATACTTGTAGGCGATTTTTGGTTGGCCTCTAAACCAAAAACCTGAAAAGAAAAAATTGTTTGTATCTATAGTTTTGAGGATGAGTATTTTATCAGAATATAACAAGAATATATACTGCTTGATATGTTTATTTCTATATACTGTATACTCCGTACAATATAATATACAGCTGTGTGTATGTTTGAACGATAGTAGCTGTTCTCTATCTTTGTGCAATTCCTTCAAACTTAAGTTTGGCATATCAGTTTTATCCTTGATTTTTTTTTTCTTCTTTTTTTGGGATTAAAAGTCAAATGAAGTTTGTTGGATCGTAACCGGTTAGCTAGAGCTTGGGAACTGGCTGTTAAGTTGTTCCCAAGGCAGCGGAAGAAATTATCGCAAGTATTAGAAAGACAGAATGAACGCAGTTCCTTATAGAGGAACCCCACTACAACCAACTAGTTGTATGGGTAAACCTCTACCTCCGCTTGGAGGATTTTGAATGACTTACTTATATTATTGATTTGTTCCTTAGTTACAAACAGCCAGATTCAAACTTCTCTGTTCCTACGAGTTCTACCTAACTCTAGCAACACTAATGAATCTTCTCAACTGAGTTCCTAAGCGAACAACAATCACTAAATAAGTAACTCAAACCTTACACCGAATCGCAGTTCCCTTGCTCTTGGGAACTCGGCTTCACCGTCGTCGAGATCAAACACTCGCCGCCGGGGACTTCTCTTCTTCTTTCTCTTTCTCTGTTGTGGGTATTTATGAGTTCTGGGAGAAGTGCTCAATCCGAACACTATTCATTTGGCTTTATACTCGAGTGCACTTGGGCTTTAGTCGCATCTTTCATTTGTGTCCGAAATGCCCTTTGCTTGATGCCCAAGTTGTACTTTCTTCACATGTGACTTCAATTTGAACTAGGTCAACTTCTTGAAATGATCGGACCGTTGGATCAATCGTGACAGTCTGCTCCTCAGACTGTGCCTTCATCCTGTCCAAGACAGGATCCCGTGATATGTGCTGATCGGTCCTTGTCTTCACATGTGAGTTCCCATGTCGTGGGAACTTTCCTCTTTAGAGTTCCTATGAGAGAAACTCTAATCGTGTAAACCTTTGTTCTCTGGTCATTCCTGGGAGTTCTCATTTCATGAGAACTTTCCTCTTCAGAGTTCCCTTGATGGGAACTCTTCATTGTGTGCTCATTCATGGAAGTTCTTTGCTCAACCCGTGTTCCTTAGAAATACTTGATCAAAGCACATTAGTTCCCTTATAGCGTTTGTCATTATCAAAACTCGGAGAACTGTATCGTTGTTCCGATGTTCAGAACCAGAGGTCCCAACATCGTTCCAACAATTTCCCCCTTTTTGATGATGACAAACCTATCACAAAAATCAGCAAGTATTTCAAGGCATGATATGCAGATGAGTTCCTACGCGTATTCCTAGGGAGCCACTTCTTGTGAATCACTGAGTTCGTACTTAGCTTTTTATGCAATTGTTCCCCCTTAGCTATAGCGTATTCTGTGATATCTTTTCAACTTAACTCATCTCGCATTTTTTGTCTTTCCCCCTTTTGACATCATCGAAAACAAGTAAACACATAGATAAGGAAGGAAAAGAACACGCAATCATACTAAAAACCATTCATTACTTAAGCAAAAAAATGTACATAGGAACACAAGAGACAATATTTGTGGGAACATTGAGGCTAGGAAAAAGAAGGAAAAGATCATGGGCTTGGTGGGAACAGGGCATCACAAAGCCGTGTCAAGACTTGTACAAGCTTTTCCTGGCCTTTAGCAATTTGTTCTTGGTCCCTTGCCATCTTTTCTTGTTCCCTGGCTATCTTGTCGAGAGTGTTGACAATGCGCACCAACACTTGAGTGTTCCCATCCTAGGTGCCTTCACCAGATGGCAGCCTTTCTTGTTCCTCTACTGGCTCAGAGTGCCGCATTTTGTGGACCACAGAGATGTCCAGTTCCCTACCTATGGTGACCTCTTCCTTGGATGTGTCGTAGAGGCCCTCTCTGAGCAAGAGTTTCTTGATGAGGCCAGCATAAGGGAGGGAGTGGGATTTGGAAGCCATGCACTTCTCCATGTGCCCGAGAATTATGCGAGGAAGATTGATGGGCTTTTTGAGGAGGAAGTGGTAGAGGATAATGGCATCAGGGATGTTTATAACAAGGCGCTTCTCCTGGCGAGGGATCACCATGTTGATGATGAATTGATGGGCCAGTTTTGCAATGAGGGACAAGTGATGAGTAGAGGTGCCAGTTGTGGGAACACGGCCCTCGTAGATCGTGTTGTAAATCTCCTCACTGTTGAAGTCGCCCCAGCTCTTGGTGGGCAGTTCCTGGAGGCCCTGGACAGGGACCTGTAGTTGAAGGCGGATTGTGGATGTGATAAAGATGAAGTCATCGCCTTCGAGGGAGAGAGTTCCCTTGGTGCCGTTGTCATGGACCACAAAATGGTTGTAGAATCGGCGCACCTGAGAGGGATCGATACTCACGGCCTCACTACAAATGTGTTCCCATCCTTAGGCCTTGATGAGGTCCCATAGTTGCCCTAGCCCTTCATCGGTGAGCTGTTTTTCTGAGAGGATGAGGGGGGGAAGGAGCTTGCGATTCTCAGAGATGTGGATTTTCTTGGGCACAGTTCCTTTTCCTTTCTTCTTTGTGTTCCCCCTTGAGACCGTAGTCTTTCCTTTTTGCTGAGGAGGGCCAGCCGCTTCGATCATGAGAGGGTGGGTCCTTTCCTCTGGGACCTCTGCCGACACCACCATTTGGTGGCCAGGAGTTAGGATGCCGGCAGGCTCTCTGGAAGTGGTGGCCTCCGCGTAGTCTTCAGTGTCAGCGCTGGAGGTCCCTTCATCTTCAGAGGAGGTCAGCCCAGTTTCCTCCTCGTTATCTTCTTGATGATAACTGTCGTGCCCAGCATCATCAGTTGAGGCTGGGTTCCCTTCTTCTTGGGCTTTGCCCCCTTGGTTTTCGGAAGGCCCTTTGAGTGCACCTTCGAATTCTTCCTCGAGGGCTCGGAGTTGAGCTTCCTCTTCCTCAGTTCCCATGAAGATGGGTGGCAGTTCCTTGGCCTTTTTGCGAGCGATGACTCCAATGGGGAGATCATCCTCGTCAGAATCGAGGTCGATTGTTTTCTGGGCCGAAGGAGGTGGGGAAGGGAGTTTTAGTGTGTTGGGAGAAGAGGGAGGTAGAGGAGAATTTGGTGGAGTTGGGACCTTGGGAGTGGAAGGAGGAGGAATAGGGGTTTGAGCCTTGGGACTTGAGGTCCCAGGGGCAGAAAGTGAGGTGGGTGATTTGGCAATGGGGGAGGTGGGTGGGGGAACTCTGGGGGAGGATGGTGGAGGAGTATGCTTTGGTGACGAGTGAGGGAGGTTGGAAGCTCCCTCAGTGATGGGGAGAGAAGAAGGGGAAGTTGTGGAATCGGTTTGAACAGGAGGTGGTGGAAGTTGATGCTGGGATCGAGAGTTCCCAGAGGTGGAAGGAAGGGGAAAAATGAGTGGGGGTTTTGCGACACAGGAGGTGGGTTTGGAGCAGTTAAGATACTCTTCAAATTTGAAATGGGGTTTCTTCTTTTCGGAGTGAATGGGGGAGGAAGAGATCTCTGAGTGTTTGCATTTGGAGGATTTGTGTTTGGATTTTGAGGAGTGATGTTTGGATTTGGAGGAGTGATGTTTGGATTTGGATTGTTTGGGTCTCTCATGTTTGGAAGGGGGTTCGGACCCGAAACTGTCGACGATGACAATCGCGGAGGAAGAGGGAGGTGGAGGAAGGGTGGAGGTCGGCGGCGCTGGAGGTTGCACTGCCGAAGGAGGAGGAAGAAAAGGACTCACATATTTGTAAAGTCCCTCGATGAGGACGTCGCGAAGGGCTGGATCTTGCTCCTTTTCGACGTCGTTCATCATTGTGATGAAAAGAGTTTTAGGGTTGTTGAGAATCCATTCCTTCATTTGTTCATAAGAGTGGGTTGGAGCCATTTGAGAGAAATTTGGGAAAGAGAAGATTTTTGGAAGTTTTCTCGAAAGAGGGAGGAGGCAAAGTTGCAGAGGAAAAGAATGACAGGGAAGAATGAGAAGGAAGGAACCCAAAAGTGGCAAAGTAGGGTTTTTATGTGAGAGAGAGAGGCGAGGGTAGAAAGGGAAGGTTAGGAAGACCTCGATAACCGTTGGCCAATGAGTTCGGAGGATCGTTTCAACTTCCATAGCACGCCTCTGACACGCGTCGTTTTCTTCCTTGGGAAGTCTTTTGATTTTTGAATGCTTGGCCCAAAGCGCTTCAGAGTTTGACACAATTTCCCGTTTCCCTAGTGACGTTTCATTTCTCAGATCCAGTGTTCCCTGTTTTTGCCCATCAGTTCCCATGATCTTTGGAAAGGCATTTTGAGTGGAGAGGTTAAGCGAACTCACACTCAATTTTCTGTGAGGCTAGGAAACTCAAAAGAGAACCAGACAATTGCAACTCGATTTTGGGATAAAGAGTTTGGCTCATGAGAAGCGTTTGTCTGGTCCTTAGCTTAGGGTAGGTTTTATGATCAACCGTCATAGTGGCTTGTAGAGAGGGTTAAAGGGAACTCTGGTTGATCATTTTGGGCCAAAAGAGATAATGTTCCTTTATACAAATCAAGCTCTAGACTAGTAATGTGGCAAAATGAAAGCACTGAGTCCTACAGTTCCCTATCATGCATTTCTAGTTAGACTAATCAAGCATTGAGGGAGAGACAAACAGGGACTTGTTTAGTTTAGAGTTATCATCCCTAGAAGCATTCGAAAACGCTGGTAGGGACGTCTGTCTAAAGCTTTGGTGAGAATGTCCGCAATTTGCTCTTCCGTTCTACAGTGTTGCATAGAGATGTTCCCATTTTCAACATTGTCACGTAGAAAATGATGCCTAATGTCTATGTGCTTAGTCCTAGAATGATGCACATGATTTTTGGAAATGTTAATGGCACTAGTATTATCACATAGTATAGGAACTGGGCCAAATGACATACCGTAATCCTGAAGTTGGGACTTGAGACATAGTACTTGGGAACAGCATGATGCGGCAGCCACATATTCTGCTTCAGCTGTGGAGAGTGCCACTGAATTTTGCTTCTTGGATCCCCATGAGACTAAGCATGACCCAAGGAACTGGGCTATTCCTGATGTGCTCTTTCTATCAACGAGGTGTCCAGCAAAATCTGCATCTGTATAAGCAATGAGCTCAAGGGAACTGTTCCTTGGATACCAGAGGCACAAGTTGTCGTTTCCTTTGAGGTACCTGAAAATCCTCTTCACCTCTTTCAGGTGTGATTCTTTGGGGTTAGCTTGAAAACGTGCACATAAGCACACTGAGAACATAATGTCAGGCCTACTAGCAGTTAAGTATAGGAGAGAGCCAATCATACCTCTGAAGTTCCTTTGATCGACACTTACCCCTGTTTCATCGGCATTTAGCCTGGAGTTTGGTGAGATGGGAGTGTCGATGGGCCTTGAGTGGTCCATCCCATACTTGACTAGCATTTCTCTGATGTATTTCTGTTGATGAATCCTTGTTCCCTCCTTTGTTTGAGATATCTGGAGTCCTAGGAAGAATGTGAGTTCCCCTATGAGACTCATCTCAAATTCACTGCTCATGAGGTCCTTAAACTTCTCTACAAGAACTTCGTTAGTTGCTCCAAAAACAATGTCATCAACATAAACTTGAACAATCAATATATCCTTAGACTCTTTCTTAAGGAAAAGAGTTTTGTCTATGGAACCTCGAAGGTATCCATGAGACAGAAGGAACTGAGCAAACCTGTCATACCATGCTCGAGGAGCTTGTTTGAGTCCGTAGAGGGCCCTCTCCAGGAAGTAGACGTGGTTGGGTAGCTTCTCATCTTCGAATCCTAGGGGTTGAGCTACGTATACTTCTTCTTTGAGGTGCCCATTGAGAAATGCCGTCTTCACATCCATCTGGTATAGCTTGAATCCTTTGTGGGCTGCATAGGCTATGAGAAGATGGATGGCCTCGATCCTTGCAACTGGTGCGAAGGTCTCATCATAGTCGATTCCTTCTTCTTGTCTATAGCCTTGAGCAACCAAACGAGCCTTGTTCCTAGCTACGGCCCCAGTATCATCTAGCTTGTTCCGAAAGACCCATCGAGTTCCTATGATATTCTTGTTTTTGGGCCTAGGAACAGCTTCCACACCTTGTTCCTCTCAAATTGGTGTAGTTCTTCTTGCATGGCTTGGATCCAGTCTGGGTCCTTTAGAGCTTCTTTGATGCTTTTTGGTTCCACCATCGAAACAAAGGGATTAAAAGCACAAAAATTATTGAGAGAAGAGCGAGTTAGAACACCTTTTTCATATGGAGTGATGATGTTGTCGATGGGGTGATCTCTCTTTTGGTGGTAGTTTCTTGTTAGAATGTGTGAGACGTCAACCTGTTCCCTTGACTCTTCTTCATCTGTGTCTTGAGCCTCCTCTTCCTCAGGGGAACAGTTGTGTTAAGCTTCTTCGCTGGGACTTTCGTCAGGATTCTCTTCGGAGTTCCCTCATTGTTCCCCCTGAACACTAGATTCTGGTGCATTTTCATTTTGGGGAACAAGAGAGTTGGAGGCATCTTGTGGTTCTTCTGTTGAGGAGGGAACTTCAAAGGAGCTTTGATCTGTGGAGTTTTGATTTCCTTCGTTGTTCCCTGATTGTGGGGCATTGTTCCCACTTGGATAGTCTTCATCTTTCTTTCTTGGTTCATCCTCGTCGTCGTCTTCTTCTTGTCTGACCAGCTTGAACAGAGTTCCCTTTCCTTGGGCCTCTGTTCCCATCTTTACAGATTTCTCGTCGAAGATGACGTGGATGCTTTCCTCTATCTTCTTGGTCCTCTTGTTATAGACCATGTATGCCTTGCTATGGGAAGAGTATCCCAAGAATATCCCTTCATCGCTTCTAGGCTCAAATTTGCCGAGGTTGTCCTTCCCATTGTTGTGAACGAAACATTTGCATCCAAAGGTCCTCAGATGAGAGATGTTGGGCTTTCTTCCTTTGATCAGCTCGTAGGATGTCTTTTTGATCATGGGCCTAGTCATGGCTCGATTTAAGATGTAAGTAGCTGTGGAGATCGCTTCAACCCAGAAACTTGGAGGAACTCCACTTTCTAGCATCATGGTCCTTGCCATGTCTTCCAAGGTTCTGTTTTTCCTTTCCACCACACCATTCTGTTGAGGAGTCCGAGGAGCTGAGAAATTGTGAGATACACCATTGTTGTCACAATATCTTAGGAACTCTGAGTTCTTGAATTCAGTTCCGTGGTCAGATCTGAGTGACTTGAGCTTGATTCCCATGCTCACTTCCATCCTCTTGATTAGTCTCTCGAACTCTTTGAAGGTATCTGATTTTGATCTCAAGAAAAGTACCCATGTAAATCTCGAAAAGTCATCAATTAAGACATACATGTACCTTTTTCCTCCGTAGCTTTCAGTGTCCATGGGACCACAGAGATCCATGTGAATCAGTTCCAATGGTCTTGTAGTGCTAACCACCTTTTTGGGTTTGAACGAGCTCCTGGTTTGCTTCCCACGAACACATGCTTCGCACATCTTGACTCCTTCAAGGTTGATTCGTGGGAGACCAATGACTAGATCCTGTAGATAAAGCTTCAAGATTTGATTGACACCTGCATGGCCCAATCTCTTGTGCCAGAGTTCCGTTTCGTCCAGGGAACTTGCCAAGCACAGTTTCCTTGGTGGTTCAAAGTCTGTATCCACCACATAGATGTTGTTGGACCTTCTTCCTTTCAGGATGATTTTGTTAGTCTTCTTGTTGATCACTAGACACTCCCTTGAGTCAAAGGTGACGATGTTGTTCCCTTGATCACATATCTGAGAGACGCTCAAGAGATTGAATCCCAGGTCCTTTACCAAGTTAACGTTGCTGATTTTGATAGATTTGTTGAGCAATACTTCCCCGGATCCTATGATTTCTCCTTTATTCTTATTGCCAAAGGACACGTGACCTCCTTCGGCCTTTGGGTGGAGTGAGGTGAGGTTGTCTTTGTTTCCAGTCAAGTGGTTAGAACATCCACTTTCAATGACCCATGTGTTGTTCCCCCTCACTACCACCTACAAGAAAAGTTAGTTTTTGAGGACCTAGGCAAGATGACTCTTGCCTGGTCCCTTGCAAGGGAAGACAGTCTCAAATAGCACATAATCAGCAATGTTAATGTCACGAGAGTACTTGTTATAGGCAGAGTTCCTATGATTGTTTCTTTTAATGAGAACTCTAGCAGGCTTGTTGGTTTGTTGATTCTGCTTGTTCTAGTACTCGTGGTTTCTCTGGGCTTGGGCCTTAGCTTTGGGACAGCTTTCCTTGTAGTGCCCATGAGCACCACAGTTCTAGGAGGTCTTATAGTATTCTCCTAGGTAGTACTTAGGATGGGGTCTCTGTATCCTGTTCCTATCCATAGTTTCCTTGTTGTACACTCTAGACCTGTTTCCCTTAGCTATTTGAACATACAACTTGTGTCCAGTGTTCCCAGTGTAATAATCTACTTCTCCATTCACCCCACTCTCCAGAACATGGATTTTCTCTTCCAAGTGTGCATTTTTCTGTTTCTCACACTGAAGCTCTAGGGCCCTACACTCGTTCATCTCTTTTTCACTCAAAGGGGACTTCCCTTTTCTAGGGCTCTCTGACTCATACCCTATTCCGTGTCTGGCAGGGACAAACTTGGTTTGGGAACTAGAGGCTTCAGAGTTCCCTTTTGCTTTACTCAGATTTTGTAGAAGGGTATTTTCATCACTTTCTAGGGTTTTAAGCTCATTCTCAAGTTCTACGATGTGATACAAATAGGACTGAAGTTTTTCTAGAAGGGACACACAGTTGGGACATGGCTCAAGACCAACTAGTTCAGCATTGGTGTGTTCCGATTTTTCCAACTTCTTTTGCAATTTAATGTTGTCTTTAACAAGGCTTGAAAGAATTTTTAGCAACTGAGGTTTTTCATAATTATTCAAGGAAGCAAGAACGGATTCAGTAGTTACCTCACTGGGTTGTTCCCCAGTTGTATCTCCTATGGCCATTGCGCACATGTCTGGTGATGCCCAAGATTCGGGATCTTCGTCTTCGTCATCGTCCCAGGTGGCATTGTAGGCCTTCTTCCCTTGCTTACGGTCGTCAGTTCCCAGTGGGCACTCCTTTGCGAAGTGTCCCTTTTTGTAGCACTTGTAACATGTGACGTCCGAAAGATCCCTCTCAGCAGGTTTTCTTTGGGAACTCTGTCCTTTCTGTGAGTTCCCATTTCCCTTTTTGAACTTTCCCTTGTAGAAGGATCGAAGGGCCCTTGTTACGAGGACTAGTTCCTCATCCTCTTCTTCTTCAGATTCTTCATGTTGCTCTTGAACAGACTTGAGCACCTTTTCAAGTTTGAGGGCGATCCCTTGGTGTGCCTTCTTTTGCTCCTTGTCATCTATCTTTCTCTTCTCATATCCCACCAGCTTTCCAAAAACCTGGTGGAGCATGAGAGCTCTGTTTTCGGGATTCTCTTTGAACATCGTTCTTTCATTTGTCCATTCTCCAGTCAGCCCATTGAAGAGTTGTTGAACCTTCATTTTGTCGGTGACTTCCTCTTTAGTGATCTCAAGGCCAGCCATCTTGGTGCAAAGTCCCTCGAAACGGGATTGGTAGCTATCAACGAATTCTCCTATCTCCATTTGGAAGGTGAAGAACTCCCTTCTTGCGTTCATCTGAAGATCTTCTCGGAGGTCTGAGTTCCCAATGTGCATTTGTTGAATGGCTTCCCACACTTCCTTTGCCGTGTTTAGGTTTGCCACTCTGTCGCAGTCTTGCACCGACATGGCATTCTTGAGGTACTGGATGGCTTTGAAGTTGGCCTCCATGCACTTGTACTCATTGGGTCCCCATTTTGAAAGGTCATTCTCAATCGCTGGATCAATTTTGAAGTTCCCCTTTTCTATGACGCACCAAGCTTGGTAGTCCTGGCTGCGCATCCAATTTTTCATGTCGCGTTGCCATACTTCGAATCTACCAGTGATGAGCCTTGGTGGCTTACTGTTGTTGTGACCGACTTGGGTGAGTTCGTGAGCCATTTTGAAACCTGCGATGCTAACACAAATCTAGAGCGACCAAGCTCTGATACCAATTGTTGGATCGTAACCGGTTAGCTAGAGCTTGGGAACTGGCTGTTAAGCTATTCCCAAGGCAGCGGAAGAAATTATCGCAAGTATTAGAAAGACAGAATGAACGCAGTTCCTTATAGACGAACCCCACTACAACCAACTAGTTGAATGGGTAAACCTCTACCTCCGCTTGGAGGATTTTGAATGACTTACTTATATTATTGATTTGTTCCTTAGTTACAAACAGCCACATTCAAACTTCTCTGTTCCTACGAGTTCTACCTAACTCTAGCAACACTAATGAATCTTCTCAACTGAGTTCCTAAGCGAACAACAATCACTAAATAAGTAACTCAAACCTTACACCGAATCGCAGTTCCCTTGCTCCTGGGAACTCGGCTTCACCGTCGTCGAGATCAAACACTCGCCGCCGGGGACTTCTCTTCTTCTTTCTCTTTCTCTGTTGTGGGTATTTATGAGTTCTGGGAGAAGTGCTCAATCCGAGCACTATTCATTTGGCTTTATACTCGAGTGCACTTGGGCTTTAGTCGCATCTTTCATTTGTGTCCGAAATGCCCTTTGCTTGATGCCCAAGTTGTACTTTCTTCACATGTGACTTCAATTTGAACTAGGTCAACTTCTTGAAATGATCGGACCGTTGGATTGTTCGTGACAGTCTGCTCCTCAGACTGTGCCTTCATCCTGTCCAAGACAGGATCCCGTGATATGCGTTGATCGGTCCTTGTCTTCACATGTGAGTTCCCATGTCGTGGGAACTGTCCTCTTCAGAGTTCCTATGAGAGAAACTCTTCATCGTGTAAACCTTTGTTCTCTGGTCATTCCTGGGAGTTCTCATTTCATGGGAACTTTCCTCTTCAGAGTTCCCTTGATGGGAACTCTTCATTGTGTGCTCATTCATGGAAGTTCTTTGCTCAACATGTGTTCCTTAAAAATACTTGATCAAAGCACATTAGTTCCCTTATAGCGTTTGTCATTATCAAAACTCGGAGAACTGTATCGTTGTTCCGATGTTCAGAACCAGAGGTCCCAACATCGTTCCAACAAAGTTTGTCCCCACCATGAACTTGATGGATCAGTTGATTTTTTTTTGGTAGAGATGGATCAGTTGATTAAGGGTGTTTTTTCTACTCAATATTTTAAGCCATTATACCGAATTTGAGGAATTCGATCTGAAACAGTTTACTGCAGTTGAATTATTTTGTTTCAAAACAAAAGTTTGATTTATTTCAAGACCATGTCAAACCTGCAACATTCCTAACCTGCTAAAGTTTAGTTACTTTTGTTTTTTTGTTCCTTTCAAATTGTGAAAAATTGTTTTCCAGCATTACCTACATATCTTTTTACAAAACAAGAATGAAGTAATATATACAGGCATAGGTTCTTTCAGAAAAAAAAGGCATAAAATAAGCCGTCAAAGCAATCTAAAATCATCACATATTTATTCTTCCCGGATTCAGTGGATAGCTGGGCTGGAACTAAAATAAACAACTAAGCATTACAGTTGGCTGAGAGCAAATCTTTTTGAAGAAGTATGCAGATAATTTAAGACAATGGTGGAAGGAGCAATTTGTTTGTTGAAACGATTCACCTTCATTTCACTGGTGTTATTCTGGTGACAACTGTCCCTCTAGGAATGGTCTAGAATTATGAGATATTATGATGAGATATTTTCTTAAAATTACTAGCTCATACATTAAGATCCCCCCTCGATTCAAACGACCATAGGCATAGTTTGGATTGCAAGAGAAGAAATTGTGTTGTAGCAAGAGGTTTTGTAAGTAAATCCGCCAGTTGATCCTTAGAGGAGATCAGGGGCGGAGCCAAAAATTTACCCCAGTGGGGGCTAAATTCCTGGTTACACAAAAAAAGTTGTATTTTTCTATGTAAAATAAATTTGTACGGAAAATTTTGTATTTTTTTATAAAATTTTGTATTTTTCTTTATAAAAATTATTAATTTTTGTATATAAGACCCTTTTTTCATACAAAAATTGTTTGCTAGTTGAAAGATGAGACCATTTGACTGTATTTAACAATATATATAGTACACGTTCAATCACTGACACGTATAATACTAGTAATATTTATACACTTTTTACAATAATAATATTTTAATTATTTTAATTATTTTTTTTTTAAAATCCAGTGGGGGCTATAGCCCCCACTGGTCTCAACGTGCATCCGCCTCTGGAGGAGATGAAAGCCACTTGCAAAGTCTTGTTCTTGACTCGCTCTCGAACAAAGTGAAAATCGAGACTAAGATGTTTGATCTGATGGTGTATGACGGGATTGACGGTTGTATCATTTAAGGGAGATCTAAGATCTTGACTTGCTCTGATACCACTTGATACGTGATTGCCTCGGATTACTCCTTAGAAACCTCGTATTTAACCCAACAGGATCCCGATCTTGCCTTGTAATCTCATTCCAACCTGAATTTGCTAACAAAGTTAATGTCTTGTAGAACAAGTAACCAAACTGAAACGAATGATGAATGAAAGAACCGATCTGACTTCTAGAGATAATCAACTTGATAGTTCAAACGGATTGGCTCTAACGCTAAATCCGAGTGAATAACTAAGTTTGATCTTTAACAATCAACTTAGAACAATTTAATTGATCAAAACTACAAATCAGATTTGAGAACACAAAAGAAAGAGATCGCAAGAAGATGATGAGGATGATCGAATGGAGTTCTACACAATTGCAAACACACGTGTATTATTTTTGGCCCAAGAGATAGATTAAACCAATTTGGGTTTAATCTCTCTCAAGCTGATTTTTATTAATGAAAACCCAAAGTATAAATAGTGCATACAAAAGAGTCTTACTTGGAGAGCAAGAAACACATGTGGCCGACCCTAGTAGATAGAATTAGGCCCCATGTCTTGCTTCCCAAGATATAATAAAATACCTAAAGCTATAACAACTAGATCTCCCTTAAATAAAATAAATCATGACTGATTTATTTATTTAAGGAAAATATCCTAACAAACTTAAAATATCTAGAAGATAAAATAAAACATAAGAGAGAGAATATTCAACCAACTAACATCAGCCTATTGATTGAATTCTCTACATTATTAAAATAAAACACGCCTATTATAAAGTATCTAGAAGTAACTAAACTTAAATCGGGATCTTGTGTGGTTAAATACTTGATCAACGCACCAAGGAGTAATCTGAGGCAATCACGAGCAACCTTAACGCCACTTATAGCTCCACTATAGGTGGCGTTAAGGTTGTCACACCACAGTGTAGGGGATTGATGGAGACGAGCACCAAGTTCAGATAACATTGATTGGATCCATATGGTTTCACAAGTGGCATGGGCAATTGCCTGATACTCGGCTCTGTTGATAATCGGGCAACCGTGAGCTGCTTTTTTTTATTGCCAAGAGGTGATGTTGGACCCAAGAAAGATGCAGTAGGCACTAGTCGAATGGCGATCACGTGGGTCTCCGGCCCAATTAGCGTCAGAAAAGCCTGATATATATGCTTACAGTTGTGGTAGAGGAGATGTGGAATTCAATGTCAGCTATGGCATTGAGGTAGCGCAAGAGCTAGGCATTTGACACCTTGCCGGTGTTTCTCATCCGGATTATACATTGCTTGGTACAGTCGGTTGACAACAAAGGAAATATTGGGCCGAGTAAAAGCTAAGTATTGTAGCCCGCCTATGAGTTTGTGATAGAGAGACAGATTAGAGAAGGGTGTTGAGGCATCGGTGTGTGAAAGTCAGTGGACCATAAACAAGGGGTCGTGCTCATACGTAAGCCCAACACACAAGCTTGATGGGGTTCCATCCTAAAACCAATTGGCAATAGGAGGAGTAACCCAAGGGTATATATGTAGGCTAATTTAACTCTCAACTTCCGATGTGGGAAGGAGGATTCTCAACATGCCCCCGCAAGTGCAACTGGCCTGGCCCATTTGACGCTTGGACAAACAGTTCTAGCACCTCAATCTCTTTATAGCTAGCCCAAAGAACGGGTGGTGGCGTCTCAATCTCTTTATAGCCAAACACAACCCAAATAGCGGGCGGGTAGCATCAACCGATAAACCCAAGCCCAAACAAGCCAGGAAACGGACCCAGGACCAGACCGTGAGCTCTAATACCATGTGAAAGTATGTGCCATAAACGAGGGGTCGTGCTCATACGTAAGCCCAACACACAAGCCCGATGGGGTTCCATCCTAAAACCAATTGGCAATAGAAGGAGTAACCCAACGGTATATATGTAGGCTAATTTAACTCTCAACTTCCGATGTGGGAAGGAGGATTCTCAACAGAGTGGAAGCAAGAAAGTTCGTGGCCATCGGTGTAGTGATTGCTTTAGAATTGGTCATTTGGGCACATTTAATAAGCATCCTGATGTACTTGGTTTGGGACAAATAGAAGCCAGCTTATGTGCGGCGAGTTTCGATCCCCAGGAAAAAGTGTAGTGGTCCAAGGTCTTTAACGGGGAATTCTTTAGAGAGATGAGATACAAAGCAATCAGACATGGAGTTGGCCGGTCGAGGAGATGACTAGAAGATCACTACAAAAAAACACAGATTTAGCGACCATATTTATAGTCGCTAAATCAAAAATCTGGTCGCTAAATCCATTTAACGACCATACCGTGGTCGCTGAAAGTCCGGACGCTAACCAAGTGTCGACCATATGGTCGCCAATATTGGCGACCAAGTGGTCGCTCAATATAGCGACCATGGTCGCCAGTAATGTGGTGACCACTTGTGCGACCACGTGGTCGGCAATTATAGCGACCAATTGGTTGCCCGTTATAGCGATAATATGGTCGCTATATAGCGATCAATGTCACGAATGGGTACCACACCGTTTGGCAATCCTAGTGGCCACATGGTCGCTAAAATCAAAAAAGGATGCACGACCCTGATCTTTGACTGAACGTAGGCGCACGATCGTGCGCTTTATAGGTGCATGTTGAGAGGGTTTCTTGACAACAAATAAATTTATAATCAAGACCCCGCTGAGTACAGGGGAGTCAGGTTCGTCCACGAGAGAAAGTCATGTACCAAATTTTATTACTTAGAGCGCAAGCAATCAACAAAAGCAAGGGTTTTTTATCACTAGAAAGAGATTTCTAAGGTTAAGGTGTCACCACAACAACAATCATGCATACAAACGCTTATGAAACATAAAGATCATGCTTTTATCACATAAAGGCGTCAACTTTCGTCAACTGAGCAAGTAAATCAACTAACTTTCGTTTAATCAATAAACTTAACTATCTATCTCTTCTATTCAATTAGGATTGATCCGTTTTCGCTTCAAAACCCTAATTAGCTATTCTGATCCAAAGTTTCCACTTTCGCTTCAACAATGAACGAGAAATTTCCTATCAACTTTCGTTTCAAGGAGTTAAGAGCAAGAGAGAAGAATATGATAAAAACAATCAAAACATGATCAAGAGCAAGCATGCACAACCATTGTTGGGTTACCCTAACCTTAGAGAGAGAGAGACTACTCACAATTCATAATTAAAAACATTCTAAATTAATAAAAGAGAAAGCTTACAACTTGAATCCAAACAAACCGTTCCTCCACAATCTCCAATCGTCTCTCCTCACGCCCCCCCTCTCTCTCTCTCTCTCTCTCTCTCTCTCTCTCTACTCTCTCTCTACTCTCTACTCTCTACCCTAACTAGGTTAATTGTGGGATAAGAAAACTAAGACTAGACAAGGGTTTATATAGAGAGAACTAAAGCTATCTATAAGGAAATAATATCGCTAAAAGATATATCCCTTAAAACTATCTCAAAACATAAAAGGAAAGGGATAAAAGATCTTTTAAATGTGCCGACTGCATCTTCACTACCGACATAGAGTGCCTCAGTACCGACCCCTGTAGCCTCGGTATCGACCCTCACAGGCTCGGTATCGACCCTCTTCAGCACTGCGAACAACTGAGAGTAAAACTTCAGTAGTGGGTTCGTTACACCTCGGTTTGACTCGATTCTTTTTCCTATGTCTTTGTAACGAGTTTCTCTACTTCTTTCTTACCTTGAACTTGATTTTTCACTTTTTTATTTGAGTGCTTTTCTTTGGCCTTGCTTCATTCTTGAGTGCTATCTTCAAATGATTTCCTCCTTTCTTCAAAAAGTACTTCAAAACAACTTCTAAACCTACAAAAACACCACCAAAGCTTATGTAGACTCCATATCTTAATAAAATACAAAAACCTACACAAACGACTCAAAACAAAACACAAAACTAAAAGAAAAGACCTAAACACACAAAAACACGCCCCAAAAACACGACTAAAAAGGCGGACATCAAAATACTCCATACTTAGACTTGCTTGTCCTCAAGAAATCAACATGACATCAACCAAAACCAACAACACATATATCAAGTCAATGCCCTTATAAAAAACAACATCAAAGCACAAGTAGAAATCCAACCTCAAGCAAAAGCAACTAAAAATCCAACCTCACAAGGGTATATTGTGTTTCACTCAACTCTCATGTGTTTAGGCTTAGAAGTACAACTCTCAACTCAATCCAATATACAAAAATCAACATAGTCATTGTTACTTATATCACCAAACTCTCCACCAGAGATGTCAAAACACATAAAAATCATCAAGAGAACTTAGGCTCAATGAAAAACTTCATAGAAGTTTCCATTCGGCCGGGTTGTAATGGAGCTTGGTAATAACAATAAGGTGTGGAAATATTTGGTTATGTGGGGCTAATAATATTCGGGAATCAAAGACTCCTAACAACTCACACATCCAAAACTCTCATAAAACAAACCAAACTCATTTTTCTTCTTTATGCTCACTTCTCTTTCACTCACCCATTAAATTCTAGAAAGTCTCATATATATAACTATAAGGAAACTCTTGGCTTTGAACTTCAACATACTTGCACACTCTTTTTTTTATTCCTTTCTTTTTTCCTTCTTTCTGCATTTTCTTCCTTTTTTTCTTCTCTTTTCTTTACTAACAAAGCCTCGGTACCGACCCTTGTAGGGTCGGTATCGAGCCTGATTGGGTTTTCTTCCTCTTCCTTCTTATGCATTTTCTTACCAAGAGATCTTTTACAAATTGAAACAAGAGACTTCCAATCTACCCCAACCAAACCCTTTATTTTTGAACCAACATATATCTTGTACTCAACAAAAACAACTCCTCTCCAACTAAGTCCTAATCCCCGGATAGGGTGAAGCTTATATCGGCTAAGGAATAATTTTGTGGAGCTACAATAAAGGGCTTAAGGCTCAAATTGGCTTCAAAAACAAGGATAATGTAAGGGTGGATAAGGATTAATAGGGCTTATAAAAAAAATAAGTTCTCTATCATCTGACTTCACAAGTAATGAACTAAAAATCTTATAAAAGGTCTTGAGAAATAGATAACCATCACAATTCTAAGAGATAATATACATATAGAGAGTAAATCACACACGAAAATTAAGGCTAAAAAAAATAAAGCTCACAAGGTCATTTGGTTGGATTGCAACTACTCATGCTAAAAGTCATATACACTTAGTTTCATCAAATGCTATTTCACCATAAAAACAATTTTATCATGAGATTCAGGCTATACTATCAAAAACATGCTAAAAGGAATTACATGGTCATGCAAGTAAAAGCAATCATAGAATCATAAGATCAAGTGTACTTATCCGTTCAAAAATCTTTTTGTGTTTTTTTTCAAAAGTTTCAATTTTTTTTGTGACACAAGAACTTAAAAACACACAAAGACAAACAAGTTTTCTTTTCCCTCCCTACCCCATACTTAAACATTACAGTGTCCCCACTGTAAAAACAAAGTAAAGTATAAGAAAAGATAGGGAAAAGAAAATAAACTCACAAAGTGGTTGTTTGAAGCATAGACGAAACTTTGACCTAGATCGGGCCTTGATCGAATAAACTGAGAATAATATGAACGAAAATGTGTTTGTATTGATGTAGAAATCACCAGAAGTTATGTATATGGATCGTGCTTTGCCCCTAAGGATTACATCGGTTTTTATAGCACCTTAGGGTATATCTTATCTCGACTAAAGATATGATTTTATCTCTAACTAACAAATCTTGGCTTATTCCTATCTTATAATGGATAAAATCTTAAGAGGAATCTATCTTGTAACAAATACATCTCAGATCCTCTTTCCTCTAACCGACTTAACCAATCCCGAAGATCTTCCGTATCTCTAGAGGCGTTGGAGATTTCCTGACTATGGGCTGACGCTTTCCTGCCTAAAATCTGGGTCCAACAATACCCCTAAATGCAATTTCAAAATTTAAATTTCAGATTTCGAAAATTGCATTTAAGTTGATTAGACGTTTGGAGATGCCTTGGAAAACGGGATTTACTTCTGCTTGCCTTTTCTTAATGACCTGAGAGGCTCTTTTCTTTTTACCATCATTTGGCCTTCGTCCTCCTTCCTTCCCAATCTTGCTCTCGACTCTTCAGGTAACGCTCCCTTCTTCTTCTCCTCTGGTTTTACTCTGTTCGATTTCCATAGCCAAACCTTCGCCCTTCACTTCTTCTTCTGCCCTGGGTTCCCAGGATCTTTACCACTGCAAAATGACGCCGGAGGAGATCGCCGATTGGATCTCCTTCGGTGGCTTTCCTGAAGGTACCCGCTTCCATGCCCCGTCTGTCGAGCTCATCGACTGGGTTCGGCCGAGGTGGATCTACTTTCTTGATTATCCTTTCACCTTAGGTTTAAAGTTTCCCTTCTCTCCCTTCATTCGAGACTTCCTCCAAACCCTAAAAGTTTCTCCTTGCCAAATTCTCCCGACCACCTGGCGCATTCTTGCTCGAATTGATGAGCTTGCCACAGAGAGGGGTTTAGAAATGACCATGGGAGAACTCCTATTGGCGTACAAAATTGTTCCTCAGAGGGCAGGCCGCATCACCTTGCATGCTAGGGACACAAAAAAACCCCTTATTCCTAACCTAAAAATGTCTTCCCGGTGCTGGCAATCTCGCTTCTTCTTTGTTGAGAAAGCGTCTTTAGGCGATCTTGATGATAAAGTGAAAGGCGTCTTTCGAGATGAATGGAACACATCTCGTAAGACGATTTGATCTTACCTGTATTTTTCGGAATCTTTGTAGCCCTGTCTGCATGTTCTAATCCTTCTTCGTTTTCGTGCTTTTTTGCTTGTGCAGTTCCGATAGGTATCAATTCCAAGTGTACAGATACAGGCGTGTGTCACCGTTTGCTGAAGATCAAGGCCGAGAAGCGAAAACCCAAAAGGATTCGTCCTGACCCAGAGGGTAGCAGTGAGGACGAAGAAGCTCCAGACTCTGACGAAAACAAAACCGAGATGGAAGTCACTCCCCTGTCCTCTGATATGGCGAGCTCTACCAAGAAGAAGTCAGGTTCGCAGTTTCGCTTTATTCTCCGTTCCTTATGCAATTAATTCCTTTTGCTTTTAAATCCATGTCTTTTTTTTTTGAACCTTCCAGGTGCTGGTGTAGATACCTCTGCCGCGGCAATGGTTCGCCGGCTAAGGTCTGGCGGTCCCAGGCTTCTTACTTCTCCTTCTCCTAGTTCTGAAGCAACTAAGTCCCTTGCGCTGAAACGAAAAAGAGTTGAAGATTCTCCAGCTTCGCCTGTCGTCAAGAAGAAAGAGTCCAAAGATCTCCTCAGCACTTTAGGGGATACGTTGCTGCCGAACGTCAAGCTGGACTTCCAGGCTCTAACCCCAGACGCCGCGTTTAGTCATGTGGGCACGACGCTGAGAATGGTAGGCTTGCTCATCCGATTCTTTAGATATTTATTACCGTTTCTTTGGTATTTCTTCGGTACTCACTTGCTTTTTATCTGGCTTATCTTCATTCCTCCACTTTCCTCTGTTGTAGGCTTTCCAGGAGCTAATGGCCACTAACGGTCGTTGCCAAGAGGAAATAAGGGCATTGGAGGAGAAAGAGAAGCAAGCAAGGGAATTGGCCGCCTCATCAGATAGGAAGGCTTGCAAACTCCAATCATCGGTGGACTCCCTGAGGGTTCAGGTGCAGGACCTTCAATCTGAAAAGGCATCGCTCGAGGCAAGGACGGCTGAGGCAGAGAAGGAGATCAAGGGCTTTTCACAGGTGGTGGTGAACGTGGCAGCGTACAACACGATGAAGTCTCAAGTGAAGCTGCTGCAGGACTTTGCTGACGGCAAGAGCGACAAGTGGGACTTGAAGACGCAGCTGGAGGTCTTGGAGGAGTATTACCCCGCTGGCAATCCCCCTCCCGGCAAGAAGTATCTGGCGGCTGAAGACCAGGAGGATGATGTTAGTTCTCCGAACAAGGAAAAGGGTCATGCCGATGATGATGGGGGCCCAACCAGCAAGGACGGAGATGGCGAGAAGGCCATGGATACGGAGGAGCCTTCGACCCCAGCTGGTGGACAGTAAGCCCTAGCCGTGCTCCTCTTTGACTTCTGTTTGATGAATTTTAAGCAGTACTCTGTTTTTGTTTTTGTTGTGTGGTCCGTTTGAAGACTTGGTAACTTTTTGGCCTGGGGCCTAAAACTCTTATGGCGTCTATTTTGGCTTGTTTTGACGCCCCGTGAATGGCGCAACATTATATTTGCTTGCTTATCTGTCTGTGTTTAGAAATTTTGTGTAGTACATTAGCATAGGCAGATTCCTGGAGAATCTCCATGAATTCGTCGCCCACGAGTGGGGTACGCGTTAGGTTTTACCGTTTTAAGAGGGAATTTTGATGTTCCTCTTTTCAGCGAGTTGTTGTGAATCTCGTGTGGATTCACATTTCGAGTTTAAGGTGTTTTAATTTTCAGCAAAGGGCCGTGCCTAGTTAGTTACGATTAGGCTTCCTTTGGCCATTTCCAAGGGTCATTAGGAATTGACGCGTTCTTGGGCAACGGAACCTTAAGTTTAGGACTTAGGATGTGCTGTCATCGCGGCGTCCCGCGCATATGGCCATTTTGGGTTATATGCTATAGCTTTCCCCTTCCCGTACTAATCGGATGTTTTGTTGATCGGACTTAGATAGGGGGTAACCATCTTATGGGTTACTTCGTCGACGTTGTATTCGTGACGACCTCGTCGTTTTTAGACGGTATAATCATGTGTCTTAATAGTGGTATTTTAAATTCGATGCGTTTCATGTTGTATGCAACGTTGATTAGCGCATGTTTGCGTTTATGAGCAATAAGAAAGTGTGCAATGAAGGGAGAATATTTTCTCGCAAATCATTTCGTAAATGTGTGAAATAAACCTTATGAACTGGGAATTTTTGAACACTTTGTTCGACAGTGTGGGCAAGTGCCCTGAGTCGTTTATTCGAAAAAGCCAAAAATAGTTCTAAAGATTCTCTAAGCTAAAGCTAGGAAGTGTCTAGAGATAAAACATGATAATGAATCAGTTTAGAAGTAATACTTTTTCAGATGGGTTGCGTTCCAGCTTCGTGGAACCGCCTTTCCATCCTTGGATTCTAACTGGTAAGCTTCGTTCCCCGCGACTTTGGTGATTTTGTATGGCCCCTCCCAATTGGGTGCTAATTTGCCAGCGTTTGCTTCCGCGGTGTTCTGGAAAACCTTTCGCAACACCCAGTCTCCAAGCTGAAAACTCTTTACTCGAACGTTTTTGTTGTAGCTTCTAGCCACTTGTTGTTGGTACTTCGCGATCCGAGCGTGGGCAGCCTCCCTGAGTTCCTGGATAGTATCCAGATTTGCTTCTAGCTCATGCTTGTTGCTATCTGGGTTAGCGAGTCCATACCTTGCGGTTGGGACTAAGATCTCGGCAGGGATAACGGCTTCGCAACCGTGTACCAGTGAGAACGGGGTTTGTCCGGTGGCCCCCTTCGGTGTAGTGCGATCAGCCCAGAGTACGTAGGGTAACTCCTCGGCCCACTTCCCCTTGGATTTTAGCAATCGTTTCTTTAGGTTGTTAATGATGACCTTGTTGCTAGCTTCGGCCTGTCCTTTGGCTTGCGGGTACCTAGGGGTGGACATGACTAGGTCAATGTTCCATTCCTTGCAGAAGTCGCGCGTCTTCTTGCTTATGAATTGTGACCCATTGTCGCAAGTGATCTCCGCAGGCACCCCAAATTTGCTCAGGATGTTGCGCTTGATGAACGAGATTACTTGCTTATCTTTGATTTCCCGAAAGGCTTCAGCTTCGATCCACTTAGAGAAGTAGTCTGTCATGGCGAGGAAAAGCACCTTTTGCCCCGTAGAAGGGGGTAGCTTGCCGACGATGTCCATCCCCCATCGCATAAATGGCCAGGGAGTGATAGACGGGTGGAGAATATCTGGTGGCTGATGTGGGACTGGTGCGTGCCGTTGGCATGCTTCGCACGACTGAGCGTACTCGGTGGCATCTTGGCGAATAGTTGGCCAATACCACCCCTGTCTAAGGATCTTGTTGGCAAGACTGCGACCCCTAGTATGATTACCGCAATCTCCACTGTGTACATCACGCATGATTCTCTCAGCCTCTGCCTTTTCTACACACCGCTGTAGGAAGCCTGCGGCAGACTTGTGGAAGAGGATCCCATCTAAGATGGCGAACCGCGTTGCTTTCGACCTTAAGGCTTTGGCTTCGATCTTGTCCTTGGGTACTTTACCGTGTATGAACCAATCGCGATATGGCTTGGTCCAGTGGTCACCCGAACTGACCCCGGGACTGGCGGGTGCTTGGAGAATATCTGGGGCGAGTTGCTCTGGTTGTGGTTCAGCAGCCTGTATCGCCGATGTTTCGGTTATAGCCGACTGTAATAAGTGGACTAATGGTATATTATCATACTCCCTGGGGTCTAGGGTTGAACCCAAACCGGCTAGGGCATCGGCCGGATCGTTTTGATCCCGAGGAATTTGCTCAAATTGTATTCGTTCGAAACTCTCGGATAGTGTTTTAACCACATTGAGGTAGCTAGCCATCCTGTCATCTTTGGCATCGAAAATGCCCACAATTTGATTGATGATGAGTAAGGAATCAGCGTGTACCTTGATTTTCTTGATGGACAAGTCCCTAGCCAATTCCAGCCCAAAGATGAGGGCTTCATACTCCGACTCGTTGTTGGTGGCCTCAAAGTTGCATCTAACTACCTGAGCTATCCTTTCCCCCCTTGTCGACTTTAGCACGATGCCTAGACCTGCTCCCCTTGCGTTTGAGGCTCCATCGGTGTTTAGTATCCACTCCTCCTGAGATTCGTCGGGTGACGAGGCCAAGATCTCCTCTTTAGCGCTTTCATCAAGAGTTGGGGTAAAGTCGGCAACGAATTCAACCAATACTTGTGACTTGATTGCTCTTCGAGGTTCGTATCTGATGTCATATCCACTTAGGTGGATCGCCCATTTTGCCATCCTTCCTGAAAATTCTGGCTTTTGCATGATCTGTCGGAGTGGGTAATTCGTCAGGACGATGATGGTGTGTGACTCGAAGTATGGTCGGAGTTTGTTTGAGCACATCACAACTGCCAGGACCAGTTTCTCCGTCGGGGAATAGCGTGTCTCGGCGGACAACATTGTTCTGCTTACGAAATAAACCGGCACTTGTTGGCCGTCTTCCTCTTCGACAAGGACTCCGCTGAGGGCGCTTTCCGATACGGCTAGGTAGAGGTGTAGAACCTCCCCCGGGGTCGGTTTATCCAGCAATAGGGGGTTGGCGAAGTACTCCTTTAGCTCTTGGAAGGCGGCCTCGTGTTTTTCCGACCACTAGAAACTCTTGTTCTTCTTTAGTACCTCGTAAAATAGTCGGCACTTATCTGAGGATTTGGAGATGAACCGATTAAGTGTAGCTATCTTGCCAGTCAGTTTTTGCACGTCCTTTACGCTTCGGGGGGATTTCAGAGAAGCAATCGCCCGAACTTGGTCTAGGCTAGCCTCAATCCCCCGCTTGGTTACCACGTGCCCCAGAAAAGTCCCAGATTGCACCCCGAAGAAGCACTTTTGGGGGTTCAGCTTCATGTTGTATTCTTCAAGGATTCTGAATGCTTCTTCCAAGTGCTCCCTATGTAGGGAAGCGTTTGTGCTTTTCACCACCATATCGTCAATATATACCTCCATTGTCTTGCCAATATGATCGCGGAACATTCGATTGACTAATCATTGGTAAGTGGCCCCGGCGTTTCTCAAGCCGAAGGGCATTACACGGTAGCAATTCGTGCCCTGCCCTGTGATGAAGGAGGTCTTCTCTTGATCTCCCGGATCCATATGGATTTGGTGATAACCGCTGAATGCATCCATGAAGGTAAGGAGTTTGTGACCCGCGGTTGCATCCACCATTGTATCAATGTGGGGGAGAGGGAAAGAATCTTTAGGCCAAGCTTTATTGAGGTCGGTGAAGTCTACGCAAACCCTCCACTTCCCGTTTTTCTTGGGCACCATGACTACGTTAGCTAGCCAGTCGGGGTACTTCACTTCTCTGATCTTACCGGTATCCAGTAATTTTTTGACCTCTTCGTCGACCGCTTGTATTCGCTCTGGGGCAAATCTTCGTCTTTTTTGCTTGATTGGAGGGTGCGTAGGATCCACGTTGAGTTTGTGTGTAATGATGGAAGGGTCTATTCCAATCATGTCTTCGTGACTCCAAGCGAAACAGCTCTTGTGATTTTTCAGGAAAGTGACCAATTCTTCTCTGATTGAGGGTTCTAGATTTTCTCCGATCTTGACAACTTTCCCCTCTTCTAGGGTCACTTCCTCCGCTTTTTCTCCATCTACAGTTCGCGCTGGCGGAGGGGTGACGCTCTTTAATTGCTATGCTTCGGGTCTCAAGAGTGGTTGCTTGAGGGCTGCCTTGTAACACTCTCTAGCCAACCTCTGGTCCCCGCGAATTTCTTCTATTCCCCATGGTGTTGGGAATTTCACCGTCTGGTGGTAAGTGGAAGATACGGCTTTCATGTCATGTAACCAAGGTCGTCCCAAGATTACGTTGTAGCATGAAGGGCAGTCCATCACAAGGAAATTGACTTGCATATTTATACCCTTGGCAAAGGTTGGGATTGCAATGTCGCCTACGGTGTGTTTGACTTCGCCGTTGAACCCCACTAAAGGCACCGGGTGTTTATGGATGTCGTTTTCAGACAAGCCCATCTCCTTCAAGGCAGTTAGGGTCATGAGATTTGTGGAGCTTCCTATATCAATCAATACCCTTTTCATCAACACGTTCCCGATGTGTAGGGATATCACAAGACCGTCATGATGCGGCTCGGAAGTGTTCTGTGCATCGGTGTCGTCAAACACGATGGCTTGTCTTGGAGAATCTCTGGCGCGGTGCCTTGATGATTGAGATCTGCCAAACCTGCTTTCCCTTGCGTGGCGCTTCGCAGCTGAGTACGATAACCCACAGATGCTTGATCCCCCTGATATCACGATAACCACCCTGTCAGGAGTTGGAGGATTTCGTCTTTCTTGGTGCTCAGATTGAAGATTCTCTAGCAAATATTTGGGTACTCGAGCGTCTGGAGCCACGTCTCTTATTCTTCCTTTCGCGACTAAGCGGGCCAATTCTTTTTGGAGCATCAGGCAATCACGAGTCCAGTGTCCGTGATACTCGTGGTAGTCGCACCATTTGGACGTGTCTCTCCCCGAGTGGGGGGCTTTGTCCCTCTTTGGCCACCTCACGAGTTCTCCTTGTTTCGCCATGTTCCGGAGCAGCTTTTCCGTGGATATGTTAAGTTTGAAGGAGTCGAGTGAGGGTGGCATGGGCTCTCGTTCTTTATCATCCATTGATTGTGTCTTGGTCACGTGGACCTGCCCTGAGGTAGGCCGTGAGTAAGGATGAGCACGGCGGTCCCTCCTTTGGTCTGCTGAGTTTTGACGACTGTCAACGGGACCCCTTCTCTCAGTTTTTTCCGTTTCTGAAGACCTCTTCCTTAGGGACCTATCTTCCTCTAATCGGACGTGCGCCAGGGCTCTAGCTTGCACCTCTTCAAAGGTAGCGCAAGGGTGCTTAGTTAGTTCCTTGTACAGGCCACCATAAGGGGTGACCCCTTGTCTGAATGCTTCCACCGCGGTCATCACGTCGCAAGATGGGATGGAGATCTTTTCGCGATTGAAGCGATCCAAGAATTCTCTGGTAGTTTCCTGATACCGTTGGCGGATTCGGTAGAGGTCGCTGGATTGCTTCTCGAATTTACGGCTGCTCGCGAATTGAGACCGGAATGTGTCCGAGAGATCCGCGAAGGACCTAATTCTCCCGCGTGGGAGGTTGATGAACTAGGTGAGGGCCGGCCCCGTTAAGGTTGTGCTGAACCCTTTGCACATCACTGCCTCTTTTGAGTGGGAAGGGACCGCACTCGTCATCATCTTTTGTTTGTATACAGCCACGTGCTCGTTAGGGTCCATAGTTCCGTTATACGTGGGCATGCTAGGCACTGAGAACTTCTTTGGAATCTCTACTCGGGCGATTCGACGAGAAAACGGAGATTCATCGAACCCGTCAGGTGCTTCAGGCTCCAAAGGCTGGAAACCTTGGCTGCCCCTCCGGAGTTGGTCGGCGATGACGCTTATTTGTTCAGTCAATTTTCTTCGGATGGCCGCGTCTAAATCGATTGGCTCGCACCGTTCTCGATCCTCTCCATCGGTGCCATCATCTTCGATCCAGACTTCCTGAGATGGCGCTCGGCGTTGGTTAGCCGCTGACCGGAGATTGATTGGAGGATTATTATCGTGGAAGACTTCCTCACGACGGACTCGGCCCATGGACTCCGAGTTGCATCTCGTTGTGCGGGTGCCTTGTCTCGGGGGTCCGGGTTTACACCCTTTCCAGAAGTTCCTTCTCCAGCGTTGAAATCTGGCCTCCTTACTATTCCGTCAGTGCGTCGGGTGACGCGGAGGGAGCGACGCCCCGTAGCCAAGACCTCGTATTATTGCTTGAGTTGGCTGTTTTCGGCAGTGAGGCATTCTACATGGGCATCATAAAAGCTTTTTTGGTCGCTCAACGCCTTTTGGAGAAATTCCATGCGCTGTATGAGGTCCGTCATCTCCTCTTCCTGAGATCGCATGCCTTGGTTCTCAAGGTTTTGGTCGTCCTCAGTGATCGGAGTTTTAGGGCTTCCTTCCCCGTTTTGAGACATCGTGTTCCTTGATTCGCAAGGAAGTAGAATGCTGATTCTCCTGATGATTGTATCGATCACGGCCCCACGGTGGGCGTCAAATTGTTTGAGCAAAAATTTATCAAAGACGAAACTTTGACCTAGATCGGGCCTTGATCGAAAAAACTGAGAAGAATATGAACGAAAATGTGTTTGTATTGGTGTAGAAATCACCAGAAGTTATGTATATGGATCGTGCTTTGCCCCTAAGGATTACATCGGTTTTTATAGCACCTTAGGGTATATCTTATCTCGACTAAAGATATGATTTTATCTCTAACTAACAAATCTTGGCTTATTCCTAGCTTATAATGGATACAATCTTAAGAGGAATCTATCTTGTAACAAATATATCTCGGATCCTCTTTCCTCTAACCGACTTAACCAATCCCGAAGATCTTCCGTAGCTCTAGAGGCGTTGGAGATTTCCTGACTATGGGCTGACGCTTTCCTACCTAAAATCTGGGTCCAACAGGAAACATCCTTGAAAGAGAGATCAGCGGCGAGTTTTTGGTGGGAAATAAACCTCCTTGTTGTCCATGAATGTAGCGATGGACTTCCAGCGTTCGTCATCCTGCTGTCGACGGTTATCACCTTCCCAATAGTGAGATTCGGCTACCTTGTGGCGTTCATCCTTAACGAGATTCGCCATTTGAAGTACCTGAAAAATCACAAGCAATTAAGGTAAAATCTAATCATGCAAATAATACACCAAAGAAACCCCATACTTGCATTGAAACCCTGCTCAAATGCACAAATTGGCTATTCTGGTGAGGGTCGATCCCGAGCCTGAAAGGTCGGTAACGAGGTTTCTAGACTTAGCTAGGGTTTGGGGAGTGACAGGGTCGGTACCGACCTTGTAGAGGTCGGTATCGAGCCTGTTTCTAGAATTTTGCACCAAAAGTTGAGTCTCAAAGCCCCGAATTTAAACAATTTGTCACTCATATACAAGCCATCTCAAGCATGATTTCACAGCAATACCACATAATCATGCCAAAATTTGCCAAAAATCATGGTGTCAATCATGCAAATCAAGAACAAGTAACCTCATATCTTTTTTTTAATTGAAAGGAGTTGCAATCCCAGCATAAGGAAACGAAATTCATCAAGATTAAGCACCAACATTAAAGCAAGAAGGCACGAATTTAAAAACAAAACACAATTTCGGACTAGATCTAGATCTAGGCATGAAAACCACCAAGAATTACCATAAATCTTCAAGAATTTCAAGTAAAGAGTTAGGGTTGAGAAGTCATACCGTAGATTTGAAGATTTAGAACCGAAAATTATAAGGGGCGGAGAGTAACGAGGGTTAGGACTCGATAACGAACAAATTTTGGGTTTTTGCTCGTTATCAAAGTAAGTGGCTCGAATTGGAGTGTTTGGATTTGAATGATGGATTGCGTGGAGTGATTTTGAGGGATTGTGGGTGAGTGATGTGTGAATTTGCTTGAGAGTGATTTGGGATTTGCTTGGTAGAGGCGGCATGGAAAATAAAGGCAAGGAACTTGTTTAGGTTATAAGAGGCACTTACCTGCCGTGAGGGTTGCTGGATTTCGCAAGGTCGGTACCGATCTTCACAGGGTCGGTACCGAGCTTGTCTCAGCTCTTTTTCCAGCTTCGTTATCGTTACGACTTCTGTAACACTTTAGCCAAAACATTCTATTCCGCAAACTTCTACTCTACTAAAAAACTAAAAAGAAAGCTAACAAAAAGAATTATAAAAAGAAAGAAAAACTAAACCGGGTAGCCTTCCGTAAGCGCTATTTTTAACGTCGTTAGCCCGACGAACTTACCTTGTCTAGTCCTTAAGGTGGTTCTCTTTCGGCTCTATCGAGGTCATGGAAGACCCCATATACTTAGCCGAAAAGACATTGTGGTCCCTTCTTACTAAATTCGGTCCTTCGTCCTCTAACAATATGCTCGGTATTCCTACACAAGGGTTAGTAGAGTCCGAAAACCGAGGAGACTTCGACTCATTTACGGTATGAATAGTAGGATATGATGTAGGAATCTGATATAAAGAAGGATCATAACCGGGAATGATGAGATTGGAGCAGGAATACTCACCTTTGTTCTCCATAGAGTGGCTCGATAACGAGGTAGAGGACGTTACCGACACTTCGGGAGTAGTCCATGGGTCATTAATGTGCCAGAATATACCTCCCTCGTCATATTATTGTCTGAAGGGATCGATACCGACCCATGGTGGGTCGATAACCGGCTCAGTACTACTTTTGTTGGCTTTGTTGCTTGGGAGATAATCTTTCGACTTAGAATTGTCGAGTTTTGGTTGGAACGTCTCGATCTCTGCAGTAGCAGCTTTTTCATTGACAGTTGGATTGAGACAAAACTCAACCCTCTCTTCCCCTATGTCAAAGGTGAGGAGTCCTTTCCGAACATCGACTCGTGCACCTGTTGTGACAAGAAATGGTCTGCCCAGGATGATTGGTACCACGGGGTCTTCAGGCATGTCGAACAATAAAGTCGTTTGGTATGAAGAATTTTTCCACTTGAATGGGGACATCATCGACGATCCCTGTAGCTTTTACACAAGACCCGTTTTCCATCTACAACCTCATATCGACGGGTTCCAAAGGTCCCATATTGGCTTTTGTCCAAATACAGAAGGGGAGTAAACTGGCACTGGCCCCCAAATCACATAGTGCCTTGAAACGGTGGTCGCCAATTCCAATAGTAATAGCAAATCTCCCTGGGTCACCTAGCTTCTCTGGGAGGGCTATAGATTGGACCTCATCGGTCAGCTCATAAATAAACCTTTTCCTGCTAAGAATATCTTTAAAGAATTTTGTGTAAGTCGGCATTTCGCTTAGGGCCTCAACGAATGGTATAGAAATATTTAAGCCTTGAAGAATCTTAACGAAACGGCTAAAATTTCCTTCTGTTGAGTCCTTAGACTTCTTAGTAGGGAAAGGAAGAGTCTTCACCAATCTCGGAACCAAAGCGGGCTCGAGAGGTGGTGCTACTGAATTGACTAGAAGGTCAAGTGGTGTTGTAGAAGGATCGGTACCGACCTTAGTGGGGTCGCTACCGAGCCTGGGACTAAAAGAGTGGTTCGGTGTCGAAGACTTACCTGGATTGGGGTCGGTAACGACCCGTGGAGTATCGGTACCAAGGGTTTTAGGCTCAGTATCGATCCCTTTTGGCTCGTTATCGATCTTGGCCAGAGCATCTTCCTCAGTAACGAACTTTTTGTCCTTAGCCTCAACACGGTCCAGTAGTGTCTTTCCGCTCCTGAGGTGTACAACTGCTATTTTTCCTCTCGGGATCTCGTCGGGGCGGCCCGGGAGTTGCCATTGAGGTCTCGAAACTTGTGCAACATGGTTGCCAAGTTGGGAGTTGATGCTTTTTCTCCATGTATCGAACTCTCCCAATTGGGCATGTACACCCTTTATCTGATTATTTAGGTCAGCTCGGACTCCATTGATTTCATTCTTCACTCCATTGATCCGTTCATGGAGTCCATTCACCCATGATGGTGTCTCTTGATAACCTGGAGGTCTATAGGGTGCGGGCCGTCTATCCGGTGAAGGGGCTGTCCAAGTCGGATAATTGTTCGGCCTGTCATAATTAGCAGGAGGATTTCTGTATTGTCCTCTCATATAATTCATTTCAGCATATGTCTTAGCGGCTCTAACCTGCTCAATGTTAGTGCAAGCATAAGTAGCATGGGCCTGAGAGCCACATTCAAGACATTGTTGAGAGGTTCTTAGAAAACTTACCTATTTCTTCAAACGGTTGACCTCGTCACGTAAGAATTGATTTTGTACGTTGGGATCAACGTCTTCTTTGTTTGGAACGTAGAGCCGTTTTTGAGTTTGGGGTGGCTGTTGGGTCCCATACATGGCATCATAATTGGTCAATTTGTCCAGTAATTCCCATGCAGCATTAGGCTCCATCTCTATAAAACCGCAAGCAGTATGCAAGCTGATGCGGTTCTTTGTCTCGGCATTTATACCCTGAAAGAATATCTCTTGTAGAACGTATTACGGTTGTCCATGGGTGGGGCATTGCCTCAGCATCTCCTTGAATCGCTCCCATGTCTCAACAAATGTCTCGTTAGGCAGCTGGTGATAAGAAGTAATACGCTTCCTTAACTCCGTAGTCTTGGTAGGAGGGAAGAACTTAGTCATGAACAAGTCATGCAAGGTTCTCCACGTCCTTACCGATCTAGGAGGTAAGCTTTCTAGCCAGCTCAAGGCCTTACCTGCAAGAGACCATTTAAAAGCTTTTAGTTGGACATATTCTAAAGAAACACCATCAGCAGCAATGGTGTCACATAAATCAATAAAATTACGAATATGCTCCATAGGGCACTCATTTGGTTTCCCTTCAAACTGAGCCCGTTTTATTAAGGATATAAACTGAGATTTAATCTCAAAGGCCTTTTCTATCTCGGGAAGCTATTGTGGATTCTAGCACCCTCAGTTCTGGATGCATATATTGTTTGGCATTCCACGGGATAGCGTTCAATTTCTCTTGTGAATGAGTATTGTTTACTCATTCACGTTCAACGACAGCAGCAGCAGCGTCTCGATCAGCCTGTAGCGCCTCCATCTGCCTACGGAGGGCGTTCATCTGCTCGGCCATCTCCTCAGATGTAGCGGCTATCATATGGTTTTCTCGACTCTTGCGATGAAGCACACGTTCAGGCTCAAAATAATAATCAGATTGATCAAATGCAAGCCGACGTCTTGCTTCTTGCATAAGCTGAGAAAACAAACAAAACTAAAAAATTAGAAACAAAAATGGGGCCAGGCTATTCCCAATCCCACGAGTAATCAAACAAGCAATAAATTTATAATCAAGACCCCGTTGAGTACAGGGGATCTAGTTTCTGCTTCTATGAAGTTTTTTTGTTACCCGTGATCCAGATAGACAATGGTAATAAACTGGCACTGGCACATAGATCACATAGATCTTTAAAATGGTGAGTTCCAATACCAATTGAAATTGCAAACTTACCTGGATCACCGTGTTTTTCTGGGAGCTTTATAGATCGGACTTCACTTTACATCTCTGAAATAGATCTTTTCCTGCTCAAAATCTCTTTTAAAAATTTAGTGTAGGCAGGCATTTCATTAAGGGCTTCAGTAAATGGAATAGAAATATTTAACCCTTGAAGAATCTTAACAAACCGTCTAAACTTTCCTTCCGTAACATCATTAGATTTCTTAATCGGGAAAGGAAGAATTTTTTACGGACTCGGGAAAGAGAGGGGCTCGGATCGAGGCTTTACTAAATCGACAAGATGGTCGACTGGTGCAGAAGAAGGGTCGGTATCGACCTTGATGGGGTCGGTATCGAGCCTGGGACTGAGGGAGTGGTCTGGACGCGAAGACTTACCTGGATTGGGGTCGTTAACGACCCATGGAGCCTCGGTACCGAGTGTATGAGGGTTGGTATCGACCCTGGCGGGAGCAGTTTCCTCGTTATCGGGCTCTTTCTCCTTGGTTTTAGCACGGTCCGGTAGAATCTTTCCGCTCTGGAGGTGTACAGTTTTGATGTGTCCTCTCGAGTTCTCTTCGGGGCGGCCCGAGAGTTTCCCATGAGGTCTTGGAACTTGTGCAGCTATGTTACTCAGTTGTGAGTCTACGCTTTTTATCCATGTATAGAACTCTCCCAATTGAGCCTGTACACCCTTCATCTGATTATTTAGTTGAGCTCGGACTCCATTGATTTCATTCTTCACTCTATTGATCCCTTCATGGAGTCCATTCACCCATGATGGCGTCTCTTTATAGCCTGGTGGTCTGTAGGGTGCGGGTCTTCTGTCCGGTGGAGGGTCTGTATAGTTTTGATTTTGATTGGAATTTCCCCAAGTTGGATAATTGTTCGGCCTGTCATAATTAGCAGGAGGATTTCTGTATTGTCCTCTCATATATTTCATTTCAACATATGTCTCAGCGGCTCTTACCTGCTCAATGTTAGTGCAAGCAGAAGTAGTATGGGCCTAAGACCCGCACTCTTGACACGATGGAGATGATTTAAGAAAACTTCCCTGCTTTTTCAGACGGTTAATCTCATCTTGCAAGAACTGGTGCTTCACTTCAGGATCAACCTCATCTTTGTTTGGGTTCTAGAGCCTCTGTTGGGGTTGTTGGGCTTGCTGTGTGCCATACATAGCATCATAATTGGTTAATTTGTCAAGCAACGCCCATGCCTCATTGGGACCACGGGACCCACTTTGTCGTGGGTCATATCTGCGCTGCATCCGGTCCGTGAACTCCTCCAGCCGAGCGACCCGACTCTGCAAATCCGTCACTTCACTCGTAAGCCCGACGTTTTGTTGTCGACGTGGCGCCGTCAATCGATCGTCGTAAAAATCGGAAGCAGCGTTGTTGAGCCCGAAGACAACGCCTCCTAGATCAACCCCTCCAGCGGCCGTCAAATAGGCATCGCACTCGTCTTGGAAGGACGGTGGGGTGCTCGAGTCCTTGGACCTCTAGGAGAGGATCTCCTAGGACCGCGCCTTAAAAAAGTACGCAAATAATATAAATAAAAATAATAATATACTAATTTAAATAATACATCAAACAATTGAATACTTACAGCGATCTGGGGAGACCGCTCGTCTATAAAATGTCGGTCTGAGCCCTGCGTGTGCGTCTCGATGAGAAGCTCGAGAGGCGTAATGCGGCGACCATGTTGTACTTCCTACAAAAATCATCACAATTGTTACTAACTATTAAGAGTAAATTAACTTAAGTTAAATAAATTTAAATTAAAATAACTAACCAGTCGACACATGGTATCGAGGTGTGACCTCGAACCGCTACTGTGGTTCGCCAGATTGATATTGCGGATCCTCTTCTAG
This sequence comes from Fallopia convolvulus, assembly GCA_964016875.1. Taxonomy (NCBI): domain Eukaryota; kingdom Viridiplantae; phylum Streptophyta; class Magnoliopsida; order Caryophyllales; family Polygonaceae; genus Fallopia; species Fallopia convolvulus. The sequence continues at coordinate 37,856,078 of OZ024722.1, forward strand.
CGCTCACACTCGGCCTTGTACGTGGGCGTGTTTCAATACGCCACCCAAAGGTCCCAAACGACGGAATTGATCAAGTTCAGCTTCGTCCCCGCCTGACCTTGTCGTCGTACCGCTTCTCGACGATCTTTTCCCACAATAACCGGACCGTCTCACGTCCATACCTGGCTGGGAGGGATCCCATCGGAAGTGCGTCTAGTTAGATCTGAAAACACGATTAATGAAACATATAAGTCAATAAATACGAAATTTGTAAAATTGAATGCGAAATAAAATAAACTTAACCTCCAAGACTCAAACCAACAAGCCTTCGATGCAACGGAGGAAAAGTCAAACTCCGACGCCTTATCGTTGGGTTGGTCGATAATGATGTGCGTGGACCACCGCGACACCATGCTCGACGTCTGCAAGCTGCAAGATTCCGTAAAACATGTTAGACCATATTTTTTAGAGTTATACACGAATATAAAATAAGTTCGTGTCGTACATAGTACCCGTCGACGTTGGAAAGGTCCCATATGCGATTGGGATCGAGCCCTTGGCTCGATCCCGACGAGGGCGCTGGTGTAGGGGCCCTAGACTCCTGTGCATGGTTGTTCGTCTGGGCCCCATGGTCATCGGACAAGTCGGGTGTGTCCGGGTTGTCTCGGACGAGATCTCCTCATCCGGTCTCTAGGACGAGCCCTACTCGTCCTCCGGACAAGGAGCTCGTGTACGTCAACGTTCTCCGGCCATAAAAAAGCAACTAAAACAATACCAACAACAATCCAACAATTGAACAATCCAAATTCAACAACAACAACAACATCAACAACAACTAACAACTTTATCAACAACCCAACAATGAAATTCAACATTCCAAAATCAAATTCTATCAAATTCATTCCAAATTCATTCAAATTCTATCCAAACTCTATCCAAATTCAATCAAATTCTATAAGAACTCTATCCAAATCCCTTATTCAATCCAAATCCCAAATTTAATCCAAATTTCTTAAACAACAACAACTTAAACAACAACAATCAACAATCAAATTCAATCGAATTCATTAATCCAACTATTCAATCCAAATCCCAAATTCAATCCAAATTCCTAAACAACAACAACAATCAACAATCAACAATCAAATTCAATCCAATTCATTAATCTAATTCAATCCAAAAATCAATCCACAATAACCCTAATATCATCAACAATCAAATTCAATCCAAACTTCAATCAAAAATTCTATCCAAAATTCTATCTAATCCAATTCAATCCAAAATTCAATCCACATTAACCCTAATATCATCAACAATCAAATTCAATCCAAACTAAATTCAAACCTAAAATTTGAAATGTAAACCCTAAATTGATTTGCACTTACTTGGACGAGATCCAAGAGATCGGAGGCGGAGGCAACGTAGGCGCGGCGGTAGCGCACGAGAGGCTGGAAGTGAGACAGGCTGGAGGTGGGCGCCAACGAGACAAGCTGGAGGTGGGCGCCGGCGAGATAGGCCGGAGGCGGGCGTCAACGAGGGAAGGTGGCGTGCAAGAAGGGGGTGAGAGAAGGAGGTACGAGAGGGAGGCGCCGACGAGGGAAAGAGGCGTCGTGCGGGCGAGAGAGGGAATAAGGCGCCGGTGAGGGTTTCGACGAGAGAGAAGGTGGCACCAGCGAGAGGAAGGGTGCGGAAGGAGGCGTCGTCGAGGGAAGGAGGCAGAGGGCGGGCGAGAGAAGGAGGCGTCGGTTCCGACGAGAGAGAAGGCGGCGCCAGCGAGGGGAAGGGGGCGGAAGGGCGCCGGTGAAGGAGGCGGTGGATGGAGTTTGAGAGAGAAGGAGGCGGAAGGAGTTCGAGCACGCGAAGGAAATGAAGGGGAAGAAGCGCAAGCGCTTCTTTATGTCAAAGTCAGCAACCACTTGGTCGCAATATGTATTTATTTTTAAAATTGAGAATTTTCATTTTTAGCGACCACATGGTCGCTAATTAGCGACCATATGGTCTCCCAACCAAAATAACGACCTACTGGTCGCTAAACCGAAATTTTCATATTTACCGCTACAATTTCAGATTTCCCCACATTGAATCTGGCGCTACAAAATTTCGATTTCGATTAAAATTTTCAAAAAATAGCGACCATATGGTTACCATTTGTCAGATATGTTAGCATTAGCGAGCATATGGTAGCCAAATGGTCGGTAACGAAGGACTTTTATTCCATTATGCTTCATTATCGACCCAACTGGGTCGGTAACGAAATACTTTTCTTCGTTACTGAGGCCCTTGGGTCGGTAATGACACACTATGAGGAGACCAAAATTTAATTATGTGACCAAACTCAATTGTGACAAAACAAACAACTTCATTGTTTCCAAACTTAACCAAGTTATAAACAACTAATTCATTACAACGTACAAACAATACTTGCTTGTTTTTAAGTGAAAACATCAACAAACAACTAAAATTCATGGACTCTCATGTTGTACGTGGAGAATCAACAGCCCGGATCTCAGCATCTTCGAGCATGCGAATCTGCACAGCCATTTGCCTCAATGCGATCTGTGATGTTGTCGTCGTTCAAGAAAAAAGGGCAAAATCCCGGCGGTGCTCCCCCGTCAGATAATATCCAATCAGCGATCACTACTCTTAATGCGTGATTTGATCTTGTCCTCCATTCCGTTCTTGTCTCCCTATCCGCATGCACGTGCATGATTGAGAAGTGGATGACTTATGGAGCAAAGGCGATAGTGCGCCTGGAACACGCTCTTCTTTGAGCCATTGATTGGATGATTTGGAGATGGAAGCTTTAGGTGGGATTTGATGTTGGAATTTGAGATGAAAATGGAAGATTAATGCATGTTGGAATTGGAGATGAAGTCTCCTTTTATGGTTGGAAATGGATGACCACTTGTGATGTGCATGCATGACTCTTGTCATCAGAATAGTATTATCAGAATAGTAAAAGAAAATAGTGAATCAGAATAGTAAATGATAATAGTGTTATCAGAAAAGTGAATGGCAATACAATAATAGTGTTATCAGAATAGTATTACATATCTTCCTCATCTGTATCCGTCTCGCTCTCAAACTCCCCCTCAGACGTTTTAGTAGACGTCTCTGCTTGTTCCTCAACGACATGATCCTCTCCGTTTGGGCCATTTAGGGATCATGTTGAAATGCCTCTTCAACGACACCCCCCCCCCCCCCCCGTGAACTACTCTCGTGTCTACACACGTACCTTCATCGGGCCACACACATGACTTCACTTTACAGAACGCTATCCATTCAGCATCCGCACGCCTCATCTTTGGGTAATCTAGGAAATAAAATTGAGTCGCTTCATGTCTAAGATTTAACGGTCTTTTGTTCTCAACATTTTATGTCTATGAACATCCACAAGCTTTAGTTGAGGGTGAATCCGTGTTCCTCCTCGACCTCTAGTGTCAAACCACGAACAATTGAAGACAATAAGGCACTTGACGGTTGGAGATATGTAATTCAGCTCAATTATTTCCTCTAGCACACCATAGAAGTCCTCCTCGTCAGTCCCGAAGCTTTGTACTAGAACACAAACTCCACTACTGTTAGTAGCCCTGGTTGATGTGTGTGCCTTCGTGTGGAATCGATAACCGTTGACAACATAACCAGGATATGTCTTCACTTTTTTAGAGGGTCCACGAGCTAATGTTGCAATGTTAGGATCTGTAAGTGCCAGACTGTCAGCTTGCATGTGGATCGAGGAAACAATTAACATTTTTGAACAATTTCAAATTAAATTGAAATTAATTTAGGAATTCCTTACGTGGGAGTAGAACCAGAGGCGAAAGTGTCTTTCCAAAATCTTTTGCTCTTCAGCTTCGTTTATTGTTGGATTTGACAGCCGCACGAAGTTTGTCAAATAGTATCTATCAAAGAGTATAATTGAATCAAGTATTTATATTAAGCACATACTTTATTCAAATCAACATATATATAATTAATAGAAATTAAACTTACTCAATATAGGGCTCCACTTCGATGCAGTTAATGAGTATATAAGTTTGGATCACATGGAATTCATCATATGTGAGCACACGACTACTTGATCTGCTACCCAAGGTTCGACCAGTTGTTGTGAAAATAGATAAATCGCCCAAATCAACCCCAACTGGAAGTATGCAACTGACATTGCGGGCGACATCCATATGATTACTCGCGACATGCGAGTTAAAATAATACGAGCAAAAGGTGGACGTCTCCTGAACGAGATAGGCACTACAAATTGAGCCCTCGACATTAACTTTATTGCCAACTGTGCCCTTCGGCCTTTTAAGGAACCTACAATATATATTGAAGACCATGTGTTATACAAGTTAGATAAAACCAAATTAACTACAAATTATACGATATATAATTGTACATACCTTTCTTCTGGATACATCCATCTATAATTGACAGGGCCACAAAGTGAAACTTCCCGTGGCAAATGAATAGGCAAGTGCTCCATTGAATCAAATAACGTTGGGGGAAAGATTCGCTCCAGCTTGCACAAAATAATTTGTATTTCCTTGTGCAACTGCATAATCACCTTAGGCTTAAGTTTGTAACACGTCAGGTACCTGAAGAACACACTTAGCTGAGCAATAGGCTCCTAGACTTTGTCATCAAGAAATGCTCGAAAAGCAACAGGCATCAACCTTTGCATGAACACATGTCAATCATGGCTCTTCATCCTAAAGAGTCTAAGCTTGTGCAAATCAATGCAATGGCTCAAGTTGGACACGTAGCCATCCGGGAATTTTACGGATCTCAACCACTCCAGAAGCACTTATTTTTCATGACGATCTAGTGTATAGCAAGCCTTTGGGTACCTATTGTCCCCCTCGTCGGGTTCCAACTCCGGACGCTTGCACAATTCCTTTAGATCCTTTCTAGCCGACCACTTGTCTTTCGACTTCCCCGGAACTTCGAGAATGGTGAAGAAAACATTATCAAAGAAATTCTTTTCAATGTGCATGACAATTGGCAATTATGTCTTACCGGCAGACTGGGCCAATAAGGTAGGTCCTAGAAAATCTTTTTCTTCTTCCAACCCGAACCTCTACTAATCGTCTTATTATGCTGGTCGGCTCCTACCCTTCTTGAAATTGTTCTTATTGTTTCGGAAGCGATGATCATGTTCTGTAAACCTCTTGTGACAATCGAACCAGCACATTTTGTGTCCACATGTTAGATAAAATGCATCGGTGTCTTCCATGCAATAAGCACACGCATATATTTGGTACAACACATTAAATTTCACACTTCATATATGCATGATTATATATAATATATTCAATTTAATTAAGCATATGTACAACAACATATCTGACAACATCGAATATGTCGGGAAGTCACTCAACAAGTTTTTTCGTGTCGTAAAACGTGGTTGGTAATGTGGTTTCCGGGTGTGAAACACGTCCCCAGAAATCCGAGATCATGTCGTATCCGCGCTCCGTCATCCTTAGCTTTGACTTTAGGCTAAGTAGCTTAGTCGCCTCCTCCAATTGGGTCATATCACATCCAGGTCACAACGGCCTATTTGCGGCCGACAACATGTCGTACATACATTGTGCATCGGGATTGGGCACTTCATGATAATATTTCTCCCCATGCTCATGCCTTATATCCTCATTCTGGACGGGATTATCAGCAGTGTAATGACTTCGGGCATTAAAATCATCATAAACCATCTACTCCATTCGATTATCATTCCCAGATACTGGTGGTACTGGATCAGTACTGCTACAACCTTCATACTGTCTAGACTCGGCCAACAAGGCAGCAAACATTTCATCTGTCTCCCCACGCGAAACCCAATGGTAATAGTTTGGAACAAAACCATCCTTAACAATGTGATAATGCACATCATCTACAAGAATCAGTTTCCTATTCTTGTACCTCCGACATGGACACCTTAATTCGTATGGGTCATAGGTCGGCATAGATTTGCAGAAGTCGATAAATTGCTTAACGCCAGCTAAAAACTCGTTGTTCAAAAAAACCATCTATATTACGCACATACATCCATTCACGCATTTTTCCTTCTTGCAATTCAATATAAGACTATAATTAATTTAATTCGGGAACACATAATCCTGGATGTAGCGACCATATGGTCGCTCATTGGGGGTAGCGACCTTATGGTCGCTGATTGGCGTCTATTTGGTCGCGACATACTGTATATGTAAACAAAAACTCTCTTCAACCGATTGCTATACTATATGAATTTAACAATTACTTAACACAATCTCTTATAATTATATAAACGAAAACTTTCTACAAACAATAACTGTATAAAAAGATATCATGACAAAATGAAATGTGGGGAATAAGTTTTAAATACATACCTTTGATGAAGTTGTCGAAAAAATTGACGTAATTCCTTCCTATAATCAACTCAGTTTTGTGAATGATTGTTTCTTTCTTTTGTGACTTTTTTTTTGGAAAGAGCTATATATGAGGTTGTGTGAAGGTGGCAAAATGAGAGTGAGGTTTTTACACATCTAGGTATATATGCTGAATTGGCGGCAATTTTACCAAATACTTTTTAGCGACCATGTGGTCGCAAAAAAGCGGGATTTCACCCGCGAAAATTGATGTTGCCCGCCAAAACATATGATCCATGTCAGTGACCATATAATCGCTACATATAGCGACCAGATGATCGCTGATACGTTGGCGACCACATGGTTGCTAAATATAGCGACCACATGGTCGCTGATATAGGCTTGGTGTCTTGCAACTAGTGGTCGCCAAAGTCGGGCGGGAAAATTGCCCGCGCATTTATTGCGACCAGATGGGGTTGGCGACCATATGGACGCCACAATTAGCGACCAAATGGTCGCTAACTTGTTTTTCTTTTCCCCCTTCGTTTTGACGTCCACATTAGCGACCATTAGCGACTATATGGTCGCTAATTAGTGACCATATTATGTGGTCACTAAAATATGGTCGCTAAATCATCATCAACATAAACCAATATGAAGACTAAGTTGTTGCCCGACCCCGACTATGTAAAAAGTGAATAATCAACATCAGAGGTGGAGAAACCGAGATTGATTAAGGCATCACTAAGACGGGAAAACCAAGCCCCGGGGGCTTGTTTTAAGCCGTAAAGGGACTTTTGTAGAGGGAAAAGAGGAGTGGACGAAACCTGGTGGTTGGGCAATATAGACGTCCTCCATAAGGGTACCGTCCAAGAAAGCGTTTTGTATGTCTAGCTGTCACATCGACCAATTGTGCATCGCCGCAAGGGAGAGTAAGGTTCAGTTGGTGGAGGGTTTGGCAACGGGACTGAAGGTCTTTTCATATTTGTGACCATGGACGTACATGGTTAAACCCCTTTGCCACTAAACGAGCTTTTCGCTAAGTCTTGAAGACCCATTTAACTCAAAGCACATTGGGGGAAGATGGGGTAGGTTCAAGGCTCCAAGTATTGGTGGAAACGAGATGTCATACTTATACATGTGATCAATGAGGTGTCATACATGGAAGACTAGCTCTATAATAACAAAAAAACATTTTAACTCCAATTAATTACCAAAACCTCAATTACAAATAGAATATTTCACATTTTCACCCAAAAAATGAAATAAATTCATACATGAACCTTATATATACTCGCAAAGACTTTCCAAGAGATAGAAATTATGTTTGTAAAAGAAAGCAATCTATCTTCGGACATTTAGTAAGGTTTCCGTTCGCCTCTTACGGACAACAGTGCCCAAGACAAAAAAAAAAAAAAAAAAAAAAAAAAACCAATCTTAATGATGAACCACTTTCCACCATTGGACCAACGACATATTAAAGGAAGATGATTCCGCACACCACACCGGCCACAAACGTAGCCCATCGGTAGCCGTTAATCCTGGCAGACCCGTTCTTCTGATCACTGACGGAGCCATCGTCGTCGTCCGCTGATTCGGGTGAGGGGACCTTCTCGGCCTTGAACAGCTCCTTTGGTAAAAGCATCTTGTCAACCTTGTAGATAGACAAGGGCTCCTCGTCAAGTAAAGTCCCCGTTATCTTCCCAGTGACGACCTCCGTATCAAGCGTAACAACGTTTCCGTCGGTCTGCACCGTGAAGTCGTACTTGGTGGGGCTGGCCGTTGCCAGGGTGTTCATGACGGTGTTGGACGTCGACGTCTGGAGCATCCCCATGGAGTTGTACTCCGGGACAGCGTGGAAGAGGAGCAGCGCCAGCTTGCCTGCCGGGGTCAGGCCCCTGTACTTGGGCATGAAAGCGTGGACCACCGCGTCGCTGGCGCAGAACACGGTGAGCCCGGCGTCGATGCTCTCGTGGTACGTCGTGGTGGCGTTGGCGGCCGTGAGGAGGGCAGAGAAGGCCTTGCAGCCCTTGGAGGCGAGGACGGAGGTGAGGTTGAGGCTACTCGGGGCGGGGGTGGGGGCGTCGGCTTCGGGCGAGGAGAGGGCGGTGCTGATCTGGAGGATGGAGATGTTGTACGGCTTCTCGGCGACGGACTTGACGAAGAAGGAGTCGAAGTCACCGCCGTTTTCGGCGGTGCTGAACCCAACCTTGCCGCCGTGGAGGTCGGTGATGTTCACGTAGCCAGAGTTTCCAGGTGCCATTCCGGTTGCCTTTAATTAATTTTAATTTGAGGGGAAAAAATGATTGAGATCGAATTAGTTAGTTATCGTGCTTCTGAATAAAATAAACGAATGTGCAGTTTAAATTAATCGCCCATTATAATACAAAAGTCTGCATTATAATACAACTAAATTATTATAATACACCATTCAAACAGGGCCAAAGAAAAGGCACCTAGCTAGAATTAACTAATGGTAAGAAAGGAGAGGCACCTGGAACATGGTGGCGGTGAGAGTGGTGCGATTGGAGATCTTGTGGAGGTGCTTGGAGCCGTAGTAGTCGACGAGGACGTGGAGGGAGAGGATGTTGCGGAGGGTGTAGATAGAGTAGCCCTTGGAGGTGATGTCGGCCATGGCGGCGTTGTCGAGGGCGCACACGGTTATGGTCTGGCGGCGGTTGATCTCCTCGGCCAGGTGGGTGAGGCTGAGGTAGTGGTTGAAGCTCGACAGGCTCGGGTGCTGCGCTAGCATCTTTGTGATGTTGTGTCCCTCCGCCCGCCCGCACTGCTCTACTAGCGCTAGGATCAACACCCCCACCGCCGCCGCCAACCACCATGATGATACTCGCATCCTCATCGTAACTAACTTAATTAATCATTTATTTAAACCGGCGGCTCACTTGTGGTTTTGGAGTGGCCTCTAATTAGTTTGTGATCGGTGGATAATATAGTGGGTGTATAAATATGCTCTCAACTAGCTAGCTATAGGTGACCGATCGATAACCATTCATTATATATAACAATTCTCTTAATTCACCTTTAATTGATTGCTTAAAAATGACATGTTAAAGTGATAGAAATTAATCCAAATCCTAAAATAGCGTTGCAGTTGTTTATAATTTATATAGGATGGAGTAGTATACATGTGTTGCAACTTTTTTTTGGTTTTGGACACTGTAGGAGTCCAAACAAAAACCTCCTGGTACCACCATGAAGTTTTAATCGTTTAACTAATGTCTGAAGGCTGTGTTGCATCTTATATATTATCAGGGATATATATGCGTGATTACATTTTCGATCTGAATATTAATTATATATGTGTGACGCTTTAATTTAAACAAGCTCTCATATGTTTTTAATTTCTCAAGTCTACTTGAAATAACAAGATTGTTGAGTGTGTGTGTGTGTGTTCGGTCATGTTTTTGGATGTTGAGTCTTTTGCCATGGAAAAGCCCATAATGATACTGCTGCTCTGCTTAGGTCTCCTAAATCTTTTTTTGTTAATGATCTTTTCATTTATGCATTAGAAATTTATCTTTTTCAAAAAAATAAAAAGAAATAGAACTTTCACACTGCAATAGTTTCACACACATTATATTTTACATCATTATCGATCTAGATTTATTTTTTGTTGATTAATTTGTACAATATCTATTACAGCTGTATATATTGATGGTTTTTTCTAGGTGTTTAATCATTATCATTCATCAAATCATACGTGCATTATTTAATAGAAAGTGTCAAACTATGCCTAATTAATCATCGGGTAGAGGGTGTTTTTCGCTTCCTTTAATTGATCGATCGCACCAACCTTCACTTTGTTTTCTACGGTTTATAAAATGAAAATCATGTTTGGGTGGGAGTGGGACATCAAAAGATTAGAGATGTGAGCTTTATATCTTTATTCTATAATTTCCGGATGGGTATATAGTTTGTTGGGCATGAAAAAAGCATGTCAATATATAGCTTGCTGATTTATAAAATACGAGTTATTACGTAAGACGGTAATTAATATGTGAAAGAGGCCTTCACAAAAAAAAAATATGTGAAAGAGGATCGTCGTGAAATAAATCATGGGCGATTGATTACAAATTGTGATTGAAGAAAACAATTATATAGTATTAACATGACACTGCTGGAAAACGCAGCTATAATCAAGAAAATATCCTCGTACTCGGTTATAAATTTAACCGCGAAAATCAGTTAGCCACAAATGCATTCTAAAACTGGCTCATAAAAAGACATTTGTAGATATAACGGCTGAGACTAAATTTCACTCCCAAAAATAACCATAAAAATAATGTTTTGTGTGTATCTAGCTACAAAATAATAGCAATTATTAGTCATTGCTAAACGTGTGGCTACTGGGCACGAATTAACAAAAATGTATTTTGTATCTAAATTAGAGTCAAATTCGAACTAATTATCGCACCCAGTTTGTGGCCATTTAGCTTAAAATTTGCATCAATATACTATAACTAAAGTCGAATCCTTCTATCCTACGTGACATCGTCTTAACTATGTCACGTAGGCGTTTTAAGTTTTTCATTTACCTCTTTGCCCTTAACTTTTTTTAGTATTTACGATCCTTATATATTATAATAACATTTCTTATACTACTTATAAAAAATATTATATTGACTATATTTGGAAGCATAGATAACATAGATTACTCATTTACTTTATTAAAAGATTACATATATATATTTGGAAGACATATGATCAATATCTATTAAAATATTATAATTTGTTAAAACTTAATTGAGAAGATTTTAATTTATTGAACCCACATATATAATTAATTTATAAATCTTATCTATTTATCTATCTCTTCTATAATTATTTAAATTGTCATGTTTTGCTTATTAATTTAATTCATAGTATTAATAAAATATTATTATTTTAAATGATATATGACTACTTATATAGTTTTTAATTTTATAAATTTATTCAAAAATTTTTATATTTAATGTAAATATGATTATTTCTCAAGAATTGATATATTTAAAAACTTTTTATTATTAATATTTTATTTAAACAAAACCCGTACAAGGTACGGAAATACATATTAGTTGAATCTATTTGGTGGTAAAATATGTGGCCATTTAACTTCGAAATTGGCTTTGAAAATATTTGGTTTCAAATTTTGTGGTCAAATAATTATGCATTAACAAAAACAACAGGGAAATATACCATAATATTTGCATTATCATAATGCAATTACGTAGTACTTGATGTTTCAACGTGCACATGCTAATCAGAAACCCACAACAACATGTGCCGCTAGCTAACAATTCAAAAGGCAATAGCACAAGTGCATAACAACAATTCAACAAATCAACAAATAACAATCCAACAAACAATTCAGAGAAAAGTACATAACAACAACCCATCTACTTGAAAAAAAGTCAAGAAGTAACAATATTCACACTACTATAAAATGACCCAAATACCCTAGGCGTTTCGCCCCAAATACACCGGATCTCGCCCGGGGTAAAGGTTGATGGGGTATTTGATCAGTATCCTAATACACCGGATCTAATCCGAGTTATATAATCTCCTTGAATTTATCCTCCAATCTACTTATCTGGTGTATTTGCAATATTTAATATACCGGATAATCATTATCCGGGGTATATATGAGCATTTTTATCCGTGTTATTTAGTAACAAAAATACACCGGTTGCTATTGTTCGGGGTATAATATTTAGGGTATATACACCGGGTGGTGAAGTTCGGAGTATTATGATTAGGTTATATACACCGGGTGTTAAAGTTTGGGGTATAATGGTTACGGTATATACACCGGGTGTTTGAACCCAGGGTATAATTGTCTAGATATATACACCGGATAATTAATGTCCGGTTTAATCGCTCTTGGAGTGTTAAGTTACAAAACACAATATAACCCGTGTTGATGTCCGAGTTAATTGCTCTAGGTGTATTAGCACAAAGAAACCATATTTATAAGCTCCATTCTAGTTGTTAATTAATAGTATAAATCAAAACTAATCAATCGTAGAAGTAATGTTGATATCAATAAATTAATATTATTAGATAACATCAAAATACAATTCATTAATAGTAAAAATAATGTTAATAGAAATTTGAAACAAATAATATGTCCATCAATATTTTCACTACGACAAATTATATCCATCAAAAACTACAAAACAACCAAAATATAAACTCCGGCAACAATAATAAAAGTCAGTCATTAATATCTCTAGCAACATATTTGTGTACCGTGTTCTGCAAAAAGAAAAATATAAGTAATAGTTAACAAAATGAAGAAAATGAAATGGTTTATCACTCCTTAAGAAAAAGGAACATGAGGCTTAATTAAGACTTACAAGTATAAAGACTGTAAGAACAATATGAAAATACATCCTAAAAAACTTGAGACAGAATCACTTACAATTTTTTCAACCACTTCTATTGCTTTGCCACGACACTGCCCATCTTTTCCTTTTCTTCCCTCCTTGTATAGGATTGCTCGTGAAACGGTAGAAAATGGATCCATGTTGTTGGCCGCTTTCTAAATAGTACATTACATCAATGGAATTAGTATATCAAAATACAAGTAAATGATTAATTTAGATCACAACATAAATATATATGTATGGATCGACTCACATAGTCTTATGCAATGTCAGTATAACCTTTCTTTGACCCCCTAAAAGGGCAATCATTTAATAGAGACATTTGACGGAATTTCTCACTTTTCGCCTACATCAAAATTTAATAAGTAAATTAAATAATATATAATATAGGATTGAAAAATTGTAGCGATTCAAATACCTTATACGCGGTCGTTTGACTCATGATATTGGAGCTTGCACTTTCTATTACGAGCCATTTGTATAATTTTTTTATCATTAGAGAAACGCTTGAGGTTGAGACATTTTAAATAGTATATTATATTCATGATCAATATAACACATCAGATCAATATATGATTTTTTTTCTTATTAATTGAAGACAGTAAACCCAACCTTTGATTCATATCTTATTAATACTTAAATAAAATCTCACATATATAGTTTAATAAGGTTTAGGTGTGCGGATAAGTTTTTTGAATTCAGCCATGACAACTCTAATAGAAAGTTATAAAGTGTCCTAGTTAGCCTTCCTAAATGGCTTTGTAAATTGATTTAAGCTTTTGATCGACATGAAACAAAAACAAGCATATTGTAGTTCTTATATTCATAGGAATATATGTATTCTGAGTTTGTATTAAAAGTCAACAAATTAAGTCCACTTTGGTGATGTGGCTGTTTGCTTCATTACTATTGGTTGTCTAAAAGTATTACTAGCACTTGAACCCATAGGAAAGCACTACTTATTATCAATGTAACAGAAACACGATTTTTTGGTTACTTGCTCGATCCTAATCAGTGCTATTAATGCTATTTTACTACTGCTAGTGTTTGGGTTTATAAGATCTATTCATGCTATTTTACTACTGCTATTGTATGGGTTTATGAGATCAACATAATCAAAATAAAGTAATATTCTAGTGCCTAATCAGTTTTGATATTAATGTTCAATAACAAGCATCAATTTTATTGTTGTATGCATCCGTTGCTGTATGCTTTGTACATGTCGATTGAAAGGATTTTCTAGTTATTGTAGCATCAGTTAGCCTAATCAGTAGTGCCTAATCAAAATAAAGTAATATTCTAGTTGCTATATGCATCAGTTTTGCCGTAGGGATCAATTAGCCTTTGTAAATGTCGATTGAAATGATACCTTGCTTTATACACCAATTTTTCTGAATGAATCCTAATTCATATTGCAAAAGAAAAAACTAGAACACAATTCCTTAATTAATTGCCTTCAATCAGAGTTAGAGATCTTAAACTAGAATTTACCCTAGAACATAGATACCATAAAATAGAACTTACCCTAGACCATCTCAGATACTCTAAAACTAGAATTTTTTTCCGAGATACGAGTTTTGAAAATTTTAATTCTTGATATAGGCTGGTTTGAAAACTTATACCGAGAATAGGCTGGCTTTTATTGGTTTGGGTTAGAGTCGCTAGTGTATACAGAGAGTTTGCAGTTGGTGTGATATACGTGGCGTAAGTCGCTGGCGGGGACGAGGTTTTTGGCCTAAGTCGCCGTCCCACACAGAGATTTTCTAAGAAATAGCCAAAACCACAATTCACTTCCCAATTCCCATAGACTTTGACCTCTATTTTTTTTAAATCAAAAATTAAAAACCATACTATGTAACAATATAAGAATTTAAAAATTTTTAAAAATACGATGTAACAACATAAGTTGGAAATTTCATAAAAAATCAAATATTAAAAAATATACAATGTAATAAAATAAGTTATAAATTTTTATACCCGACAAAGTTTTTTTTGTTAAAATCTCACTTGAAATTAAAAAAATACACAATTATTTTTTCTTATTAGAAAACAAAAATTTTTCTCATAATTCTAATGGAAAATCGTCATTTAGGGTACGAACCGAACTAAGTTTAAGATTATTAAGACATTTTTATGCTATATATTATAAAAATATTAGGATATTTATTTTATTTTTAGATAGAATGCATATGCTAGGTTTAGATAATTAAGTTTAATATAAAGATAGTGTAATGTACGTACAATCTTATATCATTATAATTAAGTTTATTTTGAACGGTCCCATGTGTATAATAAATTGATAAGTTTTTATCTTATTACTTATCAATTTTCATAATTAAATAAATTATCATGGTTTGGATATTAATTTGATTCGTAATACTAATAAAATATTATTGTTTCAAATAAACAACTTTTATAGTTTATTGATTTTAAATATTTATTCAAAATTTATATTTAAGCAGTTAGATAATTATTTTTCACAGATAATAAATATATTTGAAAATATTTTATTATTAATATTTTATTTAAGAAAAACCCGTACAAGGTACAGGAATACATACTAGTTACTAATAACTAAAGCGGTAGCAATTTCTGTCATCACATTGTACCACATCACCCATTTATTAAAATAATAATATTAAATAGTTAATTATGCAAAAAAGCTATCTCAAAGTAAACATAAAGATAAAATTATATACTAATTTTCTATTAATAAGTATGACAACTTTTTAATTAGGCCGAACGATAGAATATCACCCGTATAATAGGGCATATTGATCCCTTAAAGTTGAATCAGTTAATCGTGCCACTTCAATTGAGTTTAGGTTATTTCATTTTGAGTTCGAGTTGAGTACGAGTTCATGTCGTTAAAATTTCCGGGTTCATTGGGGTGGGTCAATTCATTGCGGTTTTTTGTGCGGGTTCGAATAGAGTAAGAGTTCATTGTAGTTTGAAGGTAAATATGTATTCGAACTAGAGCTGTCAAAAGCTGACCGAACATGCTAACCCGACCCGCCCGATAATTTTAGGGTCAAGACCCGAAAATTTGAACCTGAAACCCGAAATCAACCGAACCCGATAGAACCCGAAACCCATTGGGTTGACCGATTTATAAAATTTATTTTAAAAAATTTAATATATTTTATTATTAAAATACATAAAAATAATATATTATCATTAAATATTATTATTTAATTAAAAATCTATTTTAATAATCATAAAAAATTCTATGTTTTTGACCCGATGGTCAACCCAACCCGCCCGAAAACAAGCATCGACCCGACCCGGTTTAACCCGTGACCCGTAACGACCCGAACCCGACTCAACTTGAACCCGAAATGACCTAACCCGAACCCGCACGACCCGACCCGATTGACAGGTCTAATTCGAACGTATGTATATATATGTTTTTTCCCTTAAAAAACTATGTATTGTTTTAAAATCAATAATTTTTTAAGAAAAAGATATGTTATTTTTTTAAGTGTAGTTTTATACTAAGAAAAGTGTACTTAAGTACGAGGTTTTCAATATTTAAAAATATACGTAGAAAAATAGAAAAATGATTAACAAAATAGCTTCAAAAATTTTTGTACACTTAAAATACAAATAAGGTGTATGGAACTAATTAGAGGTGTCAAACGGGTCGGTCAGGTCGGGTTCGGGTTCGGTTATTTCGGGTTCGGGTTGAGTCGGGCTCG
Organism: Fallopia convolvulus; assembly: GCA_964016875.1. Lineage (NCBI taxonomy): Eukaryota > Viridiplantae > Streptophyta > Magnoliopsida > Caryophyllales > Polygonaceae > Fallopia > Fallopia convolvulus. The sequence continues at coordinate 37,872,482 of OZ024722.1, forward strand.
GGTTGTAACGGGTCACCGGTCAAATCGAGTCGGGTCATTGCGGGTTGTCGAGCGGGTCGGATCGACCTAACATGTTAAAAAAATTGATTTTTTTACAATTATTAAAATATTTTTTATTTAAAAAATAATATTTAATAATAAATCTATTATTTTTATATATTTTAATAAAATATATTATAATTTTCAAAATATATTGTATATTCTTAAAATATAACAAATTGGGTCAACCCAACGGTCTTTTCAGGTTTGAACCCAACGGGTTTCGGGTCTATCGGGTTCGGTTTATTTTGGATTTCGGGTTCAAATTTTCAAGTGTTGACCCTAAATTTTTCGGACGGTTCGGGTCGATTTTTCGGATCGGGTCAGCTTTTGACAGCTCTAGAACTAATTGATATTGCATGTGGCATATGAGTCTCTGTACCAGCTTCAATTTCATATGTAATTCGTTTAACCAACGCTTAACATTCTACCCGAACCTGAATGCCAGCCTATATTGGGAAATTATTGTTTGCCTAGCCTATTTTTAGAATTAATTTCTTCAATAGGCCTAGTTTTGAAAAAAATTCCTAAAACTAGAACTTACCGAAGAACTGTGGTGGTCAGTGGTCGAACAACGTGATACGGTGTTGCTGATGTCCCGCCAGAGAAGGAGATGCCCAGAGAGACATGAGAGAGATGCGAGAATTGAGAGATACGATGGATGAAGGATATTCCAGAGAGAGACGTGAGATGAATTAACCCTAACCAAATATTTGTTTCCTAATTTTTTTATAAAGGATTTCTCTTCTTTTTTTTATTTGGTTCTACAAATTTTTGTTCCCTCCAAGCAAATTTTGGTTTCTCGCTTTCTAAGGGCTCGTTTGGTATCGATACCATATATGTAACACCCCAATTTTGCATCGATAGGTGTTACCGCCAGTGACCTCGGATTTTACCATCCAAAGTCACCCAAGGCTTTATAAGGTATTAAGTTAAATAGAAATGCGGAATTATAAAATTATTACAATCAAAAGAGTTGCTCATATACGAGACTTTAGAAATACTTATTACATACCATGGTTTAGTTTAGCGAAGTCTAAAACCTTAAGTATTGTTGAGCAGCGGAAATTAAAATAACATTGTTTTTGCTTAAGCGTAGAATGACCCGAAAGTGAGCAAAATATCATATTTGATTTAAAACCGATTTCCTTCCTTCTCTTGATTGATCTTCTTCCTTCACGCCTTTGATGGAGATTTCCTGGATTCTGGCATTTGGCGCGAAAGGCGGAAAATGCCAGGCAGAATTGCGGAAGAACAGAATTAGTCTAAAGAGACTAAGCAAGCGAGAACGGACAATCTTAAGGTAGTTTGGTAAAGTATCGAACTTACTACGAGGTATTCGAGATGTGTTTAAGTTTAAGTGGAGTTATTAAGAACGGAAAGAGTAAGTCTCGAGATGAGATAACTCGTAAACCGAAAAAGAGCGAACTACGAGATTGTAGAACGTCTTAGAATAGAATGAATGTTGGGAACGTTAATTACACATAAGTTTTTAGAAAACCTCCCGCGCCCTTTCGGACCGAGAGCCGGATCGATCATTTGAGACCGGTCCGGTTTTGGTTTCTTTTAATGTGCTTTAGCACTTACTTTCTTTCGTGATCAAAACTTTCATCATATTTAACGATTTTTAAGAGTGGGGGGCCATGAATGGGCCGACGTACCACTTACGGGAACTGAGTTCCGGCACCTAGCTAGGGTGCACACGTCCCTCCTTCGGTTAGGAGCAGACATAGATCATGATCCGTACAATCGAGGGAAGAGAGGGCATGGTGCCATACCACTCGACATATTATATAGAGATGTTCGGGCCGAGCCCGCATCCCTTATTAATCTAACTACGAATTTCATAACGAATCTCGAAAAGAGATTTTAAACAAACAAACAACACCACAAGTCTAGCAATAATTCCTATTAACGATAGTAATAGTAATAATGCTATCAATGGTCATTATCTCTAACAATCGGTATCTCCTAGGTTTATTTTTATTTAGCAAGCAAAGTGTTCCCAACATAGAACAAGCTAACGAAAATTGAATTATCGAAAGGTTCAAGTAGAAAGTCCACTTGCCTTGGATTTCTTTCGGAATATTCGAAACTCGGAAATATAAACTCCTAGAGACGCGAGCACTTCGACCTATTTTGATCGAAAGGAAAGACGAACGGAACTTATTAAAATCCTTATTTAATATTAATTACATTTTTTTCTTATTTTTCTCTTCTAAGAGAGAGAGTTGAATCTAAATTATTTTAGTTAACAATTTAGATATGGAATGGAAAATAATAATCCTTATTATTATTTTCAAAATAATACTACTTATGATTTTAAAATAGTTATTTTAAAGACCTATGTAAAATCTTATTTAAATAAAAAGGGATTTTCCTCTTAAATCATATGTAATAATTGGAATATACTTAAAATATTTATTTTAAGGTACTTTATTAATTCTCAAGTCAAACTTTATTTTATTTCCAAAAGTCTATTTGACAAAGCTAATTTTGGCATGTCAAGCATATTTTATTTATGAACAAAACCCCTTTTTACAACTATCAAAATTTTATACAAACTACTTAGTAAAAATTCCTTTTTCTTTTATTAAAAGGAGTATATACATAGTTATTTCTTTACCTAGTGAATATAACTAGGTTGCATGCAAGAAAGGATTTTTCATAAGTATTTTTATAAAAATCCATGCACAACTATTTAATTTTTTCTTAAGTGGATAAAAACATTATATGTTTATTTTAACCTCTACATGGTTTAAAGATATTTTATCAATATTTGTTTTAGCTAGAATTGATATGCAAGGAATTTTAATTCTTTAAAACTTCTTTAACAAGACATGCAAAGATATTTTATTTTAATTGATCAAAGCTTGTCCTTTTTGGACATTTATTCAAACTAGGGAAATAAAAGTCATATAAAAATCCACCAAGTGCTTATATGGACATGCATGAAGATTTCATGCATGCAAACTTTAATTTATACAATTTATCAAAACTTTATCTTTATAAAACAAACAATCTTTGTATAAAAAATGGAGAGAAGTCTAGGCTCTTTTAATATATTTAAAAAAATCAGATTTCCCAAGTTAAAATCACTTTTATAAGTTTAGGATTTATTAGAATTTCCCATATGGCTTGTAAAAATAATTTTCTCTTAAATCCTTTGCATGCATGTTATAATTCATAAGAAATATGTATTAGTTTTATAAATTTCATAATCTGATTTTTAAGAGATTAGAAGGGAAAATGGGCTCTAATAAAAATACTTAACAAAAATCAGCCCAATAATAGTGTAAATATAAAGGCCCAAAAATAGATTTATACCCTTCTCCTTCCTGTTGAAACACGCAGAAGAACCAGAGGAGAAATTCAGACGAAACGACGAAGGCAGAGGGGAGGCGGCCACCAGGTTGGGCGTCGCCGGCGAACTCCTGGACGGCGGAAAAGGGTGGCGCGGCCAGGCGGGGTAGGCTAGGGGTGGTCGGAGGTGGCTGCTCCCAAAAAAAAATCAAAACCCAATTTGTTTTGATTTTTGGAAAAAAAAATCAGATTGTGTTTGAAGGTTTTCTTTGGTGAACAATTGGGAGTTTTTAGAGAGTGAAGTGGTTGTTTTCTGATGTTTGTGAGTCCCTTTATATAGACAAAGAGGAGTAAAGAGGAGAATCAAAGCAATCATCACCAACTCTCTTCAATGGTGTTAGTGGAGGAAGTGAATTTTTTTAAAATTCATAATAAGTAAGAGATGAAGGAATATTGTCTGCAATAAAATCTTACCCAAATCTCCCCTCTTAAAATCCGAAATTAAGCCTCAACCGGATTGGAATTTCGGTTTGGCAAAAATCCCACTGAAAAGGAAGGGTTTAAATACTAATGGGTGTATTATACTTTCAGAAAAGTAAATTAGCACAATTGGAAAAGGGGTGAGTGGAGGAGTAGGAGGTCATGGGTTCAATTCCCATTATCCCACATCTTGTCTTCTTTTTTTTATTTTACCCCTTTAATTGTTTTATGGACCTTTTTAAGTGGGCCAGGCTAAGGCCCATGTCTTTTCTTTTTAAGAAAAGAAAGGTTGGGAATTTTAAGAGAAATGGAATTTCCGTTAGGATATGAATTTATTAAATTCCGTCTTTAGTAAATTTATTTATTCAAATAAAAAATTTTATGAGATTATTTACTTAATAAAATAATCAAATATTAAGAAATAAAATTTATTTTCTTAACGAAAATTGCGGATATTACAGTAGTACCCCCTTAATTTAGTTTCGTCCCCGAAACTAGGAAAACATGGGATGGTACAACGTTTCAGTATGAGAATGGTTATACAAGCTCACCTAATGTGAGGGAACAACAAAAATACTAGTACCCCCTTAAATTAAACGTTCCCTTATTTAATTATGACGCCAGCAACTCGGGAAAGCGTTTCTGCATGTCTTGCTCCGTCTCCCAAGTTTCCCAGGTTGTACCTTCTTTGCCGTCCTTTGACCAGAGTACTCGGACTAGAGGTACCTCTTTGTTGCGTAACTGCTTAACCCGTCGTTCTACTATCTTCAGAGGTGTCTCTTCATATGTACCATCTGACTGGATTTCCACGTCATCATAATTGATTATGTGGGATTCGTCAGGCACATACTGCCTCAGGAGTGATACGTGAAAGACGTTGTGAACTGGGTGTGCTGATGGCGGTAGAGCAATGCGGTAGGCCAGCTTGCCTACTCTTTCCAAAATCTCGAAGGGTCCCACATATCGAGGATTGAGCTTTCCTCTTTTTCCGAAACGAAAAACACCTTTCGAAGGAGATACCTTGACGAAAACTTTACTTCCTATCTCGAACTCTACATCTCTTCTTTTCAGATCCGCATATGACTTTTGTCGACTTTGAGCAGTCAACATCCTTTGACGAATTAAAGCAATGTCTGCGGTGGTTCTTTCAACCAATTCTGGTCCGAGAAGAATCTTGTCGGCATTATCATCCCAACAAATTGGGGATCGATATTTCCGGCCATACAAAGCTTCGAAAGGAGCCATCTTTATGGTTGAGTGCCAGTTGTTGTTGTAGGTGAATTCTATCAAACTTAAACTGACATCCCAACTTGTTGTGCGATCCAAAACGCAGGCTCGAAGCATATCCTCAAGAGTCTGAATGGTCCGCTCAGATTGACCATCGGTTTGAGGGTGAAAAGCTATGCTAAACTTCAATTCGGTACCCATGGCCTTATGCAACTCCTGCCAAAAGTTTGCCATGTAACGCCCATCTCTATCGGAAATGATTGTCTTCGGGGTACCATGGAGACGGACGATATCCTTAATGAAAATTTCTGCTAGCTGTTGGAAACCCCACTTTTTCTTGATTGCAATAAAGTGGGCGCTCTTGGTAAGTCGGTCTACGATAACCCATATTGCGTCTTTCTGCTTTTGAGTCTTGGGTAAACCGGTAACGAAGTCCATCGCTATATCTTCCCATTTCCATTCTGGCACTGGAAGTGATTGCAGCATTCCTCCCAGTCTTTTATGCTCAATTTTTACCTTCTGGCAAACCAAACATCTTGAAATGAATTCTGCCACTTCTTGCTTCATGTTCGACCACCAGAAATTCCTTCGCAAGTCTTTGTACATCTTACTTGCTCCGGGATGAACGGAATATGCAGAAGAGTGAGCTTCTTTCAAAATTATCTTACGAAGCTCATCTATGGCAGGCACACATATCCTGTTTTGAAACCAAAGGGAACCATCATCTTGGATAATGAACCCAGGTGCCTTGCCTTCCTGCACTTCTCCACTGATCTTGATCAACATGATGTCGTCGACTTGTTTCTCTCTGATGTCATCTAGAAGGTCGGAATGGATTTCCAAGGTGGTTAGACAACCTTGTTGTCTTCCAAACCAAACTTCAATGCTTTCTCGAATCAACTCTTGTTGTAACTTTGGTTGAACTGTTAGCATTGCAACTATGCCCTCTTGCTGTGTCTTCCGACTTAAAGCGTCGGCTACAACATTAGCTTTGCCCGGATGATAAAGCAATTCAATGTCGTAGTCTTTGAGCAGTTCTAACCATCTTCTTTGCCTCATGTTCAACTCTTTCTGAGTGAACACATACTTCAAACTTTTGTGGTCGGTGTAAATCTGACACTTCACCCCATACAAGTAGTGTCGCCAAATCTTTAAGGCAAACACCACAGCTGCCAGCTCGAGGTCATGTGTCGGGTAGTTAACTTCATATGGTTTGAGTTGACGAGATGCGTAAGCTATCACTTTTCCATTTTGCATGAGTACACATCCCAGACCTTGCTTGGAGGCATCACTATACACCACGTATCCTTCATGTCCATCTGGCAGAGTTAACACGGGTGCACTTGTTAGACGTTTCTTCAGCTCTTGAAAGCTTTCTTCACATTTCTCATCCCACACAAACTTCTTGTGGGTCTTTCGGAGTAGCTTGGTCATTGGTAAAGCGATTTTGGAGAATCCCTCTACAAACCTTCGGTAGTATCCAGCAAGTCCTAGGAAGCTACGAATTTCTTTCACATTTCGAGGTTGCTTCCATTCTGAAACCGCTTTAATCTTTTGTGGATCCACCATTACTCCATCTTGGTTGATAACATGACCTAAGAAGGCGACTTCTTTTAGCCATAGGTCACATTTCGACAACTTGGCATACAACTGATTATCTCTTAAAATCTGTAGCACTATCCTGAGATGCTCCTTGTGATCAGCTTGACTTCCTGAGTAGATCAAAATGTTGTCGATGAAGACGATCACGAACTTATCGAGATACTCATGGAAACATCGATGCATGAGATCCATAAACACTGCAGGTGCGTTGGTCAAACCGAATGGCATCACCACAAACTCGTAGTGGCCATAACGAGTGCGGAATGCTGTCTTTGAAATATCCTCGTCACGAATTCTAAGTTGATGATATCCGGATCGTAAGTCGATCTTGGAGAATACTTTGGCACCTCGAAGTTGATCTAGGAGGTCATCTATCCTTGGTAGAGGATACTTGTTCTTGATGGTGACTTTGTTCAGTTCTCGGTAATCGATGCATAAGCGAAAAGTCCCATCCTTCTTTTTCACAAAGAGCACAGGCACTCCCCAAGGCGAGGCGCTCGGTCTGATGAAGCCCTTCTCTAGCAACTCCTCAAGCTGACTTTTAAGTTCCTTCATCTCTATTGGAGCCATCCTATATGGTGCCTTGGAGATCGGTGCAGTTCCTGGCTCTAAGCTGACTGAAAACTCGACTTCCCGTCGAGGAGGTAGTCCCGGAAGTTCTTCGGGAAAAACGTCGGGAAATTCTTTGGCTATAGGAATCTTTCGGATATCCACGACTTTCTTCTCCGTTGGTTCTAGATAGCACAGGTATCCAATGCAACCTTGTCGGAGTAGTTTCCCGGCCTTCATGGCATTGATCAACTTTCCATTTTCTTCTTCTCGCTTCCCCTTGAACTTGCAAATGTGCTTTCCCCCAGAGTTCATAGTTACCGTTCGAGCGTGGAAATCGATTACGGCTCCATGGAGTGATAACCAATCTCTTCCGAGAATGATATCGTAAGGAGCCATCGGAATGCATATCAAGTTGGATTTGAAACTTCCTCCTTGAATGTTGAGTGGAAAGTTACTTAATTGTCTTGTTCCTATTATTCTTTCTCCATTAGGAAGGTTCACAACAAAGGGTTCGCAAGATTCATGACATTCTAGCCCTAGAAGTTCTACACAACTTTCGGATATAAAGGAATGCGATGCACCAGAGTCAAACAATAGGAAAACTGCTTTTGAGTGGACGAATAAGGTACCTTGACAAATGGGAGCTTCTGGCTTGTCACTGGCGCGCATCTCATACAGACGTTGTCCTTGATTCTGAGACTTCATCGGTCCTTTCCCCTTGTTCTGAGTAGTTGACTGAACCGAAGCAGTTCCGGCAGTCCTGTTTGAGGTCTGAGGGTATTGGGAAACTGAGTTGGATCGTGTTTGACCTGACTTACTTCCAGTTTGCTTACAGTAAAGGCGAAGGTGTCCCACTTTTCCACAGTTATAGCAAGTTCTGCGTTCCTTAGGGCAATTCCGATTGATGTGTCCTGGTTCTCCACAGTTATGGCAAACAATTGGACCTTTCTTAGATTCTGTTCCTTGATACGACCTTGCTCCAGATGATGCAGGCCTACTCTTGTTTTTCTTCGACCAGTTTGAACCTTGTGGTGATGCTGGCCTCTTAAACCCGCTTTGATTTGAGTGATGAGGCTTCCCACCACCCTGCTTTCTGCGTTCAGGTTCACCTAGAGTAACCTCCATGCGGTAAGCTGCGTCCACATACTCTTCAAGAGTTGCAAAGTGACGGTTCACCATCCAAGGTTTGATGGTGTCGCTCATCCAGTTGTGGAATCGTCGGATCTTTTGTCGTTCAGTGGTTATTTCCTCCTCAGCATATTGCAACAAGTGATTAAACTTCTTTGCTCTTTCTAGCACACTGAGCCCGTGGACCTTCGGCGAAAGCAACTCATCAAGTTTCTCATCTTTCATAGCAGTGGTGAAGAAACGGTTCATCGTCTTATCTTTGAACATATTCCAGGTTAGGTTGGGTTGGGTAGCCAAACTTGAGTTCTCCCACCATTCTCCAGCTTCACCCTTAAGCCTTAGGGCAGCCATGTGCACCTTGTTAGCCTCAGAGCAGTGCACGTTCCTCAGCAGTCTTTCTATATGGGAGAACCAGTACTGAATTCCGGCAAGATCTCCACTTCCGTCGTATGATTCAGGTTTCATAGTGTTGAAGACCTTCAGGCCGCTTGCAAAGCTTGTCTCCACTTCTTTCCCACGAGCTTCAACTGCTCCTTGTTCTACCTCTTGATTCTCCACAACAACTGGATCTTGCACAACTGGAGGAATCGACTCTCGTACTATCTCTCGAAACATGGCCCGAAAGGTTTCCATAGTGCCTTCATTGAGCACTAGAGGAGGGTTTGGTGCAGGAGGATGATTGACACGTGGCAATCCTCTAACTTCGGATTGGCTTTCCTCGTTCTCATTTCTAACCTGAGTTCGGTTACGGTGACTAGTAGCTCTTGTATCCACCATCTGAATAACGATACAAGTGTTTCCTTTGATTAATTAACATTTGCATAAGGTAAATACGTAGACATAATTTTAGAGAAAAACGTGGTTCTTATATACATTAGAACTTTTTCAGAAAGGATTTAGACAAGGCTTTCAAGCATAGCCTTTACAATACTTGAACGGAATTATAAAACTACTGCCGGCTTGACTATTGAAGAAAAATTAATAGTCAAGCAGAGTGATCGACTACACTCCTAAAGTTATGTGAATACAACTATAATACTAGGAATAAAGTCTTGACACGACCTAAGGGTTACAAAAGAAATCTAAGAAACCGTCATCGAACCAACTCTCATCCAAGGTCTCCCCCTCATGACACAACAACACATAAGCCTGTCGAATCTTCCTTTCTGCCACCTCCATGGCACTTCGAAGGGATGCCACACATGTCTCGTGCTAATGAAGCAAGCTCTGGGCGGTCGAGATCTCTTCCAACCATGTCTCCTTGTACTGAGCTACCAAGAACTTGTTGGGGCGGCGTTGCCTTGTGCCGAAAGGCCAAGCTGTGGACGGGAGGTTCTCATGTGGCGACTCGATCGGAGGCCGAGATGACTCCCCTGGGAACATGTTGACAAGTCCTTCCATTTGATGCTCAATCGGGGCCGCGCTAGCTTGCGTGTAAAGGGAGGTGTCAGGGTTAGGCGGGGTTACCCATGGAAGATGGAGCTGGGGAAAGTAGTAGTCCTGGGGGTATCCTTGCAACTCCGACATCCTTGGAGGGGATGGCCTCTCAACCCTAGGTACAAGCAATGGTGGCTCGGGAATGAGGTAAGGCTCAGGCTCGACGATTGGTTCTGGGGGTCCTTGCTCGGTATGGTACGGGCCAAGTTGAAACTGCTGCATAAGAAGGTAGTCATCATGAGACCAATTGTTGACAGGAGGCGGAGGTACTTCCGGTTCGGGCACCAAAGGTGGTGGAGCAACTTCAAAGATAGGTGCCACCGGAGGCGGTACATCGGGGTTGTAGACTTCCCCGTCGTTATCCTCTTCCTCGAGTTCCTCCTCTTCTTGGAACTCGGGTTCCATCTCCTCGTCCTCGTCCATAAAGTAATCCTCCGGGTTGTAATACGGCATTTCTTCTTCCTCATCCTCAGAGTAGTAGGATTCGGGGCTATAATCTGGAACCATGGGTTCGGGCTCAAACTCATGCACCTCGGGCTCATATATCGGTGTACCCAGCATCTCAGCATGTTCGGCCACTTCCTCTTGAACGGGTTCGGCCGGTCCCTCTTCTTCTCCTCCTTCCGGTTCTGATCCCGGACCCAACTCAGGGTCTTCTTCCGGATCCTGTTCGGAGTCCTCTTCTTCTTGTACATGGGCAGCCTCTCCGGGCTCGTAAAAAGGGTCGTCCTCTGCATTTTGGTAGGGCCAATGCGGATTAAGGGCAAAGGTCTCCTCTAAGTCTCGGAGAGCTCCCTCAGGGTCATCCCTAAAGCGAGGAATCCTACGTGTCCCGACCATGCTGAAAGGAAAGGAAAGAAAGGAAGGGTTAGACGTAGAACATCCTTAAGTTCTATAAGTTGAAGATAATCGAAGCAAGTTTAAGGGATTTTTTTTTTTTTCGTTTTCTTTCAAAGGATAAGTTTAAACTTAGGAAATTTTCAATTAAAGTATCTAAATTATGAAAGTTCAGAACTTATTTTTTTTAGGTTTTAAAAGTTTTGAAAGAAAACTTAAGTAGTAAAGATTTTTGGTTTGAAAACAAGGTCTTAAATTTTGAAAATTTTCGCTTTCGAAAAGTTTTCGGTTTTGAAAACAAAACGTTCGGCTCTGATACCATATTTGTAACACCCCAATTTTGCATCGATAGGTGTTACCGCCAGTGACCTCGGATTTTACCATCCAAAGTCACCCAAGGCTTTATAAGGTATTAAGTTAAATAGAAATGCGGAATTATAAAATTATTACAATCAAAAGAGTTGCTCATATACGAGACTTTAGAAATACTTATTACATACCATGGTTTAGTTTAGCGAAGTCTAAAACCTTAAGTATTGTTGAGCAGCGGAAATTAAAATAACATTGTTTTTGCTTAAGCTTAGAATGACCCGAAAGTGAGCAAAATATCATATTTGATTTAAAACCGATTTCCTTCCTTCTCTTGATTGATCTTCTTCCTTCACGCCTTTGATGGAGATTTCCTGGATTCTGGCATTTGGCGCGAAAGGCGGAAAATGCCAGGCAGAATTGCGAAAGAACAGAATTAGTCTAAAGAGACTAAGCAAGCGAGAACGGACAATCTTAAGGTAGTTTGGTAAAGTATCGAACTTACTACGAGGTATTCGAGATGTGTTTAAGTTTAAGTGGAGTTATTAAGAACGGAAAGAGTAAGTCTCGAGATGAGATAACTCGTAAACCGAAAAAGAGCGAACTACGAGATTGTAGAACGTCTTAGAATAGAATGAATGTTGGGAACGTTAATTACACATAAGTTTTTAGAAAACCTCTCGCGCCCTTTCGGACCGAGAGCCGGATCGATCATTTGAGACCGGTCCGGTTTTGGTTTCTTTTAATGTGCTTTAGCACTTACTTTCTTTCGTGATCAAAACTTTCATCATATTTAACGATTTTTAAGAGTGGGGGGCCATGAATGGGCCGACGTACCACTTACGGGAACTGAGTTCCGGCACCTAGCTAGGGTGCACACGTCCCTCCTTCGGTTAGGAGCAGACATAGATCATGATCCGTACAATCGAGGGAAGAGAGGGCATGGTGCCATACCACTCGACATATTATATAGAGATGTTCGGGCCGAGCCCGCATCCCTTATTAATCTAACTACGAATTTCATAACGAATCTCGAAAAGAGATTTTAAACAAACAAACAACACCACAAGTCTAGCAATAATTCCTATTAACGATAGTAATAGTAATAATGCTATCAATGGTCATTATCTCTAACAATCGGTATTTCCTAGGTTTATTTTTATTTAGCAAGCAAAGTGTTCCCAACATAGAACAAGCTAACGAAAATTGAATTATCGAAAGGTTCAAGTAGAAAGTCCACTTGCCTTGGATTTCTTTCGGAATATTCGAAACTCGGAAATATAAACCCTAAGCACTAACCTTAACCCTAAACACTAATCCCCAACCTTAAACCCTAACCGTGAGTTTAAACCCTAAGCCCTAACCTTAGAAGACTAAAAAAAAGGTAGAAGATAGAATGTGTCATATGACTATAAATTTCTCCTACATAAAAGTTAAAAGGACTAGAACTTCCCACTCCAATATCCGTCTCGCTATTATGACCACTCATTTCACTCAAAGTAGATTATAGATCCATCAAACGAATCGATAGTATGAGCTGACATAGGCCAAATTGCAAGAAAAGGTGAAATCTGGGACGTTTTTGGGTGGTTTTGAACGGAAAAGTGAAAATTTGAAGGCTTAAACGACATTTTTTGAGATTATGATGTGGTAATAACCCCGTATCGTCGAGATCTTTCTTTTGATATATAATACGCCCCAATCTGATAATTGAGCGCAAAGTTACGCTCGTTTTAATCGACATGTGTGGGAATCATCTACCATTTAATACAGAATCGACGGCTCCACTTTAACCATTATGAAAAGATACCACATTCATATTGTAGCTTAGGTCGAGACCTTCGAAACGAGTACTCACACTGCTCCAACGGATTATCGAGTCAAAAGTTATGGCCATTCAAAGCAACATGTGTCACCATACACAACAGCCCGGGAATGAACGACACACAACTGTTTTGCCTTGCCTTTACTTTGGTAATTTTTGTTTATTAAAAAGCAATTCCTGTGATATTGTTGATGTTCTAATTGGTCCAGTGGTACCAAGCTATTAGAATGTGCGGGTTTATCTGAGTTCAAATCCTGTTGGTAGCTCTTTTTTTCATGAATGTGCCCCCTCTTGTGTTTTAGTTTGTGTTCTAGGTTAAATAAAGACCTACAAATCTCGACCTATGTGTGTGTCCAAATACACCGGACCATTCACACCTGATGTATTTGATATCATTAATGGCTAATACCCCGGGCTGCACACGCCCGTGGTAGTTGTGTAACCCTAAATACACCGGATCCTACAACATCCGGTGTATATCGTGGTAATATGGTTCAAATACACCAGGCGTTAAACGCTCGGTGTATTTGATGTAATACTCTATTAGCTTGACATTATATAACTCGTAGTATATAAGCCCGGGTTAAATGCCATGAGGTAATAGCCATTTTTTGTAGTAGTGTCATGTTGTCTCTCATGTGTTTCAACAACTGCTCAAGCATAACTTTGAGAGCCTTGTTTTAGCTTTGAATTTCCACATTCTGATTTTGAAGAGTCTTCATCTCCTTTCGCATCTTTTTTATCTCATCCTTGAGAGACTCAACAACTGGTTAAGTGTGGAATTTGTTGGAGGAATGGGAAGGATAACAAGCATCGACCCTTCTCATACGAAAGAGGGCGACTCCTTCATCATCTAACGCAAAAATTCTACAATTAGCATAACCGTCACAAGCTTTAATCCATAGCTTGGTCGCCTTAGCACTTGAGATTGGTCCATCCCCATGCTCAACAGCCACAAGGCATTCAAATCCAGCCTTTAAAATAATGTGAAACATTAACATCAATCAGAATTAAAAACAAACTATCAAATAATTAAAGGAGATATATCTGAAAATAAGGCACTAAAAACAAGCTATCGAATAAAGAAGAGATGTATATTCAAGAAAGAATCAAATTTAAACAATCAGAATTAAGAATCAGTATTAACTCTGATTACAGTTGGTTACTCAAAAATAAATAAGAATCATCATATATGTTTAATTCCAGTTCAAGTTACTCAATAATAACTGTTGGTTAAGATACGACCGGTTACTTAGAATTTAGCAAGAATTAGAACTGAACATCAAGTTGTAAGAATCTGAAGTACAGGATCAAAATTAAGTAATTACTGAGCGTTAAAAATAACTATAAACTTAACCTAAAAATAACTAATCAACAAGTTGTCCAAATTGAGCATTGTGTATAATAATAATACTACAATCATGTAGATGTGTATTTATGCCTAATTACGTACAATTCTCTTAATATTACACATGTTATGAATGTTGTAGTATAAAATGCAAATTAGGAATAAAGAGGAATATTCAATTTAATGATCTCAAATTCCCAACTCAAGTTGTAATTACTTAATCCACAAGAATCTGATAAGACTAAACCAATCAAGTCTAGTTAGTTTAATTAATTTCCTATTTAAGGTCCAGTAGTATCAACTTGTACATATCAACAATCAAAATCCCACATGAAATCATACAAAATGAGCACACATTCAAATCAAACATGAATCTAACAACATAAGCACAAACAATACAAAATATTTGAATATGCTTACAATAATTGCAGTTGGTCGTTCACCTAATCCTCCTTTTGATAACCTTGTATGATTTCCTTGCAGCTGGTCGTTCACCTTGTCCAATCTCATCCTCCTTTGACCATAATTTTTTGACAACATCAGAAATCAACGGCATGCTACCAGACTCGTTTTCCTTGAAAAAAAAAGAGTAAAGTTAAGTTAAAGACTTATTTTTAACCATAAAAAACATTATTAATTAATATTTGAAAAGTGAATGTATTTACCATAACTTCCATTCATTTGGAAAACTTTCGAGAACCTCCTCGATAATTTTTCCAACCTCTAGTGAGCTCTTTGATGTCCGATTTTGGCTATTCACTTGAGCTTGTCTCACATAATTAGGATCTGTTTTCCTTATGGTGTTCATATATCTCCCAATTCTTCTAATAAACAAAGAAATGTTTTATCTTGTTTTCACGATGCTTCTTAAAGACATTGGTAATATGTCTTCCTGTTTGGTCTAAGAAGACCTTTTGCATGAGTTCATCAGATTCCCTCCAACAAAAAAATTCTACATTGATGAAAAAAGAAAAAAGGCAAGTTAAACTTTAATCAAACTTAATCATGTTGTGGGTAAAAAAGAAAAAAGGACTCAATATTTTAAAAAGCACATCAGTCCATGATACAGACTTTAGTGAAATACTTCCAAAATCACATGAACATGTCCATGATAACTAGTAACTGTCCAATAGCTCTTTGCCAAAGAATCGCCTGAGGCGGATTGTGATCAAATACTACACTTAAAACATGTTGCAAGAGTTGTGGAAGTCCTTTTTTTATAAACAGTTGACAAGTACTCATGTCTTAGGTCAAAGACAGACTTAGATTGAAGCAAAAAAAAAAGAAAAGAAACACATTTCAATTCAACCAACTGTCTCATGTCAAAGACAAACTCAATTCAGCCAACTATCAAAAAGAAAAATGACTCAAAATTAGCATAGTTGTTCATAAGCAATCTCAATAACAGAAATTACATCACATAGAATTCAAGGTAAGGGAAATTTTATTCAAGACAAAATTAACTCAGTGGACAAATCAGAATTAAAGCAACACATTTCAATTCAGGAAAAATCAAATGAAACGATTAATAATTCAATTCAGCGAAAACAAAACCTAAAATTCATGTATAAAATTCATGTATCACCTTAAACTCTTCAAACCACAATTTCTTAACAGCCCCCGACACTTTAGAAATATTTGTCCATGGACCATTGTAGTGGTCATGGATAATTTTTGTCATCTTGGAATAGGCAGCTTTGCATGGTTCATAATCATTACAAAGAAATGGATACAATTAGTAAGAGTAAAATTTAACTCAAATTAGTAAAGAAAATTTCTAGAACTAACTGGAATCCTTCTCCTTTAATCCATATAAGTAGCTTTGGTTGTTGAGTAGACTTTTCATCTTCTTTTTCTTCCTCCACTTTTTCTCCTTCTTCCTCCACTTCTTGACCTTCCTCATGTTCTTCCTTGTATTCTTCGTGGTATATTTCATCACCTTGTTCTTCCAAGCCCTCTTCTAAGTATTCCTCATTGTGTTCTTCATCAACTTGTTCCTCAGATGGTAGTCGGGAGGCTGCAGGAATGAGGTTAGGGATGGGATTTTTTGAAAGAGCTTCTGGATTAAAGAGAACTTGTTGTGGACGTAGTGTTGGACTAGTATATGGACTATGAGTTTTGGAGGGAGCGAGAACTCGTTGTGAAGGAGGTGCTTGAGTGAGGTTAGGGCTGGGGTTTCTTGAAAGAACCCTTTCCTTAGAGAGAACTTGTTGTGGATATTGGACTAGTATTAAGGCTAGGAGTTCTTGAAGGATCAAGAACTTGTTTTGAAGAAGGTGTTAGAGTGACATTAGGCTTGGTTTTTCTAAAGGAGCTCTTGGAGCAAGGTGAACTTGTATTGGGGAAGAGATGACATGTGGTCGAGCAACTTATTTTTGGACAATTCTTTTAAACCTTGGACTACTACGAGTAGGGAGGGCTGGTTGTAACCGATGAGGTCTCTTAGGATTGTGAGCAATCTGTTCCAAAGAAGTACGAGGACCACGAGCGAAGTTGCAGTTGGAAATTTGGGCTCCTCCTCGTGTTGTGCCTCTAAGGTGACGAATGATTGAACCAAACCTTCCAAAGAGATAAAAAAAATCAATATTGTAATATTACAAGTGCAGCGAGGGAAGTTAATGTACACATTTCAAGTAAATAGCTAGAACACATTCCACATAAATACTTGTTCTGTGTGTGACACTGAAAACGAAAATTTAAATCATCTTTTCTTTAACTGCCAATTTACTCAAAATATGATTATCAAATTGGAAACTAAATTGAATGTTTCTTTCCAAGTCATTTCCTCAGATGCCTTTAATGACAATTTAATTTCAACTCTAAATTAAAATAAAAACATCAATATTCTTTGCTTTCTATGCTGGTATATTTGGGTCATAGAAATTCAAAAATCTTCAATCATGCGCGCATTACGTGATTTACCTCTAACTTACTTCATTGTGATTTGGCTTTTACTCAACATTTGCTATGGGAGTCAGCTAATATTCTCTCCGTTCATAATCTTAACTCTCGTCCTAAAAGAAAAAATAATCATACTTGGATTAAACCTCTTATAAATTGTTGAAACTTAATTTTGATGCTTCTAAACGTTTAAACTCTGCAACTTATTCTAGTTTTTTAATTCGCGACCATAAGAGCACAATTTTAAGTTTTGACCGAAAGCAACTGCAATCTATGTCTATTCTTCAAGCTGAGGCTCTTGCCTTATTAAATGGTGTTAAGAGTGCAACTTCCTTAAATACTTTACGCTTAATTATTGAAGGTGATAACCTAATTCTTAATTCTTTAAACTTGGAAAGTTCTTTGGAAAATCCAGGCTATTGTTAACCATATTTGACATTTAGTTGCTTTTATTCCTCGTGTGCTTTTCTTTTATTGTTTCAGGGGATGCAATTCGGCAACCTATTTCCTCGTAGAAGGCGGTTTAATTTTCCTCAGCTTAGGCTAGCTATTTCAAATTTTTTTCGGGATCTTCAATGTTTTGTCTGTTTTTCAGTTTAGCCCCGTGGTTCCGTGATCATCTTTTGTTATTTGATTTTTTTTAGACCATCCACTGCGATAATTTAGGTTGATCTTATAATATTTAGACAACCTAATGTTGGCCTTGTAATGAGCTAGGAGCTCATTTAAAAAAAAAGTAACAGGGTTAAGACGCCCAACCAGTTTCGACCAAAAAAAAGTCGCCCAACTAGTTGTGCATCTTGAAAATATTGAATAAAGCTAAACAGCTCTCCACTTACAAACTGGATGGAATATAAACTGAGAAACTGAAACTACTCTATCGGTAACAGACTAGCAGTTCAGACTTAAAAGGGCATCCAACATTAAATAATGTCAGATTAATCCTTTGTGCTATTAACTTCTCCCTTTGTCCATATAAATTACTCCAAAACTTTCAGTGCTCAATTATCTATCCCATCTTTGTCATTACTCTAGTATAACCCAAATGGCATTGAATAAGCTATTGGAAGTACGTTGATGGAAGAAGGTGCTGAAACTGTCAAACACGAAAGCATGCATGCAATGCCCTATTTATAACAAAGTAGCTCTGAAGGGGTTTATAACAAAGCAGTTAAGTTTCAAATTAAGCTAGATTTTTCGATCACATGGATTTACTCTTCAGGGGTCTCAGGATACTTACTAGGGTAGAAGCTCGACAAGAACTAAACAACAATGGCATCCAACAGCGACGAGACCTACATTCTACACCATAGAGAGAAAGGGCGAGAAAAATTACCATTCACAAGGTAAGCCAATCAACGGGGACGAGACCATAACTGATTAGTTTTTTTTTTTAATTTTCTTGTAGCAGATAAGCGGGTGTTTGAATCCCCATGTCAAGTCCTTGCTCTCTTGTTGGTACATGAAGGGCACTTGTACTGCTTGATATGCTCAGCTCTAGCTGGTGTTATCTTCACACACTTGCCATGGAACCACGTCTCACAGATGTCACAGCAGATCCAGAACTCATCAGCTGCATAGCTATCTCCACAAGAACCACACAAGGTGTCTCCATGCTCATCTTCTTCATCATCTTCAACTAAGGCTTCCTCATCCTCATCTTTATAAGGCACAGGTGTGGTCTTTGAGGCTCTGCTCTGGAGTTCAGATTGCTGGTTTTGTTTGGTCATCACATGCACAGAGACACACGGGTTTTGAAATATTATGCATTCTTTCACCAAAATGAGGAAATGATACAATAATAGGGGTATGTTTACTTACCCCTTTGGAAATTGATTTTGTTTTGGTACTCCCGTGGTTAGAGTTTGCAGATTTCTCCTTTACTGGCTTCTTCACTGTGCCGGTCACAATTTCAAAGAGAGTGGGGAGTTCATTTAGCATGTTAAAAAGCCGCTTCCTGCAATGTGACATGCAGCAATACAAGAACTGTTTTACACTATCTTTCCTTAATAGAAAATAAACTGGTGCACCAGGTGATATGCCACCAATAAACCGCATGAAACTATAGACACAAATGATTGAAACAAAAATAGAAAACAAATTTGTGGTTTGAACTATGATGGCTTACTTAACCCAAAACTGATAGCATAATTGACAGCCATATACTAGAAGGCAGAAAGATTGTCCCTGATATGGATAGCATTCCGAATCAAATATTTCTTAAGGACTTTTTTGTCACTTCCCTCCAGAGATGAAGAAAATGAGACAAAATCAACCAAAGCACATTTAAATAGATACGTGCAGAACCCTCAATGAAATGAACTCAACAACTAACCCTATTGACAACCCAAATAACCCTAAACACAAAGACAGCTATTCAGGCAGCATCTACCTAAAGAACATGGAACCGAGAAATAAACAGCTTTGCAATGGAGCAAATGGGCATTTCTAGCAAACTTGCCTACATTACAAAAATTTTGACAGCACACAATTTTGAAAAGAAAGGAAAGATAAAAGTCTTTAAGTTAGTAAATATTACCTGTCAGCTTTGTCAAAACCAAACCTAGAACCAAAATAGAAGGCAACAGAAAGCAACCAGGCATCACTGTGGACAGCAACCAGAGCCAACCAATCCTTCTCCTGCATGCCATCTCTTGCAAAATTAATGCCTAGTGCAGGCTCTGGAAGTTCAGGAGGAACTTCCTCAGCAGGCAAATTGACCTCCCACTGCTCATTGGGAAAGCCGTACAAGCAAAGATTTTCTTTGTCTGTAGAAAAAGACAGGCATATTGGATAAGCTTCATCATGACAGACCAGAAAACAGACAGGAAAATACCACAAAACATCTGCAAACATCAGAAGAGTAGATAACCAGAAACAAGCGTACAACCACTTCAAACAGAATGAATCAACACAGTGGCTGGATATACAAACATAGAATTAATTATGTGCAGATGTGTATTACTCGAATACAGTTATTCCAATGTATGCTAACCATGACTCCATTGAACAACTATTAAGGTTCAACTTATATAGTAAGATTAAAAGAAGATAAGACTTATAACACACGGAAGCATCAGTCAACAACTATGAAGCATCACGTGTTTCCAAACAATGGAAAGAAGACGCCCAGGTTTTAATTGCACCGAGTGTACACATGGAAGCCAGAATCCAATTCATCAAGACAAAATCCAATGCTAAATTCATACGAACTATCAAGTAGTAAATAAGAAAATAGAAGACATTATCAAAATCCTAGATGGAATAATCCAACAGCCTTGTAAGTATCAGCGGTCAGAATTATCTAATATATAGGAAGCAGAAGAAACATTTCAGTCTCCATCTACATGCAAACTCAAATTGACAGAACCTAAACAATCTACAACCAGCATAAGTCAAGAAATATAGAAGCACACGCACTTGAAGAAAAATGTAATACAATGCACAACGATAATTAAACGAGCACCAGAGCAAGCGAGCGCGTGCACATACAGAAAAAGAAGAGCACTAACCAGGGTCACATTGCTGGTAGAAATCTTCAACATCTGCAATAAGAATCACAAATCCGAATAAACACAGTCGTAAAAATCGTCTTCATCATTCGGAAATCTCATCCAGTTCACCACTCAAATTGAATTTTGCACAATCAAAACGAAAAACAACCTAAACACTGACCGGAAGAGGACAGAACAACAAGAAGAAAGAGGAAAACGAACCTGTGGTGAGAGCCTTAATCAAGCCAGCTCTCCGAGCCTTGAAATCCCTAAACACTTCGTCCACAGTTCTCGGATTATACACTCCCCCGTCCATCAGCTAATTCAGCTTTACACTCCAAATCGGAACTTTCAGAGCACGAACAGACTACAGAGAGAGAGACGAGGAAACTGAAAGCAGCAAGCGAGCGAGCGAAAGCAGCACGAACTTTTCAGTGAGAAGAGGGGAAGGGGTAAGGGCGGACTTGAGTGGACGTTTTCAAAAGTATTAAGCAAATTGGAGAGTGTGGCGACAAATCCGGGGGCCCCTTCCAGCCTTCCTCCTTTTCTAGCTTTTCAAACTGTTCAAAGGAAAAATGGGAAAGAGAGACGTCTCCTGCTGCTTACTGCAAAGATTCTTCAAATCCACTCTCAATTGCGGTTGACCTAGGTGTCAATCGGATGGATGGGGTCGGGTTTGAGTTGGGTTATTTTAATTTCTAGTAAATTCGGATTCGAATCAAATTTGAATATTTTGCTAAACAAGTCAATTTAAGTTGGACCAGTTTGAGTCAGGTGCTCAATTATAAACAAAGTTGAATTTCCGGGTCAAATTTGGTCGGATTATTTGTTTTTTCAGTTCAACTAGATTTTGGATAAGTCGGGCTTTGGATTTAGGGTCCGTTTGGCGGGCCTTATTTTGACCTTATACAGCTTTATGCAAGCTTATGGTAAAAAAATAAAGTCGTTATTATCTGTTCGGTAGTGGGAACTGATGATGATTATGGTAGCTTATGGGAGTTGATGGTAGTTTATATTTCACCCAAAATTTAATCTACCCCTCCCAGCCTTATGCAGCCTTATGGAATTTATTTCCTTCAATTGCCCTTCACTAATTTAATTTTGGAAATTTTAAAAATTAATCTTCTCTTTATAAATTTATAAATATATTCTTTTTGGTAATTTTACATCCATCTTTTATAAAATCAGTCTCCATCAATTTAGTCTACCGAACACCTACATAATTTTTCACAAAAATAAGCTAATAATTTCAACTCCTAAAATTAACTTGTAAAATCAGCTTCAACCATTAAATCAGTATCAGCATCAACATCAATTCGTATCAGGTTTGAAGCGCCGAACAGACCCTTAGTCAAATTTTAGGTTTAGTCAGGTTTCAGGTCAGTCGGGGTTTGAGTTAATCAGATTTGAGACCATATATCGATTGAATGATGATTTTTGTAGTTTATTATTTTAGTGTCTAAATATTTAATGTAACAATTGAAAAACATAATAATAATTAACATTCACTATTATTAATATTTAAAAACATAATGTAACTCTCGAATGATTTCGGTCGGATAACTCCGGATTTTCAGATGATTTCGGGTCAAGTTACTTCGGATTTTCAGATGATTTCGGGTCGGATGACTTCGAATTATCAAATAGTTTCGAATCAGATAGCATCGAGTATCGAGTTGAATCGAGATAGTCCATTCGGATATAATCGGTTTCGGATTAATATCGGGTTCGAGCTTCTTACCATTTTGGGCCAAATTGATTCGAGTTAAAACCAGTTTCGGATATATGGATTGGGTCGGTTTCTCGGATCAAGTCAAGTTTTGACAACCCTGTAATTAACAGTTGAGATTACGGTTGAGGGCCCGCTTAGTATCCATATCTTAGATATCGGGAATCAAGTATATATATCAGATATTAGGTATGAGTATGAGATTGATATTTGATATACTTGTTTGGTATGTTATCGATCTCGACTAATATCTTATATTTGTTGTTTGGTATGAATTATTCTTATACGAGATATCAAATATAAGTTAATTTTTCACTTTAAAACATAATATTAATTAAATTAAATAGGAAATAAAATAAAATTTCGACCTACCTAATTTCAAAGGCAAAATTAACATACAAAAGAATAGAGCAAAAGAACAATTAATGGACAAGCTAGTCGATGACTTGAGAAACAATTGATTTAGAAGATTACATATAAAGGCATGATTACAGAAGTTAAAATTAAAATTAAAATTTAACAATTTAATGGTCAGCAGAGAAAGATTTGATGAAACGGAATTTGGTCGGTAGAATTTGATTTATATGGGAGAAGCCAATTGGATGAAACCGTAGAGTGGTGGTGGTGGATGGAAGACTGACTGAAATGAGAAGTGGAGGACCAAATTTGGGCAAACTTTTCCTTCAATGTTGAGAAAATTGTTGTTTGGGAGAGAAGCAGAGAAAACGAGTGAGAGAGAAAGGGAGAAATGAGAGATCCCATACCTTCATATTTTTCTGTGTATTAAAACATGGGCCAATTTGATATCTTGATATCATTTGATATCCAGTTGAAAATATGGATAGCAAACGGGCCATGTCATTAATCTCTTGGCACAAAGACAAAATGCCGAGGATTTAGACAACACATTGGTAAAAGCAAGCCCAACAGCTTCCCCAAACTTTTAGGGATTGGGCTTTTGAAGATTTTGAACCAAAAAGTGGTCCAACAGATGCTCCATTCCATTCCCTATTTTGGGGTAATTTTTCAAAATGGGTTGAGCCCTCCCTAAATTTGGAGTGATCTTCAAATCCCCAAATCCATTTACTTTTTTTTTCTTTAATCTTTTATTATATAATTTAATGGATAAATTAATTAAAAAGATCAACCAAAGGATAAATTAATTTAATGGATAAATCATGACTAAAAATACGATGACCTAAAATAGAACCACCCCGACCTCCTCTTGAACTTTGGCTAGATTGACCTTTTTCTTCCATTTGAGCAAGTAAAAATTCTTCATATTCATCGTCAATAGTGTCATCATCATCCATGAATGTATCAACGAGATAACGAAGAACCAATGAACTTATGAATGACGAGCTATAAAATTTATTTTTCAAATTGAGATAAAATGAGAGTAATGATTGTGTGAATGAAATAACAAAAATGTTGATATTTATATGCAAAAATGTAAATGTTTTATTTCCTTATTAATCAAATAACAAATAATTTATAATTTATTAAATTAAGATTCTAGAATATTTTTATTCCTTATAAGTTAAATAACAAATAAATTATCAATTATTTAAGATTATAAAGTATTTTTATTTTCTTAAAAGTCGAATAACAAAGAATTATCATTTTATTATGTTAAGATTCTATAATATTTTTTTATGTAAGATAATACTTATGTAATTAGTTATTGTAATTTTATGGTAAAAAATTAAAGTATTAAATGCAGTGTTCTCCAAAATAGAGAATCTTTTGGAGTTGGTCTGGAATTTTTTTGAAGAATATGGCAGTTGGTTCTCCATTTTAGAGAAACTAGGCAAGAGCCGCGTGCGTTGCACGCGACCGTATTGGAAATTTTTAAAGTTTTAAATTGGGTCTGTAAAGGATAATTGGTTTGCTACTACTCGGACCTTGGAGATTAATTCCAATGTGGGTTTAGGCCCATGTAAATATTGTATGCGCTAGGATTTCTATGTCTAAGTTTTGTCTCAGTGCAGCGAGGGTTGCCCTATTCTTCGTTTCTTGCCACCGGTACGGCCATCTTCTTCGCTACCGGTATGCTCAGTGTTGTTCGCCATGTTCAGGGAATTGAAAGGCGTCTTCCCCCGTAAATATAGCAGCACTTGTGTCATCGTTAACTACTTCGACGATGCCTCTACTAAAGCGGTGCTGAGTGAGTTGGATACCTGGCCCTTTTCCATCTTCAGTGATCGGGTGTTTGGACATTTGCTGCTCCGTTCATAGATTGCCTTGTGTGGGTTTGATTAATTATTTTCTCTTTTATCGCTGTAAAAGTTTGGCATAAAATTTCTAACGAATTAGGGTTTTGAAATGTCACCTGATTTATTCGGGTTTTGTTTTTGCAATGTTTTCATTGTTCCCTCTTCCGCCACCATTATGATGCTGATTTTCCATCGAATGTAAGCTGGGTGGTGTAATTGTTGTTGATCGATTTCGGAATTGGGGTAGCCGGCTTTCGGGACTCCTCGAGAACATTTTCATTTTCCTCAACATCATCCATGTTTTCAGTTTGAATCACCATTTTTTGCTTCCTTGATGAAATTAAAAGCAATGGTTGTTTGATTCGTATTTTAAGCACATCACGATAACTTGCATCTATTGTAATAAGAACTTGGATCCGTTGTTAAGGTAGGTAATACTTTCTGTCGTATATAATGCAAGTAAGGTATATGCTTCTCAATGATATGGTTTTATACAAGATCCAGTGGCTTCAGTTTACAGAACTCCAAGTTAATGGTATGCTTCCTTTGATCCTACAAAATGGCTTGTGGTTTTTATGGCATTTTCAAAGTCTGTTACACATCAAGAGTATCCTATTTTTTGGTTGGGAGCATTTACGCTTAATAGTATTGGATAGAAAGGAAGAAATATGGTAATAGCAGAACATTATTGTAGTTGAAAATCTGACTTCAAGTTCTAATTTTTATTTACTTTCTAAAATAATGACACATCCTCTTATATTTATATGCTGTTTTTTTATCTCATTTTGGTTTATCAAATTTTTCATTGAGTTTTTGGATAGATTGAATATTTATTAGAATTGAAAGAGCCAAAATATTAATGTTATATTAATAAATGATGTTGCTGCTGTCAGGGAATGACCGTTTAGCCAAACCATCGTTTGTTGATCATTGTTGTTGGGATCATGATTGATTTAGCTCCCAGTTACTTACCTTAATAAAAAAATGATTCTAAATAATCTCAAGTATCAACTTTGAACCAAAAATAATACGAAGTTTAAAAATCACCACTAACGATATGAACTATAGCAATATTAACCCAAAATGATATGAAATGATTTTCCGATAAGTTTTCCGGTGTGATTGATGATGTGGCAAGGGAAAATGCGACATGGCGAATTAACCTTTTACACTTGTAGTTTTTTTTTAAAAAAAAATTTGACCTATGACCATATAATTTTTTTTTTGATTAGGTGAGAATTAGGAGACACTCCATTACGGAGGTCGTCCTAGAGCATCCTTTCGGATTAGAACATGAAGTTCTGGATGAGTCTTAATAAACTCAACGGGGAGACTATGGCCCAATTTAGCAATTTTATCGGCCACAACGTTACACTCCCTAGGAATATGATTAATGGAAATATCTTGGGCTTCCGAAATTGAGACAAGGATATCGGAGATTATAAGTTCAATCTCCCACGGGCATTTAATTATCCCTTTAACCGCATTAATGACTTGCAGGTTGTCTCCTTCAATTTCAACCTTTCTCAGGTTTCTACTTTTCATTTTCCGAATAGCTTCTCGGAAAGCCAAAGCTTCAGCTTTTAATGCAGAAATTTTACCGAAGTAAACGTCTTCAAGTCGATTAATTGGCCAAGATGATTTCTAATTACTATTCCTCTCGTTGCTTGATTATTAGTAAGTCTTGATGCATCAAAGTTGATTTTCACATGATCTTGTGCAGGTCTTTTTCACTTCCTATTTGCTATATTTCGTTTGCTTGATTCTCGAGGTTTATCCACTCTTATATTTTCCTCGTCTTCCGTCCACAGTTTTGCCTTCTCCGAGTTTGTAATTTGGGTTCGGATATATCTAGTTAGGTCAGGAATGCCCTCGCATTGGTTTTGTTGAAATGTTAATTTATTTCGTTGATGCCAAATACTCTACCAGATAACTGCTAACTCTGTAAACTCCTTTTTCCCTAATATTTGTTTAAACTCATTGATAAGAATTCTTGGTGTTTTGTTATATGGATCGACTCCTCTGATCACCTGAGCAATATTTGGGTTTACTTTATTTGCAATATATATCATGTACGGGCACTTGATAAGAATATGATTAGTGTCTTCAGTGGTACAATCACATAATATACATCCTCCTGGAGTGACCACATTCTTTTCACGCAACCGTTCTTTTGTGGGGAGCTATGGCCTTATAATTCTTTAGAGTGAATCCACTACATTCAAATTTATGTCCTTCAAGTATTTGAACTACAATTTTTTTTATAAGAAATACCAAAACGTGTACAAGGATAAACAATCTGGCGGTGCATTAATGAAGTTTATTTCTAAAAGGAGAAAAAGGAGAGAGTGATATGTTGGTTGAGGCTTGATTATTTCAAGGAAAATTATCCGCCGCAATCCGTCTCCAAATAGCGCACGCGGAAAACATAAATGTTGTAGATGACCTTTTTGTTATTTCAATTGATTTGTAATTAATTTAGACCTTTTTAAGGTAATAAATAAAATATTAAAGTTAAAATATTTTTTTTTAGTATTTTAAATTTATTTTTATCAACCAATAATTACCATTTTGTATATGTTTAAGTTACTATATAATTACCATTTTGTATATGTTTAAGGGCAAGTTCTACAAAACAACTCCTAAAACAATTTTGCAATGTCATGGAACAAAAAATGTATATACCATGTTCTGCAAAAAGGAAAAAAAATACAACTAATAGTTAATAAACATGAAGAAAATTATATGTTCCATCAACTCCTAAAGAGAAAAAAATACATACGAGGCATAAGATTTCTACACAATCTTTATAGGATGGAAGGAGTGTTTATTTTGAGAGTTTGTATAATGTGATTAATATTTTTAGCACAAAATAAATCTTACATGATTTATATGAAAATATCTTTATATATTTTTTAAATATTTTAATTAAGATTTTGTTATAGGTAAGATTTATAGATGAAAAATATACTTTTATCTTACTAATATCGCTTGATTGTTCTAATTGTATATATAGTTTGGTTCAAAATTATAAAAGAATTACCCTATATAGTAAGAATTTTAAACTTTGTATATAATGTATCCTAAAAACATATTAAGCCTTAGATCAGTGTTATATTTTAATGGGCCGATCACAAACTTGTTCCTATTATTCTTTATTTTTTTCTCTAGCGGGCTATGTGTAAACAAGCCCAAGTTCATTACATGATTTTATTGTTTTATTTAAAGGAAAGTTCATAACGCAGGAACAACAGAGAAAATATTAAGACGGAACGATGGACTGTGGAGAAAGAACCTTCACCGCCAGCATATTTCTTTGCCTCATCAAAGTATATAAATTCGTCTCCCAAATTGATTAGTTTGAACTTGTCCTTCTCAATTGAATTTTGTTTTTAATAACTTTATGTCAATTGTGATTCGTATTTCTCAATTGAGAAAGATCCAAATTTTCATTGCTTTTGCGCCGCTAGGCCATTCATTGTTATCTCTTTCGATTTCCTAATGGATAATAAGAACAATCCATTTGTTTTCCCTATGGGCCGATCAGCCCACTTGTGTTGTCTTTGGGCCTAAAAGCCCAAATGATTATTGTCCTTAATAGATCGGATAGCCCATTAGGTATTCTTCCCATGATGCATCTCCATTTGGCAAGCCAGATTTGACCTCCTTCTTCCAGCTCTCTATTTCTTTGTCGATGAGAGTAATCAGAACAAACCCAAACTCCCAAACGACGTCGTCTCATCTCTTCAATTCTCTTTCCCTGACCACACCCACCACCAGTCACAACCACAAACCACCCACCTTCTGTAACACCCCTATTTTACAACATTGGGTATTACCGCCAGTGACCTCAGACTTTACCGTCCAAAGTCACCCAAGGCTTTTAGAATGATATAGAACAATTAAAATGCGGAATAAAACATATTACATAATTAGAAAAGGTGCTCCCGAGGGAGACTTAGTTCTTACAAAACATCTTACATTGGTTCAAACATAAAGTTGTCCAGAATTAAAATGCGAAACCTGATTGTCCTTGAAACGTAATAAAACTAAAGCAAAATGATGGAAAGATACATCTTGAAATCCTTGTTTTTCCTTCGTCTTCACTTCACTTCACGCCTTGCTGGGGTTCCTAGATTCTGACATAATTCGCGAGGGGCGATAGAATGCCAGGCAAAAAAAATGCGGAAAAGAAGAATTAGTCTAAGAGACTAAACAAGCAGGAAGGGAACTTCCCGAGGGTATTTGGGAATTTTCAAATATTATTGAAAGAGGTATTAAGGTTGTGTTTACGATGGTTATATAATGAAACTTGTTGATGTGGAGCTTTGAGATTCGAAGGAGAGTATATCTTTGGACAAAGATAACTCGATGATGCAATAGAAGAACTACTAGATTGTAGACTTCTTTTTGGATTTCGAAAGAATGTTGGGAACGTTCATTAAATCATACAAGTGAAAACCTCTCGCGCCCTGAGCGGATCGAGAGCCGGATCGATCATTTGAGACCGGTCCGGTTTTGGTGTCTTAAGTGTGCATTCGCACTTATCTTATATAGTGACGAAAATATTCGACTTTATTAATGATTTTTAATAGAGAGTGGTGGGACACGGATATTCCGAGCCACCCGAAGGAGAACCATCAATTCTCCGGCACTTAGCTAGAGTGCCGCACAATCCCTCCTTATAATCGGAGCGGATGGAGATCATGATCCCGAAAGTCGTATGGACGTACGACTTATTAATGTTATCTAGAGGTGTCGGCTAACCCGCACCCCTTTCTAGTTTAATCATGGTAAATCTCTGAACGAGATTGTATTCAATCAAGATCACAACATACTAGCATATATAATCCTAACAAGGGAATGTAAAACATACTACGCTAACAATTGTCGTTATTTCTAGCAATCAATATTTCCTAGATTCATTTTTATTTAAGCATACAAATGGTTCCCAACAATCAAGGATTTTCACGAAATGGAATGTAAAGGTTACAAGGGGAAATTCCACTTGCCTTAGCGTAACGAGTTCTAGCAAACGAGCCTTGACGAAACTTATGCGATTCCCTACTACGAGCGAGGATTCCGACCTATTGATACGGAAATTTACGAAAAGGCTCAAAATCATGATTTTCTTTCTAAGATTTGGATTATCTCTTATAATATTTTATAAGAGAGAAAGAGATTCTAAATTATTATAATAATAATTTAGAAAGTTATTTTCCTTAAAATAATAATATTCCTTTATTATTATTTTGGGATTTGTAATATCCTTACTATTCCGTAAAATCTTTATTAAAATAATTAGTAAAATAATTATTAAAAATTATCCTTTTTAACTATTCATGACAATAAAATATTACTTTTAAATTACCCATTTATTCTAGGATGGAACTTATAATTTTGACTACCTTATCTAAAATACTTTATTAATAATATTTTCTTAATAGAAAGTATCTACCTACATAATCTCTTTTTAAATAAAATTGTCATGTATATACTCCTTTATAAGGAAGTTTCTATAATTAGAAGTTTCTAAATTTCCTTATAAGGTAACTTGTCTATATTTAGATTAATCTTATTTTACATTTATAATTTGTTATTATAATATTATAGTTTATAAAAATAATATCTTCTTTATAATTAGAAGATTTCTTTCATGCAAGTCATCCTTATGCCATAATAATCTCCTAGAATATTTGTATTATCTTACTTGATATT
This sequence comes from Fallopia convolvulus, assembly GCA_964016875.1. Classification (NCBI taxonomy): domain Eukaryota; kingdom Viridiplantae; phylum Streptophyta; class Magnoliopsida; order Caryophyllales; family Polygonaceae; genus Fallopia; species Fallopia convolvulus. The sequence goes on from OZ024722.1 coordinate 37,902,627, forward strand.
TTTATCCTAGAACTCATATCTTAAGCAAATATCTCTACACCTAGTGATTATAAAAATATATTTTCCTTATAGATGACTTAGTAATATTTCCATTAATAGTATTATATTCTATAACTAAAAATCCCATGCTATCATATACTTGTTCTTATAATATACTAATAATAACTCATATGCTAATAATATCTTATTTATCATATCCTAATAATAGATGATATTTTGTAATAACTCTCATATATAAAAATATGCTAAAGTTCATATTTTTATTGAATAAATATTTATTTTTCGTAATTTTATTTATTCACACAATTTTATAAATCCTATATCTTTTATAGATTAGGCCATGCAACAACTTTTATTAACTTAAGGAATTTGTTAACTTCATATAAAAATGGTAATGGTTTTATTTACTAAACCTTTTTATTTCTAAGATCATATAGTATGATTTTATCTTTTAGTTTAAGGCATGCATAATAACTTTTAAAATTCCTATTTGATCAAAGATGACAATAATAATTATTATCTTGTATGCTATAATTATTTTATAAAGTCCACTATTTATATTATGAAAGAGGCATGCATGTAATAAAATCCATAAAAATCTATCTATTTGTTTATATCTTAAGTTACCAAGGTAAACTAGTTTGTTTCTAGCTTTTAACTAACAAGATCTTACTAACATAATTTTATTCTTTATTTTCCTAAAATAATTTCTAATAACATATAAAAACTTTATAAATTTATAAAAGCATAATTTAAATAAATAGGATTTAAGATAGAATTTTTATACTTTGGTATTCTGTATTACAGAATGTAGGAGAAGAGAGCAAGGGAGGCCGGCGGGCTTGGGGCGGCGTGGCCAGGGAGCTCCGGCGGGGGCAGGCGGCGGCACCAAGCGGGCGTCGTCGCCGTCGGTGGTCCGGTCGGGCAGGAGGGGTGGTCCGGCGGTCCAAGGAGAAGAGAAGGAGGAGATTGAATGGTGTTTTTGTGGACTTTGAATGGAGAATTTCTATGTGCAAGGTGCTGATTTTTTTTGATGATTTAGAGAGCAATTGCTAGAAGGAGTAGAAGAGAGAGCAAAGGCTTGAGTGAATGCTTGAGGGAGGGTATTTATAGACAAGTTTGTGGAGCTCTCAATCCATGGCTATGGTGGATGTCCAATGGAGGAGGAAGAGATGTTCATGCATTGGTCAAGAGTGTGCTTCTTCCATGGTGATGAGAAGTGAGGTCACAAGTGATGGTCAACAAGCAAGAGGGAGGTGAGAATGGCATGCAATGGCCAAATTCCATTCAACGTACAATCAATCAGACAATGTCTGATGTTGTCTTTTGGAGGAGGAGGAGTTTATTTGATATAAGAGGAAAAGGTTGGGCTAAGTGAACAAGAAATTGTAATGGTCTAGCGGGATTTGGTGAGGGGCGTGTGAGGTTGGAGTGCAAGAGATCTCGGGTTCAAATCCCGGCACTTGCATTCTTTTTGCAAGGCTTGTAAACTAATTTTCTAGGCCTTTTGTATAATCTATTTTATGAAATAAATAAGTTTATCTAATGCTCTACTTTATACCCAACAAATTATTTTATTGTATTTTTGTCTATTTTAATTCTCTTGATAAACTCTTTCAAAAGAAAAATAATAGAAGTTAATTTGGTTTTCTAGAAATTAGAGAAATAAAATAATTAATAATAAATATTATAAAAAGAACTTGGAATATCGCGGATATTACACCTTCCTTTGAAAAGTCGCTAAAATCTCCGATGGGATTAAGCACCGTCGCCGACGAAGCCCAAAAGTTTCCCCTCCTCCCAGAATCCGCCGTCTCCACCACCACCACCACCCTAGCCCTCCATAAGATCCCCGAAGACTCTTTCAACCTCTGCTACATCATCTACTTCACTCTCAGCGCCGAAATCCTCCTCCCATGGACGCCTTCATCACCGTCGTCGACCACTTCGATTACCTCTACCCCGGAGTCAGCATTGACCTCGTGTTTTCCGTTGCCTACATGTTCGTCTGCCTCATCTCCCTCCTCGTATCGTCCTTTTCTACGCTCACAGATCCGACGCTTACCTCAGGATCAATTTGGGGCTAGGGCTTTTCGTGGTCGCCTTGCTGGTGGGTCCCACCATGGATATCTTCTACATCAAGCGCAAAGTGAACTCTAAGGTGGATTTTATGTCACCGGGCGGTGGGTTTTTGTGGTCTGGTGGATGCGCTGTTGCAGGTTGGTCTCATTGCATCCGTCGTCGAGTTGCAGGAGGGGTATATGCAGGCGATCATTGCGGGCACTGATGCTTCTGGTGAGCAAAAAGGGCTAATATCATGTCACATCTTCTTTTCCTGGTTGGATTGTGTTTGATTTCTTTGTCTGATCTCTTTTGATTTTGTTGTTTGCTTCTAATTCGATTATGATTAATAGCTTGGATCTTGGAATTTTGATCATTTTAGCTTGGGGGTTTGTATGTTTGATCCTCATCGTTTTGAATCCCTATTTTTTTTTCTTGGTTTTCATGATAAAGTCCTGAAAATCAAATTTCTGATGACGATCTGCCAAATATCTTCTCTTATATGTATGAAGATTGGGGAATCTCCCTCAATCCTGTCGAGGGTTCAATGAGCTAAATGCATGTTTGATCCTAGCTTAATTGCCAAGATGCAACCATTCACTTTGCTATGTTAGAAATGTGTAGAACCAATGGTACTTATTATTTAAGATGAACCAGTATAGATTGTTACTTTGCTATGTTGGAATCAAAACATTCATAAGATTGTTACTTTAATCTGCTCTAATTTTATGAATGTTTTGATTCCGGGAGTGCTCGTTTCTTTCTTGAGGATCTTTACATAACTAAAGCTGTCGACATTCAATCTAAATTTGGAGTAGTTTTTTAGTCAGAAGGCACTGATGAGGCTCTATGGATTGTCTACCATTCATTTAGAGACATCTTAGACATTAATGAGGTCAAAATACAAATTTGTGTAGCTTAAAAGTAAATTATACAAATTCTTCTCCAAAATTGATCGGTTTGAACGCTTGAGAACCAGAACCAGAGAGAGTCAAGACGGAACGACGGCCTCAGGAGAAAGAAATCAAATTCCTCACCGCCGGCTATCTTCTCCGTCTCGTCGAGGCGAGGTCTACAAATTCGTTACCGCCGGAATATCTTCTCTGCCTCGTTCTCAATTGATCGGTTCGAACTTGTCGTTGTCAATTGAATTTTGTTCCCTGATGCTTTAGGTCAAACTTGGTTCTTATTTCTCCAGGAGGGGATCTAGAACCAGAGTGAGAGTCGGGACGGAACGACGGCCTCGGGAGGAAGATATCTTCACCGTCGGCATATCTTCTCCGCCTTGCCAAGGTCTGCAAATTCGTCACCGCCTGATTGAGAAATAAAATGTTAAGGTATGGCTTGCATTTGTTTTTACTTGACATTTTTTTTTGCTTATTTAGGAAGAGACGGGAGTCATTTTCCATCAGATAATACTCCTAGCAAAGCTCAAGCTGTTAAAGTGCATCCCATTGCTACCCCGGCCATTTCTATTGATGAGCTCAAGGAAGTTACAGATGACTGACTTCGGGACAAGTGCGTTGATAGGAGAGGGTTCATACAGCAAACTATACTATGGAGTTCTGAAAAATGGGCGTGCTGCTGCTATTAAGAAGTTGGATGCCAGCAAACAGCCTGACGATGGATTCCTAGCTCAGGTTCAGTTCTAATTTTTAGAATGCTATTTAGTTTCCCCACTTATTAAGGGATGTCAAGGACCTGATCTTTTCTATTACAGGTGTCCAGAAATTCCTCTTTTCCAAGGCCTTGTGCACATCCCTGGTTCATTTGTTGTGCAAAGATATCTCCCTGATATCTTAAAGAGCAGAACCCTGATGTTAGGGTGGGTATTATAAAAAAAAATTGGGAAACAATGTGTAAAGCTGATTTGTAGATCATTATTTTTATAATCCTTGTAACTGTCTTTTGTTTGCTTGATTGTTTTTTTTTCCTCTTTTCCTTCTAGCTCTACGGTGTTGAGCCAGTGGAAAGTGCCATCTTATCTGGAGGAAAGCCTGGTGAGTCAACAATTTAAAAAAACTGGTTTGCGCCAAAGATGAAAACTCAAGATTATATAAGATTAATTAGTAGTGATTTGAGTAATCACTTTTTTGGTAAGTGTTTTGTTTATGTCTAATGTTGGGTTTGATAAATTCAAGGGCTTTTTCTTTAGATGAACACAGAGAAGCCACCAATAATGTTAATAAGTTGTTTAAAATTGATCAAGGTGGAGTTGGGAGTGTTTATAAGGGGACAATTATGCTTGCTGAATTCTACATAGAGTTCATGAGGGAGTATATTATCATTACTTCCACAGCTGATTCTTTCACATCAATGGATTCTTGGGAAGACCAATTCTCAAGCCCATCATTAACCAAATCTTCAATCTGCTGAAGTAATTTCTCCTTGAGCATTTCAGAACAAAAGTGCTTTAATGCTTGTTGTTCAAAAACAAGCTTATGTTTTTTTTTTCAGAACAAAGAAGAGATGATGAATATGATAAGAGCTGCTGTAAAGAAAAGGCATGTTAACACTGATATAAACCCATTGTATCTGTTCTTTGTTACTTGTCAGTTAAGTCAGATGCACCATCAGTACTTGAAACTCAAATGTTGTTATCCAAAGTGGATCTCAATACCCTATGTCATCTCATTCTATTGTGTATGATGAATGTTTGTTCTGTAGACTTGTTTTTATTTATTGTAAAAATATGCTATCTGTCTCTTTGGCTGTTTTCTGTATTTTTGCTGATGCATAATTTACATCCTTCACTTTTCTTGCTTCAAAACTGCAGCTTTGAAATGGAATATAGAGGACCTAATGCCTCCAACAGAAAAATATCAGGTCCTTAACGGACTCGGGAGGTCGATTTTTTTTTGACGCCAGCATATCTTCTCTGATGCGTCATGGTCTACAAATAGCTCAAATTCTTCGTGCTCCTAGCGATATTGTGAAGGTATTACCAAAAGGATAACACTAAACTATGTTAGCAAATTTGTGCAACTCTTCTATTTTCCTGTTTATCTTCCCTGAGGATGAAGGCATATTAAAAAGCTAGAACTTGTATTTGAACTTTAATATTTGTATAAAAGCCTTGAAATATTCGGTTGTCTTAGAATGTAAATCGGTAAGCTGAGAGTCTGATTTCAATGTTCATACAAGTTGGAGAAACTCTTTTCAGAATTTCTATTGAAGGATTTCAAGATCCACCAGCTTCATCTGGTTGCTTGGTTGAAGCTGTTAATCAACCATCTAATCAAGATACCGATGAATCAAGTAATCAGAGTTTCCCTGTTGAAGAAATCAAACAAAGTGAGGTATTGAGTACACCTGCTGTCCGTGTTCTTGCTAAGCAATATGGAATTGATATAAGCGACGTGCAAGGTACTGGTAAAGACGGTAGGGTTTTAAAAGAAGATGTTATCAAGTATGCTTCTGGCAGACTTATCAATAAAGGTTCTGGGTTGCTTTTGGAAAGAGATGAAAGCTATTCATGTGCTTCAATGGTTGCCAACATCAATCCAGATAAGATCATACCACTAAGGTAGTATTAATGTATAACATTTAGTTGCTTTAAATAAACAGTCTTTTTCATCCTATGCTCTTATAAAATCATGGAAAATCCTAAATAAATCAAATCTTAGAGAATTTTTCTGAAATGGGATTCTTATCATGTAAGAGCCTTAAATGATTAATACGCATGTATAATAATTTTATGATTCAGGGGATTTCAATGTGCAATGGTAAAAAGAATGACAATGGCAGCAAAAGTTCCACACTTCCATTATGTAGAAGAAGTTAAGTGTGATGCACTAATGCAACTGAAGGCCTCTTTCCAAAGTGTGAATACTGATCCATGTATCAAGCACACTTTCCTTCCAGTTCTGGTGAAATCGCTCTCAATGGCACTGAACAAACATCCTCTATTAAATAGCTTTTTTGATGAGGAAGTGCTCGAAGTTGTGGCTAAAGGTCTGTTTCCATGCTTCTGTTCATTACACAAAAAATGCAATGCTAATTTTTTTTAACATGGGTCTATATGTTTTGACTAATAAAGGTGCTCATAACATTGGCATTGCCATGACTAATAAAGGTGCTCATAACATTGGCATTGCCATGGTGACCACTTAAACTTAGAGTTGGATGTCCTGGATCAGAGAGGGTTGACATCTTAAATGGTAGAACTTACAGGTATTGTAGCAACAGTGAGTGTAGCCATGAAAGTGCAATTTGATTATATTTAATGAGTAAGTGAGTATAGATAATTAATGTTGCTTCTAGAATTATTTTCAAGTTACATTTTGTCTGCATTTTGTACAGGTTGGTGAAGATGAATTTGGCTACATGCTGGCTGATATCCTGAAGGAGAATAATGTCAACAGTGAAGGGATGTGTTTTGATCCTGGTGCTCGAACTGCTTTAGCATTTGTGACACTGAGAAAAGATGGTGAACGTGAGTTCATGTTTTACCATAATCCTAGTGCTGATATGCTGCTTCAAGAAACTGAGCTTGACATTGATCTTATTAGGAAGGTATCTAAGCATTAAATTCCCAGTAAGATTCTTCAAGAAACAAGAAACATGAAAAGAAAATTCAATTGAAAGAGATCCATCCTCGATGCATGAGACATGGGTACAACAGACTCTGTGAGTTTGAAAGTTTATAATTTTTATTATGAAAGCGAAAATGAAAATATAGTTAGTTTGTATACGTGTAATCTAAGGTATATATAGTAGCTTAAAAACTCGATTGATTTAATCTATATGAATCTAAGAAATTCGGATATACATTGGGTAAATCCGAGTATACAAATTGAATAAATCAATAGTTAATGCAACACATATGATAAGAAAACATTGAGCATTATTTATGAGAGAAATTGAAAATATATTTGGTTTCTAATTGTGTAATCTAAGGCACATATAATAACTTGAAAACTTGATTGATTTGAGATATATAAATCTAAAAAATTAGAATATATGTAACTAACTAAAATAAAGGCATTTTTGTCATTAACAATTTTTTTGAGACATAAAATATTATTAATACTTATATTTATTAGAGCCCATTTTATATTTAGGTGGTCAGCCCATCTCTTCTTTTTCTTCTTTAAATGGGTCAGCCAAGCTCAAAGGCAAAGGGGAATAAAGGCCAATATGCTCATTCTTTGAAATTGGTACGAAGAGTCCAATATCTACCCTAATTGATCCATCTGCACGCTAGGAACCAGCTCCTTCTTTTCTTTTTATGCTGAGCAACAAACACCAGAGAAGGGGAAATAGAGTTCAACGTGGCAACCATGCATTAGCTCGAGTTCCATTTGGCAAACTCGATCCGAGCCTCCTTTTCTTTGTCTAGCACGTCTCTCTCTCTCTCTCTCACGCAAACACTAATCTATCCATGAATTTCTTTCTTATCTCTATTGAAAGAATCCTTTACCGATGGTATATCTTATCTGCCTCGTAAAAGTCCACAAATTCGTCTCCAAAAATTGATCGGTTTGAACTTGTCTTTTCGTTCTCTTGGATTTTGATTTGGTTTTGTACTTCAGTTCTATGTCATTTTTACCTAAGTTTTTGCTTCTTAGTCACTAATGGCATATCCCGTATTTGTGCACATCAGGTGTTCGATAAAATGTGTTGGATATTTGCTGTGTATTTTAGTCATCAAGAAGTACAGGAAGCACCGCCACCAGGGTAAATTATCTCTTTCTCTTCTCTGCTTGTTTGTTTTCTATCTACAAATACGAATTTAGGATTTTTTTTTCCGATCGAATGCTATGTATTTTGACGCTTGAAGTTGTTGGGGGAAAGAAAGCTATGGCAGGTTTTTTTCAGATGGCTATGATAGTCATTTTTTGGGTAACTCAACCTTTCCATTAGGAATGTGGATTTTCTTGCTTGCCCCTTGCGGCCTTGCATACCATTATATTGACCTGTTGGAGGAGTAAACAAATTTTGCAATTAAACTACCCATATTTAAAACGGTGCTAGTTCGATTTTTCGTGCACTGTGAATTGTAAAGAACATAAAAAGGACAAATTGCATATGATTTAGGTCCTTTATATTGGTTGTCCTGGATCATTTGTTAAGCTTTTTTCTTCTTGGTTTTGAATCATTTTGGCAGTGTAAAAATGGATCTGGAAACGGAGAATAGGATAGCTTCTATACTTTAAAAAGAAGCTGTTGAACTGAGGAGGCAAGCTGAGTAAGAAGGTGTATTTGCTTATCTTAAGAAATCAAGTGTAAGGACTCGACCAAATTCGCGGTTTCTTACATCTATTGTTCGTGGGTCAAACAAGGTGTGTGTTGCAATCCTGTTTTCATCCATTAGGATTTTACATTAATCTACATAATGAATTATCTTGATGACTGCTTGTGCTATTGATACCTTGATCTGTTTTGCTGGTTAATGCTTAATATTAGGAACTTGTATTCGCCTCTTATTTTAGCTTCATACTTTGTAGAAGGATAAGAAAAAAACCAAGACATCATATTTGGTCAACTTATAGCAGCCTGTCATTGTTATTAATGAAAGAATATTTGTTTCTCGTATGGAGTATGAACACACCATTAAAAGTCGAGTGTCTTCTTTCTTAGGCATATTGTTTGTAACAATACCTATGATTGTGGCTTGATTAAGCATGTATATTTATTGAGGATTTCATATAAATTATCCCTATTTATCCTGAAGAAAAAGAAGAAAAAGTATGCTCTATTTATGGACTTTCAAGCCATTCCTGAAATGTGAATCTCAATATGGTTTTAAACGTGATTCTCTGCTGCTTGGTATTCACCATGCTTTTTATATGTGGTAATTGGTGCCTGGTTAGCTTTTGTTTGTGAATATTATTTTCGGGATGGGGTTATATAACCCATTATGTTACATTCTTACCTATAATGCAAGGTATCAAGAGCTGATGAAAGAAAGCTCGAGGAAGTCGTCGTTTGACTTGAGGAAGCTCAATGCTTCACTACTTCACTTCTTGTTCCTTCGATTCCCAACTCCCAAATCTTTCGTCAAAGTACTTAATAGGAGCAAATGATGACTTTATAGTGGTATGCTCCATATTCGAGCCCATTTTTCTTTGTTCATGCTCAATTTGAATCTTTTAGTATTGATTGAATCTTTATGGGTTTCACATGAACTAAACCGAAGAGCATAAGTGGATAAGATATGCGACGCTGTTAAGGTTTGTGCACTGATCAATAACACTTATATGATTTTTATTATTTTATTTCAATTTAGTCATAACTTTTGTATGATGTACATTGTTGAAATATGTTAAAATATACAAGAATGGGTATAGTCTAATTTTAGATCTTCATCCAATCTTCTCTTTGTAACCCCCCTGAACTACTACCTACAACTTCAAATTCCACTATTTACAATATGCTGAGTCATATGCGACAAAAGAAAACTTCTTCCAATAAACCTTAGGGAACTATTTTCTGTTTTTATTAGGCATTCTTTATTTATTTATAAAATTTATTTATTATAAAGTGATATCTTTAAGAATAAAGATATAATTTATAGGTCGTTTAACGGTTAGTGTTGCAAAAAACAAGTGTTTCTTTTTTTGTACTTTATTTTTGTTTTGTTTTGCAATTATGTACCATAAACAGCCAAATGCAGCCACCATTTTCTTTCTGATAGTCACCATTGGCTTGTTGTTGGATTTCAATATAGTATTAATTAATTGTTTTTGTTTTCTCTATGTGAGGCACGTGCAACCCTTTATTTTATTTTTTTAAATTTTAAGGTGGCTATGATACACTTTAAAGGTTATGAATGTTAACTTCACATGTTAATGTGAGATTTTAAATTTTAATTGATTCAGTTGATGTGTTTAATACATGCAGGTGGTTTGGTTATTTTTAGTATTAATTATTTTTGATTTTTTTGTTCTTGGGTGGCATGTGCAACCTTTTTTTTTTTGTACTTTTAGATAATCATTTACTTGCTGATAGATATGTTAGCATGCTAAAGTCTAAGCATATAATTACTTCTTTTTTTTGTATTTATGTGGCATAAAAGTTAAATTAAACATCTTGATCATTAACTATAAGTCTATAATGAATATCCAAGTTAAAAAAAAAAGTGAAAATGTTGAATTTTTTATTTAATTAAAACTAAAAATCAAATTACAAAATTATATACATCATGTAAATAATAAATCAATTTTACGAAATCTTATAATCATCCCCATATTTATACAAAGATTGAAGCTCAAACTCCATGAAATTTGAAGATGAGGAATTCTATAAAAAAAGAGATCAATTATTGTAAATCTCAGGAATATCCACCATTGTTGACTATCATTTCTATAATCATCCTCTTCCATGTTGTCATCTTCTCTAAATACGGCACACATAGTAGTCTCCTGTCGTCGTTGAATAAGTTCGCAAAATCAATTCTTGGCGCTAAATTAGAGGGCTTGGACTTTATGCAAGCAAAGCCAAACCATATTTGAATCATTAGACCTTAAATTCAAATCAACGAAGGAGGTCACAAAAGTAAAAGTATGTTCTCGTTCAAATTAAAATCCAAAAGCCAAAATGATCTCGCTACACCTAAGATAAAATTTAAAAAAAAATCAAGAGCAAGAAGAAGAGGAAGAATAAATTATATACTACAACCTTTAGGAAGAAAAATCAAATATTTGAAAACAGCTACCTTATGTCAAGGATATATGAGCTTTGATAGGTGAAAACTTGAAATAAGAGGAATTTGTGTCCATGCTTATCTTCACAAGTGGTGTACCAATAACCTGATAGAAGAGCCAAAAAATTAAGATAACAACTACATATTTAAAACCAAAATAATTCAACATCATGCAAAGCCAAAATAAAATAAAGAACAACAAATACAAAATACGCAATGAAAGAATCAAATTAACTGGTAAGAAGAACTTTTATGTAATATAGGTGCAGAAGCTTCAAACCAAAATGAAGTGCAATGAATGAAAACTTTGCAACGACATGAAGTGCCTTAAATACAGAAATGAGAACTATGTCGGCATAAATAAATTTACTATATATGACACGTACTAATTACTAAAGAAATATACACGCGTCGGCTAAAGCCTAATGCAAACGAAGTCAAATAATATGAAGCCTAAAACCATAAAAAATTATCAATTTCCCATAGATAGAAATCTATAGTAATATACGTACCTCGAAAATTGAATACCCAAATCAACGTACATCAACAGCTAGATATCACAAAGTACAAACAAAAGAAAACAATTATATTAGCAAATCAACTTACATCTCAACAGGTAAAAATCGCAAACATATGCATATTTGTATAGTTGATTGATTGCGTTCTTTAATTTTAATTTAGCTGTTGAGATGTGAATGACCACGAATGCAGACGAACGAGGCTGGGAAGAAGAATTGACGAAGAAGAAGAAAAGGAGGTGGAGCTTGTTTGGCTTTTGAATTGTCTGGGAAAAAATGAACGGTGGTGTGTATTTATACTATAATGAACTTGGGCCTCACGTATAGATAGATTGAAATGTAGCCTACAATTCTAGTAGACTCCTTGGAACTTGTGTGATTTTGTCTTTTGTTGTTTTCAACACATATGTGTTGTGATGTGTGTTGTGACTGGAAAGGCAGCCTCAAAGGTGTGTGGCGGTTTTTTTGCAAAAAAGTCAGCAAAGGCAACCTCATCAAAAGCAGCCGAAATACAAAACAAAAGTCAAAAAGATCAATTGACAATCATTTGTTTTGACAGTCAACAATTGTGGATGGCCTCTACTGAATTTTTTTTAAACAAATAAATCATGCTTATCGGATTGCAAATGAACAACATCACTTATGATAGCCAAACACGTACACGTTTAGCGTTGATTTATATAGATTACTGTTCATGCAGGATCCTCCCTTTTATAGTATTATAGAGTTATGGGGAAGCTGTTGGGCTTGCTCTAAGGTCACTAGATTTTAGAGTCAAACCTACCTATGGACATAGGTGAATTAAAATAAAAAGGATTAATCAAGAATCAAAATCCATTAGTTAAGATTACCGTTTTCAAAAGCTGTGATTCGAAAAAGAAAAGGATAGAGTTTGGATTAAGTTATGATTCAATTATATTTTTCGATTGCTACAAACCAAACAGAAATCCACAGCAGATTTGGGTTATGTTGTGTGGGCTATGTTTACACGTCGCATAATTTCCTATTACAGTAGCCAAATTCTACCTCGACATGGGAGGGATCAGTCATCAACGTAGCAAACAAGTGAATAACAAAAACAACGATTAACTCCTAAAAATAAAAGACTATATAAAATTGTATCAGGAGAAAGGAAGAGAATAAAAAGAAGATACTGTAAATTCTTTGTATCTGATGAAAGGGTAGAGACAAAAGGAAAAAGAAGAAGAAGAAGAAAAAGAATACAGAAATGAAGGGCAGAACAGAGAGGGGTACATAAGCTTTAAATAAACAGCGGATGATAATCCATGGTTAACAGCTATGTCACGAAGCTACCACGGCGTCGAATTATTCTTTCCCGGTAGCCTCAATGCGAAGCGCCATTAGAACTGGCCTAGTCGTCGACTGCAGCCTGCTCTTGTTTTGTTGGAAGCCAGTGGTGCTTATTTTTGCATATACTGCAGTATGACACAACAGGTGTAGATAACCTGCCCCGAAATGGGATTTTTAATACTCCCTTCCTTTGTATGGCATCTCCTGTTGAAGACAAGACACGAAAGTGGCATGACCAAACACCAACTCAAGTACCCTAAATTTACAAGGCTTGGATGGATGTCAACTCACATTTGGGTAAGACGGCATGTACATAACTTGCCTTGGATGAACAAGCATTTGCTGGCCGTACTGCAGAAAAAAAGGAAAATAAGAGTTTAGGATAAGGGAAGCGAGAAACGATTGAAAGAGGGATTTAACAACAAATGCAGTAGGCACAAACCTGGGGAGCGTTAGGAGGGAAATACATTTGTGGGTTTTGCATCGGTGCACCTTGGGGATTAAACATCATAGGCTGTGGGCCTGGATACGAGGGTCCAACCTGCAAAATCAACATCGCCATGTTAACTGCATTCACAAACCGAAGAACTTCATGCAACCATCTGTCTATATCTCACTCCATGAGATGAATGCCAGGCTCAAACAGATGGTGCATACATTTTGTGAATTCACGGTCAAGTTTCTGATCTTCTTTACCATTGAGTTACCAATGCTATATAATCTTCTTCATTTAAATAGGAAAATGACAATCATGAGAAAACAGCCATGCTTCATACAACTACATCAATGCTTCTGCGTACAAGGTCCAAGGTTACCTCTTTTTTTTTTTTTTTTTGCAAAATTAGTCACCAAGTTTCAAATTCAATTACAGACAAAATTTAGTAACTCACCCCAAGACCCACATGCATGCCATGGATAGGTGGGGCAGCAGGTATATTAGCTGGAAAATAGAACGGGTTGTCAGCCACAACAGGGGATGCTGGCCTTAGCGAACTTTGTGTAGGAACAAAACTCTTTGCATTAGGATTTAGCTTGAACTCCTGCAAATATGAAGTAGAAAAAAGGGAAGTTAGTTAGAAAGCAAAGAAAACAGATCAATATTGCAAGGGTGATCAATTTTCATGAAATGCGAGGATGACCTTAGCATTTGGATTCAAGCTAGATTTTTCTGAAGACAAAGAGCCCATAGACGAACTTGGAGACAAAGCAGGGCCACTGAAAGCTGATGTGGGCCCTCCTCCACCTTCTGAAGCAGAGGATGCTGAACTGCTTGGCCTTCCACGCGATATTTTGGAATATGAAGTTCCATGCACCTTGCCAGATCCAGCAGCTGTTGTAATCTCAGTACTAAAAGAACTAAATTTGTCTTGCCCCTTTGTAAAGGTATCAGCATATTTAGCAGCCTCAGCAGATGGTATCCCCTTAACAGAGATATCTTCTTTCAAATTTATTGACTGCAAATCTATATGTATTTGCAAACCGTCAGTCAACCATGTTAAAATATCAAACTATATTAACAAAAGTAGAAGAATGCAATACATATATTGTTTCTTTTTGGATTGAAGACAGATTAAGAAACCAATTTCAAAATCATAATATTATTATAGCACCCAAGAAAAGGTTATTGCTAACCTTCTGTTATCCTTGTTTTGGGATCATCATCTACCTGCAAGCAAGCACCAACAAAAAGATGACTTGAGTTAACAAGGTGACAAAAAGATGGAATCCCCTTAATGGAGATATCTTCCTATGAATTGCAATAATAAACAAGTTCACGTTATTGAAACACATTACTTCAATTTTAATGCAATCTTCGGTGCAAGTATTTCCTCCCACTTCATTTATGTGGTTCCCTTGGATCCTACAATATGATAAATGCACACAAAGCATTAAAGAATATTTGTTATAGTTCAAGAAACAAATAAACAAGTCTATGAAAACAGAAAGTCCTCGGTTATGACATGAAAAAAATTAAGGACAAGCAAGGACCTGGCATCATGTTCCAATGCACCACTTCTGGAAGCATGCTCATCTGCAAGAGAACCAGATTGGGGAAGTTCTCTACTTGCATTTAGCTGAGAAGACTGGAGATCATCCTACATATATCATAAGAAGATCAAATTGATGACCTACATAGGAGCATGCACAATTCTGTTCATTATTGGTGTAAATGTGTAATAAGTGTCAAAATATGATATTCCTTGCTCAGAATAAAATCAAACTTTAGTCCAGTTTGATAAATCATTATCAAATGATGCATATGGCTAAACCTATCAATAATCTCATCATCATCATCGTCCCAATATAGTCCAGCACAAGCACGATATGGGGGGTCAAGATGGGGACACCCATACCCTGAACATGTCAACAAGATGCGCCCGATTGACCCACGGAAAACTGAAATTCAGCTATGTGACAATAACAACTGAATTTAGTTAAAATGCACCAAATTTAATATAGGAACAATTTAGTTAAACATATCAATAATCTATTTTTGGAAAAAAAAAGTTTGATAACCCTATCTTTGCCGAACCATAGTGACACTTCATCAAGACAATGGGAATAGCATAGTAACAAAACATCCCAAATACTTCAAATTTAAACTTAGAAACTCAACTAAATAAACTGAGAAATTCTCTTTGATGCTCCAGTTTACTAGTTTCACATTCTGTAATGACATAAATATTCAAGCCAAAGCAAGATGGGATGCTTCAATGCTCCTTAGGTCAAATGAAATCCTTTTTCAGAGATAAAAATGGAACAGCGATAACTAATACTCCCTCCGTCCCAAAATAAAAGGGGTTTTAGCCCAAATTCCTTATCCCATAATATATGAGGTTTTTAGTTTTTCCATGTTCTTTCTTGGTATTTGTCCTTCTATCCAATTCTACCCAATAGGAATGTAGACTTTACACTTTTCAAGTAAATAAAATTCATTTTTCAAATAAAAAGAGGGATAATTATTGGTTTTAAGACAAAATTAAATTTTTCCTTAATAAGTGTGCTCAAGGTTAAAACCCCATTTATTTTGGGACGGAGGGAGTAAGAATTTGAGAAACAAAGTGACACAATATCAATATGTTACCAGTGATGAAGTGCTTAATACTTGATCTCCATCATGAATTTTCCCACTCATCACGTCAGCAAAAGACCTGCCTGTGGCAGGCCGAGACAAATCACCAAAGGTGTCATCATTGTGTGTATCTATCATAGCATCCTCATCTGCATATCCGCTATCATCCAGTCCCCTGAAAACTGAAGAGTACCTAGTCTCTTCATCAATATCAAAGTGTGCATGGCTATAGATACCTCTCTCCTATTACACAGTCCAAATAACAAAGAGAAAATTATTTAGGAGCCAATAACCTCTGCAAAAAAAAAGCAGATTCGGTCAAGATAAATGCAGTCGCCATATGCTCACCTCTGCCAAATGAAGGTCGGGAGTATCCTCACCTTCAATCTCCCTAGCTATCCTCACAGCTTCCTCCTCCAATTCTCTCATTTGAGGACCCTTCTCAAGTTTAGTTGTGTAAAGTTCCTCATTGAAGGTGCTTTTTACACCAAATAAGGTTTCATTCACTTTAAACTGATCCCAGCCCCTAAACGATAGAAGTCACATTATACAATTTAGTCAAAAGGGTATGCAAGTAGATGACATCATTTGCAAGAATTAACACAGGGGTTACAGATATTTGATAAACAAAATGGACCATACATAGTCAAGGAATTGCCTATGAATAAAACTAGGATGTAGCAAAACAAATGGTATTATTAAGCAAAGAATGTTAATAGTGATACCCGGTCCAAGGTTTCTCAAATATATTCTCCAACTCTGCATTTTGAGGCTCATCCATATCAGGCACCCAGCGTTCAAGTTGCCTTTCTCCTTCCATCTGACGAGATTTTGATATGTATGAATCCAGCAAAAGCTCTTGTTTTTCATGTTGAAGTTCATTATATAGCCCGTCCTTGGTAAGGGGAACATCCTGCCATAGTATTAATAACTGGTGTCACACAGTGCTCGCAACATAGTTTAATCACGTGATCCAAATAAAAGAATAATGAATACTATACAACTCAAACTGCAATCTTGTAGAACCGTATGGGGAATCTGTAATTATTTGGGAGACATCAATTAATGTATTCACATGCATTATATAATATACTAGAATTACCAATCTGCCTGGTGTATTGGTGGAGCATTTGCCACTCAAATCCTATGTTACACGGAAACAAACACAGAAACAGGAAAGGGAACGGATATGGGGAAACGGGAAAAGGAAACAAAATAGAGACAGGGAAACGTACCATTTCCATAATCTATCTATCTATATACTAAAGAAGAAGCCTTTTGGCCACATGTCAACCTATTGTTCAATTCGCTTATGTGTCATTTTTTGGTATTTTTGAATTTTTAATTTTATCAATAATTTGGGTCCCACTATATTTTAACCAAATTTTTTTATACTTATTAAAATAACAAATACTTAACATTCCTAATATGTAGGCATTTCAAAATTTAAACATTAATATATTTTTGAATTATGTAAATTTGAAAATTAACTTATTTATGCAACATATTTTTAAACAAAACCCGTACATGGTACGGGAATTCAACTAGTTTTACACTAAAAACGAGTTTCCGTGTTCTTGTTTCCGAGTCTCCATGTTTTATACTGGAAATGGGAAATGCTATCCTAATGGAGTTTCCGGGTAACATAGCTTAAATAAACTGACATGAGCAGTTTTAGAAGTTTAAGTTTTATTTTATACTGTATTTATTTATAGATACGGAATAAATTTAAGGAAATGGGGACTGAAAATTGGAACTGCAGGGAAAGAAATGAAGAGAAGGCAGACAGACTATGTAGGTTAATAGACCAACTTTAGATACAAGAAAAAAATGAAGCAGAACCTTTGCTATGATTTGCACAAGTTCATGAGCTGGTATTATTTGAGTCTTTGAAGGGGCCCTATTAATATTATCTGGCGTGGCCTTTTGTCCTCGACCAGAAGCATCCTTTATTAAGCGAGCCATTTTCAATACAACTCCTGTCAGTCGAACAAAGACAGATAGATGGATGCCAAGAAAACAGAATATTAAAGGCTCACATTGGAAAAAGAAATAAATTTAGATCTTTTTCTCTTCGAAAGATGATTGTATTACATTTTTAGATGTTGCATTATTTTCAAAAGAAAAAAGAAAAAACAATTTGTACAATGTATTACAAAACCTACCAAAATCCTTATCTGTATTGGTCGAATGAAATATTCCAGAGAAAATAGATCCGTTTTTGACCTGGACCTCCACATGAAGTCCGATAAGGCCGGTTGATAAATACACTAATCGATCTCGTGAGGGACTTTCATAATTTCCACCTCTACTGCTGTTCATAATGCCTGTATGGGACAAGACATAAGAGAGGTGACAGCACAAAAACAAACTAATCACAGAGCTTCATGCTCACCTGGTACCCTACTGGAATTAATTTTGCCAGACTGTGACTTATTATCAATCCTAGCACCCATGTCCCTTTCAACTCTACGACGACCAAACCCGTTGGCAGAGGTTCTAGGCTGCACAGATTGTTGTAGGTTCATCCTTCTGAAAAGATGGAAAACCTCAGCTGTTGAAAGGATGCCGTGAAAAAATAAACTCAGGTAAAGGTACAAGGAAACTGATGAGAAGTAATTGAAGGACATACATAATGGAATAAGCTTAAAACAGCATTCACTTTATGTTACACATTGGTGATCAAGAGATAGGCAATAAGGCAAATGATTAAAATTTTTAGCACTAGGAAATTGCATGTGAAGCAACTGAAGCTTATATAAAATAGAACTTTAGAGCCTGTTCATGAAGTACACATTCTTTTCTCAATAATTCAAATGTGCAACAATGATGCCTTCATACCTTCGACTGGTTATTGAACTACAAGTGCAACAATCGCTGTGAAAATTAATAACATCACATTAATATGGATGTTTAGAAGACACCAGTTCGTTCTAACTAATGAAAATTGCTTGCTAGAACAGGGATAGAGTGGAGGAAAGATACAACTGTTCAGTATATAACACTTTCAGTTGCAAATTTGATGAATACTTATGATAAACCAATTTTACGAACTATAACCCAACATGATAATATCAATTTTACGAACTATAACCCAACATCATACTATCATTGATTAATGCTTAATTAATCATATATATACGCCTCTAAGAGTAAAAAGCTGAAACTCATCAACCATTGCCCAGAAAACCAAAACTTGACTTCCAAAGGCACACGAGAGAGCACATGCAATCTGCACCACCTAAAATCTTGAGCTGGTCACAATCAAGAATGACCTAGGTACTACAGTACAAAGCTAGATCAAATTGATCATTCCAACACAGCGAGCCATTTCACCTCGTAATACATATTCAAACGAACAAGTAAAATTGCAAAGCTGTGAAAGCACAAAGTGATAGGCAGGAAGCTGCAAAATCAAAACGCCGAGCAAACCGTAGTTCTCCAATTCGCGCAAGAATCTCTAAGAAAGTTTCCATCATATAAGAAACCCTAAAAGGGTTTTGGATCACAATCAAACCCTAAAAGCAAATTAAAAGACGATGTAAAGTCATGAACGGATCTGAGAGTGCGACTCACCCGACCAAAAAGTCAGGCGTGTCGATCGGCTATTTAGCAAAGGTAGATTGAAAATCAAATTCAACCGCCTTCCCCGATGCTTATAGCTTCTGCCCGCTGAAGAATCGATATTCGATAAACAAAGCGATAAAGAGAGATCTTTGGAGATTTTTTTGGAAGGTAAATGGAGGGGAAAAGCTCCGAGGAATATGATAATCTCTGGACCGGAGAGAAGGAGAGGGAATTGATGAATAGTGATGGGGAATGGGGTTGATCAGATGAGAGAGATGGCTTTCAGAGAGAAAAAGAGGCGAAACGAAGAAGAAAATTGGTGGAAAGGAGGAAAGAGCGTTGAGACTTCTCGAGACGGAACAGAAGGAGAAAGACTGTTACGTTGCGTTTAGTTGGTAAATACCGTATAAACGACGTGTACTGGTGTTTCCAAAGCCCATCACTTAAAACGGTATAATATTTGAAATCACTCAACAAAAAATTACTCCAGGTACTAAGAAGTAATCTATTTTTTTATTTATTATTATCTTAAATCGAAAATAAACACTCTTACTAATTACTATAAAAGTATAGAGAGACTAGTTCGAGTGGACAAAGTCTTGACAACAAATAATAACATGACTCTATTCGAGAACAAGATGTCAATAGCATCATTAAGTCAAAAGCAACAACTCTATATGATGCGCCAACTTGGCGGCATACCCGATATCTAAAGGAAAACGACTAAACTTCCCTATTGTAGCCAAAAGTCCAAGTGATAATGCTTTGTAACCCCTATTTAAGATTATTTCGAAGTCCCAATTTGTTTTTATATGTCAACAAGAGTTGGACAACTTTGAGGGCCTATTCAGATGTGCACCTATTATTGATAATAATACATTATTTTGAGCTTATTTTAAAAAAGAGATTATGAAAATTCTAGAAAGATGAAGGGTCTACAAAGTGGTTACAAGTACATAGCCGAATGCAGCTTTTGCAAATTAATATATTATAATATATTATTTTGCATCATGAGGTTGATCCGAACGGACCCTGAATCTTATTATCAACTATTCGTTCATACAAGATTGTTATACTTTGATTCCCGCTATGTGATCTTAGATAATCCTATCAATTTCCGCATATAAAATTAACGAAATCGTTATGCCAATGATAGGTTTTAATTTAAGAAAGCTGGAAGTCATTCCATACCCTTTCTTATCAAAATAATCATGAGAAATTTCTTTTGATGCCCCTAAGTTTTTTTCTTTTCCTTTTGGTGTCCAAGAAAAAAACTTATTTCTTTTGGTACCCCTGAGGTTTTTGTTTTTCCCATTGACACCCTTCTCCGGTTCAAATTAGTTAAATTCAAGCTCATCATTATGTTCCTCACCCTTAAATTAGTAGAATTTGACTATTAAAACATCAAAATTCATAACCTAACCATCCCAATTTGATTTTGTAAACAATTTTGTAAACAACCCCTAAAAACAGTAGATTGTTTAAAAATTCAAATTGATATAGTTTGGTTATGAATTTAAGTGCTTTAAGAGTTGAATCCTACTAATTAAAGGGTGATGAACATAATGGTAAGCTTGGAATTAACTAATATGAACCGGAGAGGGGCGTCAACGGGAAAAGCCAAAACCTCAGGGGTACCAAGAGGAATAACTTTTTTTCTTGGACACCAAAAGAAAAAGGCAAAACCTTAAGGGTGCCAAAAGAAATTTCCCAATAATCATTATCCCAACGAAAAATCAACTAGATTTGATGTTAAATAATGGCATAAGTTTTAAGAATCGAACAAGGGCGGAATCAAAAGAAGCGGGTTTTGTAGAGAAACGAGAGGCAAAATTAAAAATGTTGGATTTATGTTGATAATAGCAAATATGGGATAAATAGGGGAGTATTTTTATCTAATTTGTGTAGTTATATGGATATCTTCACATTCAAAAATAAAAAGAAAATAAAAATTAAACGTGGTTATAGTAACTACTTGCATTTTACCTTCATTTAAGGGATCATACAAACTAAAAATTATTCTAACTCGGTTTTAGGAAATAACCAGAAAACCTTTCCATCCATTACTCATTGCAAATTCAACTTTACTACTTCAACTAGTTGACGACCCAGATTTTTTTAAATAAAAATTATAATATATTATTTAAATATGATATATGTATTATAATTTATATAATAAAACAATATTATAAATATTTAATTTAATTATAATAATATCTTTTATTATTAAAATGAATACAAATATTATCTTATTCTTAAAAATAATATTATAATACTTATGTAATAATTATACAAAAGTTGACTTTCTTAACTCATTAGGTTGACGCGAATCTGCACAAAAACCTCACTGAATTGACCCAATCAACCCGTAAAGTTCAATGACATGAACTTGTACTCAACCGAACCTAAACTGACCTGATTATCAGGTTTAACATTAAGGAATCAATAATTATTTATTTATTTATTAAGGGACCCGTAATATAAAAAATCAACATACTTATGAATAGAAAATTAATATATTGTAAACCATAACATATCTATACCGATATTAATTAAAAAATTGTCATACTTATTAATATAAAATGGTATAAAAATTATCATGCTTATGGTTAGAAAATTTAAAAGTTGTCATATTTGGGAATGAAAAAAATCTACGAAAATCTAAAAGTTAATATAAATTCTAGAATTAAAAACATGGTCCATATTAATTAAAAAAGTGTGGGCATAATTATGGATGCAATATTAATAAAAACAATTTTGTAACTAAAAGTCTAAAACTATGGTGACTAAAATTAATTTAATGACAATATTGTGTTTAACTGTCATATTTATAGATAGAACATTAAATATTAATATATAAAATCCGACATATTTATGGATGAAAATATAAAAAGTTATCATTCTTAAGAATAGAAAATTAATATTAAAAATTCGAAATTAATATGAAAAATATGGTCAATATTCATTAAAACATTAGCATACAAATAAACAAAAAATTAATATAAAAATTCAAAATTAATATAAAAATACATGATTAAAAATATGGTTCATACTAATTAAAAACGTTAGTATAATTTTTAATAAAAAGTTAATATAAAAGAATTTGAAAATTTGATATTGAAAACTCGTAAATTAAAAAATGGTCCATATTTTATACTTATAGATATAAAAGTTATCTATTTCATTTAGAAATATTAAATTATTTTATTATGGGATTTTGAAGTAAAAAGGGATAGTTGCGATATTATATTACTATATTATATTTGTCATATTTATGGATAGAAACTTAATATTTATACTTATAGATAGAAAACCTATAAAAATGATTTTATATTTATCATATTTCCGGATAAAAAACTTATCTATTTTACTATAATATATTAAATTAGTATTTTTTATGTGTCATACATATGGAGAGAATTATTGTATTATTTCTTTGTATTTGTTAAATCTTGATTAAATTGATATATATATATATAAAAGGATATTTCTAAAAAATTATACCTATCTTATCTACAAAAAACTATCATTTACAATATAATAACATGTGCAAAGATAGAAATAATAAAAACTTGTAGCAAAATTTCAAATTGATAATAATACCAAATTGATAATTAAATATTATAATATAATGAAATAATTTTCAAGATAAAGTTAATATCCGTACGGCAAATCGTAATCATTAAAATTAAAATTGATCAATTTTAACTATACCTTTTGCAAATTTCGTTATCATATAGTATACTACTAGTTGTACCCGTCCGTCGTGCCATGCACGACTACAACTCAATATTTTAAACCATATTATATTCATAAAGAAAAATATAATATAAATTTAAATTTACTGAGTTTAATTTAAAAATATGAGATAAAATATGAATAAAAAAAGATATATACTTTTAAAATATGGAATAGATAAAATTTAAAAATATGAAAACTATTTTAATGATTAAGATATTATTTAATATGAAATAAAAATATAAGTTATTTATGAAAAATAGGTAGAATTTAATTAATTTAATTTAAGGTGGTGGAAGAATTAGTATAGTGGATAAATAAACTAAATATTAGATATGATTAAATAATATACCATCTATATTTTTTATTACTTTCCATGTACGTAAACTTTGTAGAATATTAAGAATTTTAATATTTCTTCAAAAATAAAAATTATTAATTATTATATTTTTCGTATTTTTTATGTAAAAAATAAACATATATCTATAAAGAAGTTATCATTAATTTTTTTTATTGTAAAATAAAATCAACATCTATCTATAAAGAAATTGGTAAGAAAATATCATGCTAAAAAATAAAAGATACTTATCCTTATTTTTTTTAATATTTTAAATATTTAAATTTATTTCTAAACATTTGTATAAGAAATTCTTCAAAATATATTGTTTTTTTTATTTTAAATATGTTGTGATAATTTGGGGTTAAGGATAGATTTAAATAGATAAAAAGAATTTAATCGGAAAAATTGGAATAAAAAAATATATTTGTTTAAATATGAAGTCGGAGCAAAATTATTTAGGTGGTTTGAAAATGTTCAACTTTAATACATGGTTATAGATTAATGAGCTTTAGTTATTTATATTAAAAATTAAGATAAATCATTTGATTTAGTGTATTAAAAAAAACTTAAAACGTCAACATCTATAAAAAAATAAAAACTACTCAACTTTCTTTTTTTGAATATAATATTATTTGAGAAATGTTAAAACATAAGAATAATCTAATTATTTAACTTTTTCTATTAAAAAGGCTTTATAATGTAATTTTTGTAATTAAATAGCTCTATTTGAAAAAAATAAGAAATTAAATTAATAAATTTTTTTATTCTTATTTTATGAAAGAAGATTGGTTACATCCTCATCTAATAAAATTATACAAATTCTTTTGTGAAATATAAAATTACGATTTGAGAGATGTTACAATTTTAGGATAGTACTAATTATTTATCCTTTTTTATTAAAAATTTTGTTATTATTATAATTTTCGTAACGAAATAGCTTTATTAGAAAAAATGATAATTAAATTAATAAATTTTATATTCTTATTTTAGGAAGAAGACAAATAAAAATATTAAAAATTACGAAAAATCAATTAAAATAACACTTTTAAACTATTATATTATAAGAATAAAAAATTATATAAAAATGAAGTAAAAAATAATATATTTAGTTTTGTAATATGTGGAAAGAAGATAAGTAAAAAGATAAAAAAAATAATAATTTATTGACATAAATGATAAGATAAAAATATTTCCTTATCTATATTTACTTTTTACATAATAAGATAAGATTGTGTCGTCAATGTTAATATTTTTCTATCTATATTATTCAAGTTATCAAAAAAAAAAATTATTTTAATTATAATTTTAATATCACTATTTTAAATAGCTATTTTAATTAGCTTTTTTAATATAAGGCAAGAAAATATTGTGACAATTATATTTTATCTTTATTTAATAATATTATTATGTAAAATTACACATAATCCATATTTCAAAGATATTTTCATTTATATAGATATATTGATTTCAAAAATATATATAATCGTGATCATGTATACATTTTTTTCTTATCTTTTTTTAGTTTATCTTATACAAATATAATATTCTTTTATATTGATCAAATCTACTAATATTATTTTATCTTTATGTTTATTTGGGGGATAAATTTTTATAAATAATATTTTATCTTTATGCTTACTTGGAGATAATTTTCTTACATAATTTACTATTTAAAATAATTATTTTAATAAAGGGGTGATGTGGCGCAATGTGGTAGTAGAAATTGCTCCGGCTTTAGTTATTAGTAATAGATTTGTAAATATTATGTAGTATATTTTATCTATATTATATGGATAGAAGAAGATTAAATATTACAATATAATGAACATGAATAAACATAAAACATATGGTAGAGACAAAAAGTTATCCAATCTCATAGTAAATTGAAAAAAATTATAAATTCTTATATAGTATATTTTATTTATACTATATGGATATAAGATAATTAAATATTATAATAGAATAAACATGAACAAAGATAAAAATAATGGGTAGAGTTAAAAATTTATCCAATCTCATATAAAATTGATAAAAAAAATATTAAGTAAGGTGAGTGGATAAAATTGGAAATTCCATAAGGTGATTGAATTACATAATATATAATTTATTAAAAATTATTATTAAAATTAGGTTTGGCTGGAATATAAATTCTTAATGACGAATCTGCCCAAAAGTGCTTCAGGTTTAGAAGATATATATTGATATTTGACTGTACAAATATCTGAATTTGTCATGCATAGTGTTAGATATGTTTTAAGATTTTATAAATCTATACAACTATAAAAACTCTCCCTCTAAGACAAATAAATGTTCTACTTTTGAATACAAACTAATTATTGAAATAAATAAAAAATATTCTCAAATACAAAAGACATCTAACAAATAATTACAGTGTGGAATATGTTCGGGTGTTTAAGCAGTCGACGAATGGCCTCTCAAAATCACAAAAGATGTTATTGCTAATAAGAGCATTAATTGGCTTATACATTTCAACTTCTCCGATCACCATTTTAGATCCCTCTTTTAGTGTTTTAGCCTCTCAACTTCCTTCAATATTGTAACAATAGTCCTTTCAACTTCGTTCTTCAATGTAGTAAGACCATAGTAATTAGTCACCCTTTCACCTTCCCAACAGCCAGCAACCCTTGCACTATATAGATAGCCTAAGTTTTCGGAGCATGTACCTTTCATTATTTGTTACACTTCGGTCATTTTGCACTATATAAATAGTACCATTTCGATCATAATTAAAATTACATACAAAATTATCTCTGCCCACTCATAAAATCAATAAACAAATAATTAAGATTCATAATATATATATATATCTTACAACATATTAATAATTAAAAAATATTTTAAAGCATCTTCTCTTCATTATTTGTTTTCAACAACTAAAACATATAATTTGCATTCTTATTCTAATTTAAATAACATACGTAATTACCTATGTATAATTATAAAATTTATAATATAGAGACCGTCCAACGGACGGGCCAAGCGGTCTAGTATTATTTAAAGGTTGTTCGAATTTTCCATATTTATATTATTTAGGTTGAATATGTACTTATTTTAAGTGAATGTCTACGGATTATTGGTTGAATGAATAAATATTATATTTGAATTTTTGGATATGAATATTAAATACAAATGCACGAGTAACTCGGTATTTGAATGTGTGATATTGAATAGTGAATATGAAGGCATTAGGGTTTGAATATACGAATAATTTTGTACAATTGCAAAAAAAAATATAGCTACCAATTAGTTTCAACATGAGTAACCAATAGAGGTGTCAAACGGGTCGGTCAAGTCGGGTTCGGGTTCGGTTATTTCGGGTTCGGGTTGAGCCGGGTTCGGGTCGTAACGGGTCACCGGTCAAATCGGGTCGGGTTATTGCGGGTTGTCGGCCGGGTCGGGTCGACCTAACAGGTCAAGAAAATTGATTTTTTTTACAATTATTAAAATATTTTTTATTTAAAATGATATTTAATAATAAATCTATTATTTTTATATATTTTAATAATAAAATATATTATAATTTTCAAAATATATTATATATTCTTAAAATATAACAAATTGGGTCAACCTAGCGGTTTTTTCGGGTTTGAACCCAACGGATTTCGGGTCTATCGAGTTCGGTTTATTTTGGGTTTCGGGTTCAAATTTTCGGGTCTTGACCCTAAATTTTTCGGGCGGTTCGGATCGGTTTTTCGGGTCAGGTCAGCTTTTGACAGCTCTAGTAAGCAATGATTTGAATATTTGGTATTGCATGTATATCGAATATAAAGATATAGGGTTTTGAATATATGAATAGCATTATACAATTGCAAAAAAAAATATATCTACGATTAGTTTAAACATGAGTAACCCGTCATTTGAATGTTTCCTATTGTATATCGAATAGAAAGACATCAGATTTTGAGTATACGAATATAACATTGTACAATTGCAAATATCTTTAATATACCTACCGATTAGTTTGAACATGAGTAACCAATCAATTGAATGTTCGGTGTTGTATATAGAGTATGAAGATATCGAGTTTTGAATATACGATTAACATTGTACAAATGCAAAATATTTGATTATAACTACCAATTAGTTTGAACATCAGTAACACAGGATTTGAATGCTGGTATTGTATAGTGAATATGAAAACATCAACGAATTAGATTACATCATAAAATAAATATGACCAATATTTGATTCCACAACTTATAATGCTTCTTTAGAGTTTATCATCCTCTTTGATCTTTATCAACCTTTTACTGTTCTCTTTAGACTTATTTATGCTCTTTGACATTCTCGATATTCTCCAACCTTCAAGACTATATATTCAACAAACAGGCCCGGCCCAACAGCAGGGGCAGCCTGGGCGATGACCCAGGGCCCAAATATGTTGGGGCCCGAAAATTTTATGTATGTATATAACTTATTCTAGTATTAGGATATTCAAGATAACAAAAATATAAAAATCTGATGGATCCAAGGCCTATTAAAAAGGCCCATTAAGCCCACATATACACCTACCTATAAAAAATGAAAAGAAAAATTATCAAAATTAATGCTTCTGTCCCTACGATTTTGTCTTCATTTTCCATTTTTCCCCATTCCCCAAAATCAGTGTTTCCCTTCTCATAATATAAGTGAACATCTACCTATATCATATTCTTTTTTCTTTTTCTATCAATTCTATTACCTCTAATTCTCTAATCATCTTTCTCAAAGCAATTTCCTCATTTTTTCTATCCCCCAATTTCCCCCAATTCCTCAATTAGAGCATTCGAAATCTTCAAAAATCTACTTGTGTGGTGGCAAATAAAAAATTCTTAGTTTTGCTGTATTATTCTTTGATCTTTTGAGTATTGTAAGTTTTCTTGTAAGTTGTAATTATCCTATGAATTCAATGTTTTTTTGGTGATGAATGATACTATGTATTTTTAGTCAATTACTTGATATTTAAAGTAGCAAAAATGTGTTGTTAAAGGTAAAAATATCTATTTTTACAGAGATATATTTAACAAATAAAAGGATAAGGGGCCCAAAAAAAATTTTGCCCTAGGGCCTCTAAAATATTAGGACCGGGCCTGTCAACAAACAACACATAAATATTCAGAGTAAAATGACTATGAATTCAAATTAGTTTACTAATAATTCACAAATACAAACATGTGATAATTCATGAATTTCAACCAAATATTCAATTGTTCAAAATGGATATTCAAGGCCTCAGATGTTCGTTCATTCAATAATACATATTCAATAAACAACACATAAATATTCAAAGTAAAATGACTATGAATTCAAATTTATTTATCTATCATTTATAAATTCATAAATATGAAATTATTAAATTTTAGCCTCATATTCAATTGTTCGGAATGCATATTCAAGGTCTTAAATATCAATTTATTAAATAATGTTCAAAATTAACGAATTTATCTCTAACGTATATGACCTATAATACACATAAACCTATCAACCAAATCATCATGAATACTATTTAATTTTTATTTTTCCTATGATAATTCATGTATTTACATATCAACATTTATACGTTGGCGATAATACAATGAATCATAAAAAATTCCAAGCAACAAATAAACATTAAAAATTAACACCCCACCTTCAAAGAGAAGATCATCATTGAAACTTGTAATTCAAACAATCTATAACACCTGTAAATTATCTTGGGAATGTCAAACGCCAGTAAGCTCAGATTTTAAATGTCCGAAGCCACCCAAGGCTTTGCATCAGTTTGAATTTTGTAAAGACATGTATTAAATTATATAATGAACAAAAGCGGAAGACTTTTAAAGGCAAACTCAATTTGTATTTAAACTTTCTTTTACAAATAAAAATTTCCTTAAGAATATGAAGAATTCAGCGGAAGATTAACTAGAACTTCATTGTATGAAAGTCAAACTTCTTTAATGAAAATGAAGCAAAACTACTTATAAAACCTTCTTGTATAGTATCATGGGATCCATCCATCATCACCTTGAGTGCTCTCGGATTGACGCTAGTAGCTTGCTAATACCTAGTACCACAAGTGGTCAGCCCTCAACGGGGTCAGCTAGGTCGACTCCGATATTTATTAGGTCAAAGTAAATAATGGAATCAAGATTATTAATATTGTGAATGCACAATTTAAATGTCTAATGAAATTTACCTTACGTCGAATCTTCCCTAACAAACAGCATACAAACTCCATGAATTTCTAAACTAAGACTAAAATAAACACAACAAATACATAAGTTCTTTATGGTGCTTACTCGCACTTATCTTGTTAATGACCACACATACACACATAGGGTTGCGATTTTTAAACCATCGAGGCTCTTACATACTGATGAGTGGGCTCATATGTCCCAAAAGATAATAGTGGGTTCTTAAGTCCCAAAGGCACTTATCTAGAGTGCAAAACCCCTCAATGCGACAGAGCGAGTCCGGTCATGACCAAGCACTAGGAATAATTCCATCTAGTGCGAAAATTTTATAAAGAGGAGTCCAGAGCAACTATGGCTCACCCCCTAGGCCTATGCTAATCCAAAACAAGTTTCAATCGAGACGATAAACACAGAAATCCACAGTCATCAAGACCTAAACAAAACAACATCATCATTTTCACCACATCAAGAACCTATATTATGTCTTTAATTATTGATTTCGGTCTTGACCCACTGTATCATACTCAGAGCACCAGAAAAGGGGAGGATAGTCACACAATGGACAACACCAAGCCCTCCTTTCCATTTTTACAGGCACATTTGACAAGCCCAAGTATGATTTCAGATGAGAGTAAGACCTACTTAGTCGTAGTCAACTAATCACAATTATTCTTAATTCTATACTAATGATTATATTTCTAAAACACTTAATATATTTATGCATGAATTATATTAAGCATAATCACATCAATCAAGAAAACACACATGGTTATTAGACTTTTCACACAAATCAAACAATTGACCTAGCCGAGCAAGTAAGGGAACTTGCCTTATCCGATGAGATGGATTGAGATGTTTGGAAAATGGCTTCAAGGCTCCGTGGAATGGATATTCCCTTCGTTAATGAAAGGTGATGCACTAATAATACGGAAAAGTTTAATTAATTTGACGAATTAATTAAACGAACCATATTAATTAAAATTATAAAGACATAAAAAATATATTCCTTATATTTATTACATAATTTTAATAACAAAAATTATTGAATTAATTGAGTCGATAATATACCGAACGGGATAGAAACGTAACGGAATGGAGCGGCTGATCATACATCACCTCAGTTTTCGGCTCGCCGAGGATGCTACAGACCACAAAATGGAGCGGGGCTGGAGGCATTAGAATTGTGACTTCGAGAGCTTTCTAATGATATAAAGTAGGAAATTTTTCGTTGTGTATGGAGAGAGAACAAACCCAATTAACGAGGCAGTTTGGACAGAATGATGTGTGCAGTCAAGTGAGATTCAAGTGGCTCGTTCTCCCTCTTCATGAATCGGTTCAAGGCGTATAAGGTATTGTTGGAACTGTCTCTAAGTCTAGAATATGGCGGTTTTAACGGCTCATGAAAAGGTGGAGAAACAACAAAGATATCGCCGAAATACTGAGACGAGTCATGCTCTGTTTTTCACTGGACATATCCAACGTTTTCAATCGGATTTTTGGAGGGCTTCGGTGATGAGAAAATTAATGGGTGTATAGTGTTTTGGAAGGGTTTTTCATGAGGATTCCGAATATGGCTTCAATTTTAGGATTGGATTCACGGTTTGTGAGAATTTCGAGTTTGAACAAAGGAGGATGGCAAT
Source organism: Fallopia convolvulus (assembly GCA_964016875.1). Taxonomy (NCBI): domain Eukaryota; kingdom Viridiplantae; phylum Streptophyta; class Magnoliopsida; order Caryophyllales; family Polygonaceae; genus Fallopia; species Fallopia convolvulus. The sequence goes on from OZ024722.1 coordinate 37,933,695, forward strand.
GGGACGGGTTCGGGGTGGGGAATACCCTCCCCGTACCCATCCCCATTTAGATATATGCTCCCCATGCCCGTCCCATTACCCATCGGGGAATGAAATTTGTCCCCGTCCCCATCCCCGTCGGGTCTACGTCCCCGTCGGGGATTCCCCATCCCCGCTTGATTTCCCCATTTATAATCCCCGTCGGGATTTTCCATCCCCGTTTGGTTTTCCCCATTTATAATCTCTATTGGGGACTGCACATCCCCGTTTGATTTTCACCTTGTATAATCTCCACGAGTTACTTATTTTATTTTCCATTTACTTTCATGTACACTTTCCTTAAAAATTCTATTAATACACCATTTACAAAATTCAACAATTAAACTTATATAATTAACAAGCCTTTAACAAGAGCTTCAAAAACAAACAAGACAATAATTTTGTAAATCCAATCATCATACCATTCATACGTATCAAGTACATAATATAAGGATATACCCCCGGCGGAATTCCCCAATGGGTCCCCCGACGGGGATTCCCCATGTGGTTCCCCAGTGGGGCCGGGGTCGGGTCGGGTGGTGGGGCGTGGACACCTATCCCCGTCCTGGTGCCCATACTCTAGCAGGTAATTACTTTCCTCCCCATACTTGTCCCCATCCCCTATAAAAATCCCCATCCCCATACCCGTTACGGGGAATCCCCACGGGTAATGGGGAATCCCCGCCCTATTGCCACCGCGCAATTCTAGGGTTTCGGTTTAAGATGTGAGAATTTCGAGCAAATGGGGCATCAATTTATAGGGCTTTTGATTCGTAGGGCTCAAGCAAAGGAAGATCTCCAACTTCCTTTTAGATATTGGCCACAATTGTGGCTTAGTTTGATCTCAAAAATCCGTTTTGAATGGATAAGGGAAGAAGAGTTGAAAATGAGAAGATTTTCTAGATCTTTTTCCAAAGAAAAGATTATACACAATCTTTTTAATAATTTAAGATCGTATTTTTTTGTATACTCATACTTTTACCCATAAAAAAATAAATTGATTTTATTAATAAAAAAATAATCTCTCCTTAAAATATGGTATATTAAAATAGATAAGAATTTTATAAATTCAACAAAACATTACTTCTCTTAATCTTTTGAAATATAGAAATCATTGAAATTACTAAAGTTAATAAAATAATACTTTTTAATTTCGTTATCATATTATAATGAAATTAAATGATTATCCCTTTATTTTTTTATAAGACTTATAATTTATAAATATGACCTTTTGGGTAAGGTCCACTTATCCATGTAACTTATATAAGTTATTTGCTAATAAAATAATGCGGTTATAATTTTTAATAATGCCGCATATATTTATTTTAAAACAAAATATAATCAAGAGAAATTACATAAATACCCTTATAGAAAAATAGGGTTATTACACAATCAATTTACATAAGTTGTAGGTAATTCTGAACATCGCGAATGCAATTTCAAACAAAAAAAAACCGTTATTCCGTTGTGGTTGTCACTGGTAAAATGGGCAATGGATCGGCTCAAAGGCATTCTATGCTCAAACCTGGACAAATCGAAGACTGGAAGAGCTCTAATGAAAATATTATCGAAATTGAGTAAGATGAGGAAGAACGTCAGATTGATATGGAAACTGATTTTTAAAATGGAGAGAGGTAAGATATGACATATATCTCTTCCATAAATCTCTCTTTTGGAGTGCAATCTAGTTCGTTCATTTATTCTCATCCAATGACCTAAATTATTCCACTTGTTTCTCTCTAGTAGTGTGTTTCTCTTGATCCTTATTCCATTGTATTTTTAGATTCATAGTGGTCAATAAGAATGAGTTTTGTCTCCCATCTTGATCACGTGGTTGAGATAAAATTTCATGTCTTGTTCCTATAAAGACTTGTTCCTATAAAAATATATATATATATATATTAAAGGATTATATTGGATATCATTTCCCATGATGATTATATGGTGAGATAAGGCCACTTAGCTCCTCAGGTGTGACCTCAATTACGAAAATTAAAAGGGGTGAAGTGCATGATGCTTGCTTGGCCGCGACAGTGGCATTAGTGCCTCCAAAGGGTGACCGACGCTCATCTCTTTGTGAAGCATTTCGAGCCACTTCTAAGGCCATCTTGTTCCATGGGGTCCACCAAGTCACCACCCAAAATATGGCTCAGGGAAAAGTGTGAAGATTTGGTGTTGGCCTCGTCCATAGTTGAGGCATGGGCGCGCTCCTCGGTGGCGGTGTCGACGGGTTGCTCGCTTCTCGCCTAGGGAAGGTTTGTGTCTTGGCATTGATGGGGGCATGGTCACATCAGGGCATGTGGAAGAAAGCTTCCCGCATTGAAAATATGAAAGATAATTGTCTAACATATAAGTACTCGGGTTACTCCTCCTATTGTCAATTGGTTTTAGGATGGTACCCTATGGGCTTATGTGCTAGGCCCATAACAAACTTATGTGCATAGACGAACGTTTAGACCCCCACGTTATATTGGCCCACCGGACTTTATCACAATCATCATTGTTGAGCCATCATTTGTAGAGCTAATGTTAGGGGGAGAACCCTTAATAAGCTCAATAACCAAGCCCAAATCATAAGTCTAATGGGTGTTTATCTTAAAAATAATTGGCAATAGGAGGAGTAACCCATCTATCTTATATGCTAGGCTTGTATCCTTTGAATTCTCGATGCAGGATTCACAATTGACCCAATTATCTCCACCTCACTTGTGAATTCCTCAGCAGCTCGGGCCCATTATGCACTGAACCCACCAAGAATAGACTTTGACTTGCATGCTCTGTGTTGTGTGTTCACTTTTGGAACTGAGACCACAATGCAACAGGTCAAAGGCTAACACATTGACTAGCACCGTGGAATTTGTCTCAATCTTGTGCAACCAGCCCCGTGTAGAATTGTTAGCTCTAATACCACGTATCTTCTCTATCTATTAATTGAGCAGCAATGTCTTCAGTAAAAATTGAGCCACTTAGCAATATATTATACTGACATCTATCCGCTCCCACTAACCCACGTTCCAAAATTTTAATTGTGTTTCAGTTTTTCCATCACTATGCTATCTTCGTGAACCAATTTCTTTCTTTTCCAAACTCTTCACTGATCCCTTCCACCAAATTCTACCAAATCGGCTGGATGGAGAGATTACCATAGCAGAAATTGGAAGGAAACCCAACTTGTGTTTAGATATTTATTTTCAGGAATTGGTTCTAGGGTTTGTTTTTGCTTTCTTGTACTCAAATTCCACGATTTACTTCATTGTGCCTTCTCACGTCGGCATGGTTCTTGAAGATCGCGTCGTCGATGACATCAAACAGATGCTAGAGTGGTAGATTCTGGCCATTAGGGTCTACATTGAGAAGAAGACGAGCAAAGAGTTCAGAGATTGGTTGTTGATATTAGGGTTGTGAGTAAGAATCTCGGCCAAGTTGCAGTTGAAAAGGCATCGGTGGATAGGCAAAGGGTGGAGGAGCTTAGGATGAAGCAGAGGAGCAATCGAGGTTTAGCATTCATAGTCGAGTTTTCCAATTGCTCGCCGCCAGATACTAATCTAAGGTTTGATTTCCCTTCTTTTTTTTTCTAAGTAGAGTTTTGGGCTTCCTTCTCCATGTATCTCGCTCTTCCCTTTCAGCTTACCCTAAACTTCATTTTGTGTTTACCTACTTGAAAATTTGGGCTTTTTAGTAGCTTGTGTTTATATGTTCGGATTTTGGTCATAAATTCACCAATTTGAGAATTCCACTCCATTTAGGGTTTATACGTGGGTTTAGGATGGATAGGCAAGTAGGCACTCCAATTATAGCTACTCCAATTGAACTTTCAATCGAGTAGGTGAATATAGGTTTGATTTGATTTTGGGTTTGAATTGTACTTCTATATAGTTGTTGGGTTCTATTTGCAGGAACACAATTCAGTTTTCAAGGAGAAATCGAGCTATGAAAAGGAAGTTAATCCTCCGAAGTACACACTATGGTATGTCTTGCTTTCTTTCTAGAAGAATATTAGTACACTCATAAGGTATGTAAGTAGAAACTGAGTTTGATGTAGATTCCAAGGATGTTATTCTGAGACTAATGCTACACTTTTTGCTAATTAGAGGTTTATTGTAAGATATTTGATTGTCTACACCCTTGATTAGAAGTTTTAGTGGAATTTGATTTAGTGTTTGTGTAGCTTTCATCCTTTAATAAACTTAAAAACCAAACTATCATAAAGCATCCTGTAATTGTTCATAATACGTGAGATTTGTACTTGATATTTTAGGTTCCATCTTTGCATGTCCTCTCTATTAGGAAATATATGCGACAACAACATATGAATACGTTTCCTTGCTCTGATTCAGGCACGCGAACGATTTTTGTCCTCGAAGAAAAGTGCAAGGAGGGATATATCTACAATCATAGAAGAGGTGCATGAAATGGAAACCATTTTTTCTTTCAAAATATCAGGATTATTAGGAAACTAATCTCAGTGATGCTTATATCAAGAACTCCATGTTGCAAGATCTTTGCAAGAACATGGCTTACCTTTCTTACAAACTTGCTGAAGTAAGATACTTATGCTACATAATGCTCATAACATCTCATCTATAGACTCTTTTTCATGATAGATCGAAATGATGCACCTGATCCGATGTTTATTCATATAATAGTCACAATGTATGCATATTTCAGCATTGGCTAATAATTGGTTTTTCTATATTTGTTCTATATTTCTGGTCAACATGAGAGAAGAAGCCTTGGAAATTTAAGCACCAAAATGCTCAATTAATGGTCAAGGATGTCTATTTTTTTAGGTTTTGGTGTTTCTATCATTCAAATGTGAGAGTACTTTCTTCTTCTTTCTTATGTAGGTGGATGGGATTGAAGCACTAAAGGCTTATGACCTGTCCATCTCAAGTAATTCACTCTTTTTATAGTTTTTATGATTTTCATTAATCAATTACTTGATTGAGGGTTTGGTCCAAGAACTCTACTTCAAGTGTGATGAATTTAGGCATCGTGGGCCATCATAGAGTTGGCAAAAAGAGTGGCATTTATGGTTTTTTGAGCTAGTAGTAACATTAGCTTTGAGGTCTTGTCTGTTTTTTTTTTTTGAAAAAGGCCTCTTGCTTTTGGTAAGTATTTCTTTGGCAGATTTATGTGATGAGAGTGGTTGAAGAAGCTACAAGGCTTTCATCACCTCTATCAGGTACCTTTTTATTGATAGAAATGGATAAGGATATTTTTGTTTCTTTTGATTTTGTTCAAAATCATTTCTTTGATGTCTGATCAACCTCTTGAGAAGGAAAAAGTTTTGCTTATATTAGATATTGTGATACTAGGACTACTTCTCATAATCAATTATCAATCAGGACTCTAAACTTAGATAATGTTCTTCATTCAGTAACTAGGTAGTGATTAGTGACCTAATAATTAAGTTTCTTGCCACTTCAAGGTAATATAAGGAGGATTTAGTTGATCCTTGTGAATATCTATCTCTCCCTCCAATTTGACTGCATTGATGACTGACCTCAACTCAATAGTAAACTCAGAACAATATGGTATGCTTGATGTAGGAAGGATTACTAGATTTCTTTTACCAACAAATATTTGTTTTGGCATAGTATCCTGCAAATTGGAAGCAATTTTATTCGAGTCTATCAGTTATGTTGTGGTGGGAGGGAATTGCTATTATGTTTTACGAGCCGGTGAATTATTATGTTTGGCCTAGAGGAAAAATGGTTGCCTTACATAACTTGTTACTATCTCAGGCCAAGTGGGCATATAGCGTTGATACATGAATTTAATCAGCTAAATGTCATGATGGAAATTGGAAACTGCTCGTGAGGAACGCTATCAAGATGCAAGTATTCAGAGATGTTCAATATCAATTTTGTGATTACTATCATTTCATTTCAAGTAAAAAAAAAATTCTAAAATTCTTTAATATCAAATAATGTGTTGTTGCTTTTTCAAAAAAAAATTAATGTGTTGTTGCAACTAAATATAAGAATCGACTTACACGACTCCGGTCTAAGAAGAATTGGGCATAACTGGTAAATGCTCTTACCTCTAAAACCTCATTTAATTAAGAGCTAAATACCCTCAACACCCACACGGCCACACCTAATTTTCCATTTGCAGTTCACTACAACGAGGATTTCTGCAAAGTTGATAATGGTATCCTTTTACATATATGTATGTCTGTATGGACTCAAACTTTTGTATATTATGTATATATAACTAATTAAATCATCGTTGCTTCGTGTCTGCGTAACTCGACCAAATTGGCAACATTTGGGATTTCACAAATTATCGTCATCATCGCCCATTATAGTCCCGCTTAAGCGGGATCTGAGGGTCAAGATGGGGACGCCTATAACTTGAACATGTCAGGAGGATGTGCCCAATAGACCTAAGGAAAACTGAAATTCAACTATGTGACAATAATAACTGAATTTAGTTAAAATAAACCAAAATTGATATAGGGGCTAAATTCATTTCAAAGACACTACATAAAAATCAATGAACATGAGGATGCGGATGCGCCCCATAAATATCCAATGTTGGACCGAGTGCCTAGTAAAGTTTCAATTTTGCATGTTATTCTCCCTTGACGTGAACTCGATCAAGCCTTTAAGTGCCACTTCAACATCATCACTCTTCATTAGTTATCCGCCAACCTCAAGTCAGTGTCCTATCTTAAGTCTTGAGTTTTAACGTAGAATAACTCATGTGGTAGTTTAGTAAAAATCTATATACTATTACTAAACTCGAATCCATCTATCCTATTTGTCAATCTCTTAACTATGCCACATAAGCTTCTTAATTTTTCAATTTACTCCTTTACCCTTCATAATTTCTAGTATTTACAATCCTTAAGAATATATAATATAACAAGAGTTAGGTTCACGTGCGAATGGGCGCTCATGTGCGAAATAAGAAAGAACAAGAGCCGTTAGATCAAGAAAAATCAAAGGCGCTGATCATTTCACTTAAAAGGGGGAAAAACGGCACGGGCGAATTATTGGCGAATTATTCGCGTATTTTTGAAAAAACGGAAATAGAACACGTGCCCAGATTGTTCATCAGTACTGTGGATTTGTTCATCAATAATGTGGATTTGTTCATCAAAACTGTGATTTTGAACATCAAAATTGTGATTTTGTGCATAAATAAACTATTGCTTGTGCATCAAAGATCTATTGTTTGTACATAAAAAATGAACAAATGTGTATCAAAATTACATGCAATATGTTCATCAACATTGTGATTTTGTTCATAAAAAACGAAAATATTTATTCATTGGTTTTGGCATATTTGTTCATCGGTTTGTGCTTATTTGTTCATTAGTAACATCAATTTGTTCACCAGTTTATGCATATTTGTTCATTGCCTTTTTCATATAATTGTTCATTACTAGATGCATATTTGTTCACTAGTAACCTCAATTTGTTCATTGCTATATGCATATTTGTTCATTAATAACATCAATTTATTCATAGCTAAATAAGGCACAAGCACTCCTCTTCGATTTGTTGCTATCTCGTTCTCTTAGCATACACCATATTATTGCAAAGTCAAATTCTTTATCTATTATCTTTTGCATTCAAGTTTCTACATCAAACTTATCTTAATTTGGTACTATATATATTGAGCACTTCATTCGTATTGACAAGTTAGCCTTAAAGCACTTCATTCATATTATACTTTGAATTCAAGATAGCCTTAATGCACAAATAGATAGTCCTAAATGTACAAGTTGATGGTATTAATAGTCCTAAATGTACAAGTTGATAGCCTTGACACATAAAACATAAGTTTATTTCAATTCACAAATAAAGGTATAATAATGAACAAATAAGGTTATATCAATGAACAAATAAGGGCATATCCATGAACAAATAGGATATATCAATGAACAAATAATGGTATACCAATGAACAAAAAAGAAGTATACTAATGAACAAATAATGGTATACCATGGGTATATCAATGAACAAATACGAGTATATCAATGAACAAATATGGGTATATCAAAACTAATTATATGTGCATAAAAAACTACATAATATTGTATTCCTACACATAAATAAGGTTAAAAAATAAAATTAAAAATTAAAAAAGTTCGAAATCAATGAACAATGTTATCAAAAAACTCAATGCACAATTAGTTAGTATTGATGAACAATTGTTGAATATTGATGAACAAATCGCTATTTCTGATGAACAAACTGGACGCGTCTCATAAAAACGTATTTTTCGAAAAATTCGTGAATAAGTCGGAAAAAATTCGTCCATGTCATATTTTATTGAAAAATACGCAAATAATACGGGAAAAATTTGTCTGTGCCGTATTTTATTTTTTTAAATGAATGTTTAATCAGGGACGTTTATTTTTTGGAATGAACGATCGAGATTTATTCTTATTTCCTACACAGGCGACCATTCGCACGAGACTCTTTTTCATATAACAATATTGCTAATGTTATTTATAATTTCATGTAGTATATTAATAGGTGATCTTTATACATGATATCTCTACTATTTATCTTTATGAACAAAATTTTAATATTATATAGTCATATACTATTTATCTTTATGAACAAAATTTATTAGAACGTAATCTCTACTATTAAATCGTTATGGATATAAATTCATAAATTTTAATATTAAATAGTTTATTAAGTTTTTACACTAATTAAATAATAATTGTACATAATACATTAGTACATGATCTTTGATTCTTTAACAATATGTAATGTGTACACACTATATTAGTACGTGAGAAACTTTAATATTATATAATTATATTAGTACGTGACTACGTGAGATATATGTACGTAATTTTTCCTATGGTAAATATGAAACTATGAATAGGCTGGTGAGATCTTTATGATTTTATTTTTATGGACATAAATTTTAATAGGACTTTGCTATTCGTCGTCCCTTATGTATGAGGCGTCACTTTTATAATATTAAAGTATATGTATAAATCTATATACGTAAAATATCAATTTATAATGAGATCAGTGGTGATACACCTCATATTTTTTTTATTTTTTTAAAAATATGAGGCACCACTTATTTAATTTTTAATAGTTATTGATTTAATATATGGTTCATACATAAAAACAAATTCTCAAGTCATAGTCGTGCATGGCATGACCGGGTTTTTCTAGTATATATATATTTTTGAATAATAATGCTCCAATGTAAAGGTTAATTATTTTATCAAACCCGTACAAGGTACGGGGTGTTACACTAGTTAGGGTAGAAACCCTTAATGGGCCAATCACCAAGCCCAACACATAAACCCAATGGGGTTCCATCAATATTATTAGTTTTAATAGTCTAGGTGCTAAGAACCCTAACTTTCTTATCAAAGCATATTTTACCCCAACTTATGAGAGGATGGTAACTTAGAGTATAGTTTTTCCAAGAAAAATCCTGATTTATTTTTTTAATTTGATCCCTAACGTCCTTTGCAAGGTGGAAGCTTTGGATGTGATAATTAACTTTAGAGAGCAAATTTATTCAGATAATCATTATTCTTTTGCCTTATGATAAATTACTAGTTGTAACTGTCGTGTTATGCACGACTACGTCACAATATTTTTAGACATATTATAAATATAATATTCATAAAAAATATAATATAAAATTTAATGTAAGTAATTTATTGTCTGCATCAAGTTCAAAAATTATTTTGTTTTGGAATCAAATAAAACAAATCAAATTTAAATTACTACGTTTAAAGTTGAGAATAAAGATAGATTATCACATAAAATAATTTACAATTCTCCTTTTTGTTAACATTATTTAAAGTAATTGTAATTGTAAAGTAATTGTACGATTATTGTACAGTCGGCTTTTATAATATATATTGATTCTCTCAAATTTTGAATTGTGGACAAAAAATTACATAATTATGCACGATAGAGACTCGGATTTTAAAATTATTTTTAGACATATTATATATAGATTTTAAATATATAAAAATTTAATATAATTAGGTATGAGCATATTTTCATAAAAAAAATATAATGATAAATAGAAGATAGAAATTTTATATTCGCATACGATAATTATTTTATTTTAAAAATCAAGTAAAAAACTTTAAAAATTGCATATGATATAAAATCTAAAGAACAATAATGACTTAATTATCAATATTTTTCATTCATATATTAGGAATAATGATTGTCGAAATCATTTTTTACCTATAAAAATGATGTATTCATTTTTGGAATATTAAACATGTATAAACATGTTATTAAATATTCAATTATTTTTAGAAGTTAGATTTTACTGAGAGAGGTAAAATAAAAACCAAATAAGAAAGATATATAAAGTCCATATAAGAGATAAAATATAAAAATAACAATCAATAAATAAGATTTAATTTAATATAAAATATAAATAATTTATTTATTGAAAATTTAAATTTATATTTTTTTTATCAAAATTTAATTTAGACAAGTAATCTTGAATAAATATGATAAGTGATTATCATTTTCAATAAAAATTCAATTTTTAAAAAGTCTTTTACATTATAAATTGATAAATTAAGGGGATATGGATAATATAATATTTTTCATCTTGTAATTTATATTTCCGTATCAAAATTTTATTTAAGAAATTTTTTATTGAAAAGGATATATACTTAAAAATAATGTAATTTTTATTATTTTTAAATGTAATTTCGAATTCCCAATATTTTTATAAATAAATAGATGGATAGAAAAAAAATTAATTGGAAAAGATAAATATTCGCTGAAGATAGTTGAACAACAAATAGATATTCGCCAAAGATAAATATAATATTTTCTAGGATGGTTGAGAAAAAGATAGATATTAGATAAAGTAAAAATAGAAATAATATAAAATCAATTAGAAAAGTTGAAATAATATGAATAAAAATTATTGTTTTTAAATATGAGGTGGAGCCAAAATCAACGCAGTTGCTTGAAAACGGCCGGCTTTTATATAATATGTATATATATATTGATCAGGAAAGAATTAGGTTGGCTTGAGGTCAACCTAGCGCATCCTTGTGGATGAGGACTCAGGGTCCTGAATGGGTCTGAATTTGTTGGAAGCTACTAAAGTGACGTAGTCCACAAATCAAATCCGCCACTTTGTTACAGTCACAAGGTACATGTGTAACACCCTGTCTAGCATATACCTAGGGGTCACAAGGTTGTAGGCCTCACACTGGGTCTACCAGAACAAACTGACAACAATTGACTGTATTGGACCTTGCAACAAAAGAACTGCGAGCAAATTCATCTAAACCATCCAATTTAGAAGTTCAAAACTCATGTCATAAAACTATATGCATGCAAAAGCCATAATCCTATCAAACGTGACAAGAGGACGTAAAAGCTAGTCTAAAAGCCAACCCTCAACACATACTCCCAAAAAAGACTCACTGTCAAAGCAACATCTCATAGTCTAAGAAAACCAAAAGACTAAAGTACTAACGTCACTATCCTAAGACACGGCACGTCAAGACCGAGCTTCACCATCCGGAATGCAATCTCTTGGCACATTTCCCAAACCGAAATCCTTACCTAAAACGCCACAAGTTGATCACATTAGTCTACGATCCCGGTATGGGCCAAACAAGCAAATCAAACATGTAACAAAACACTTCTAGTAAAATAAACTTACATATGTACATATAATTAAAGGTACATACAATTACAGTCACAATAGAAATATAATAGTAGCCAACATAATATAGTCAAATATGAAATCATTCATAACAACGTCAACAAGGATATTAGCAACAAGTATAAGTATATTACCAAAGCACACATAACCACAACATACATTCTCTTAGGTCACCACTCAAGCATTTTAGACCTTTCAAACAAAATCCATCAAATACAATAGCAATCAAACGTCATCCTCAAATATATGGCACCCTCCGGCCTCTCGTCTATGGCGCACGGTCAGGGTGCGTACCTATACACGTGCCCATTTCTCCATTCACCCTTCTTTCCCCGGCTAAACCTCTACTAGAGCGTTTGCCAAAACAATTTATTTTATTCAATTTTTAGAAGGGGGTTCCTTCCAGCCGCATGATCATTCCCGAGGGCCTCTTCATCTCCAGCGTACCCGCACCCATTACCATACCGGTGGAACCCAGTGCATGCATAACGAAAACGTTTAAAAACGATTTTCAATAATTTAAAAATATATATATATATATATATAAGAGCACGTAATATGGAATCATTCCAAAATAAGGGCTACACATTCAATCTATCATTCAGCACATAACGAGTTGTAAGCTAAGTAAGTCGGCAAGCGACTTAGCTTGAATGCGAAACACAACACGTGGCGGAAGAAAGGAAGCTCGAACAAGTCACACACGAACGTTATCGATTCCTAACACATCAATAACCGAAACTATAACATTCGAAGAGAATCGAAGCACAAACTTAACGCCCGAAAAGCTAAAGCTCTTTCTAAGCGATGACTATTTGACATATTCGATATAAGGTTAACAATCTACCGAATTTTATAAGCGGAAACTCATGAAGAAAGTTAATCCAAAAAGATCGAGAATAATACTTGCCAATCAAGCTCTTACAATTGAACATGTCTATTTAAAGCCTCATTAAACATCAAGGGCTACAATTCTATGGAATTAATATGTATACACAATTAAATTTGAACGTGGACAACCATTAATCCCCAACAATTTTTACATAATGAACCACTAATGATGACATGGAATCAAACAGCTCAGAATTTCGTTCAGCAAGAAATTCATCAAAGGAGTCAGCCACACACAACATAACCACTCAATTTCCTTCATTCAACAGCCCAACCAAGCTTAATTGTTCCACTTTAACTAACAAGGCCCTAATCTGAAATGAAAGATTGGATTCCTCAAGCAAACAACCCAAACAACTTGACCCACCCCTTTACTGTAAAACTAACAACAACTCTAGTCCAACAACATCGATCGAATCTTTTTGCAAACAACAACAACATGTAATTGGATTCGAACGGAAAGGATATTGAACAGGAATCACAACCTCTTGACTTCTGTTGATTGCAAGGGGAAACACAAGTTGGTCTTGGACTCGATCAAAAATGGGGATGGTGAACGGCGATGATGAGCGGCGCCGGCAAACGGGAACGACGACCTGCGACGATGAACGGAGAGTTCGAACTCGACCCCACTCCTTCTTCTTGATAGCTACAGCAACCCGACGGTTGTCACCTTCTTCTTGACTGCAGAAGACGACGCTTCAAAGGCGGAGACGAGGCCTCGGGTGGAAGCTTATGAGTTAAGTGGCTTGCGGCGCTTCTCCGGGGTTGTCGAGGACAGCGTCTAGAGGAGGTGAGAACAGAGATGAGAATGAAGGCGAGACAGTGGAGATCCGAAATGAGGAGAAGAGAGACGGAAGGGTGAGGTGAAGTGATTGTGAGGGTGAGCGAGGAATCAGAGAGCGAGAGAGGAACGAGAAAACCAAAGAGATTAGTGAGGGCGGTGGAAGAGATTCAGAGGGGAGCGGCGTCTCCAAAAGGAACGAGGAAGATGAAGAATAGTAGCTCCTTTAGGGATAGAGGGATGAGGAAAAGAAGGCATCGACCCAACTCACAACCACGACCACAATACAAACGAGTCAAAGAAAAGAAAAACGATCTTTACTATATGGATTTCAAGCTCGGGTATTACATATACCCCACTTAAAAGAGTTTTGTCCCCGAAACTAGAGTAGAGATAAGTTACGATACGAAAAGGGCAGGGGATTGATTAGAGTCTCACAAATTCTCACCCATTAACATAGGTTCGCCCTTGAACCATTTCCCAATGACCACAAGGACGAAAGTAAAGTGTTCATCAAATGAACGAAGTGCTTCCAAAACACAGTCAACATAGTGTCTACTTTATCATGTCAAATAATCATTGAATTCATATAAGCAACCAAGTAGTAAAGCACAAGCAAACGATCAACCAAGCAAACCAATCAAGTCAACAATTATGCATCCAAGCAAAACACAATCAATCACTTTAAGGTACTAGATATGATGCAAGAAAAGCTCAAGTACTAACCATTATCCCACAGACTCTATCAATTTAGAGTATAACTCTGGGTAACTCTCTTGCATACTTGCTTCGGTTTCCCAGGTGGCCTCCTCAACTCCACGCCTAGACCATTGCACTAAGACTAAAGGAATCTCCTTGTTTCGTAGTTTCTTCATTCGACGATCCAAGATAGCTATTGGTTGTTCAACAAAAGTATGATCTGGCTCGATTTTCAACTCTTCATAACTAAGCTTGTGGTTAGAATCGGGAATGTATTGCCTTAGTTGAGACACATGAAACACGGGATGAACTCCCTCCAAAGATGGGGGAAGTGCGAAGCGGTAGGCCAACTCTCCAACCCTTTCTAAGATCTCAAAAGGCCCGACATAGCGAGAAATCAACTTCCCTTTAATCCCGAATCTACGTACCCCTCGAGTAGGCAACACCCTCAACCACACATGTGCGCCAACATCAAATTATAAGGGTCGTCTTCGTTTGTCAGCATAGGATTTCTGACGACTCTAAGCGACTAACATGCGTTCTTTTATCAAAGCAACTTTATCAATTGTCTCTTGGATCACTTGAGGTATCTCACCCACTCTGTCAGAGGGGTCATCCCAACATAGTGGCGTTCGACACTTTCGACCATACAACGCCTCATAAGGAGCCATTTGAATCGAGGCGTGCCAACTGTTATTGTATGCGAACTCCACCAACTCTAAATTCTCTGACCAACCACCACCCTAGTCCAGAACACAAGCTCTTAGCATATCTTCAAGCGTTTGAATCGTCCTCTCTAACTGTCCATCTGCTTGCGGGTGGTAAGCTGTCGTGAAATGTAGTCTTGTACCTAACGCCTAGTGCACTTGATGCCAGAATTTCGATGTAAAACGACCATCTCGATCAGATACAATTGTTTTTGGTATTCCATGTAGTCTCACTATCTGCCTTACAAACACATCCACTAGTTTAGGAACCTGCCACGCCTCCCTAATCGGAAGGAAACATGCCGTCTTCGTCAATCTGTCCACTACTACCCAGATGGCATCATGACCTCGATTGAGGTGCAACCTTGTGACGAAGTCCATCGATATGTCTTCCCACTTCCATTCTGGAATGGAGAGGGGTTGGAGCATCCCTCCCGGTCTCTGTTGTTCTATCTTAACTTGTTGGCAAATCTGACATCGTGCTACAAACTTGGCCACATCAGGTTTCAGGCCATCCCACCAGTAATGTTGCTTGAGGTCCTTGTACATCTTACTTGCTCCTGGATGTATGGAGTAGAGCGTAGCATGGGCCTCTTGAAGGATTTTTTGTCTCCGCTCTTGATCTAGAGGTATGCATACTCTCCCATTCTATCTCAAAATTCCATCTTCTTGGATTTCAAAACCGAGTGCTTCACCCTGACGCACCTTTTGACACAAGTCCTGAATCATCGAGCAAGTCCCTTGCTTTTGACGGATCTCTTCTATTAAGCTAGGTTGACATTCCAAGGCACACAACTGGCCTTGATATCTCTAAATCCAAACCTCAATCCCGTACCTTATCAAATCCATTTGTAAAGCGGGTTGACCAGTCAAATGTGACAACATCATCTCTTGGGATGACTTTCGATTGAGTGCGTCAACGACGACATATCCCTTGCCTGGGTGATAAAGGATCTCCAAATAATAATCCTTAATCAGTTCAAGCCATCTACGTTGCCTCATATTGAGCTCTCGCTGAGTGAAAATGTATTTGAGACTCTTGTGGTCTGTCAAAATTTGGCAAGTCGTCCCATACAAATAGTGTCGCCAAATCTTCAAAGCATGGATCACAGCCGCTAACTCTAGGTCGTGTGTCGGGTAGTTGAGCTCATGAGTCTTAAGTTGTCTAGAAGCATAAGCAATCACCCGATCCTTCTGCATTAACACACAACTTACGCCAAGTTTCGATGCATCATTGTAGACCACATACCCTTCTGAGCCTTGAGGAAGTGCTAAGATGGGCGCAGAAGTTAGCCTTCTTTTCAATACTTCAAAGCTTCTCTAGCAAGCCTCTGTCCATGCAAACTTGGTAGTCTTTCGAAGTAAGTTGGTCAAAGGTTGAGCTATTTTGGAGAAGCCCTCTACGAACCTTCTGTAATATCCTGCCAGACCCAAGAAATTGCGTACTTCCTTTACATTCTTGGGAGGTTGCCAACACGCTACGGTTTCAATCTTCATTGGATCAACTTTCACTCCATCTGCAGAGATGACATGCCCTAGGAAGGTGACTTCAGGCAACCAGAAGTTGCATTTTGAAAGCTTGGCAAACAAGCGGTGTTGTCTTAAAACTCCCAAAACAACCCTTAGATGATTAGCATGCTCATCTTGGCTCCGAGAGTAAACTAAGATGTCATCAATGAACACTACCATAAATTTATCCAAGTATTCAATAAAAATCTTATTCATCAACTCCATGAACACTCCTGGAGCATTTGTCAAATCGAACGGCATCACTACGAACTCGTAGTGCCCATATCGTGTCCGAAATGCCGTCTTTGGAATGTCTTCATCTCGAATCCTCAATTGATGATAGCCAAACCTCAAGTCAATTTTGGAGAACACCACCGTTCCTTGCAACTGGTCTAGCAAATCATCGATAAGGGGAAGTGGATACTTGTTCTTGATAGTGATTCGGTTGAGTTCTCTGTAATCAAGCACAACCTAATTGATCCATCCTTCTTCTTTACAAAAAGTACTGGAGCACCCCAAGGCGATGCACTAGGACGAATGAAGCCTTTCTCTGCCAACTCTTCTAGTTGCTTTTTCAACTCTTGCATCTCTTCTGGCGCCATACGATAAGGAGCTCGTGAAACAGGTCTTGTCCCCGGCTCTAACTCAATGTTGAAATCTACCTCTCTGTGAGACGGAAGCCCTTGCAACTCCTCAGGAAATACATCTTTGAATTCTCTCACAATAGGAATGTCCTCGAGTTTCGGACTTTCCTTGGTTTCTTGAAGGGCGTAGCACCAATATCCTACACAAACCTCATTCAACAACTTGGCAGCTTTCATAGCACTAATCGTAGTTCCAGACTTCTTAGGGTCATGCCTCCAAAACACGTGATGAGTTCCATCATTAGCGGTTACTGTCACTGTACGACTATGAATATCTAGAACAGCTTTGTATCTAGTCATCCAATCCATAACTAGAATTACATCATCATTTGGAAAGGCCATGACGATGAAATCTGTAAGCCAGTACTTATCCCCAATGCGAATTGGGCATTGAAGGATCTCTTTGTCCCCACCTATCTTACTACCATCCGGTAAACCCACCACAAAAGGAGTACCCAAAGAACATGTCAAATGCAATCTATCTACGCACGCAGTTGCAATAAAAGAATGAGTAGCACTAGTATAAAAAAGAATCTTAACATGCTCAGATCGAATCCAGATCATACTTGTAGTTGTTGGCGCATTTGGATCTTCAACTCTTCTCATATCGAACACACGAGGTGGGTGGTTGGCTTCAAGACCCCCTACTGTGCTACCCCGACCTCTACCACGACCTTGACCTGGCATAACATAAGTCTGAGGGAAAGGTTGTGATCGATTTCCTCCAGTTGGCCTAGAAGCAGGTGAGGATCCCTGAGATGGAGCAACCCCTTTGTTGCGACAGAAGTCAGCACGGTGACCCTTCTGTCCGCAAGTAAAGCAAGTTATCAATGGTCGAGTACAAGCACTCCTCAAATGATTATGGCTTCCACAGTTGAAGCACTGCTTTTGTCCCATTGCACCACCCGATCGTTGAGATTGGCCTTGTTGGTTCTGCCTCATGCCCGAGTTGTTACCTCCCTGAGGCGTGGAACTCGACCTCCCATCACCTTTGAATTCTATTGTTGTCTTCTGCCTCTTGCAATACCTTGAGTGACATCAGATCGCTTGTAAGCTGGGTGTGCCATTTCGTAAGCCATTGCCTTGTTTTGGTACTCTCTCAAGGTAGAGCACACTGCTGGAAAACGCGTCTGTAGCCAGAAAATATTTAGCCACGAATTTTGGCGAGGGTAATTTGGGTGGCAATGACCATAAGTTTAACCACAAATATTTCAGTTTGCGGTAATATGGCCATGAAATATAGAGTTGTGGCTAGTTTTGGGGCCGAATAGCCTCGAAAAGTGAGCGCGACTAGATTTGGTTGTAGATTTCTGGCCATATTGTCATGAAAACAAGCTCGTGTCTAACGTTAAGGCCCAATGGACGCGAATTTCTTGCGCAACTAGATTCATTTGTAGAGTAGTAGCTAATTATCCATGAAAAAAGATTCGTGTGTATATTCAAGACAAAGTCTGGAGCTAAGTACCCACATACTAGTCGTGGCTAGGTTTGTGGATATTTGTGTGGGTAATTTGAATCATTGACTCATAAACGGTCCTCCATTTCGTTAGAATTTTTAGAAATAACCACAAAACTAGCCACGAGTTCTTATTTTCGTGTCTAACATAGTTTGTTTGGAAACATCTGCGATAACAGTCACGAGATTAGCCAAGAGTTCTTTATTTCGTGAGAAATGTGCAGAATTAACCACGAGTTCTTCGTTTCGTGTCTAACTTTGTTTGTTTGGAAAAATTTGCAGAAACAGACATGAGATTAGCCACGAGTTCTTCATTTTGTGAGAAATCTGCAGAAATAACCACGTGACTAGTCACGAGTTCTTCATTTCGTGTCTAACTTTGTTTGTTTGGAAAAATTTGCAGAAACAGTCACGAGATTAGCCACGAGTTCTTCATTTTGTGGTAAATCTTCAGAAATAACCACAAGATTTCAATGAAGGAAGAGGAGAAGAGTACATTTGGATTGGGTTGCTCCTCCATATGGGCCGAGTATGGTGATCCAAAAACGGGCCCATTTCTTTTGACTCCCAAGCCCATCAGATTTTCTATTACCTCACAAGCCCATTCCTAATTAATTTTTATTATTTGTAAAATTATTTCCACTATAAATAACAATTATTTTAAAATTTTAATAAATATTACCCATAGGCCTTTATAAAAAAATATTTATTAAAATAAAATATCAATCATGCTCACAAGGAAATTAATAATTTTTAATAAATTATAAATGACTTCCTACAATAATAATAATATTTATGAGAATAATATTATTATGCATGTTTAAGACTAAATTATTCGAGAATAATAATTTAAAATAATTTGCTTTAGAAATCGTTCATTCTTATAAGAAATCGTTATATTCCTTTAGAATCGTTCATTCTTATGAGAAATCGTTATATTCATTTAGAATCGTTCATTCTTATGAGAAATCGTTATATTTCTTTAGCATCGTTCATTCTTATAAGAAATCGTTATATTCATTTAGAATCATTCATTCTTATGAGAAATCATTATACTTCTTTAGCATCGTTCATTCTTATAAGAACTCGTTATATTCATTTAGAATCGTTCATTCTTATGAGAAATCGTTATATTCATTTAGAATCGTTCATTCTTATGAGAAATCGTTATATTCATTTAGAATCGTTCATTCTTATGAGAAATCGTTATATTCATTTAGAATCGTTCATTCTTATGAGAAATCGTTATATTCATTTAGAATCGTTCATTTATTGAGAAATCATTATATTCATTTAGAATCGTTCATTCTTATAAGAAATCGTTCATTCTTATAAGATATTGTTATATTCCTTTAGAATCGTTTATTCTTATAACAAATCATTATATTAATTTAAAACCGTTCATTCTTGTAAGAAATAGTTATAGTCCTTTAGAGTATAAGAAATCGTTATATTCCTTTAGAATCATTCATTCTTATAAAAAAATGTTATATTTCTTTAGAATCGATCATTCTTATAAGAAAGTGTTACTTTCATTTAGAATCGTTCATTCTTATAAGATATTATTATATTCCTTTAGAATCGTTCATTCTTAGAACAAATCATTATATTAATTTAAATCCGTTCATTCTTGTAAGAAATAGTTATAGTCCTTTAGAGTCGTTCATTCTTATAAGAAATCGTTATATTTCTTTAGAATCATTCATTCTTATAAAAAATGTCATATTTCTTTAGAATCGATCATTCTTATAAGAAAGCGTTACTTTCATTTAGAATCGTTCATTCTTATAAGATATTGTTATATTCATTTAGAATCGTTTATTCTTATAACAAATCATTATATTAATTTAAAACCGTTCATTCTTGTAAGAAATAGTTATAGTCCTTTAGAGTCGTTCATTCTTATAAGAAATCGTTATATTCCTTTAGAATCATTCATTCTTATAAAAAAATGTTATATTTCTTTAAAATCGATCATTCTTATAAGAAAACGTTACTTTCATTTAGAATCGATCATTCTTATAAGAAAGCATTATATTTCTTAGGGTTTAGGGTTTGGGGTTTATGGTTTAGGGTTTAGGGTTTAGGGTCTAGGGTTTATGGTTTAGGGTTAGGGTTTAGGGCTTAGGGTTTAGGGTCGATCATTCTTATAAGAAATCATTATATTCCTTTATAATCATTCATTCTTATAAGAAATCGTTATATTTCTTAAGAATCGTTCATTCTTATAAGAAAACATAATATTCACATAGAGTTCATTCTTATAAGAAATTGTTATATTCATTTAGAATCGTTCATTCTTATAAGAAAACATACTATTCACTTAGAGTTCATTCTTATAAGAAATTGTTATATTCATTTAGAATCGTTCATTCCTATAAGAAAAGGTAGAAAATGTTATATTCACTTAGAATCATTCATTCTTATAAGAGAATATGGTATTCACTTAGAATCGTTCATTCTTATAACAAAACATTGTTTTCACTTATAATCGTTCATTCTTATAAGAAAACGTTATGTTCACTTAGAATCGTTCATTCTTATAAGAAATCATTATATTCCTTTATAATCATTCATTCTTATAAGAAATCGTTATATTTCTTTAGAATCGTTCATTCTCATAAGAAAACATAATATTCACTTAGAATCATTCATTGTTATAAAAAATTGTTATATTCATTTAGAATGGCTCATTCTTATAAGAAAACATTTAGAATCGTTCATTCTTATAAGAAAACGTAGAAAATGTCATATTCACTTAGAATCGTTCATTCTTATAAGAAAACATTATATTCACTTAGAATAGTTTATTCTTATCAGAAATCGTTATATTCTTTTAGAATCGTTCATTCTTATTAGAAAACGTTATAGTCCCTTAGAATCGTTCATTCTTATAAGAAATTGTTATATTCATTTAGAATCGTTCATTTTAATAAGAAATCATTATATTCCTTTATAGTCGTTCATTCTTATAAGAAAACGTTATATTTCTTTAGAGACGTTCATTCTTATAAGATAACTTTATATTTATTTAGAGTCATTCATTCTAATAAAAAAACCATTATATTCCTTTAGAGTCGTTCATTCTAATAAGAAGTCGTTTATTTCTTTAAAACTGTTCATTCTTATAAGAAACCTAATTAGTTCACATGTTATGGTTAAAGAAATCATTCTATGATGATCTTTATATGCTTGATGTCAACAAGTACACGCCAGGGGTTCGGGGGCGGAGCCCCCGACAACACCAAGGGTCCTAGGGGGCGGAGCCCCCTAGTAGGGGGTTCGGGGGGCAACGCCCCTCGACGGTGGTCTCGCTGACCGGTCAGCGAGTTGGGGGTCCAGGAGGCAACGCGCCCCTGGCGGGGTTGGGGGCAGCGCCCCCCAAAAAAAAGGTATACAATGTTTTATGTATTGAAGATTTAGTTTATTATTATGTTAGATTTATATATAAAATTTTCAATTTCACACTTTTCAATTATAATACTTTCTAGATATGAAAGTGTATATATAGGAAAGTGTTTTAATTGTTTAGATTATTCATATATAGAAAAGTGTATTTAGTTAAAGCTTTTTTTAAAAATAATTGTTATTTTAATCATCTAAAACATTTGGTTTAGGAGGGAAAAGGAAAGAGGAAATATTTAATTTAAGCGGGCTAAAATATTTGATTAAAAAATTTGGGCGGGAATTAAAAAAAAATTGGGCGGGCTTAAGAGGGAATATCAAATTTTTAAGAGGGAAAAACTGAAAAAGTAAGTTGGGCCCAGTAAAAACCAAGCCCATAAGCCTTTTTCATTATCTAACCCTAGATGTTGTACTCGTAATGAACTACTGTGGCGCTTCATTCAACTGATAAACAATTCTAGGAAGGAACTTGAGAGAGAGATTCTTGATGGAGTGACGGACTCAGGGAGAAAGAATTCGGATTCTTCACCGCCGGTATATCTTCTCCGCCTCGTCAAAGTCCACTTATTCGCCTCCAATTTGATCGGTAGCTTGTCCTTCTCAGTTGAATTTTTTTTCCTAATCCGGATTCTTCACAGTCGACATATCGTCTTGAATCATGCCTCGCTCTTCCTCTCTTCAAAAGAGATGGCCATGGCGGTGGTTAAACCTGTCATTGAAGAGTTTCTCAAAGTAATTTTAACTTATTTCAACTTATTTCAAAGTAATTTTATACATACATTCCCTGAAACTTTGGATTTTTTCCTCTCTTCAAAAGAGATGGCCATGGCCGTGGCGCATCATCAGCAAGGGGAGAGCAGCAGCGGGAGCAGCTTCAACAGCAGGCAACACCAGTAGCAGCAGCATCATCTTGACGTCGGCAAGTATGTGAGGTACACGGCGGAGCAAGTGGAGGCTCTGGAGAGAGTATGCTCTGAGTGCCCTAAGCCTAGCTCCCTGCGCCGCCAGCAACTCACGAGGGAGTGCCCCATTCTCTCTAAAGTTGATCCTAAGCAGATCAAGGTCTGGTTCCAAAATCGAAGGTAAACCTGAAAAGTATTTGGATGATTTTTCCTTAAGGGGCATGAATCGGTAGTTTTGGTTGAGAAAGATGGGCTTTTCTTCATCTGGGCATCTTCCATTTGCAAGAATTATAGGCCCTTTTGGTCGATTTGGTGCTCATGTTTGTGTTTAATAAGATGGGTGTTACTAGTAAACTGGTTCTTATTCTCCCCCTTCAATTTGCATAATCATTGTGGAGGTTGGTGATTTAATTCGAAGAGATGAGTTTGTTTTTCATATTTTGTTATGTTTTGGGGTTGTTATTCAGGTGTCGAGAGAAGCAGAGGAAAGAATCAGTTAGGCTGCAGTCAGTAAATAGGAAGCTGACAGCCATGAACAAGCTGTTAATGGAGGAGAATGACCGCTTGCAGCAACAGGTCTCTCAACTTGTCACTGAGAATGGTTTTATGAAGCAACAACTTCAGACTGTATGTACTCGTATAAAAATCATGTTTATAGTTTAAGAAGATTCTTTTCATTGTTTTCATTGTTTGTAGTTTAAGAAGATTTTGAAGTTTCTTTACAAGAGAAAGGGTTTGAATGAGTTTAAGACTGAATCTGAACATTCTTTTCATTGTTTGTAGTTTAAGAAGATTTTGAAGTTTCTTTACAAGAGAAAGGGTTTGAATGAGGGGTTAGGTTTATTTGCAACTTTTGTAATTGTTTGAAGATTGTAAGTGATGTTATTTTGCAATGTATTTGGTTTAGGGTTGTCAAAACTCAGCGGGTGTTGAGTTTGGTTCTTTGTTGGATCATTCTGCATTACTAGTTTCAATTGCTTTTTGCATTGTTTGCATTTTTTGTTGCTTTTGATGTCCAATTTTTTGTATACTTTACTATTTCTTTGACTAAACTAGAGAACATTATAGAGAAATTAGCATATATATTATGGTATAATAATATTTTTATTTTTTTAAATACATAATTATTTAACCACGAATTTTGAAACAAAATAGATTCAATGCAAATTTCAAGGCTAAATGGCCACAAATTTTCCCACTAAATAGATTCATTGCAAATTTCAAGGCTAATGGCCACGAATTAGGGGCGATAATGAGTTCAAATTCGACTCGAACTTAGATACAAAATACATTTGTGGCTAACATTTGATGGTGATGCACTCAAAACCAACCACAAAATTCAATTTTGGATAATATGGTTGAACGTGACTTTCGTGGCCAATAGCCACACATTTAGTAATGAACTAATTCGCGGCTATTATTTGCAGCTAAATAGCCACAAAACTAGAATTCTGTGGTTCTTTTTCAGAGTGATATTTAGCCTCGCGTGTTTTAGCCCCAGGGCACCTTTCGTAGGGCAATCCGTTGGGGATGTCGTGGCTAACGTGATTTCGTGGTTATTTTTATGGCGGAAGTCATGTCTATTTTCCTGGCTACAGACGCGTTTTCCAGCAGCGGCATTCGAACCCAGCTACATACTGCCTAATCTCTGGTCTCATCCTCTTAGCAAAAGCATGAATACGTTGCTTCTCTGTGGTCACAATGTCTGCCACATAAGTCAAATCTCTCTGAAACTTTTGGGCAGCTTCTGCCACTGAAATGTTCTCGGGCTTTGCATCAGCAAATTCTTGAGCTCGAGCATCCCTTACAGTAGCAAGACAAAACTCATCTATCAATATCTTAGAAAATTTTTCAAAGTTCACTTCGTGATCCAGAATCTGTAGAGACCACCAATCAAAATCATTATCTCTAAGCAAGCTCTAACTTAGCGACACCTTTCGATCATCTGGTGCCTCGATCGTGTTGAGAGCTGAAGTGACTTGCCTCAACCACAACTCCACGTCCTTCCCATGAGCTCCAGTGAAAAAAGGAAGTTTCATGTAATTGAACTCATGCAGCCACTTGTCAGGTCCGGAGTCTTGACGACCCCTTCCAACCCGAACTGACTCTTCAGATACCTCTTGAATGGGTTGGGGGGGGGGGTCTCTGAATATCTAACACCCTAGCTGGGGGTGCTGGTGGAATTGACATCCTAGAATGGGACGCTCTCAAAACGGACCCTTGGGGGTTTGGTACCCTTGAACCAGACAGATGGGAAGCAGCAACAGCAGAATTCGGTACTTGACCACCCCCAAAAAGAACTTGCAAAAAGGACAGAACTTGTTCTTGGACCAAAGACTGTAGCCCAGGTGGACCAGTGGGAGGTGCCTCTGTAGCTGGAGCAATTGGCGACTCTTGAACATTGACATTAGCTTCAGATCTAGGCCCTACAGGGTCTTAGCCTCCAAATCTAGCATCACTCTACGCGACAACGGATCGATAATCACATATTCCTAGATTAGCATTTCTAACTAGTCCCAGACTCTCTACAGTTCCCTCAGCCAGGGGATTAACACGAGGCTCGACAATAACTCCTCTTCCTCTACCCCTAGGTCTTCCTCTACCTCTACCCCTTGCCATTACTAAGTGATACCTAAACATAATAAGTCACTTAGATTTTACAAGTAACAATTGTAATTAAATAAATAAAATGCTTACAGAGATTCTTCCCAGATGATGTAGCGGTCTTGACGTGTTTCCCTACCTAAAATGCAGCATGCTTAAGAAAAAGGTTAAATTCTTTTTATAACTATAAATTGGACCTCACGAGCTCTTTTGTTAGGACCTAGTGCCCTTGTTGCAAACCTCGCTCTGATACCAATTTATAACACCCTGTCTGGCATATACCTAGGGGTCACAAGGTTGTAGGCCTCACACTGGGTCTATCAGAACAATCTGACAACAATTGACTGTATTGGACCTTGCAACAAAAGCACTGCGAGCAAATTCATCTAAACCATCCAATTTAGAAGTTCAAAACTCATGTCATAAAACCATATGCATGCAAAAGCCATAATCCTATCAAACGTGACAAGAGGACGTCAAAGCTAGTCTAAAAGCCAACCACTCAACACATACTCCCAAAAAAGACTCATTGTCAAAGCAACATCTCATAGTCTAAGAAAACCAAAAGACTAAAGTACTAACGTCACTATCCTAAGACACGACACGTCAAGACCGAGCTTCACCATCCGGAATGCAATCTCTTGGCACATTTCCCAAGCCGGAATCCTTACCTAAAACGCCACAAGTTGATCACATTAGTCTACGATCCCGGTATGGGCCAAACAAGCAAATCAAACATGTAACAAAACACTTCTAGTAAAATAAACTTACATATGTACATATAATTAAAGGTACACACAATTACAGTCACAATAGAAATATAATAGTGGCCAACATAATATAGTCAAATATGAAATCATTCATAACAACGTCAACAAGGATATTAGCAACAAGTATAAGTATATTACCAAAGCACACATAACCACAACATACATTCTCTTAGGTCACCACTCAAGCATTTTAGACCTTTCAAACAAAATCCATCAAATACAATAGCAATCAAACGTCATCCTCAAATATATGGCACCCTCCGGCCTCTCGTCTATGGCGCACGGTCAAGGTGCGTACCTATACACGTGCCCATTTCTCCATTCACCCTTCTTTCCCCGGCTAAACCTCCACTAGAGCGTTTGCCAAAACAATTTATTTTATTCAATTTTTAGAAGGGGGTTCCTTCCAGCCGCATGATCATGCCCGGGGGCCTCTTCATCTCCAGCGTACCCGCACCCATTACCATACCGGTGGAACCTAGTGCATGCATAACGAAAACGTTTAAAAACGATTTTCAATAATTTAAAATATATATATATATAAGCACGTAATATGGAATCATTCCAAAATAAGGGCTACACATTCAATCTACTCATTCAGCACATAACGAGTCGTAAGCTAAGTAAGTCGGCAAGCGACTTAGCTTGAATGCGAAACACAACACGTGGCGGAAGAAAGGAAGCTCGAACAAGTCACACACGAACGTTATCGATTCCTAACACATCAATAACCGAAACTATAACATTCGAAGAGAATCGAAGCACAAACTTAACGCCCCAAAAGCTAAAGCTCTTTCTAAGCAATGACTATTTGACATATTCGATATAAGGTTAACAATCTACCGAATTTTATAAGCGGAAACTCATGAAGAAAGTTAATCCAAAAAGATCGAGAATAATACTTGCCAAACAAGCTCTTACAATTGAACATGTCTATTTAAAGCCTCATTAAACATCAAGGGCTACAATTCTATGGAATTAATATGTATACACCATTAACTTTGAACGTGGACAACCATTAATCCCCAACAATTTTTACATAATGAACCACTAATGATGACATGGAATCAAACAGCTCAGAATTTCGTTCAGCAAGAAATTCATCAAAGGAGTCAACCACACACAACATAACCACTCAATTTCCTTCATTCAACAGCCCAACCAAGCTTAATTGTTCCACTTTAACTAACAAGGCCCTAATCTGAAATGAAAGATTGGATTCCTCAAGCAAACAACCCAAACAACTTGACCCACCCCTTTACTGTAAAACTAACAACAACTTTAGTCCAACAACATCGATCGAATCTTTTCGCAAACAACAACAACCTGCAATTGGATTTGAACAGAAAGGATATTGAACAGGAATCACAACCTCTTGACTTCTGTTGATTGCAAGGGGAAACACGAGTTGGTCTTGGACTCAATCAGAGATAGGGATGGTGAACGGCGATGATGAGCGGCGTCGGCGAACGGGAACGACGACCTGCGACGGTGAACGGAGAGTTCGAACTCGACCCCGCTCCTTCTTCTTGATAGCTACAGCAACCCGGCGGTTGTCACCTTCTTCTTGACTGCAGAAGACGACACTTCAAAGGCGGAGACGAGGCCTCCGGTGGAAGCTTACGAGCTAAGTGGCTTGCGGCGCTTCTCCGAGGTTGACGAGGATGGCGTCCAGAGGAGGTGAGAACAGAGATGAGAATGATGGCGAGATAGTGGAGATCCGAAACGAGGAGAGAGAGACGGAAGGGTGAGGTGAAGTGTTTTTGAGGGTGAGCGAGGAATCAAAGAGCGAGAGAGGAACGAGAAAACCAAAGAGATCAGTGAGGGAGGTGGAAGAGATTCAGAGGGGAGCGGCGTCTCCAAAAGGAACGAGGAAGATGAAGAACAGTAGCTCCTTTAGGGATAGAGGGATGGGGAAAAGAAGGCATCGGCCCAACTCACAACCAGGCCCACAATACAAACGAGTCCAAGAAAAGAAAAACGATCTTTACTATATGGATTTCAAGCCCGGGTATTACAACATGTGCAAATCTGACTACCTTGAAGGACTGTAGAAGAACCAAAGTGTCTGAGATCATCATTTCTATTTTCCATGGGTAGGACTTACTACCTTTTAGAGCATTTATCACAATTAGGTTGTCTCCTTCGAGTATAATTTTAGACATGTTTCTTTTTCTCGCTTCGCAAACACCTTCGTACATTCCTCTTGCTT
The DNA here is from genome assembly GCA_964016875.1 of Fallopia convolvulus. Taxonomy (NCBI): domain Eukaryota; kingdom Viridiplantae; phylum Streptophyta; class Magnoliopsida; order Caryophyllales; family Polygonaceae; genus Fallopia; species Fallopia convolvulus. Next base: position 37,961,951 of record OZ024722.1, read on the forward strand.
CTACTTGGATAACGTCCCAAAATTTATCTACAACCGCATTCATCGTAATAATTTTTCCATTATGGTCCCTAATAACGTACCCCGCATTGGTTGTCCCTGTGTTCTTCTTTGATCCATCAAAATTAATCTTTATGAATCCATCTTCTGGTTTGGTCCATTTCTTGTATGTAACCTACGCGCGTGTGGCTTTGGGTCGGGTTCATATTCATTGTTAAAACTTTTCACATTTTCCCATGCTCTAATCTGTTGTTTTATAAATCCTTCAATAGTCATAGCCGGTCCATCACTAGTTTGGTTGAAAATTGTTCTATTCCTGTAGTACTAAATGCTCCACCATCCTATATAACCAATTCATTAAATTTCGTAGGAGTTGTTTGATCTTTCAGCATTTGTATACATGCTAGGGTGTCTGAGTCTGTTCTTACATTTCGATCAATTGCGTCTACAATCATTGGATCACTGTTATATAAAGTTCTTAGAGTATATGGGCATTGCAGAAGAATATGTTTAGATGTTTCCAAGGTGTGCTGACATAGAGGACATTCGGGAGTCACTGCGGCATGTCTCATAAGGAGTTTGTCTTTAGTTGGTAGTCCCTGCATACATATTTTCCATAGAAACATTCTAATTTTTGGGCTTATGTCTAGTTTCCATATCCAGTTGAATGTACAATCAGGCATGCTATCCTCGTTCGATATGAGTGCATTAGCCGAATGCGTGGAAAACCACCCGTTTTTACTCGGGAACGAGTATAGTCTATCTCTAATCTGGGTTTTCGAAATTGTGATTGACATTATTCTTTCAACCCATTCAGTTGGCAATATACTTTGAAGCTCATTTTCTTTCCATTGGCTAGTTATATCTATATACCTAGACATCGTTACATTGGCATGTACATGTGGGGGAATCTGAAACATTTCCATTAATGGTTGATTTTGACCCAGTGCTCCTTCCAGAAACGAATTGTTTCTCTATCACCAATTTGCCATATCAATCCTTTTTAAAAACTTTTCTTTTAACTTTATTAATTTACCCCATTGCCATGAACTATTTCTAGTGTTACTATATTCCAACAATTTCGTAGTTTTTAAGTATTTTTCTGTTATTACCCTTACCCACATATTATCTGGTTCTGCTAGAATTTTCCATAATAGACGCATTTGCAGGGATTCATTCATTTGTTTTGCTTTTCTAAGTCCTAGCCCTCCTTTTTTCTTTGGTCTGCATATTCTATCCCAACCTATTAATGGAACGTGTCTATGAGGCTTGTTCTAGAAAAATTCACTATTAATGGTGTATAGCTTGTCTAACGTACCTTCTGGTAGCATAAAATTCTGCATTGTATAACATGGTTTTGTTGCCAACACGGATTTGATAAGTGTGGCTCGCTCAGCCTAAGACAGGGCATTAGCTTTCCACCTAGTAAGTTGTTGTTTTGTAGACTGTATTACAGGTTCAAAGGTCCTCCTTGTTACTCTGGAATTAATGATCGGGCATCCCAAATATTTTTCTAATGAGCTTGTATGCAATATGTCAATTGTCTGTTTAAGCTGTCTTTTCGTTGATGATGCTACACCTTTGGTGGTCTAGAAAGCGGATTTGTGGAAATTTATTTTTTGACCAGAAATTTCGCAATAATCTTCAAGAATTCTCGTTACATTTTGATTAGCTTTCCATTTGAAGAGTTGCTTTTAATGATTAATGGATTTGTAATGACGACATTATTAACTCTATCGACGATGATCAAATTACCCAAATATTGATTTGTGCTCTTAGTTTTTGGATATTTAGAATTCTAGCAAGAGATATTGTTTTTGGTCTAGTAACATTATTGGACACTTAAAAAGTAGTTAATTATTTTTCTAGATTTTCTTGTAGCATTATCAAAAATATTCTTAATATGGAGCGTTTTTATGTGAGATGCATTAGCTAGAATGAGTGTGACATCAAAGTTTAAAAAGGGTAGGCAATTACCATTTTGGGTTAGTTGGATGCTAGCTTTACGAGTTGGTTGTTGTGATTCATGAATTAAGGTTCAAGGTAAATATTTCATTTCATTGACAACAATAAAAAATAAAAATTACAATGAGATCACCTTGCAGAATACCACAAGTAGGGGCAATAAGTTCTCTATATTCATTATTTACATGCATAAAAAAGGATGATGTAGTAATACAAGTCATAACCCAGTTGATAAATTTTGTAGTGAAACCAAATTTAATTAAAACTTATATAATAAAATTTCAACCAAGTTTATCATATGCTTTTTTCATATCTAGTTTTATCATCATCCAACCGTTTTTACTTTTTTTTTTCTTTATATGAAAGAAGTCACAGATTTCTTGAATAATTAAAATATTATCTTTTATGAATCTTCCTTACACAAATGCCCCAAGGGGCTAGTAAGTTGAGGAAGAATAGGCTTAAACCTATTAGCGAGGATTTTAGTGATTACTTTATAAATCATGTTACATGGGCCCATAGATCAAAATAACGATTAATAGTAATTGGATTGTCATTCTTGACAATAAGGGCAATAAAAAAGTGATTGATGGCCTTCAACATCTTATCCAAAATGAAAGAAAAGAAGCCTAAACAACTAAAATGGCTAAGGATTCAGCATGTTTTTATATTTTTAGAAAAAAATATGTTGGGAAGTGTATAGGTCCTAAAGTTTTACCTGCCGCTTGATCAAAAAATGTCTTTCTAATTTTAGTTGGTGTTGGTTTTTTACATAAGGATTTGTTATCTTACGACGTTCTCAAATCAGGGATGATTTGAAGATCATTTTGTGTAGTCATATTATTGAAATTGCCTTTAGAACACAATTTAAGTTAATCAATTGCATTCCTTAAGTCATCTAAATAGGATTAGAGGATAACCATTTCCACACTGTCTCTGTACTCAACCATTGACTTTTCCTTTCAATTGTGTGTACAAACAAATGCCACACAAATTATTTTCTTAACGCTGGCCCATAGCAAACTTAAACTACACTTTGGATTCCCTAAGACTACGGGCTTGCTACACTTTATAAATAAGCATATTTCATACCAAAAATATTGCTTTCTTCCCTTTAAATATGTGAAAAGTTCACATATTTTTAGACAAGAAACTAATGTTTTTTTAGTCAAAAAAATTCTTATTTTATAAAGTGTAGCAAGTCCTACAATGTTTCATTCTAAAGGCATGTTTCATTTCCAATCATATAAACGTAAACAGAAAGAAAACGAATCTCGTCTATTTATTTGTCATAATACATTGAAAAATTATCTTAACTTAAGACTCTAATTTCAACCCAAAAAAACTCAAGGCTCTAATGAAGAAAGTTTGTGGGCCCGATAGGTAGATAAACTGGGGATGTGTCAGTACGAGCGCACATGCGCGTATGGGCCTAACACATAAGTCCATGGGGTTCATCCTAAAACCAATTAGCAGTAGGAGGAGTAACCCATGTACTTATATGATATATAATTTATATTCTTATTTCAAATGTGTGATAGATTTATTCCTAACACGCCCCCTCAAGTGGCAACTAGGAAGGGCAATTGAGACTTGGACATCGGTAGGTTAAGGTGCAATTGAGAAAGGCAGCTAACACATAGTAGGTTTAAGTAAAGGTAGATAACATGCGGGTAGCTACTCGCTAAGCCTAACCCAAGGTAAATGATGGGCCTAGGACCAAACCCGCTCTAATACCATGAAGAATTTCTGTGGGTCCGATAGGTAGATAAACTAGGGATGTGTCGGTACGAGCGCACATGCACATATGACTATATGAGCCTAACACATAAGTCTATGGGGTTCCATCCTAAAACCAATTGGCAATAGGAGGATTAACCCATGTACGTATATGGTAGACGGTTTATATTCTTATTTCAAATGTGGGATAGGTTTATTCCCAGGATCTAATATTTGTATGTCTAGAGAACGGAGGAAAGAAATGCTTTCACCATTTTATTACCCCAACCATACATTAGGGAAACGGATAGTGGTCATTTTTGTGTGGAAAACTAGGTTCCCAAGGCAACCATAACACTAATTTAGACTAGATTCGTTTCCTTTCCGTTTACGTTTCCATGGTTAGAAACCAAACGAGAACTAAAACTTTAAACTTCTTAAGAGTAAATTTAGCACATTCATAACAAGCTCTCTTTCACTCAAAATCCATCACTATACTAGTAGTAGAAGCAACATGTATAGCATAAGTAAGGTGCAATGAGTACATATAATAATGAGCGTATACTCTATATATCTATTGTATTGTTCGTGGATCACAAGTACTGCTCCTGGATCCTTGCCTTGTTCTCTTCCCACCATAATCTTGCATGATTTTCTCCAAACTTTTCTCGACTGCAACACATAAAAAAAACTCATTTTTTCAAGTTAAGCAAATATTCGACTTGTTATTGCGCAAGCTAAAATAAATCATACCCACAAGCAACTTTACTTTGAATGTCTCAACTCAAGAACCTTATTATGTAGTTTATTGGATCTAAATTGTTCAGTCCATTTTCTGGTCAAATCCTTCTTAGGCACATTAGATTTCTTTTCCTCTCCTCATTTTTTTTACAAAACGACCCATGATATAGTTTTTATTTCTTTTTTTCTCTACATCACTATTTTAGTTTTGGGAAATTCTAGCTGGTACGTTTGAATTTTTAGCTTTTCTAGATGGTGCCTAGAAAAAAAAAACTTATTCTGGATGGTACCTTCGAACTCTTGCAAAAGTTCGGCTAGTGCCCATACTTGTGAATTTTCGTTTTGTTATAACTAAATTAGTTTATTTTCTAATAAACTATTTTTTATTAATTTAAAATAAAATTCTAATTTAGAAAAAAAATAGATAAATTTAAAATATACTCCCTATAAAAATATTATATAAATAAATTTTAACTAGTAGATTTTATGCTATATTATTTTTATTAATTCGATTAAAACCTAATATCTTTATTTATTATGTTAAAATAAATATATTGAATAATTTAAAATTTTCAAGTAGATTTTATGTACTAATTTGTGACCATTTTAGCATATTAATTCAAACTTTTCATAAATATATTGACATAATATACGAATTTTTTCTGCTTGAATAATTATACAAGAATATATAAAATTATTATTTTAATAATAGTAAATGAATTTTCGACATATATATTTATATATTTTCACATATATAAATTCCTCAACTTGACAAGTTTTTATTAAATAATTTACTTATAAGACGAAAGTTCTATTAATTTTTAAAAATTATCAAAATTTATACGTAAAATCTACATGACAAATTTAAATTATGTAGTATATTGTTTCAATATAAATATTGTAATATTTTGGGTTTTAACTTAAAAATCTTCAATTATACAACATAAAATCCATTTAACAAAAATATACAATACAATATTTTTACTAAATATATTTTTAAATATATTTTAATTTCTATAAAGTAAAATTTCTCTTTTAATTTAACTAAATGCACAAATATTTTTCATAAGAAAACATACTAATTTAGTTTAAAATTAATGAAAATTCACAAGTAAGGGCACGAGCCGAAATTTTGCAAAAATTTAGGGATACCATTCGGAATAATTTTTTTTTCAAGATACTATCCGGAAAAATCAATAACTCGAGGCTACCAACCGGAATTTTCCTTTAGTTTTTCTTATCAAAATCATAATTTTGAGGATTTTTGCGCACCATTTAGAGTTTTTTCATTTAACCACCCATTAAATTCATATTAACAAAACATCGCACCTAATATACTTTTATTTTCAATTAACCACCTTCTTTAACCACTTTCAGTACCTTTTTTATATAAAAAAAAGAGTAAAAAGAGCAATTTAGTGGAATTTTGTTATGCAAATTGATTTGGGTTAGGTTGATAAAATTAGGGCTTCTTTTTATAAATTAGGGCGTGTTTTAGGTTAGCGTTACCATTTGAGGAAGAGGATGGCCAACTTAGTTGTGATGGAAGGACGTGGAGAGTAAGATGAAGGTGGTTTGGTGAGGTCAATTACGATGTTTGCCATGAGGAGCGTTTTTTTCTTGGTTATGCCTTCTTTCTTGAAGATGGAGGGCTTTTAGAGAATGATGGTTTCAATTCTGAGAGAATGTTTGAAGAAGTGGATATCGACAACAACCAGGCACGAAATCAATAATAGACTAGGAATAAGATTATGATGTTCTAATTAGCTCAAGTGGTAACAGGGTTGCATGCAGGGGCGTACGGATCTATGTTGTGCCTAGGGGGTTGTAGCCCCCATTGGGATTTACAATTTTTTTTTAAAATATACAAAAACACTCTTTGTTTTAGGTTTTAGAAATACTGATCACATGGTTGTAGCCCCTATTAAGTGTTTCAAATTTGTTTAGTGTTGATCTGCCAAAAATGACAAATCTATGTACTGATGTGGAGGATAAAAACTACATTAAATTAATTAGGTTATTTGACAAAAATTAGTTTATTTGGTAAGAAAAAAGCAGATTAATTTTTTTATACATAAAAAATGATTTTTTATACAGAAAAATACAAAATTTTATGAAAAAATACAAAAAAATTTATATAATTTTTTTATATATAGAAAAATATAATTTGTTTTTATATATTTTATAAAAAAATACAAAAAAAATTCCTAGCGCGGAGTAGAAAAGTTTACCCAAAAGAATTTAGCCCCACTGACATAAATTCCTGACTACACCACTGGTTGCATGTGTTTTGTGGAGACTTGTGTGTTCGAATCTCTTTAGCTCCCCAACGCTTCAATCTTTTATCCACTCTCATATATTTCTACTTTTGGGTCTTTCTAATTTTTTTTCTTCTTCAATTTTGCTAATTATAATTTTTACCTCACATTTTTCCTAATTTTATTTTTTACCTTATAATCTAGCCCACCAAGTTTTTTAGGGTTGGTTCCATCCATGGCAACAATTATTTAGACTCATTAGATGATTGGTGTTGGTAAGTTAAGGAGTTCTTTCTAGATCGAGGACCTTTTCTCCATCAGGGGTGATTTTGGTGGTATAATTGTGTTGGTGTAGTTAGGGAGGTTGGAGTCGATTTTGTCTAAGAGTTTGATTTCATGGAATCCGCATTCGACTTTTTCTTTCAAGTTAGATCCTTGATAGGTTGATGCATAATTAATATAAATGGAAATTCTGGTTAGTGTCCTTGAATTTAACAGTAATTTGGTTGGTGCCCCAAGATTAACTATTTTCGATTTTTGCCCTTGAATTTAAAATTGGTGTTCTAATTGTTTATTTATTGTTACCCCCTTTTAATTCGAATTTCTCAAATATGTGTCCACTTTTAAGATCAAAACCAACAAATTACTACGATTGGACTTTTAAAAATCCGAACTCCATACCCGAATATTTGAATTATGAAACAATAAACATTTAAGGGTATGTCTCCTGACTGGGAACAATTTGCTATTGAGCAGCCGTCCGATACTTCCCTAACATCTTGTGAGTTGAGTTCATCTAAAAGCAATGTTCAAGTAGCATAAAGAACCATTCCCGACAAGGTTATGGACCAAACAAATCCAAAACCTCAAGAACATCAACTGAGAAAAAAAATTAATCTCGAGGAACCAATAAAAATATTCTTAAATTCAAAGGCACCAACGAAAAAATTCCTAATCTATAATAATTGTAGAGATTTAATTATTTAACGCACTCCATACCAATTTTTATCATTTTATAAATAAATCTTTCTTTTAGGATTTTATTATTGCCTATTTTCCCTCACTCGCTTTATCTCTTCATATAAATTAAAATTATATCCCTCATAAGTAGAGCTGTCAAAAAGCTGACCCGACCCGAACCGTCCAATTTAGGGTCAAGACCCGAAAGTTTGAACCCGAAACCCAAAATAAACCGAACCCGATAGACCCGAAATCCGTTGGGTTCAAACCCGAAAAAACCGTTGGGTTGACCCAATTTGTTATATTTTATTATTAAAATATATAAAAATAATAGATTTATTACTAAATATCATTTTTTAAATAAAAAATATTTTAATAATTGTAAAAAAATCAATTTTCTTGACCTGTTAGGTCGACCCGACCCGCAATGACCCGACCCGATTTGACCGATGACCCGTTACGACCCGAATCCGACTCAACCCGAACCCGAAATAACCGAACCCGAACCCGACCCGACCGACCCGTTTGACACCTCTACTCATAAGTCACAAATATTTTATACAATAATTTTTTCATTTTTTAAAGTTTTTTTTTCTTGAAAATAATACAAATGGTAAAAAAGTAAATTTTAATATATAATACATAATATATTGGTCATATACGTTATGATATATTACTTAAATTAAAAAATTTAGATAGGTGTAATAGTAGAACAAAACAAAAACATATTTTAATTCAAAGTGAATAAAATATATAATAATATGCTTGTTTATGAGTAAATAAAGAATAATTAAATTGTATTATATTTTTTGTATTTTTAATTTTATAAATGAAATAGCTTTTTACTAGTTCTATGTCTCAAATATTATAATTATTTTTTAATTATATAGTAATAAGTTATTAATATAGAAAAGTATAATGTAAAATTTAACTAGTTGAATATCCGTGATACTCACGGAATAATTTTACTAAATATTATACAATATTATGATATTAATATAAAATATAAAACACTTATATATAATATCGTAATAAAATTATGTAATTTATAAAAAAAAATTAAGATTGTACCCCATATTTTTATCAACATGTAGATAAAACAATTATGTACTTGAACCCGAGTCTCATTAAAATATAAAAAAATCATTATGTATAAAATTAAAATAAAAAATATTATATCAAGTTATTATCAACATATAGATAAAAAATTATATACTTGGATCCCAAATCTTGTTATAAGATAAAAAAATAAGCTTAAAAAATATTAACATATAGATCAAGTTATTATATTATAAAAAATTAGATATATAGAAAGAATACTACAAGTAATTATAATATTTATTGTTAAAAAATGTAACAATATTTTATTCAAAAAATGCTGGCGTAATTTTTTTGAACAGACATGGTTTTTAATTTATAATGTATTAGGTAGATATATTCAAGAAATGTTACGTGGCAGGTAGATATATTCATGTCAAGTGGCACTCAGTTATGAGTAATTGCTGGGCAAAATCACACTGCCTGAGTGCCTGGTCTTAACTCAATTATGAGTAATTTTGTATTAATTGATGAATATATATATATATATAGTATTAAGTTCTGGTAGAAAGGCTTTTAGGGTATAAAATGAGTGTAATTTTAAACCATTAGATTATGAGATTTTAACGATTCAGATCAACCTAAAATAGATGCACTAATAGACTATAGGCGCGTATCATTCTATTATATCCATGAGACTGATTTCACGGGATATAACTTTCAGATTTCACGGGATATGACTTTCAGTTTCCACCTCTCTCTCCTTCCAAAACCTAGATCTAGCAATTTCGATGCACAGTATGGGTTCGGATCTGAAATTACGATCAAATTGTCGGTGTCGTATGTTGGTTTCCAACTCCCTCAACATTAACCACTACAAGAGTAATTGAATTACAGAACAATGGTAAGATATTTCAATTTATTATCCTTGTTCAATTAGCTTTCATCTTGCCCCAGTTTGGATTGAATTTTTAAAACTAGTGTTTGATTTCATCGTTGTCCTAATTTGGTTGTATTCTCAATATATTGTGTTTGTAATTTATTTTTCCGTCAATTATATTAGAGGTTCCTTTCGTCGTTCCTCCATTCGGAATTCTTTCAATTCAATTGCTGGAATTTTATTTTATTTTGTTTAAATTGCTTGATTTTGCTACTTAGTGCACATGTGGCTCAAGTTTATAATTCAGTTACGATGTTCAAGACTCAAAACTTGTTCTTCGGTATTGAAGAATGTTAAGAGTGGAGATTTTCTGTAAATTTAAATGTTGTGCTACACATTACATGAGTTGTCATGAGGTATGATTTTTATGATGCATGCAATTTCGTTGTAATCGAATCCACTAGGTTTTTAATATTTGTCAATTTTTTAATATGCTAATTAATCTATCTTAAAAATCTGATGTAAATATTTTGAGTTAATATTCAATGGTCACAATCATTTATATTTATTAGTTTTCGTACTAATATTCATTTATGTGAATATTGATGTTCATATATAATTGGCTTATATATTTAGCTTGCTAAAGAGTATTTTTTTGAGATATTTAATACATTGTTAAGAATATTTTTTGACTCAATTTTTTCATTTGAAGGTAGAAAATGGTCAAAATATCGAAGGAAGTTGAGGAATGTGGAGTTTACATAAGAGCAATGTTTCTCATTTTTAGTTTGTGGGATTTATACTTTGGTGATCATATTCACCATATTATCTAGTGATATTCTTGTATCTGAGTGGTTATATTCACTATATTAGCTAGTGATAGTTATGTAAATCAGTGGTCATATTCACCACATTAGCTAGTGATTTTCACGTAAATAGGTGACCATATTCACCATATTATCTTATGATATTCATGTAATTGAATGGTCATATTCTTATCAATAAATGATGATATATATGTATCTTTTCGATTCAAGTTATGTATGTATTGTTATGTTAACTGATATTCACAATTTTATATAGGAATATTCGTTGAAGTTGACATGGTTGTAGAAATTATAATGAGAGTATATAATTAACTTAGACGGATCATATGGTGGTCATATTCACCATAATAGCTAGTCATAGTTAGGTAACTGAGTGATCATATTCACCATATTAACTGGTGATATTCATGTAATTGGGCAACAATATTCACCGTATTAGTTGATGATATTCATATAATTGAATGGTGATATTCTTACCATTTTAATGTGATGGTGACAAACTCATAATATTCATTTAATTGAATGATGATATTCGTCTTCATTTTAGTATGTATTCATTCAAAAAAGGATATATTCATTTTTATTTTAATACATAAATTAATTTATAAAATTTTAAAAAAGAGTAAAAGTGCTGATTTTAATAATATTCATCGTAATACAAGTACATATTCATTGTTCATCACATTAATATTCACTCGGTACACTACGATAATATATATTCATTGATTATTACGTTGATATTCTTTTAGCAAACAACGAAAATAGAGATAAAAAATACGTTAATATTAATTAATTTTTAAAATCAAGAGAGAATCAATATTAAAAGTGTGTCAATGATAATTAATTAAAGAAATAAGAAAGATAAAATTAAAAAATTGTATTAATATCCATATATATCTATTTATTCTTTTTCGTTATTTTAATAAATTAACCATGATCCTATTTTTATGGAAAGTAGGTTTCTATGATCTTTTTATAACCACCCCTATATTTCTCACCTTATTTTTGTTAATATGAACCATCAAATTTCACCATCAATTCTCTTTAATCCAACGCCTTAGATTCACACTCACTTTCTACTACAATTAGCTTTCTACCGGAACCTTCCCCTATATATATATATATATATATATATATATAAATAAATAATAAAATGGGTACCTGAACCTCACACGCCGAAGCTCTCGTGTGCCATCTAGCAGCTGCCTAATGGTGACGTATACACCGGGTTCATCCTGTTCGACCCATTCAGTTTCCACGTCACTAGCATTACTGACCGAGAACTCACTTGGTCCATCTGCTGTCTCTCTTGATGAACCGCTCCTCCTTACAGCAAATGAAGTTTCTGTCTTTAGAGCAACGCTGCTCATCAGATTCGATGCAAGTCCAATGGAGTCACGCGAGTTTTCGTTTGGACGGAGCAAGTTACGACGTAACAAATCCGTCTTCAAAGGTCCAATCTTGGAGCTCTGTACGTGTGACAGTGAACAAGAATTCAATTTTGAAGCAAAGTTTCACATTCAACAACTTGACATGTTGTTTAAAATTGGAAAGATTTTGAGTATGAAAAATGACCTCGTGGAGAGGACCAGAAAGTGGCATCGTTTGGTCGCTGAATCTCTGAACGTTGTAAAGCTCCATGATATTTTCGTACTTGTCTGCCCACCATCTCTGAGCTTGCCACTTATTAAAGAGCTCACGACTGAAGAAATAATGTAACATCTTTGAGTTTGAGACTTAACAACAAATATTAGTACTAATATCATAAGAAAAAGATGAGTCAAAGTGTACGTACCTAAACCGGATTCTCTTAAGATGATTACCACCTCCCTGAGGCATTGAAACAAAGATGATCAACACACCAGGCTCCACCTGAGCCACCCACTCCTTGGGCCCATCCTCCTCCATGAAAACCACAGACTCTGTTGTTCTCCCACACAATTGATCAGACATTGAATTGATGTCAAACTCACGGTTCTCATTGGCACTCCGGGAGCAGGGCTTGCGGTTTTTGTATGCACCAGAGGCCTTGATTGCCATATCCTTGATCTGCATATATTAAACCCCAATTACAGTAGTAATCGATCAAATTGCTTCCTGCTTGGGAAAGTAACAAACTCTTGCTTACCTGACTAGTGAGAGATTTGACAGATTTTGGAATCCTTGCAACGCCGTCGTCCTGAAGAGATCCGCCGGTCAACTGCTTCGTAGAGGCTATACAGGTCAACATCTGAACGGGACGTTTCAATAAAAACAGCCCAAGTATACAGGGGACTCGTTTAATTTCGCCCCAATTTAAGTTGCGGTTTTTTTCAAGAGTACACCGCCCAGAGAGCCTTAAATGGCGCCATTAATGGGGGATTTTCAGCACAGAGCAGAGGGATCACAGTTTTCGTGAGGAATAAATGAGTGTGTGCCACGCTCAACAGCAATCGCTTGATATTTTTTTTTTTTTTTTTTGATAATAAGAAATTTAGGGTGAGGGGATGGCGCCCCAGTCCAAGGACAGGGAAGACCCAAGGGCTCAGAGAGCTCTTACAAGGGGATTTACATTTGCCTCACAAGGAGACTAGTGGTGAATCGAACCTGCGACCTGTCAGACCCGATTCCTGTCTTGCTCCACTAGGCCAACCCTTGAGGTTATCGCTTGATATTATTGATTGTGATAGAGGAAAAGAAGTTGTATGAGAAATGGAGGTGGGAATTGAGATAGGGTACACAATTCACGCGATTGGTCGATGAGTTTGCAGATCAAAACCCAAAGGATTTAATTGCCATAAATAAAAGCTCAGTAAGGAAGAGTGGGAATTGAGGTTTGGGCTCTCTTCTTCAGAACAAGTGCCAGTGTACTGTATACGTACTAGTGTAATAATACGCCGTGCCAATAAATTAACTGAAATAATGGCAGGCTAAAGGCTAGCTAGTGTGTATTTATGCAGCGGCGGATGTAGAAAAGGGGTTGATGCCTTGGCACTGTCGCCGGCGATGGCCGGAGGTTTCTGCAAATTTGAAAGCTAGTGGTGGTGGATCGGTGCTAGTGGTGCCACTAAAAATGGTCCAAGGCTTATAATAAGATGTGGTTAGGTTCACCCGTTCAAATCAAAGAAAATTTGATATACTAATAAGTAATAACTACGCACGTAGTCTAGTCGATGAGTCATGAGGCTCCGTTCGGCTACTCGGTACCTATCAGTGTTAATACTGATGCTAATACTGAAACTGATATTTATGGTTACTGATACTGATCTTGGATGTTGATATGAGATGCTAATATTAGTTGTTTATTTTTCAAATAATCTAGGATGTGATGAGATGCTAATATTAGTTGTTTATTTTTCAAAAAATCTCGGATGTGTTCGGTAAACGGAATTGCTGATATTATAAGTCACAAGTGTAAAAAGGGTGAAAAGTAATTTTATGTGGACCTCACTTACTTATGTTTTGGTAGATAATGTACCTCTGTACTGTTGGTATTTATGGAGCCTGATTCAGAATTAGGAGACAAAGGCAGAAAGGAAAAGCGAAGACGAAACGAGACGCCAAACCGCGACCGCGACCAGAGAAGCACGGGCTGGGGGCTAGGAGACGCGACCGCGTCTCAGCGATAGTGGTGTCTGCAGGCACGACGCGGTCCGGGACGGGTGGGGCGCGACCGCTCCATCCCGAGGATGAGCCTGCGTCCTTCCTCCATGTCGACCTGACGAGTTGTTTCGTGACTTGTAAGTTTCCGGCTATTTTTGGTAGATGGGATTTTCTGTCATTAATGGGTAAGAGATATTAGATATTAGGAAAGAAATACATTTAGGGATATTGGAATTTCTATCCTTGAAATATCTTGTATTATCTTATTCCTATCTTTTAGGCATTGTGTTCTCTATTTAAACCCAACTAGGATTATTGTAATTGGTGTGCTAGACAAACCTCAAAAGCAGAGAGGGAAAAATTCAGAGCGCTAGAGAGGTTAGTTAGACTGATCAGATTAGTGTAGATCAGGGAAATTAGGTTGGGTCAACAAATCTCTTATGTTCTTCTCTTCTTATTCTTTTCTTATTTCTCTTGCGTGTATGTGAGACTGTTGTTCTTTACAGTAGGTCTGAAATTTCCTAATATTTTTTTTGAATAGGTAAAAATTAGGCAGACTAGGTCAGCCTAGGGCATCCTTACAGATGAGGGTCAGGACCCCTCCATGGTTAAGAATTTGATTGATACTACAATTGTGGTGTAGTTTAGCAATCAAATCAGCCACAGAATTGCACTCTCGAGGAATATGTTTGGTAATGACCCCCTCGAAAGAGTGCAACATAATCAAAGTGTTTGCTATTAACATGTACTACTCAACTATCCTATCTGCTCCAAAATAAAAGGGAGTCTCAAATTATTTAAATTAAAAATAATTCTTATAATTTTTTGAGAACATGTGTAATGAATTATTTAAACTAGTTTTACCCGTCGTACCATGTACGACTACGATTCGATATTTTATAAACATTATAAATAGGATATTAATAAATAAATAAAAATATAATATAAACTTTAATATAAGTAATTTATTGTTCGTAGAATGCATATAATTTTTTAATCAAATATTATATTCTTCCTATTTTATTACTTTTCATGTACGTAAATTTAGAGTTTATCAAATATTTCAATATCTATGAAATATTTTATTATCCATTTTTATTAATTTTAAAAAATTTAACTATTTATTCATTAATTTTTTATAAAAGAAAATCATTATATTTCTATAAATAAATTCTTCAAAAGATATATGATAAAATATTTATATTTATTTTTAAATATTTAAATATTTTATCTTTAATTTTAAATATTTGTATAAGGAAGCTTTTAAAAAATATTGTTATACTAAATAGATATTTTTTTGATGTTAGAGATAAATTTAAATAGTTAAAAAGAATTTAATAGAAAGAAGTTATAATAATAGAAATAAAAATTACTTTTTTAAATATAAGGTGTGGTTAGAATCGTTCGGTGACTTGAAAAGATACAACTTTAATATATAGTTATAGATATTACCTATTTTTTATTTTTAAACATTATAAGTATTTATTATTAATTTTTTATTATAAAAGAATAATATATATCTATAAATAATTTCATGAAAAGACATCATGCTAAAAGGTAAAAGATATTTATACTTATTTAAAAATATTTTAAATTTGTTATCTTTAATTTTAAATATTTGTATAAGGAAGTTTTCAAAAGATATTGTTATACTAAATAGATATTTTTTTGATGTTAAAAATAGATTTAAATAGTTAAAAAAATATAATAGGGTAAAGTTAAAATATTAGAAATAAAAATTAATTTTGTAAATGTGAGGTGGGGCCAGAATCGTTCTGGTGGCTCGAAAAGGGATAACTTTAATATATAGTTATAGATGAGAAATAAAGGGTAAGATTTCTCCTTTTAAAAAATGTGAGAACCTATAAAAAAAAATAAGAAAATAATTTGCGTGGAATTTCTTCTTACTCCGTTTTTATGCTTTTTTATGAGAAACAATTTTATCTTCATTCTATGTGGGTTTTATGAACACTATTGTAATATTTACATTGTTTAGGGTGAGATTTGGGTTTTCCTATAAGAGGAGAAAGTGAGAGTGAGATTAGGGTTTTATTTTTTTTCGTTTTAATTTTTTTACATAGTCTCTCTTTCTTTAGTTTCATACGCAACCTCTCCAGTGTAAATAATTTTTAGTGTATTTTAAAATTCGGTCCCAATCCAAAATCACTCTAACCGGTCCAAAACTTAGGACCGATAGTGAAAAACAGGTGCTTTTGCTAAGGCATGTGAAAATGATTTGTAAACAGGTGCTTTTGTCCCTAATTATCAAATAGTGACAAAAGTGCCCTTAAGCTATGTTCTAATATGGTTCAACCTTAAACCGAACCGAATTTTTCCGATTCAGTCCTTTGTACAGGAATTTCAAAAATTCGACCCCGATTTGGTCCTAGTCTAGTCCAATCTTGGACCGATTCCCAACCCTAATATAATCTAGGACATGTTTGTCACTATTGCTTATAAATAAATTTGTCAAAATAGGTACTTATAATAACAATTATCAAAATAATTGAACTTGTAATTGCCTTAAGGGCACATTATAAAAATCTTCATTAGTACTGATTAGATTTGATATTTTTGAATTATTTATATTCTTTTATAAGATTTTTTTGATTTTAGTTTTATAAATTAAATATCTATAACTATATATTAAAGCTATACCTTTTCGAGCCACCAGAACGATTCTGACCTCACCTCATATTTATTAAATCAATTTTTATTCCTAATATTTTAACTTTTTCCTATTAAATTCTTCTTTAACTATTTAAATTTATCTTTAACATCAAACAAATATCTATTTAGTATAACAATATCTTTTGAAAACTTCCTTATACAAATATTTAAAAGTAAAGATAACAAATTTAAAATACTTTAAAATAAGTATAAATATCTCTTATCTTTTAGCATGCTATCTTTTCACGAATTTATTTATATATTTATTCTTTTATAATAAAAAAAATAATGACAAATATTTATAATTTTAAAAATAGGTAATATAATGTTTAATAGATATATTAAAATATTTGATAATCTCTAAATTAAGGTACATAGAAAGTACTAAAAAATATAAAATTTAATCTTATCTTATATTTACTTTATCGAGCCACAAAATGAGTTCGACCCCACCATAAATGAAAATAAATTATTATTTTTAAATTATTTTCTATAAATAAATTATTTTTATCTTTATCTTTTATATTTTATTATATCTTATTTATTAATATAATTATTATTTTATGTAAATCTTATCTCTTTCATATTCTAATATATAAAAAAATTATTCACACGTTATCTTTTTTAAAATTAAATATCTATAAAATATCATCAAGGAAAAGGAGAAATGTACATTATTTTATATTAATCTTTTTTGTTCTCAACATTAAATTTAATAATTTATATTTAATTTGTTTTATTTGATATCAAAAAATAAAAAACTGTACATTGTACAAGTAATAAATTAGTTACTTTAATTTTCATATTATATTTTCATTTAATTTTTTTTATAAAATATCGAACCATAGTCGTACATGGTACAAAGGGTATAACTAGTTTTTATTATGTGTTCTCATGACACATTATAAAAATATCGATAAAATACATTTACATTCATAGAATTTGGTTCAAATGAAAACATCTTTTATCCTAAAAACTAGAAACGACTATCAACTGTTCGTTAATTATTATTATTTTACATTTTTTGAATTTTTTCCAGCCTTTTAACATATATACAATTATATAAATCAAGTATGAACATATAGAACATGAACAGTTGAGAGGAAAAATCAATTTTTAAAAATTTTTTGTAAGTATTTTAACGTTTGTATAATGATAAAAATTGAACGTGAACAAACGATCATAAAACATGAACATGCAATACTAATATGTGAACACACTTATAATATAGAATTTGGTTCAAATGAAACAAACTCTTATCTTGAAACGAATGCACTTTTCCTATTTCGGATTGCACTTTTCGTATTTTGCAATGCACTTTCGTATGAAAAGTACACTACGAACTAGGAAAAGGGTATTCGTTTCACGTTTCAGGTTGTTTTGTTTGAACCAAACTCTTATAATTTATGTGAACATATGATAAAATCTTTATATTGTTAAGATGATAATACGTGAACATTCATTGTAAAAGTGTGAACATGTGCATAAAATATGTGAACATAATGTAAAATGTCAAAAGTCATGATTTTGACAAAAACCAACGAATAAATAATAAATAAATAATATTTTTTAAAAGACCAACGTTACTATTTTACTCATTTTTTTAAATCTTAATCATACATTTGTCAAATCCAAAAATCATCATTTATTTTTAGTTTTAAGGATAATTTTTTATTTACTTTTAACTTTTAGGATAAGTCCCAATTTCATCAGAAACAGACCTTACATTTTTAATAAGATTATTAACTTATAGTATCTGAGTATCTCCCTTTTCTTTAGAACTTACTAGCATAAGTATCCGTACCATGTACGGGTTGATTATTTATAAATAATATATTAATATATTTTAAAAATAAATAAATTTTTAAAATAGTTTGTTTGGTTATTATATTTATGTAAATATGAAAAAATCAATTATTTTTATTTGTTTTTTCTAAAGTTAAAAAATTGAGAAGGGTAGTATTAAAATGTACGTAAAATATCAACTTGAAAAGCGAGAAAATTAAATAACTTCTTTCTAAATTTATCTAAAAATATGATTAATATTAAATATTTTTTATTAAATTAGTGTCAATATATAATTATGGAAGAAAATATGTAATTTATAATGGAGAAATCAAATATTTGCATAAATATATATTAAATCTAGTTATTATTTTTAACTGATTTAGATAAGAATGAATATATCTCGTTAAAAAATCAATGTGTTAGGTTAGGTTAGAATATTAAAAGATAAAATTAAAAGATAAATCAATATGTTAGTCACGTTAATTTGTAGGTTAGTTAGAATCTTAAAATCAATACGTTAGTTAATGTTAATTTGTTAGGTTAAATAAAATTATTTAGAAATAAATTTGTTAGGTTAAAAATAAATATAAGTTAATTTTTTTAGTTTAAGTTAGAAATTAATTTATTAATTTAAAAGATAAGTGCAAATCAGTTGGTTGGGTTAAAAAATAAATGAAAATCAATTAGTTAAATTAAAAGATAAATGTAAATATTAAGTATTTTGTAAAGGGGTGAATATGTGGATAATAGGTGGCGTCATATTTGTAAATTTAACTACGATTCAACATATAGGCGAAATGAACTAGAGATTGACATGTGTTAAAAAAATCTTTCTTTAGTATATAAATAGATAGATGATACGTTGTCTTTAAGGAAGCTCAAATCCCTTGTTTTCTTCCATTATATATGTTGTTTACTTTTTGTCTCCTTCGATGCTAAGTATGGAATTACAAAGCCAATAATTTAATAGCAATGCCGTGTTTGAAAGAACCTTTGTCTCACACAAAAACAATCCTTTGCCTTTTTTACACGACCATTTTGTGCTTAACTTGAATAAATTTGATGATGACACGATACATATGGCGAATATGACCTAATTTTTGTCAAAGAATACAGACAAAATAATATAAAATTTTTGCCCCTTCATTCAAGTTAAAAAAAAAAGTTAAATCATTTTTCCTTTCATTAAATTAAAGGGGTCAATAGAAAATTAGAAACAGACTTACTCAATTTGAATTGTGATTCTTATTAGCTAAGTTATAAGTCTAAAATTTACCACTAAAAGTGGTTTCTTGTCATAAAAAACATACAAACATAGAAATAATTAATGTAAGTCTAATATTATTCATTTATTATATCACTTTTTAAGTTAATTAAAATTGCTATTAATTTATAGTTATGAGTTATAAATTATAGGGTGAGGTTCATGCATAATAGTGTTTTGAGAGAGAAAATAAGAACACACAATATAATCATCGGGTCAAGAAGAAATCAAGAGTTCAAATTAAAACTTCAATAAAAAATACAGAAAAATTCGACATGACTGAATTTTATTTTAAAAACACAAATTATTAAGTGATTATTTATTATCTTATAACAGACTGTGCATAATCTTATAACTAACCATGCTTAATTCTATAACCGACTATGCATAATTTGTAACTAGTTGTGTAGGTTTTATAATTGAGTGTACATGGTTTTTAACTGAGTAAGCATACTTTATTTAATAGAGTATGCATGACTTTATCATTGAGGGTGCATAATTTTATAATTCAGCTATAAAGGCCATGCACACTCAGGTACAAGATTATGCACATTCACTTATATAATTATGCACACTTAATAATTAATATTATGCACACTCAGTTACAAAATTATGCGCAATCAATAGCAAATTATGCACAATCAGTTGTAACATAATGCACAATTACTTATTAATTCGTGTTTTTTTCTTCGATTTTCCGAGTCTATTTTAATGAAGTTTTAATCTGGTCGTATATTTCTTCAAGATCCAACAATTCTGGCAACGTTCTTAATTCACTCTATAAAAATGGTTCTCATATGATCCATTCTCTTAATATACATATAGAGAGAGGTGAGTTCAAGTAAAATCATTCTTAGAGTGTGAACAATTTGTATTCACGATTTTGAGTTGTATATTCATGATTTTGTATGGTTGTATTCATATTTTTGAGTTGCATATTCATTCTTTCCATATTACACTGTATTCATGTTTATAAGTCGCATATTCATATTTTTATATTATTGTATTTTTGAAGCTTTTTTCATATTTCGTCTCTTTATCATGCTTATAGAGTTACATAATCATATTTTTAAGTTCTATATTCATAAAAAGCGAGTAACTCAACATAATGAATATGCAACTCAAAACCATGAATATAGTCATACAAAATCATGCATATATAACTCAAAATCATGAATACAAAATTGTTCACACGTTCACACTCTAAGAACTTTTCTCACTTGAACTTATAATCATGAATACAAAGTCATGAATTATAAATTGTTCACACGTTCACTTGAACTTATATATATATATATATATACATCAAATCTAATTTATAATTGTGTGTGGATAATTTTAGGTAATTAAATATAATACGCTACTTAATTTTTTTTTTGATAAAATCCGCTACTTAATTTTATTATTGATATATATTGCAAAATATCATTAATATTTTTCAATTAATAGATATCTTGTTAGGTTATTTATTATCTTTTATGGTAGTTATTTATTTATGATATATTTATATGTCTATCTAGATTTAAATATGGTAATTAATTAAGTAGAAGAGCAAGGGTTCTATCTTATTAATTAAGATAGAATTTTGTCTTGTTTGGAGCCAAAGTATTCGGCCAGCCCTAGGGGTGCGCGCTTCAGCCTCCTCATCCTCCTCCTTTCCTATAAATATGTTAGTCATTGCCATAGAAATGTATGTTCTATTGCTCGCTTATCTTGACACACATCGACAATTTCGATCATTTTTAACTTAGGCATTGAAGGTGGATTAGGGGCCATAGAAAGATGACTTAGATAATTTTTTACATGTTTTGAAGGAAGGGTCTATTAAAAATTATTGAAGAAGAAGAGAAAAATCCCTAATTAATGCACATCCTTTGTTAAAAAAATTGCACTAACAATAATGTGTGTGTATATATATATATCTTAACGGAGAATTCGTTTTCTTTCTCAACTTTACTTTATGCTTACCAAAGGGAGTTGACTCAAGGGATAAGCGGCCTGCTCTACACCCACGAGGTCTAGGGTTCAACTCCAATGGACGTAAAAAATTCCCTTTGGGAGACTCATCCGCCAAAGTCAGGGTGCGCACCCAGATCGAATTGGACGTAGCTAAGATAAAGCTCTGACAAACCAGTGGCCAACCAAAAAAAAAACTTACCTTATGCTTGTAAAGAAGATTAAAAGTGAGTTTAGTACTTAGCCAGCAAGTCTTTGATCCTCGGCTTTTTTTTTTCTTTTGCTTTTGGAAGGGTAAGAGAACTACTTAAACTGAAAGCTTTGAGCTAGGTTTAGTAGCCTATGATATTCTACTGATCTAAAAGCATGAGCTTTTGCCACACTCAGCTCAAAGCAAATTTCCTTATTTCTTAGTATTTTTTTCTTCCTTTTTTTACTATGGTCACAATTCAAACGAATGCTAAGCCTGATTATATTAAACAAAGTTTTGGTTAACAAAGCAGACCCTAATGGATGGAACGGAAAGCTAGTGATCGAGGATTTGTTATTTCATAGATATGAAGTCCATATACATCCATCCAGCAAACATTTGAATCA
Organism: Fallopia convolvulus; assembly: GCA_964016875.1. Taxonomy (NCBI): domain Eukaryota; kingdom Viridiplantae; phylum Streptophyta; class Magnoliopsida; order Caryophyllales; family Polygonaceae; genus Fallopia; species Fallopia convolvulus. Next base: position 37,984,193 of record OZ024722.1, read on the forward strand.
AATACTAAAGTTTTCATTTTAATTGTGTTTCTTTTTCATTTTTTCATTTTTCTCACTTTAATTTTATCAGTAACTTTACAAGATCGGGATTGTGTTCAAAATTGAAACCCATGAGGATCAGCCTATTAGGTAATCTTAATTGGGCAACATTTCCGTGACACGTGACAGGAGCTGATCGAGTGACCTAATTTTAGAATTTTATCAATCAACTTCACCTGGTTATGATGGATGAACCGACCTCAGGTCCTCATTGAAGCAGGGGTGAAGCTATTTGGAGGCTGGTGTGGGCCATGACCCCCTAATTCAAAATACTTTTTGGTATATACATTCCTCTTGTGAATGACTTCGATTTGATATATTATGGGCTCCAATCTAAAAAATCCCATTCGCAGAAAACCCTAGGGCTTGAGAGCATTCCTTCTTGGCGACTGTTTTCTGGCAGATTCACCAAGCGCTTTGTCTTCTCTCCAGCGACTGGTCGTGAGAGCTAGGGTAGTCCCGTCGATACGTGCGGGTGTCATCGTCTTTAGTGTGTGTGTGTTTGATCGGTTACTAAGCAATGAGGAATAATGGCGGAAGGGGAGAAACGTGACTTTCTTTTGACTGAGAATGAATGCCAGGAAGTTGAAGAGTGTATTCAAACTGATGAATCGGGTGTGGAAATGGAGTCGAGAACTCTTGTTGGTACTCTGCTTACCCATCGGCCGTTTAATTCGTATGCCCTAAAGATGACAATGAAGAGTGCTTGGCGGCTAAGTAATGGGTTTGTGTTTTGTGAACTTCGTCATAATATGTTTTTGTTCAAGTTTGCGGATGTTCAAGACAAAGAGAAAGTGGTTACGGGAGGACCGTGGGCCTTTGATAAAGCATTGCTAATGCTAAAAGAACCAAGATATGAACAACCTTCAAAAATTGTGGTGGAGAAGACGTCCTTTTGGATTAGGGTTCATGATATACCGCTGGGCATGATGAACTTGGCAACAGCTGAAGCGATTGGGCGCACTTTTGGAGGCCTGGAGGCGGTTGATGAGGCTGATATGCTAGGGTGTGCAAAGTTTCTTCGGATGAGGGTATCGGTTGACATCACCAAACCTCTACGACGGGGAATGATGATGAAACTAGGAGGGAAGAAGCTTTGGTTGGAGTTTAAGTATGAACGGTTACCAAATTTTTGCTATACGTGTGGGAGATTAGGGCATGTAGAGTTGGATTGTGATGATGAGGAAGTGAAAGACTTGAAAGGAGAATATGGTGATTGGTTGCGTGCCACTCCAATCAAGACAATGCATGCTCAGGAATTAGCAGAAAAGGAGAAAGATCGTAGTGTTATGAGGGGAGAGAAGGGTAAGCTGTCAGGGGTAAGGACGAATGGAGAGAAAAGTAATGTTGCTAGGAAATCTTTGCTCGCGTTATTGGAGGATGAAGAGATGACACGAGTAAAAAAGCAGGAGGAGAAGATACTACTGAAGTGGTGGCTCGTGTGGAGGTGTTGACAATAAAAGATAAGAATGAGAATGAGGGAATTAAGGAGAATGGCAAGAAAGTCGAGAATAAGACAGGGGAGCAAACTCAGGAGGGGTTACAGTGGAAAATGAGAAACAAGCTGAAAGTGTTATTAAAGAAAAAGGGGAAGGCAAAAAAGGGGAGGGATCAGGGGCTCAAAATCAGAGTGGGGAGGGAGTTAAAGGACAGAGAGGGGAAGAGTTTGCTGAGGAGAATTTAAAAGGGAGAGGGAAAGGTTCTTGGAAGCGTAGGACGAGACAAGAAGGGGGTGGGGGCAGGTGGTGGAGGATTTAGGAGGAAAAAGGCAAACAGTGGAGGACCCTATGCAAGTGGATGGAAACTTGGAGAACCCAAACAAAAAGATCGTTTTATCGGCGGGAGAGACGGAGAGTCTCTCTTGCCGACATCAATGAGTTCTCTAAGCTACAATTGCCGGGGATTGGGGACGGCCCGGGAAATTACACGACTCACTATTTTAGTGAGAAGGGAGGCCCCGAAGGTGGTTTTTCTTATGGAAATGAAATGCGACCATAAGAGAATGGAAGAAGTACGAAGCAAATTGGGTTTTGAAGGCTACTTTACAATTGAGTGTATTGGTAAATCAGGTGGTTTGTGTTTATTGTGGGAGAAGGATATGATGGTTGATATAACTTCCTATACAAGACATCATATTAGTGCAAAAATGGAGTTAACGAGTGAAAAAAAGAAATGGTGTTTCATGGGCTTTTATGGTTGGCCGAATAAGGAGGAGAAGTTTCATTCTTGGGCACTTCTTAGGAGGCTAGCTGAGGAGATAAATGAGCCATGGATGTGCATGGGTGACTTTAATCAAATCCTTATAAGAGAGGAGAAGGAAGGTGGAAATGAGCCTGATTGGGGGGGTGATGGAATTCAGCAGTGCTTTAGATGAGTGTGGACTGATGGAAGTACCTTGGTCAGGAGATAGCTTCACTTGGGACAATGGAAGGGTGGGTGAAGAGTTTATCCAAGAGAGGCTAGATCGAGGGATGGCAAATGAAATGTGGTATGATGTGTTTCCAAGTGGCAATATTCGGCATCTTGAAAGATGTGGCTCAGATCACGTGCCTCTATTGTTAGAAATTTTTAAGCGTGAAGATGGTGAAGAGGAAGAGGGCAGAGGCCCAAAACCGTTTAGGTTTGAGGCAATGTAGGTTAAGGAGGGTGGGTGTGAGGATGTCGTTAAGAACAGCTGGTGTAACCCGAGCCAACAGAATCCTGAAGGAGGGATTATGGGGAAGGTGCAGCGATGTGCCGAAGATTTAAAGGATTGGAATAAAGAAGTGTTTGGAAATATTTTTACTCGGTTGGGGGAGGTAAGTGAGGAGCTCAGAAGAATGAATAAGATGGGGATGAAAGGTCAATGGGTTCCAAAGCGTAGAGCTTTGGAGGCAAAAGAGCGAGATTTGATGGAGAAGGAGGAATTGCTTTGGTATCAACGAGCAAAAGCTAATGAATTAAGATGGGGTGACCGAAATTTTGCTTTCTTTCATAGAAAGGAAAATGGGAGGAAAAAGCGTAACAAAATAAGGCGCCTGGTTGATGACGAGGGAACAAAATGGCGTATTAGAGGCAATATGACGAGGGTGGCGGTTAATTATTTCTTGGAGCTTTTTAAAACTGATCATAACACACACACTCTAGCGGCTCCTCAAGGACTCTCGCCTCTTTTATCGGAAGAGGATAACCTGATGCTCTCTCGCCCATTCACAGGAGAAGAGGAACGCCTTGCTTTGTTCTCAATGCACCCTAAAAAATCTTCGGGACCCGATGGTATGTCAGTGTTGTTTTTCCAACAACATTGGCATATCGTTGGGCCGGAAATCATTGCTTTTATTCTTGACATACATGCTGGTTCCCCTTTTCCTAAAAAACTCAATCATGCTTTTATTTCCCTAATACCAAAAGTAACCGTTCCTTACAAAATGAAAGACTTACGACCTATTAGCTTGTGCAATGTTTTATATAAAATTATTTCCAAAGTACTCGCTAACAGGTTGAAGTAGGTTTTGCATAAGGTGATTTCAGGTTCTCAAAGTGCTTTTATGCCGGGAAGGTTGATTACAGACAATGTGTTATCTGCTTCTGAACTTTTCCATTATATGAAGAATAAGAGAGCGGGGAAGAAAGGGTACTTTGCTTTGAAGTTGGATATGGCGAAGGCATATGATAGAGTGGAGTGGGGTTTTTTGGAGAAAAGCATGAGATTAATAGGCTTCAATGAGGGCTGGATTAATTTGATTATGAGATGTGTGACTAGCGTTTCTTTCTCAGTGTTGATGTCGGGTAGCCCATCTTAGGAGTTTATTCCGTCCAGGGGTCTGCGACAAGGGGATCCACTATCTCCCTACCTATTTTTACTTGTGGCAGAAGGCTTTTCAGCCCTTATCCGTGAAAGTGAGCAGGGCAGTCGATTGAGTGGAATCAGGATTTCTAGGAATGCTCCTATGGTGTCTCATTTATTTTTTGCGGATGATAACATCTTGTTTGCCCAGGCTTCTTGTCAACAAGCTACAGAAATTGTTAACATCCTCCAACGGTATGGAGCAACATCAGGTCAACAAGTTAATCTTGGGAAATCGGAGCTTTCGTTTGGTAAGAATGTGAATGAGAACCAAAAGGTGTCCATCCAAGAAATCTTGAACGTCTAAGAAGTGGAGAAACACGAGCGTTATCTTGGTTTGCCAACTATGGTTGGAAGATCAAAAAAGATAATCTTTTCTCAAATTAAGGAGCGGGTATGGAAGAAGTTGAAAGGATGGAAGGCGAACTCGCTTTCTAGGGCGGGAAAGGAAGTACTTTTGAAGTCTGTTATTCAGTCAATCCCTATGTACACTATGCCATGTTTCCTGATTCCAACTTCTATTTGTAAGGAGATTGAGTAGTTGATGTGTCGGTTCTTGTGGGGAGGATCGGAGATGAATAAAACGATTCATTGGATGAGTTGGAAGAGGATGTGTGAGCTAAAAGAGATTAGGGGATTAGGATTCCGAAATCTGGACATCTTTAACCTTGCTTTGCTTGCACGGCAAGGCTGGCGCGTTTTGCAGGATCCGGCATCTCTTGTGGCTACGATGTATAAAGCCAGGTATTTCCCGAATACCACTTTTATGAAAGCATCTCTTGGCTATAATCCTAGTTATTGTTGGAGGAGTTTGATGAAGGCGAGCGAGATTATTGAGGCTGGATCCTACTGGCAAATCGGGAATGGCACTGAGGTCAATGTGTGGAGTGATAGATGGGTACCTCGTCCAACTTCTTTTAAGGTGATGGGAAATTTTAACAATGCAGATCCGGAAAAAAGGGTGTGTGATTTTATTAACTGGGATACAAATAGCTGGAATGAGGATGAGGTGAGAATGTTGTTACAGCCCCATGACACTGATGTTGTGCTTGATATTCATCTTGTTGATGCTCTTGTAAAGGACATGATTGTGTGGCATTACACAGATGATGGGCTTTCGGTGAAATCTGCATATCATGTGTGGGAGGCCAAATGTCGAGCAGCATCTAAGAGGGGAGATTTGTCAGATGGGAGTCGAATGAGAAAAGTATGGTAGAAAGTTTGGAAGTTGAATGTACAACCGAGTGTATATTCCTTTTTGTGGAGAGCGGGACGAAATTTGATTCCTTGTAAGGACAATATCATGATTAAGCATATTGCAGAGGATCCTTGATGCGTTTTCTGTGGGCAAAGGGAGACGCTGATGCATGCTCTAACAATTTGTTATCTGCCATGTGTTGTTTGGGATGAATTTCCAAATCTTTTTGATCCAGAAGAACCTTACGAAAATTTTCTAGAATGGACTGAAGCAATTTTAACAAAGTCGGCTGCTGAACAATGTATGTGGGCGTGTCTGTGTTGGGGTCTGTGGAAGGCACGCAACAAGGCAATTTTTGAGCAACAATAGATGCATATTAAGCGGTTGATTGATGATTGCACAATTATGGTGGAGGACTATCAGCGTTCACTGAATATGTTTAAGGAAAAACCAGCGCAATAGTTGCAAAGAATTCAGCATTGGACGAAACCGGAAATGGGATTGATTAAGCTGAATGTGGATGCTGTTGTCTTGGGAAGAGAATGTAGGGTTGGTTACATTGCAAGAAATGTAGATGGCTCGGTGGTGTTTGCAGGTGCTCGTAAAATCCAAGGGGGCTCGGAGGTGGATGTAGCTGAAGCAGAGGCTGCCTTGTGGGGTTTACAAACATGTGCAGCTTTGGGTATTGATCGCGTTATTGTGGAGTCGGACTGCCTTAAGGTGATCAATGTTGCAAAAGGAAAAGATATTCCCCGCATGGTGTTTGGTGATATTCTTGCTTTAGCTCTTGAACAAGGGGATTTCCTTAGCTCTTGTAAGTGGAGATATTGCAGGAGAAATGCGAATAGAGATGCTCATGTGCTGACTCGTTTGAAGCCTGATTCTCCTTATCTTACTACTTCAAATTGTTATTTTCCTTTGGAGCTTTTTGATGTTTTAGAACAAGACCTGAAGTGTAGTTAATCTAGTATTTTTTCTATAAAAAAGGGCTCCAATCTGATATTTGAGCAAAAAGTTATGATTTTTTGAAAATTGGACGTATATAAACCACCAACAAGTCATTTACATAGTCAGAATGTTTTTATCTTTTGTTAAACTTCTACTTTCATAATGTAAATGAACCTGAAAGCTTTGAAACCATAAGTTATTATTGTGATGGCTTAAATGACACAATTCATTATTAGTACGAGGACTTCAGTTTGAGTTTTAGTTTTTAGTCACGAGTCATTAGAATTTATAGATTCAATCCATTTATATTATTTTCTTAATCTAAATGTATTCTGAAACATAATTGTACAAGTTGTCTTTATAACTCTTTTTTGTAATGTAGTTTTATTCTGAAATATTTTAGTCCTTCCTCAATAAAATATACTCTCTTCTTTGTCTAAATTTGTATTTTTTTATTTCTACATCTTCCTAAATCCTATCTTATATAATAATTTTTTTTACTATTGTGAAAAAGGTACACATGTTTTAAGTATTGATCCTAATTATGTATTAATAAAATTTAAAGGTTTCTTTAAATATTTTTCAATATTTTGTATTATTTAATTTGAAAAAACATTAGTTATGTTTGAAAATTTTATTAGCCCCTACAATGGGAAATTTCTGGTACTGCCCCTGCACTGAAGGGTGATCGGGAACTGAGGGTTTATTTAGTATCGATATCTAAGATATGAGATATTAATTATCAATTGCGATATAGATATTAAGATAGATTTGAAGCTCTAGAGAAACCCCTTATTAGAGAGAAACGGGAAACATAATTGGGAGCGTCGGATTTAATAAAATTAAGGGTTGAGATTAAATAAAAAAGGGTGCAAAATACTTATCATGTGTTGAATGCACCGGATTAAATTGATTCCTAAAATCTCTCCTCATTATCTTGGCTCTCTCTCTCTCTCTCTCCATATATTCAGTTTCCAAATTATCAAAATCGTCTATATTTACTATCATTATTCTCTCTCTCATTGCTTCCATTCTCAAAGTCAGAAATATGAATCAACGGTGACGGGGAAGCTTTCGGCGATGGACAACCCACAAACAGCGGACATGGTAGAAAGGATCTTTCAGCTTGACCAATCACATTGAAAACTCTATTTTTTTTCCCATAAACGATTTGTTTGAAGAAGGAAGAGTATTGTTCTTTGACAGATCTACAAAGTAAGGTTCTTAATTTTAATAGTTTTTACATTTATATAGTTTCGTTCTTTCAATTGGGTTTTTTTCCAAAACCAATTGAGATTATTTAATTCAATTTTGTGTTTTTTGTAAGCAGTCATATGTGAAAGTCCCCATGGGGGATTCTCCCTTCATTAGTTGGTATTATATACACATCTACAAAAGGGTGGCTTATGGGCCAAGTTGGGGCCCATTACAAAATATATGCTAGTACACCCCCGTAGTTGAAACGAGAGGTGAACGAACCGTAAGACTGTCTCTAAAATCAAGAAACAATTGCCTGGACAACTCTTTTATAAAAATGTCTGCATATTGAAATTTAGACGGTACATGGAGAATCCTAATGTGACCTAGAGCAACTTGTTCTCGAACAAAGTGGATGTCAATCTTAATGTGCTTTGTCCGTTGATGCTGAACCAGATTATTGGCCAAGTAGGTGGCGGAAATATTATCCGTATACACCAAGGAAGCTCGAGATAGAGGACAATGAAGCTCGAGAAGAAGATTGCGTAGCCAACAACACTTAGCGACCATATTTGCAACACCCCTGTATTCGGCCTCAGCACTGGATCTGGAGACAACAGTCTCGCTCTTGGCTGACCAGGATACAAGTGTGTCAGTAAGGAACACACAGTATCCAGAAGTGGATCGACGAGTGTCTGGGCAGCCAGCCCAATCAACGTCAATATAAGCGACTAACGATGGCCTATCAACTCCAAAAATGGTAATGCCAAGGGAGGTGGTGCCATGAACATACCTAATAATGCGCTTGAGAGCCGCAAAATGTCGCTCCCGGGGATCATGCATAAACAAGCAAATCTGCCGAACAACATAAGAGATATCTCTAGTAAAAGTGAGATACTGAAGAGTGCCTGCCAAGCTGCGATAAAGAGTGGGGTCTGACACAGGCGGCCCGACAGCAGCGCTGAGCTTAGTCCCGGGATCAATAGGTGTAGTCGCAACATTACAGTTAGCCATAGAACAATCTCAGTAGCATATTTCTCCTAAGAGAGAAACAATCCAAAAGATGTGCACGTAGCAGAGATGCCCAAAAAATGTGACAGGGGTCCCGAATCCGACATGGCAAATTCTCTATTGAGAAACCAAATAATCTTAGTACGTAGAGCATTAGATGAAGCCGAAATAGAGGAGTAAGTAGGCCAAAGAGTTACCCTTCTTATAAATGAAAAGGGAAGTATCACTCTTACTACTGATGAAACCAAGCTTGATAAGATTAGATGCAAAACGTTGATACCAAGCCCGAGGAGCCTGTTTTAAACCATATAAGGACTTCTTCAAAAGGCAAACATGTTTAGGATGAGCCGGATCAACAAAGCCTAGCGGCTTAAACATGTAGAACCATGTAGAAAAGCATTCTTGACATCAAGATGTATAGGCCAAGCCCTAGATACAAACAGATGGAGGACAATACGAATAGTAGTTGGCTTCACGACCGGACTAAAGGTCTCATCGCAATCAATACCAACCTTTTGAGAGTGGCCATTAGCAACCAACCGGGCCTTATATCGCTCAAGAGAACCATCTGAGTGATGTCTGGGTTTTTAGCTTAGTTTTTGAGTGTTTTTCTAGGTTGTTTAGTTTAGTTGTGTTTTTATGTTGGTTTTATGTCTTTTTAGATGAGTTTGCATATTTGGTGAAAAGTATGGAAGCTACTTTATTTTTGTGTTTTTATGTAGGTTTTTGAAGACAAGATGGGGCATTCTTGAGGCATCAAGATAGAGAGGAGACAGAGGAGAATGGCAAGTTGAGGAAGAGTTGAAGACATTTGAAGAGACCCCGGAAAATCCAAATGAAGATGTGAAGAAGTAGACAGAAACAAGGCAAATCAAGGCTCGGTAACGACCCATGAGGGCTCGGTACTGAGGCATCAAGAAAGACGGAAGTTCGGCAAAATTCAGCAAGAGTCTACCGACCCTGACAACGTCGACACCGAGGGTCCCTGTGTCGGTAGGCATAGTCGACATCGATCTTTTAATGATTTTATTCCGTAATCTTTTAGTTTTAGAAAGTTCTATCTTTATGGAAACTTTTTAGATAGCTTTTCTAGTGAAAATACTCTTGTCTTTAGTAGTTTAAGGGGGTGGAATACGTTAGACGCACCTCTTGTTCTCGTTTTTAATATTGAACGGTTGTTTTAGAAGAGGATTGATTACTTAGAGCTCAAGGGAGAGTTTGTTAAGGATTCTCTTGGTGTTCTAAGGTGTTTTGAGACAAGGAGTGTTTTTTAATTCAAGTAAGTTTGGTTTTAATTTACGACATGTTTTCAATCAAATACTTTGCTTGTTCATGTTTAAGCATGTGTGAGTAGTCTTCTATTATAGGATTAGGGTTGAAACCCAACATGATTGTGCATGAATGTTGATGTGATGAATAATTGAATGCCTTCTATCTATTCTCTACTTGTTTTGTGCTTATGCTTTGACGAAAGTCAAGGCAATTCGAGTTTGTGGCTTAATCGAAAGAGAAAGTTATGAACTTGCGTGTTGCATGATTGTGTTGATGACTTTATATTCAAGGCATGATATTTATGATTCATACTATCTCGATTGCATGATTGTGTTGTGGTAGACCCTCGTCCTAGATCTTTTCTCTTATTTGAAAGTTCGTCTTTGTTCTCTGCTCACATCGTTACCGAACCTCCGTTTTCTGTGTTGAGTTGCTTCGTTATTGTTCGTTACAACATTGATACCGACCGTGACAAGGTCGGTACCAACCTGTTTGGTCCGTTAACTGGTCAATTGTTTCTTTGCTTTTGTTTCTGTTTTGTGTGTTCTTTTGTTTTATAGATAAGTAATTAAGCATAACCTTGCTTCCTGTGGACGATCCTGACTCCCTATACTCAGCGGGGTCTTGACTATAAATTTATTTGTTGTCAATAAGAACCTTTTCAATAAATTGGCACCGTTGCCGGGGATGCAACAATGTTGTGTTTAGTTACTTGTGGGTTAGAGAATAGCCCGACCCCGTTTTTATTTCTGATTAGTTTTCTTTTGTTTGTTTTCTCAGCTTATGCAAGCAGGAAGACGTCGGCTTGAATTTGAACAACCTGATTACTATTCTGAGCATGAACGTGTTCTTCATCGCATGGGACGAGAAAACCGTACCATGGCTGTCACACCTGAAGAGATGGCCCAACAAATGGCTGCTCTCCGCAAACAGATGGAGGCATTGCAAACTGAGAGAGATCAAGAAAGGAAGCAACGTACTCAATTACAAGAGCAGTTGAGTGCTATCTCTAGGAATGCCAAGCAATACATGCACTCAGAACTGAGGGTGCCAGAATCGACAATTGTGCTTCCAGAGATAGAGAAAGCCTTCGAGATCAAATCTCATTTCATATCCTTGATTAAGAGGGCTCAGTTTGAAGGGAAACCCACTGAGTGCCCAATGGAGCATATTAGAAATTTTGTTGATTTATGTGACACTATTGCTGATGAAAGTGTTTCTTTAGAATATGTTCAACTAAAGGCTTTTAAGTGGTCCCTTGCAGCAAAGGCCCTGAGCTGGTTAGAGAGCCTACCTCCTAGCTAGGTCGGTTAGGACGTGGAGAGCTTTGCATGATTTATTCATGACTAAGTTCTTCCCTCCAGCCAAAACTACGGAGTTAAGGAAACACATCACCTCTTACCACCAACTGCCTAACGAGACCTTTGTGGAGATATGGGAGAGATTCAAGGAGATGCTTAGGCAATGCCCCCACCCATGGACAACCACAATACGTACTTCAAGAGAGCTTCTTTCATGGGATAAATGTTGAAACAAAGAACCGCATCAACTTGCACACCGCTTGTGCACTACTACAATTAAGACATATTGCAGCGGCCAAAAACCGCTACAATATGGTCCAAAAATGCCACAAAAGGCTTATGCTAGCGGTTTTCTAACCGCTCTATCTGTTGGCGTTGCTATAGGTCAATAGCAGCGGTTTTTTAGTGGTAAGGCGGCGGTTTCCAATCGACATCCTCAACTGCTGCAATAGAGTAGAAAAACCGCCATTATAGCATCTATGGGGGCGGTTTTTACCATCGCCAATTGCGGCGGTTTATTTAATAATAGCGGCAGTTTTCTTGATCAGTAGCGGCGGTTTTGAGATCAATAGCAGCGGTTTTGGGATCAATAGCAGTGGTTTTGGGGTCAATAGCAGCGGTTTTGGGGTCAATAGCAGCGGTTTTGGGATCAATAGCAGCGCTTTTTGGGGTCAATAACTGCGGTTTTTGGGGTCAATCATAGAAAATTGTATTGCTATTGTGGCGGTTTCATAATAGACATTTCAATATACATTTGGTTGCATGTTTTCTAATAATTCCCTGTTAAATTAAATATTATAGAATATAAAATATTTTACAACATATGCGCATACACAAAACCACAAATCTCAATAAAAATGAGAAGCCATAATAATATTATACCATCATTATTTACATAGAGCATTCCAACTTGAATTATGCTTTGAAGTGTTGACCAAAAACAACTAATATAAGTGTTTATAACATCACAAGCCAAAAGCAAGGAATTCTACAAAAATCTAAATGCAATTTCCATTCTTCCAAATGCTGTAAATTTCACTAGTTACAAATAAGAACCTCCCATAAAATATGCTTGGCCATCATATATACAACCTAATCATCATCAAACCAAAAGCACCTGCAAAATCATCAAACCAAAAGCATCTGAGAGCAAGTAAATAAAACAGGCAATGCATATTACAAACACTCTCGGCATCTAGCACCTAACTTGATTTTCTTTTTCCTTCTGAATCTTAACATGTACATACCTTCTTCTCAATCTTCTATTTTCTACGAAGAAGGCGTTAATCGTCATGCAAACAAACAAACTCATCATTTTTCAGTTTCTGAAATTTCAAATTATAGCATTGAAAGAATTGATCCTGCAATATTTTATCTAAAATTCTATGGACCTAATGATCGACTTTACATTCACAATATTTACTAGAGGGTTCACTTAACTAAATATCCAAAGTAGTCACTTGATTTGTATAGACCAGTTACCTAGTATTACTAAGAACTTAGTTGAAGAAGAACCATAATCCTTTGAAATACTCACCAGATTTGTGTTCTTCATTTATGAGTTTTGTTGTTGGTGCTTTGGAATCCATTCTTTCTTAATCATGTATCTCTTAATCCATGTAGCACCTTCTATGAATCTCTACATATGCTTCATTTCCTCATTTAAAGCATCTTGGTCAGTTGTTTCCTGTACATGTCATAAGCACAAAAGTTGATAGCTTTGAATGGAGTTGTACAAAAAATATTAATCAAGTCCCCTTCCAAAAGCATCTAAAACCTTGAGTGCTAGCAGGATTCTTAATGAGCTCTAACATATGTTTATGTTCACCAAGTACTATATACTCTAGCTTCAGAGTCTCAAGAGGTACAACAAAAGTTTTGAAACAATAAGACTACTATATGAATGTATAATCAATATATAGGGGAATTGCAAATTGTGATATGAAAGTGTCTCTAATGTTATAAAAATAGAGTGAGAAGTGAAGAAATGCAGAGTATTGAGACTTCGACCTTGTTGAATCACAAAACCACATCACAAGTTTATTGATAAATGTTCAGAGTAGAGTAGACTAGTAGAGACTGGAAAAAAAATTCATAGAAATACAAAAAAAAACCTCAGGACCAAGTAGTGCACTACTATGCTCGACACCCGCCCACGGATGTTTCATTGAGCAAGATTCCCTACACAATAATCTGATCCAAAACATATAAGCACTACGAGTTTGGCAGAAAGAATTCGTGAAAGTACTTGTTAACAGTATCAAACTTTGAATTTAAAACTCATTCTGCAGTCAGCACAGTAGTTCTTGCACAAAAATCTTATCCAAAACATATAAAAGATCTATGTAACTCTCATCATTTCATATGAAAAAGCACCCAACTTTTAAAGAAGGGATCAATGGTCCCTACTTTACAAGTTCTTAGCTTCAATATCAGAAAAGTATACAGAATGTAAGACTCTAGGTCATTAAGCATACACAGATCATTTTTCAAACAGTTGGGATTACACTTACACATCATTAAAAAAAAATGATATACCAAACATAAGCCTACAAAAGCAACAACGAGCCTGTAGTAAATGCCTTAAATTTACATATGCTAACAAATATATTAGAGTAGGGCGATGTAATCATGAACCAATGATGCGACCCTAGGGTCACAAGGGGCGGATCTAGGCTCGAAACGTTCGGATCTTCTCCAACAAATAACCGGATAGATTTGAGGTCGAAGCCTAGACGTTGAGATTGAGAGGTGAAGTGAAAGGATTGAGAAGGGGGGCTAGTTTGACGTAGGCCAGGAGAATATGGGGTCGGGAAAAGAACAGGGTGACGCTCGGGCCAAAGGGGAGGAGAAACTCGACTCAAAGCTCTGGCTTAATTCATTTTGGACGTGGATTGAAAGGAGTCCCGAGTGCCTCTTATATAGAGAGCAAACTCGAAACCCGAGGTACAAAGAATGGGATCAGATTGGGTCTAGCATGCAATCAAGGCCCACATCCGAAAAGCCCATAAATCTAATAATAGTAAAGCTATAAATGGAAAGGTGCAACAAACCCTAATGGGCCTTATTCTACCATAATGGGCCGGTCTCTTAAGCATAAGAGAACACACGCCTAAAATAGTAAAGACGGAATGTAAATGACGGAAATAGAAATAATAAATATAATAAATATATAAATGAGACTAAGTCCTAATCCAAGAGGGTCTCCAAGGTCTAGGCCGTCTCGGAATGGTAGGAGTTGGGTCCGAGCTAGGGCAGAGTCGCATCAACCAAGAAGCCCAAGAACTAAATAAAGAGCATCATGAAAATCTCATAGGAAAATCACAGAAAACACTCGGCAAAGGAAGATAAGAAAAGAGTTAGTTTTCCACATGTGTTCAACCTCCATTGTCAAGAACACACAATTCATAGTAAGCGCACACAATGTACACTGCAATGAGCAGTTGAGCCAAGGAATACATAAAAGATAGTGATTTCAAGGACACATTTCATTCTACTACTTCCTTTTCCATTTTGATTACTGCATAGTTGGAACAGTCAGAACAAAAAATCACAACTATTGATGACAACACATATCCAATCAAACAAAAGAAGGGTTCAAAATATCATCTTTAACAATGTGCATGTCAATACTCAATAATGTTTACCACCAGGACATTTTTAACTCGAAGCTAGAGGGCATCCAACGACTGAATATGCCAAACAGACCTAACCCCACAAAACAGTAAATCCAAGAGAATCAATTAAAGAACACGGAAAAACCATTTCAGAGAAATCGGTGAAAGGGAAAAGGGCATCAGATTGAACTCGGAATAACAATGTCATAGAGATGAGCACTCACCGACATCGTCTGAGCTCCCTCTCGATGCTACTGATCTGCTCGATGCTACCGATCTGCTTGGTGGAGTCAGATCTTCTCGATGCTACCGATCTTGCCATCCTTCACGAGACGGCCGAGCTTGGTGTAGGGCAACCCAAATTTCCTCCTCAACGTGGCGGCCGACGCGACGGCGTCCACGCCCATGGTCGTCGCGACCTCCCCCGTGACCTAATCCACGACCGAACCCGCCTCTCTCGCCTTGCCCCTCTCCGCCTTTTTCCGCCATGGCTGCGCTTCAACTGAGTGTTTAGGGTTTTTCGGCCGCGTAAGAGATGAGAGTCAGAGGAGATAGAAGGTTGCATAGGGTTTTGTGGATTTTATGGGCCGAAATGTTTCGTTCCCCGCGCAAAAAAATTATCGGGCCCGCGTCAATTAAAATAGCCCGCTCTAAAAAATGCCATATCCCTCAAAACCGCACCTATATATTAAATAACCGCTGCAATATTTTATAAATAAAAAAAACCGCCCCCAAAACCGCCAGCATATCCATAACCGCTGCTAAGACCGCCACCTTTGTTCAACCGCCATCACAGCCCGCTACAAAAGGCCTCAATTGTAGTAGTGGTGGTTTCATAGAGATGGAACCCGATGAGGCATGGGCATTACTAGACAAGTTGACCAACTACGATGCCATGTATGTGGACCCAGCAGTCGCCCCAGCCTCAAAGGAGGCTCTACACTCCAAATAAAGATGAGGTTGATCCAGATGTCAAAAATCAATTCTTGCAAGATGAGATCAACCGAGTGAAGAAACATGTAAGTTTTCTGAAAACCTCTCAACAATGTCTTGAGTGTGGCTCTCATGCCCATAATACTTCTGTCTGCACTAACATTGAGCAGGTCAGAGCCGCTGAGACTTATGCTGATGTGAATTACATGAGAGGTCAATACAGAAATCAACCTGGCAACTATAAAAGAAATAATAACTATCCCACCTAGGGAAGTTACAATCAAGGTCAAAATCAAGCACCCCCACCACAAGAAAGGAAGGCTGCCCCTTATCGGCCTCCGGGCTATCAAGAGCCACCTTCTTGGGTACAAGGGCTACAAGAGGGTATTAACGGAGTCCACAACAAGATTGATGGAGTCCGTTCTAACCTAAAAGGAGTACAGATACAATTGGGAGAAATCGAAACCTAGAGAAAGAGTGTAAATTTCCAGTTAGGTAACCTTGATGCACAAGTTCTGAGACCTCAAGGGCAACTCCCGGGCCGTCCTAAGGAAAACCAAGAGGACAAATTGCAGCTTTACACCTAAGGAACGGAAAGACACTACCGGACCGTTGTGAAGCCAAGGAGAAAGAGCCCGGTAACGAAGAAAATGCTCCAGTTCGGATCGATAACGGACCCACCAAGGTCGATACCGAGCCTTGACTCGGCTAAAGTCGTTGTTGCCAAGATCAAAAATAAATAAACCTATTCTACTAACTAGTATAGTAAGCAACCAAGGGGTCGAACCCAAGAGAATCGGGATTCTGAATAATCAGTAGGAAACAAGACAGGGGTTTTTGGAAGTTTAAGCAAACAAACAAACAAGCAAATAATATTTGGGATTAAATCAATGGAAGGAAAGCAGAGTTTATTCAATCAATTCCACCTTTTTAATCATTCGATCATCAATTCATCCACTTTTCTATTAATTCTCAAGTTAATTCCAATCCCTATAAAAGATTTCCGCTTGTCCACGGTCGAAGCAGAATTATGATATAAACGAGAACGCTTAATTCAAATCATGCAAAATATTAAGGATAGAAGGATATTAATTCATGCAATCAAGCTACGAGTCTCATGCATAAAATAACAATCAACTACTCTTTCTCCATTCTAGTCCACGGTCCTAGAAAAGAGTTGTTTCAAGGATAAATAAGATTGCACAGACAACAATCAAACCTAATCCAAACAGTAGATCTAAGTCAATTAAACAAGTTGATCAGGCTTATCAAATCAAACATAGATCATATAAATAAAACCAAAAGGTTTGATATTAACCAAGGGATAGAAAAGTTACCAGAATCTCACGAAATAGATAAAAAGGCTTCCTTGATTAAACAAACTCCAAGGAAAATTAGTTCTCCATAATAAAACTAAAGCTGGAATAATCTCTGAAAGTATGCTAGAATGTGTCACTAAAAATACGAAACTAAACTTAAATAGTCGGAAACCTAAAAGATATAAATAATATAAAAAGATAGAATAAACGAAAGGAGTCGGCGCTGAAACGCCTCGAACCGCGAGCGCGGATGCAAACCGCGGGCGCGGATCAAGTAGACCTCCTCGGCCGCGGAATCCCCTCGAACCGGGAGCGCGGTTCTGAACCGCGGGCGCGGTTCCTGCGTTACTATACTCTCTTGAATCTTTCGCTATCGCGGTCTCGGGTCCAACCCGAGGGCGCGGGTCTTGTCTTCTGTAAACTCTTCAATTCGATCTTTAGGACTTCTGTCTTCCAAATCTTCAACTGTAGGCTCTTCTGATATTACAAATAATCATCATAATCTAGCCTAAAACACTAAGAAAATCCTAATAAAAATACAGAATTACGTTGTACTAAAACCAGCGTATCAAGCCTCAAACACTCGGTACCGATCACACACAGGTTTTTAACGATCCCAACTCATGAAAGTCTTCACCACCGAACCCCTCTCTTAGGGTCGATACCGACCCTTCTACAGCACTGATCGACCCTCTTGTCGATTCGGTAGCGCCACCTCTCGAGCCCATTTTGGTTCCGAGACCGGTGAAGACTCTTCCCTTCCCTTCTAAAAAGTCTAAGGACACAACATATGGGAAGTTTAGGCGTTTTGTTAAAATCCTTCAGGGCTTAAATATTTCCATTCCATTCGCTGAGGTCCTAAGCGAAATGCCGGCTTATACAAAATTTTTGAAAGATATTCTAAGTAGGAAGAGGTCTATGTCTGAGCTGATCGACGAGGTCCGATCTTTGGAGCTCCTAGAAAAACTAGGCGACCCAGGTAAGTTTGCTATTACCATTGGTATTGGAGCTTACTGGTTTAAAGCTTTATGTGACTTAGGAGCCAGTGCAACTCTACTACCCATATCAATATGGTCCAAGCCCAATATGGGACCACTGGAACCTATGAACATGAAGTTATACATGGCAGACGGATCCTGTGTCAAGCCAACAGGGGTCATAGATGATTTTCCGGTTCAAATGGGCAAGTTTTTTGTCCCAAATGATTTTATAGTTATGGAGATGCCCGAAGACCCGGTGGTGCCTATAATTTTAGGGAGATCATTCTTAGCCACAATTGGAGCTATAATTGACGTTAGGAGGGGACTCCTAACCTTTGAGATTGGGGATGAGATGGTGGAATTCCGCTTTAAACCCGCCATGAAAGAGACCAATGAAGTTGAGGTCAAAATGCTCTACACCCACGTTGACCACATTGAATGTGGGGACCCGATCAAGAGGTTGATGGCTATTGATACAGTTCCGAGTAGAAGACTGGTGGAATTTGATCCTGCAGCATCGGTACCGACCCTACATGGGTCATTACCGAAGCTACTGGCAGGAGGAGGACAGACAGGTTCTGCAGCATCGGTACCGACCACCACCAAATCGTTACCGAGGCTCTTGACATGCAATTATGAGTCGTTACTGACCTCTTGTGGGTCGATATCGACCCCTGTGATAGAAGATGAAGATCTTTTGGCGTTTGATTATCTCGAGGATGTCTTGAAGACAGAGCATGAAGAACCGATTCTTATCCCGGCTGAGCCTACGCCAACGCTCAAGCCCCTTCCAGATTCCCTCAGGTATGAATTTCTTGGTCCTAACTCTACCTTCCCCGTCATCATAAATGCTGAATTAAAAGATGATGAAGTAGAGAAGCTGATTTTTGTACTTAGGACCCATAGAAAAGCCATTGGCTACTCTTTAGATGACATAACTGGCATATCCCCTTCATTATGCATGGATAGAATCTACATGGAGGATAATCACAAACCCACAATAGAGCATCGTATGCTGAATCCTAATATGAAAGATGTGGTGAAAAAGGAAACTTTAAAACTACTTGATGCCGGGATTATTTTTCCTATATCGGACAGCCAATGGGTTAGTCCGGTCCATGTAGTTCCAAAAAAGGGGGGATGACTGTTATTGAAAATGAGAAAGGTGAAATGATCCCCACTAGGACCACAACTAGTTGGCGGATGTGCATTGACTATAGGAAGCTAAATAATGCTACTAGAAAAGATCATTTTCCGCTTCCTTTCATTGATCAAGTTTTAGAACGCTTAACGCAACATGATTACTTTTGTTATTTAGATGGCTATAGCGGTTTTTGGCAGATTCCCATTTATCCTGATTATCAGGAGAAAACAACCTTTACTTGTCCCTATAGGACTTTTGCTTACAGAAGAATGCCATTTGGGCTTTGTAACGCCCCTGCAACTATTCAAAGGTGCATGATGGCTATCTTCTCGGATATGATAGAGGACATAGTTGAGGTTTTTATGGATGATTTTTCTGTGTATGGTTCTTCCTTTGATTCTTGTCTAGTTAATCTAACTAGGGTGCTTAAAAGATGTGAAGAAACCAATCTTGTGCTAAATTGGGAAAAATTCCACTTTATGGTCCAAGAAGGGATAATACTAGGACATCTCGTCTCTAAGAGAGGGATAGAGGTAGACAAAGCAAAAATTGAGCTTATTGAAAAACTACCTCCCCCATCTAATGTAAAAGACATTAGGAGTTTTTTAGGACATGTTGGCTTCTATAGACATTTCATTCAAGATTTTTCTAAGATAGCTAAACCATTGACTAACCTACTAATGAAAGATGTTGTGTTTGAGCTGTCTACAGATTGTCTTGAGGCTTTTCACAAGTTAAGAGAAGCCCTTGTCTCTGCTCCTATTATTTAGTCCCCAGATTGGACACTTCCCTTTGAAATAATGTGTGATGCCAGTGACTATGCTGTTGGTGCAGTATTAGGACAGCGGAAAGATAAGAAGCTCCACGCCATTTAGTATGCAAGTAAGACGCTTGATGAGGCGCAGAGTAAGTATACCACGACGGAGAAGGAATTCCTTGTCGTGGTATTTGCATTTGAAAAATTCCGCTCCTATCTTGTTGGTTCTAAAGTGATTGTTTATACTGACCATGAAGCTGTTAGATATATAATGGCTAAGAAGGATGCCAAACTTAGGCTACTTCGTTGGATGCTCTTGTTACAGCAATTTGATCATGAAATCAGAGACAAGAAAGGAGCTGAAAACTTGGTGGCGGATCACCTTTCTAGGTTGCCAATAGAACACATCACGGATTCCAACAATGTTGTACCAATCAATGACTCCAGACCGGACGAGCACCTTATGCTGAACGAGGTCAAAAACTGCAGGAGGCTCGTTACTGACCCTACATGGGTCGGTATCGACCCATCATAGAGGTTGGAGCACGCTGGAGACACCGGTACCGAAGTAGAGAAGCCCGATACCGAGGTTGGACAGCTCGATACCGAGGCCAGAAGATTCGTTACCGAGGAGATTAATGAAGCAACAGGGTCGATAACGACCTCTCCTGGTTCGGTAACGAGTAAGGACCCATCCAGGTAAGTTTTCTCAACCTGGTTCAATCCCCTCCGATTCAGATCCTTCCTTACCTCTTTCTTCTACTTCTCTTCATTCCATTAATGCTATTAGAGGGTCAAAGACCCCTTGGTTTGCGGATTTTGCTAACTACATGTAGGAGGCGTGATTCCCGAGGGCTTGACTCCATAGAAGAAGAAGAAGAAGTTCTTACATGATGTCAAACAGTACTATTGGGATGATCCTTACTTGTTTAAGCAAGGAAGGGATCACCTCTTTAGGTGTTGTATACCAGAAGAAGAGGTAGAGAGTGTGATCTGTCAATGTCACACTCTCCCAACCGGTGGCCATGCAAAAGGATTCAAAACCACGGTGAAAATTCCTCAAAATGGTCTTTATTGGCCTACCGTTTTCAAGGACGTACATGATTATGTGAAAACATATTGAGTGCCAACGCTCTGGAAACATCACTTGGAGGCATGAGAACCCGCTCACTGGGATCCTAGAGGTCGAGCTTTTCGACATTTGGGGCATTGACTTTATGGGACCCTTCCCTTCATCGGGTCCCTATAAGTATATCCTTGTAGCAATCGATTATGATTTTAAGTGGGTGGAAGACATTGCTACTAGAACTAATGATGCTAAGATTGTGGCTAAGTTTATAAAGACTAACATTTTTCCCAGGTTCGGAGTGCCACGAGTAGTGATGGTGGATCACACTTCATTAAGAGGAGCTTTGAAGCTCTTTAGGCCAAGTATGGGGTATCACATAGGGTGGCCACGCCCTACCATCACATAGAGTGGCCAAGTATGCCAGTCGAGTTAGAGCACAAGGCATTATGGGCTCTCAAAGAGCTCAATATGGACCTCGACAAGGATGGAGCAAAACGATTCATGAACTTGAAAGAGCTAGAGGAGTTGAGGCTAAAGGCGTATGAGAACGTCGAGATCTACAAGGAGCGCACCAAGAAGTGGCATGAAAAGAAATTGGTGCCTAAAACTTATGAAGTTGGTGACAAGGTACTCCTCTTTAACTCTAGACTCTGTCTTTTTCCAGGAAAGTTGAGGTCAAGATGGAGTGGGCCATTCGTGGTCCACCACATTTATCCCCATGGAGCGGTGGATCTAGTAGACAACAATGGAGCCATCTTCAAAGTTAATGGACATAGGCTGAAGAAATTCTTTGAGCAAGCCGACCCGGAGGAAGAAATTCGAGCCACTTGGGCTCTCACATCGTCGGACTAGCCAAGGTAAGTTCGTCGGGCTAATGACGTTAAAAATAGCGCTCATGAGAGGCAACTCGGTTTAGTTTTTCCTTTCTTAGATCTCTTTGTTAGCTTTCTTTTGACTTCTTTTTAGAGTAGAGTAAAGGTTTGCGGAATAGAATGTTTTGCTAAAAGTGCTACAGGAGAAGGATCGACAACGAAGCAATTAGGTGCTACCCAGGCAGGCTCGGTACCGAACCCCACAAGGTCGGTACCGACCCACGCAGAAAAACAAAAAAATTTCGATTTCGGATCCCAGGTAAGTACTTAAACCTAAAACTTCTTTTGTCTTTTTCACCATGCCTTCTTCACCATCAAACACACCCTTTGCTCTCAAACCCCCATTGCTACCACTTGCACACTCAGGAGACCACCGCTCGAGCCACCGTACCCTGCTGTCACACCACCACCGAAGCTGAACCTCGCACACACCAGTCCACAAGCAAAACCGAGCCCCCACCCCGGTACCGAGCAAACCCTAATTTTGTTTGTTACTGATCCGCACACCCTCGTTACCAACCCAAAATCCTCTATTTTGCATTCTTAGTTCTTGGATCTATGGTATGGTTTCTCAACCCTAAATCTCTACTTGAATTTCTTATGGATTCATGGTAATTTTTGGTCAATTTTCATGCCTAGATCTAGATCTAGTTTGAGTTTTTTTTTCGTGCTTGATCTGTTGCCTACTTGCTTTGATAATGGTGTTTTGTTTTGATGAACTTTGTTCCCTCATGTTTGGAATTTAAATTCTTTCGTTATATGAAGCATGAGATTACTTGTTCTTACTTTGATTTGTTTTACACCATGTTATGGCAATTTTGGCATGATTAGGATAGGTTTTTGAGTAAGTCTGGGGTTGTGGATACTTGGTTTATGTGGTATTGTTAGGATTCATGCTTGAATAAAGCTTTCATGGGTGTTGTATGGTTTGAAATCGAGGCCTTGTCTCTCGATGATGGTTTGATGATGATAAGATAGGCTCGATACCGATCCTCTCTTAACCAGATCACAGATTTTGTTTTCAGGGAGCTCGTTACCGACCCTCCAGAATGCTGAAATTTATGTGTAAGAGCTTGGTCTCAATGCAAGTATGGGGTTCTTAGGTGTGTTATTATCATGAGTGGATCTTATCTTGGGTTGTTTATGTTTTTACAGACTTTCAATGGCAAGCACAACCCGAGCAAACAAGAGGACGGGCAAGAGAACAAAGAGGCCCAACCCACCTCCTTCTCCATCATCATCATCATCTCCATCTCCACCACGTATGGATAATGTGGAGTTAAAAACTACTACATAGGTAGAGATCTTCAACATCATCTACAACAAACCTTATAAAACAAGATGGTTTTCCAAGGTCGATGGAAAGAATCTAGGGATTTATGAGGAGCTCAAGCACGCCTTCTCTATCATAGGAGCCGCTCACCTCCTAAAATTTGAAGAAATCCCTCATTATCCGGCCCTCACCGCTGAGTTTGTAGCCACTCTCCAAACAAAATTCAAAAGTCCAAGATCAAAGGGGAGGATCACCTTCAGACTCGGGAATGGGGACTACAGTCTCAACATGTCCGAGTTCAACACTCTTCTTCATTTTCCCAACCCCTCCCGGGAGTACCTAGCCCTCGATGATTTCAAGGTTCCCGAGACATGGGGCTACATCACGGGCCAAGATCGTTGCACTACACCAGCACTCCCCAGTTCCCACATCATCAACCCACTGTTCCGCATCATCCTTAGGATTCTTGGCTCCACCATTTGGCCCAAGAAGGAGTTATCTAGGCCCAGAAGGATGGAGATTGTTGCCTCCGCACTATGCTCTTCACTGATCCCGCTCCGATGAACTTGGGGTATGAGTGGCTGACATATGTGGAGCAAAATGGGGCACAATTAGGGGAGATCTACTTTGGAGGGATGGTGGCCCTTCTAGCTTTAGCATGTGAGATCGATCTCACACGCTACACTACACTCCGTTCACAGAAGTTAGACACCAATTATTGGGTGTCTTTGGGGATTTTTCAGCGATGCAATGAGGGAGTCTCCACTACAGTCAATGATCGCCAAGTGTTAGTCACGTCGGATAAAGTTGAGCTCTTGTACCTTCCCAATTGGCACGAGAGTTGGACGTCCACACCATTCCCGCGGGCTATAAAACCTGAGGATGATGCTTCACTAAGGATAGCCAAGTCACGATACGAGAGGGAGGAGGACGACATGCAAGAAGATGAACATGTTGCTGCTAAGGAGGTCGGTACCGAGCCTTATGGCTTCGGTACTAAGGGGGTGGCTAATGTAGATGGGAACGTTAACGTGCCAGAGGAGCACGGTATCGTGGTGTATGACCCCACTATCGACCCTTACGGGGTCGGTACTGACCCCCGATTTCGCCAGAGCTAGCACGATACCGATGGGTACAACCACAGGCGTGCCTCCAGCTCCGATTCTGCTCCACCACAGTGGGCAAATGACTTGGCTTCCCGGATGCAGCAGCTTTGCATGGCTCAATACCACATGCATGACCAGATGAACTAGTTCCAAGAAGCCTATTGTTGGAGGGCAAGATTTAACTCGACAACAAATAAAATTTTTAGTCAAGACCCCGTTGAGTATAGCGAAGTCAGGATCGTCCACGGGAAGCAAGGTTGGTTGATTACAGAACTACGAAAGCAAGAAAACAAAGCAAACAAAGGAAAACAAGGCTACGACAACTCTCGGTACCGACCTTGTCAGGGTCGGTAACGATGTTGGGTTTCAACTAAAACTAGCAAACAAGACAAAGCAACTGTAGGCTCGGTACTGACCTGTGTACCTTGGTAACGAGTCTATTCGTAGGTAAAAACGAAGGAAATTCAAATAATAAAAACAACTAGGACAAGGGTTACCACGACATAATCATGCAAACGAACTAATGTGAAGGATAATTATCATGCCTTAAAGATAAATCTATCAAGTTTCATTGACATAAACAAGCAAATCAATCAATTTTCATAAATCAATTCACTTTCTACTTATTTTGAATCCAAAGCTCGAAACTTTCGTTATCGAACAATATCAACATTCAAGATTACAACTTTCTCTTTCGATCAAGCGATAAACTCAAATTACTTCGACTCTCGTCTAAGTATAAGCATAAACAAGTAGATAAGAGGATAAAAGGCATTCAAAACATTCAACACATTCATTCAATCATGCATAACTATGTCGGGTTTCAACCCCGATCCTAGAAAAGTAAACTACTCACTCATGATTGAAACAAAACAAACAACTAGATTGAAAGAAAACATTGAAAATAAAACTTACATGTTCACGACTCAAAACAATGAAGAACAAGAACAAGAACAAGGAAGCACGATCTCGACCCAACTCTCTCTCTCGATTGCGTCCTCCTCTTCCAAAACTCGTGAACTCCAAAAATCTAACGAAAAATCCCCCCTCTTTAAACTAGGCTAGAACAAGGGTATTTATACTAAGAGAACTATCTAACAAAGATCCTAAAAGATAAAAACTTTCCAAACTAAAAATATTACAAGATAAAAGATAGATTTTCTCAAAGTCGGCACCGCCTATTGACACAGGCCACCTCGGTAACGACCTGCACAGGGTCAGTAGACACTTGCTGAATTCCCCCAATAAAACTCTGTTGCTCAGCTCGGTACCGACCCTCACAGGTCGATAACGAGCTCTTTGTTTTGGGTTTTTGTACACTTTTCACAGCTTCTCTTGGACTTTAACGGGATCTTTAAGACATATTCGTTCTTCTCTTCTTCTCTATGCATTCCACCATCAACCACTCGACTTTAGCTTGCTCAAAATTGCTCCTTTCCGCTTCAAAAACCTAAAAAAAGACACAAAACGGAGTAGCTTCCATACTTTTCACAAAATATGCAAACTTATCCAAAAACACACAAAACTAACACTAAAACTTACTAAAATTAAACTAAACAACCTAAGAAAAACACTTAAAACTATACTAAAAACACGAACATCAAAATACCCCATACTTAAGCTTGCTTGTCCACAAGCAATCACTAAACAATAACCAACACCAAACATCATGCTTATCAAGCAATAACCTTCATCAAAAAAGCAACATCAAAACATAGCAAAAATAGCAAAATGACTATCAACGTCATCACACATATGTAAGCACTAATAGACATAAGCAACTACAATCCAATCTCACCAAGGATAAAGTGTTTCTCCCAACTCTCATGTGTTTGGGCTATAAATTCATCTCTCAACTCAATCTTATATACAAAAACTCATAGAAATTGGAACTTATATCACCAAACTCTCCACCAATGATTTGTCAAAACAAGCAAAAATCATCAAGAGAACTTAGGCTCAATGAAAAACTTCATGGAAGCTTCCATTTGGCCGGGTTGTAATGGGGATTGGTAAAGACAATAAGGCATGGAAATATTTTGGCTATGTGGTGCTAAAAATATCCGGGAATAAAGACTCCTAAAAACTCACATACTTCCAAAAACTCCAATAACAAATATACCAAACTCACTCTTCATTATGCTCTTACTTTTCACTCACCTTTTAATCCTAGAAAGTCTCATAAAAACACAAAGAATCTCTGGTTTAACTTTAAACAATGCACATCTTCCTTGTTCTTCTCTTCTTCTTTTTTCTTCTTTTTTTCATGCAATTTTTTTTCTTTCTTTCTTTCTCCTTGACTTGCCTCGGTACCAACCTGAGAGGGTCGGTAACGAGCTACACTTTTCCTCCTTTTCTCATATTTTTTTCATCGGTACCGAGCCCACATAGGCTGGTATCGATCCAAACATTCCTTTTCTTCTTTTTGTGCATACTTTTTTAACCCAGAGATCTTTTTACATAATTAAACAAGAGACTTTCAATCTACCCCACCAAAAACCTTATTTTGAACCAACACATATCTTTTGCACTCTACAAAAATCATACTTCTCCAACTAAGTCCTAATCCCCAGATAGGGTCAAGCTTATCTCGGCTAGGGAATATTTTGTGGAGCAACAAATAAAAGGCTAAAGCTCAAACTAGCTATCAAAAAGAGGATAATGTAAGGGTGGATATGGATTAATAGGGCTCATGAAAAATAAGTTCTCTATCATATGACTTTCACAAGTAATGAACCAAAAATCTTATACAAGTCTTGAGAAATAGATAACCATCACAATTCCAAGAGATAATACACATAAAGAGAGTAAATCACACATGAAAAATAAAGGCTAAAAATAAAAACTCACAAGGTTAATTTTTGTGTTGGATTGCAACTACTCATGCTAAAAGATATATATGCTCAATTTCATCATATGCTATTCCTCTATAAAAACAATTTCATCACAAGACTCAGGCTATACTATCAAAAACATGCTGAAAGGAAATTACATGATCATGTAAGCAATTAACTATCATAGAACCAAAAGACAGGGATACTCATTTGCTCTAAAAAATTTTTTTTTTCAATTTTTCAATTTTTTTCAATTTTTTTCTTTTTACAAAACAAAGACAACTAAAACAAACTAACAAACTAACAAAAAACAAACAAACACACAAGCAATTTCTCTTTTCCCTCCCTACCCCTTACTTAAAATTACATTGTCCCCACTGTAATAAACCAAATTAAAAATAAAAGATAGGGAAAAGAAAGAAACTCACAAGATAACCAATGAAGCGGAAGAAACATCTTGAAAGCAAGATCATCACTGAGGTGGTGGAAACTGGCGCTCAAAGTTGCCCATGAACTCGTACATCGTCCTCCAACGCTCTTCATCAACCGTCACACGCTGCTCCATCGTCTTGCAACGAGCATCAGCTTGTTGCTGCCTTGCATCTTCAAGAGCCATGCGGGCGGAATACACACCCTCCTAACGATCCATCCGCTGAGTGAGATGTGTCTGTTGTAGGTTCAGCTGCTGCATCTGAAAGGACAAATCTTCCCCCCAGGGAGGAGGAACATTCGAACTGTAGCTGGACTGGGGCAGCGGTTGGTAGTGATCATGTGGCTGGAAGTGGTCTTAATAAATGACCGGGTTGTAATGCACCATGTCATACGAATGAGGCTCGGTAGGTGGAGGAGCAGGCTCGTTAACGAAGTTGAATGCCTCGGTGCTGACTTCGAAATACTCAACATCGAGCCTAGGTTGCTCGGTACCGAGGTCAGTGTGCTTGTCAAGTACCTCGGTACCGACCTCATCGTCCTCGTTATCGAGCTCCTTCGTAGCTGCCTCGTCTTCTTCCATGGCAGCTCCCTCTCTGTCATATCTTGACTCACATTCCCTCAATGTCGGCTCATCCTGCGGCTTCTTGTCCAAAGGAAATGGATGAGACGTCCAGGCTTCATACGAGTTTGGAACATAGAGCAACTCCAGCTTGTCCCGCATAATCATCACATCTTGTCCAAGCACCTTGGTGGCGACTCCACCATGAACCCTCTGAAAAATGCCGGAAGAACACCAGTATTTTGTATCTAGCTTCTGGGGAAGATGTGGGGTGTAGCGCGTGAGGTCGACACCGAGCTCCTCCGCCAAAAGACTCACCAAGTTCCCACACCAGACTTCCTTCGAAGAGGCCCCGTGCCGCTCTACATATTTCAACCATTCATACCCTAAATTCATGGGGACGGGGTCCTCGAAAAGAATAGTTCGGAGGCATCCAACCTCCGTCCTCGTCGGCCTTGAAAACTCTTTCTTGGGCCAAAAGGTGGCGCCCAAGACTCTGAGAATGATCTTGAAAATTGGGTTGATGATGCGCGTCCCTGGAAGTGCCGGTGCGGAAGGATTGATCTCCCCTGAAATATAGCTCCATGTGTCGGTGACCTTGAAATCATCGGGAGCCTTGTAATCCCGAGAGTGGTTGGGGAGGTCGAGGAGACGGTTGAACTCGGCCATTGTGTACTCATGGTTGGCATTGCCGAGTCGGAACTTAATCTTTCCGACCGATGTCTTGGACTTGAAACTGACTTTGAGAGTGGCTATGAACTCGGCGGTGAGGGCCGGGTAGTGCGGGGTTTCCTCCTTCTTGAGAAGATGTGGTATACCGAGAATAGCGAAGGCGTGCTTCACATCCTTGTAAATGATGTTAGCTTTGGCACTTGATCTTGAGAACCACCTAGTGAAGTGGTCCTTCTGAAGGTCGGAATCAAAGACCCCCCGTTGGTCCCGAGTAGGCAAAATTACCACGTCCATTTGTGGAGGAGACGAAGATCTTTGAGTCTTCCTCTTCTTTCCCTCCCTACCGTTAGATCGGCTTGTGCTTGCCATTGGTACATGAAAAAAACATAAAAATCCAAGATAAGATCTACTCAAAGCAACAAAATAAAACCCCATACTTGCTTTCGGAAATGTCCTCGACCCACCTCGGTACTGAGCTAAGAGGGTCGGTATCGAGGTCTCTAGGGTTGGCTCTGGTTCTGGATAATCTCAGGTCGTTACCAACCCTCATAGGCCGGTAACGAGCCTGAGTGAGAACATTTCTCGAGCAATTCCGAGTTCCAAATCCCATACTTTCAACAAACGTGATTCCTCACAAAAACACACAATCAAGAACATGTAACCCCGTACTTGCTCAAAACCCTATCTAATCATGCCAACAATTGCAAAAAACTCATGGTGAAAAGTCATGCAAATCAAGAACAAGTTACTTTAGGCTTTGCTATCATCAAAATTCAATGTAAATTGAGCAAGAAGAACCGAAATTTAATCAAGATTAATCACCAATCATAGAACAAGGAAGAACGTTGGTAAGGTAGACATGAAATTCGATTTCACACAAGATCTAGATAGTAAAACTACCCCAAATTACCATGAATTTTCAAGAAAAGAGTTAGGGTTTAGAAATCATACCGTAGATTAGTAGAATTGAAGAACAAAAATTCAAATTGCAAGGGTAATGGGGGTTTGAGGCTTCGGTAACGAATCACAAGAGGTGTTGCTTCGTTATCGAGTGGGTGCGGCTTGAGGGAATGTGATTGCGGTTTGACAGCGGTGAGAATCTGAGTGGGGCTCGGTTGAGATTTTGAGAGTTTGGTTGAGATTTGATGTGGGATTTTGAGGATTGAGAGTGTTATTAAAGAGGGGCAAGAGGCAGCGTGAAAGGAGAGGCGAGGTAGAAGATAGAATTAGGTTTAAAAGACTTACCTTGCCCGCGCGTTGCTGGATCCGTGTTTCGTCTCAGGTCGATACCGACCCTCTCAACTCGGTACCGAGCCTGGGGACTCAATTCCTAGTGCCTTTTTGAGCCCGACTTCTGTGACATGTTAGCTCAAGAAATATCCTATCCCGTAAATGTCTACACTACTGAAGAAACTCAAAAGAAAGCTAATAAAAAGAACTATAAAAAGAAAAGAAAACCGAACTAAAACTAAAACTAAAACCGGGTTGCCTCCTTAAGCGCTATTTTTAACGTCGTTAGCCCGACGAACTTACCTGGCTAATCAGGGTGGTTCCTTCTCAGCTTTGTTGGGGTCTTGGGAGACCCCATACTTAGAAATAAAGGCATTGTTATTTCTTCTCTCTAAATTCGGTCCCTCATCTTCTAATAGTATGCTCGGTATTCCTACACAAGGGTTTGTGAAATCCGAGAACCAAGGAGGTTTCGACTCCTCTATAGCATAAATAGTGGGGTATGGTGTAGTAATATGATATAAGGAATGATCATGACCGGTGATAGTGAATCCAGAATTAGAGTGCTCACCTTGATCCGTCAGTGAGGGCGTTGGCATCGATTTGGTTGAGGTCGTTATCGACCTGTCAGAAGTGAAGCCTCTCTTGGAATCGTGCCAAAATGTGCCGCCTTCGTCATATTACTGTACGAAGGGCTCGGTACCGACCCTAGGGGGGTCGGTAGCTTCCTTAGTAGCGCTCTCGTAATCCTTATTCATTAGAAGGGAAACTACGGGTTTAACAATGTCGAGCTCAGGCTGAGATGTCTCGATCTGGGTGGCCGCGGCCGTGTCATTGGCATCTTGATTAAGGTTGAACTCGACCCGTTCCTCTCCTATATCAAAGGTGAGGAGTCCTTTTCGAACATCAACTCTAGCGCCTGCTGTAGCAAGGAATGGCCTGTCTAGAATGATGGGCACGAGAGGGTCTTCAGGCATATCGAGGACAATGAAATCGTTTGGTATGAAGAATTTGCCCACTTGAATGGGATAATCATCAACGACTCATGTAACCTTTACACTTGATCCGTCTGCCATGTACAACCTCATATCCACAGGTTCTAGAGGTCCCATGTTAGCTTTTGACCAGATTGATAAGGGAAGTAAACTGGCACTGGCTCCCAAGTCGCATAATGCCTTGAATCGGTGGTCGCCTATCCCAATAGTGATAGCAAATCTCCCTGGGTCACCTAGCTTTTTCGGAAGGGTAATGGATCGTACCTCATCTGTCAGCTCTGTTATTGATCTTTTCCTGCTAAGAATGCCCTTCAAAAAATTTGTGTAAGCCGACATTTCGCTTAGGGCCTCAGCGAATGGTATAGAAATATTTAAGCCCTGGAGAATCTTAACGAAATGCTTAAACTTGCCTTCTATTGAGTCCTTAGGCTTCTTATTAGGAAAGGGGAGAGACTTCACCAATCTCGGAGCCAAAGAGGCTCGAGAGCTGGTGCTATCGAGTCGACAATAGGGTCGATCGGTGCCGCAGAAGGATCGGTATCGACCCTGGGACAAAGGGAGTGGCTCGGTGTAGAGAAATTACATGCGTTGGGATCGGTGACGAGCTTAAGAGCATCGGTATCGAGTGGTTCGGGCTTGGTAATGACCCTCTTCGGCACGTTGTCGACCTGGGTCGAGGCGTCTTCTTCAGCACCGGGGTCCTTTTCCTTGGCTTTGGCATGATCTGGCAGTGTCTTCCCGCTCCTGAGGTGTACGGCCGCTATCTGTCCTCTAGGGTTCTCGTCGGGGTGGCCCGAGAGTTGCCCTTGTGGCCTCAGAATCTGTGCAGCTAGGTTCCCTAGTTGTGAGTCAACACTCTTCTTCCATATATCGAACTCTCCCCATCTTTTCATCTGATTATTGAGGTTGGATTGGACTCCATTGATTTCATTCTTTACTCCATTAATCCCTTCTTAAAGTCCTTGTACCCAAGATGGTGGCTCTTGATAGCTTGGAGGTCGATACGGTGCGGGCAGTCTATCAGGAGGGGGGCTGCATGATTTTGATTTTGATTTTGATTTTGATTTCCCCAAGCCGGATAATTGTTTGGCTTGTCAAAATTATTAGGCGGGTTCCTGTATTGTCCTCTCATATAGTTCATCTCAGCATATGTCTCAGTGGCTCTAACCTGCTCGATGTTAGTGCAAGCAGAAGTACTATGGGCAGAAGAGCCACACTCTTGACAAGGTTGAGAGGTTTTTAGAAAACTTACCTGTTTCTTCAGACGGTTGATCTCATCCTGTAGAAATTGATTTTTGACATCGGGATCAACTTCGTCTTTATTAGGCATGTATAGACGCTTTTGTGGATGGAGTGGATGATGGGCTCCATACATAGCATCATAATTAGACAACTTGTCCAGCAGTTCCCATGCAGCGGTGGGATCCATCTCAATAAAACCGCAAGCAGTGTGCGTGTTGATACGGTTCTTCGTTTCTACATTAATCCCTTGGAAAAAGATTTCTTGGAGCACATATAGGGGTTGCCCATGAGTGGGGCACTGTCTGAGCATCTCCTTGAACCTCTCCCACGTCTCTACGAAGGTCTCGTTAGGCAGCTGGTGATAGGAGGTGATGCATTTTCTCATCTCCATTGTCTTGGCAGGAGGGAAGAACTTTGTCAAAAATTGATCATACAAAGCCTTCCAAGTCCTGATAGACTTAGGAGGTAAGCTCTCCAAACAGCTCAGGGCCTTTCTAGTAAGAGACCACCTGAAAGCTTTTAACAGAACATATTCTAGCGAGACACCTTCAGCAACAATAGTGTCACATAAATCAAGAAAAATTTAATATGTTTCATAGGGCACTCAGTAGGTTTCCCTTCAAACTGAGCCCGTTTGATTAAGGATATAAATTGAGACTTAATCTCAAAAGTTTTCTCTATCTCCGGAAGCACGAGTGCAGACTATGGCACCCTCAATTCTGGATGCATATATTGTTTGGCATTCCTTGGATAGGCATTCAACTGCTCCTGTAGACGAGCATTGTCCTCTCGGTGACGTTCAGCGTTTACTCGTTCACTTTCAGTTGTTGCAGCATCAGCGTTTCGATCAGCTTGTAACGCCTCCATCTGCCTCTGGAGAGTGGCCATCTGTTGTGCCATCTCTTCAGGAGTCATTGCCATGGCTTGGTGTCCTCTTTTTCTGCGGTGCAGGGTGTGTTCAGGTTCAGAATAGTAACCAATGTTATCAAACTCGAGCCTGTGACGTCTTGTTGGCATAAGCTGAGAAAATAGAAAAAAGAAAACCAAATGAAAAACAAAAATGGGGTCGGGATATTCCGAACCCACGAGTAATCAAACAGACACTGTTGCTTCCCCGGCAACGACGCCAATTTGTTGGAGGGAAGGATTTAACTCGACAACAAATAAAATTTGTAGTCAAGACCCCGCTGAGTATAGCGAAGTCAGGATCGTCCACGGGAAGCAAGGTTGTTTGATTACCGAACTACGAAAGCAAGAAAACAAAGCAAACAAAGCAAAACAAGGCTACGACAGCCCTCGGTACCGACCTTGTCAGGGTCGGTAACGATGCTGGGTTTCAACTAAAACTAGTAAACAAAACAAAGCAACTGCAGGCTCGGTACTGACCTGTGTACCTTCGGTAACGAGTCTGTTAGTAGGTAAAAACGAAGGAAATTCAAATAATAAAAACAACTAGGACAAGCGTTACCACGACATAATCATGCAAACGAACTAATGTGAAGGATAATTTTCATGCCTTAAAGATAAATCTACCAACTTTCGTTGACCTAAACAAGCAAATCAATCAATTTTCATAAATCAATTCACTTTCTACTTATTTTGAATCCAAATCCCAAAACTTTCGTTATCGAACAATATCAACATTCAAGATTACAACTTTCTCTTTCGATCAAGCGATAAACTCAAATTACTTCGACTCTCGTCTAAGTATAAGCATAAACAAGTAGATAAAAGGATAAAAGGCATTCAAAACATTCAACACATTCATTCAATCATGCATAAGTATGTCGGATTTCAACCCCGATCCTAGAAAAGTAAACTACTCACTCATGATTGAAACAAAACAAACAACTAGATTGAAAGAAAACATTGAAAATAAAACTTACTTGAAAATATAAAAATCTCGTCTCACAAACAACGAAGTTCACGACTCAAAACAATGAAGAACAACAACAAGAACAAGGAAGCACGATCTCGACCCAACTCTCTCTCTCTCTCTCGATCGCGTCCTCCTCTTCCAAAACTCGTGAACTCTAAAAATCTAACAAAAAATCCCCCCTGTAAACTAGGCTAGAACAAGGGTATTTATACTAAAAGAACTATCTATCAAAGATCCTAAAAGATAAAAACTTTCCAAACTAAAAAAATTACAAGATAAAAGATAGATTTTCTCAAAGTCGGCGCCGCCTACCGACATAGGCCACCTCGGTAACGACCTGCACAGGGTCGGTAGACACTTGTTGAATTCCCCCAATAAAACTAATAGCTCAGCTCAGTACCGACCCACACAGGTCGGTAACGAGCTCTCTGTTTTGGGTTTTTGTACACTTTTCACAACTTCTCTTGGACTTTAACGGGATCTTTAAGACGTATTCGTTCTTCTCTTCTTCTCTATGCATTCCAACATCAACCACTCGACTTCAGCTTGCTCAAAGTTGCTCCTTTCCGCTTCAAAAACCTACAAAAAGACACAAAACGGAGTAGCTTCCATACTTTTCACAAAATATGCAAACTTATCCAAAAACACACAAAACTAACACTAAAACTAAACAAAACAACCTAAGAAAAACACTTAAAACTATACTAAAAACATGAACATCACTTATGCAGCTCGAGTGGAAGTTGAAGAGGACCGTCACAAGATTGCTGAGTTCCGATGGAGGACAGGAGATGATCGATGGAATGCTACTGAAGAGCGTTGGCGGGCCACTGCTATGTTCATGGACAACTTCGAGAGGCGCTTTCCACCTAAGCCCTGATTCTCTTTCTTTCTTTCAAGGATGTTTCAAGATGTTTCTACGACTTCAAAAACTATTTTGTGAGTTCATTTTCTTTTCCCTATCTCTCTCTTTTGATTTGCTTTGTTTTTATAGTGAGGACACTGTTTAGCTTAAGTATGGGGTAAGGAGGGAAAAGAAAACTCTTGTATTCTTGTGTTTGTTGTTCTTGTTTAGTGTGTTGTCTTTGTTGGCTTTAGTTGTTTTAGTTGCTTTTCTTTGCATAGAAAAATGAAAATAATTGAAAAAATTGAAAAAAAATCACAAAAAGATTTTAGGACAGATGGTACCCTTACCTTTATGGTTCTATGATTGCTTTTGCTTGCATGATCATGTAATTCCATTTAGCATGTTTTTGATAGTTTAGCCCAAGTCACATGATGAAAATGTTTTTCAAGTATGAAATTAGCATGTGATGAAATTGAGTGCATATGACTTTTAGTATGAGTTTATTGCAATCCAACACAAATTAACTTGTGATCTTATTTAGCCTTGATTATCATGTGTAATTTACTCTCTTATATGTATATTATCTCTTGAGATTGTGATGATTATCTATTTCTCAAGGCCTTTATAAGATTTAGTTCATTACTTATGAAATCCTATGATAGAGAACTTAATTTTTCATGAGCCTTATTAATCCTTATCCACCCTTACATTATTCCTTGTTTTTGAAGCCAATTTGTGCCTTAAGCCTGTTATTTTTAGCTCCACAAAAAGTTTCCTAGCCGATATAAGCTTGACCCTATCCGGAGATTAGGACTTAGTTGGTTGGAGTTGTTTTGTTGAGAGAAGTTGTATGTTGGTTAAGAAGAAGGAATGGGTTGGGTAGAATGAAAGTCTCTTTATTAAGAAAGTTGTAAAAAGAACTCTTGGTAAATAAAGTGCATGGGTTAGAAAGAGAAAGAAGAATGAAATTTCAGCAGATCGTTACCAACCCCAGACGGGTCGGTACCGAACCCTTCCCAATGCAGAGAAAAAAATGTGGAAAATTCAGAAAAAAAGGGGAAAAAAAAGTAAATGTGCAAGTGCGATTAAAGACAAAGTCAAGGGTTTCTTTGTGTTTATGAGACTTTTTAGGATTTATTTGGTGAGTGAAAGAAAATCAGTATGCATAAAGTGAAAAGTGAGTTTGGTATGTTCTTTTGAGAAGTTTTGGAAATGTGTGAGTTTTTAGGAGTCTTTATTCCCAGATATTATTAGCACCACATAACCAATATAATTCCACGCCTATTTGTTATTACCAAGCCCCATTACAACCCAACCGAATGGAAACTTCTTTGAAGTTTTTCATTGAGCCTAAGTTCTCTTGATGATTTTGCTTGTTTTGACATCTTTGGTGGAGAGTTTGGTGATATAAGTTCCAATTTCTATGAGTTTTTGCATATTTGATAGAGTTGAGAGTTGAACTTATAAGCCTAAACACATGAGAGTTGAGTGAAACACTATATCCTTTGTGAGGTTGGATTGTGATATCTTATGACTATTTGTTGCTCATATATGTATGATGATGTTAAGAATCACTTGCTATTTTCACTTGTGCAGAATTTGCTTTTTGATGAGGGCTATTACTTGATGAATGTGTTGATGGTTTTGGTTTATATATGGTGATTGCTTGAGGACAAGCAAGCATAAGTTTGGGGTATTTTGATGTCCGGGTTTTTAGCTTAGTTTTTGAGTGTTTTTCTAGGTTGTTTAGTTTAGTTTAGTTGTGCTTTTATGTTGGTTTTATGTCTTTTTAGATGAGTTTGCATATTTGGTGAAAAGTATGAAAGCTATTCTATTTTTGTGTTTTTATGTAGGTTTTTGAAGACAAGATGGGGCATTTTTGAGGCATCAAGATAGAGAGGAGACAAAGGAGAATGGCAAGTTGAGGAAGAGTTGAAGACATTTGAAGAGACCCCGGAAAATCCAAATGAAGATGTGAAGAAGTACAAGGAAACAAGGCAAATCAAGGCTCGGTAACGACCCATGATGGCTCGGTACCGAGGCATCAGGAAAGACGGAAGTTCGGCAAAATTCAGCAAGAGTCTACCGACCCTAATAGGGTCGACATCGAGGGTCTCTGTGTCGGTAGACGTAGCCGACATCGAGCTTTTAATGATTTTATTCCGTAATCTTTTAGTTTTAGAAAGTTCTATCTTTATGGAAACTTTTTAGCTAGCTTTTCTAGTATAAATACTCTTGTCTTTAGTAGTTTAAGGGGGTGGAACATGTTAGATGCACCTCTTGTTCTCGTTTTTAAGATTGAACGGTTGTTTTAGAAGAGGATTGATTACTTAGAGCTCGAGGGAGAGTTTGTTAAGGATTCTCTTGGTGTTCTAAGGTGTTCTGAGACAAGGAGTGTTTTTAATTCAAGTAACTTTGGTTTTAATCTAAGACATGTTTTCATTCAAATACTTCGCTTGTTCATGCTTAAGCATGTGTGAGTATTCTTCTATTCTAGGATCGGGGTTGAAACCCGACATGATTGTGCATGAATGATGATGTGATGAATAATTGAATGCCTTCTATCTGTTCTCTACTTGTTTTGTGCTTATGCTTTCACGAAAGTCAAGGTAATTCGAGTGTGTGGCTTAATCGAAAGAGAAAGTTACGAACTTGAGTGATGATAATGTTTGATAACGAAAGTTACAAACTTTGGATAAAAAATAAGTAGAAAGTGAATTAATTTATGAAAGTAGATTGGTTTACTTGTTTTAATCAATGAAAGTTGATGACTTTATATTCAAGGCATGATATTTATGATTCATACTATCTCGATTGCATGATTGTGTTGTGGTAGACCCTCGTCCTAGAACTTTTCTTTTATTTGAAAGTTTGTCTTTGTTTTCTACTCACATCGTTACAAAGGTCCCTATGCTCGATACCGAACCTGTGTTTTTATGTGTTGAGTTGCTTCGATATTGTTCGTTACAACATCGATACCGACCCTGACAAGGTCGGTACCGACCTGTTTGGTCCGTTAACTGGTCAATTGTTTCTTTGCTTTTGTTTCTGTTTTGTGTGTTCTTTTGTTTTATAGTTAAGTAATTGAGCATAACCTTGCTTCCCGTGGACGATCTTGACTCCCTATACTCAGCGGGATCTTGAATACAAATTTATTTGTTGTCAGTAAGAACCCTTTCAACACTGAGCGAAACTTATGTCGAAACAACCACATGCAGTGTACAACATTAGCCTTAGGTGGCCGAGGAACCAAAACCAAGGTTCTATTACTCAAGAGAGCCCGGTATTCATTGTGCTTAGCATAGGACCAATTTAGGTATAGTAGGGTAGTTTTGTGGGAGGTAGGGATGGGAGAGAGGCTGTCATTTTTAGTGGCAACGGTATTAAGGTCAAGAATACTACACGATTTGAAGATGCCTATCAGAGCACGGGTGGTCATAGGATGAGTTGGGGGAGCCGGTTGTTGGGTTTGAGGGACTAGAAATGGTGGTGTAACAGCAGGTGAGGTTCCGGGCAAGGAAGGTGCACTCGCGGGCGCGAGAGGTGAGGCAGCGGGTGCGATGAAAGGTATAGGGGGTTCTGTTGGTGAAACCGTGGGCGCGGGAAAAGTGATAGAAGGCACTAGAGAGGAAACCGCGGGCACGGGTTGGGTCCCCGCGGGCGCGATCTGAGACGAATTCGCCAGCGAGCTCAACAAAGGTTGAGTGATCAGGGGAGAGACTGAGTCATCGGACTGAATAGAGTCATAGACATGTGGAGGGGATGGAGTTGGTTTGATAAACGGAAAAAACGGTTTCATCAAAGGTGACATGTCGGGAAAGAATGATTTTGCGGGACGTGAGGTCCATGCAAATATAACCTTTATGATGCTTAGGATAACCGAGGAAGACAGAAGGGGTGGAACGGGGTTGCAATTTGTGAGCGAAAGTGGCAAAGATATTAGGGAAACATAGACAACCAAACACCCGAAGATGAGTGTAAGTAGGGGTGGTATTGTAGAGGATTTGAGTAGGGCTTTTGTTTGAAATGGTGGATGATGGCAAAATATTGAGGAGATAGACGACTGCCTCGAGTGCGTAATGCCAAAACCGAGGAGGAACAGAAGAGTGTAGGAGCATAGTTCGATGCATGTTATAAATGGTGCGAATTATAAGATCAGATTTTCCGTTTTGAGGGGAAGTGTGAGGACAAGAGAACCTTAAAGTAATCCCGTGTTGGTTAAAAAATAAGTGAAATTCCCGGTTGATAAACTCTCTACCCATGTCACATTGGAAAGCCTTAATAGCACACTTAAATTGAGTTTGTATGTAGCGACGAAAGCGTACAAAAAGATCTAACACTTGAGATTTGAATTTAATCGAAAATACCCAAAGAAAGTGTGCAAAATCATTCAAAAATAATAGGTAGTATTTATGTCCTTCGGAACTAACAACAGGTGACGTCCACAAGTCACTATGAATAATATCAAACGGAAATAAAGTGCGAGTTTGAGAGAGAACAAAAGGTAACCTAACATGTTTTCCTAATTGACAAGAAGAACAAACTGAAGATGAAAACTTCTTCTTGACTCGAGAGGGAAGCAAGGCTCGAATTTGATTGAAGGTTGGATGTCCGGGATGCCCTAGGCGAGCGTGCCAGGGTACAGACGACTCGACAGAGAGGGACACAGAGGAAGGTGTGGACGACTGGGTTGTGACAGGGTAGAGTTCGCCAGAACTGTTACATCTTTGACGATTGGTTCCCGTTTGAAGATCCTTCACAGAAAAACCATAGGGGTCAAATTCAACAGAAACATTATTATTTTGGGTGAATTTTCGAACATACACCATGTTTTTGATGATTTGAGGAATAATAAGGACATTTTAGAGATGTAAGGGGCGATTTAGGGTAGGTAAATGGGCATTCTTACAAGGAAGAGTGTCAAAGGCATGGTTCGAGATTTCCAACTATTGTTGGGATACAAGAGTGCTTCAAAGGCAAACTAACACGGTTGTAAGTACCACAACTTGGATTAAAAGAAAGAAGTTGTCTATTCTTCTAGAGTATCTTATGCGGCAGGTTTGTCATCATGACGCACTATAATTGTAACACCCCTATTTTGCAACGATGGGTATTATCGCCAGTGACCTCTGATTTTACCATCCAAAGTCACCCAAGGCTTTAAATAATTTAATTAAACACAATTAAGGGGCAGTGAATTGAAAGTGGAAATTTTATTCATTAAAAAGAACATTCGTTCATTACAATGGTAGGTGTTTTACAATGAATATAGCAGCGGAATATAAAGCCCATATTATGAAAGGGTTGAAAAGACGTATTGAAATACAAGTATATTTCCCCAAGACAAATCATATGATGATGAGTTGCTTGGCTTAAACTGGAAGAGCTGGTGCACCATCTTCTGAATGCTTTGCTCTATGAAAATTTATTCCTTCCTTCAACGTCCTCTTGCCTTGATCTTCTATCTTTGCATAATTCTCCTCAAACCTTCTAGCCTTTGTCTTCAAAACTACAGTGGGAGCTTCCTAGAGTCTGGCATTTTTCGCAAAGGGCGAGAAATACCGGGCAAAAATGCGGAAACAAATGGAATTAGTCTAAGAAGACTAAGCAAGTGAGAATGGAAATTCTAAAGAGTAGTATGGTAATTTTATTATCTCATCAAGGAGATTAAGGGAAGAAGTACTTGAAAGTTATAATCACTTTGTGGAGCTTATAAGGACGGAATTTAGTTGATCTCGAAGAGAGATGAACTTGGATCTGAAGAGTAGGAATCTACGAGATTGTAGTTCCTCTTAGAGTACAATTAATATTGGGAACGTTTTATTTACACATCAAGTTTCTAAAAAACCTCTCGCGCCCTTTTCGGACCGAGAGCCGGGTCGGTCTTACACGTGATGCTTAACCGGCAAGATTTTAATTTATTTAATGTGCACTAGCACTTATTTTTATTACGTGTCAAAATGTTTCATATTATTTATGAATTTTAAGGGCGTGGAGGCTGCGAAAGAGCCGAGTCCACTTAAAAAAATGAAGGAATTTCAGGCCTCTTTCATCATGAGTGTGCATGCCTCTTTCATCCTATAGGCATCTAGCTAGTGTACAATATCGCTTATGCTAATCCATAACAAATCTCAAAAAGAGATAGAAACAAACAAGGCCACAAATCATCGGTCATAAAGTTCAGTACTAGCGTAATACGAATCATAAAAACAATATGTCGTTATTTCTAAGTAAATGAATAAACCTAAGTTCATTCATTTTAACAAACATGTAGTTCTCAACATAGAAGAATTTCCTTAACGGAAACGAAAAATATATATAAAGGTTGCAAGGGAGAATATCCACTTGCCTTGAATTTCTTTCGGAAGTATACATCACTCGGAAATCTAGAACGACTTAGTGTGGTTCGTACGATTCAACCTAGTAATTCAAAAAATGACG
This sequence comes from Fallopia convolvulus, assembly GCA_964016875.1. NCBI lineage: Eukaryota > Viridiplantae > Streptophyta > Magnoliopsida > Caryophyllales > Polygonaceae > Fallopia > Fallopia convolvulus. The sequence continues at coordinate 38,025,186 of OZ024722.1, forward strand.
AACGAAAATATATTAAACTCCTTATTTTATTCTCAAATATTCTTTTCTCTTATTTTCCTCTTCTAAGAGAAGGAATGTTAATCTAAATTATTGGCTTAATAATTTAGATAGGAAATATTAATAATAATTCTTTATTATTAATTTCAAGATGAAGTTCTTGAAAGATTTGTATAGAATTTAAAATATTTACTTTTAAGAAAACATGCAAGGATTTATTTACTCATAAGGGAAAATCCTTTTTAAAACACATGCAATAAATATTTAAATGGACTAAAATGTGGTTTGCATGAATTTCATTATTTCTAAAGTCCACTTTTATTTTATTCCAAAGGCTTAGGTGAAATGATAAATTTGACATGCAAGAAAGTATTAACACCATTAAAAGTCCTCTCTCTAATCACAAGTATTTCTATGCATTTTCACTTAACTAATAATCTTCTTATGATCAAGATTATTTCTAGATGTCATAAATATTTTGTCATAAAATTGAGGTCTAAAATTTACATGCATGTATGTACAATTTCATAAGAACTCATTTTATTCCACATGCATAACTTATTATGTTAGTTAAATAATTTGACCTTGTTATAAATCCCTTTTTTGATCAAGACGGTCATAACCATTTTATTTCAACATTCTACCTAACTCCAAGTTACATGCAAGAATGGATTTTTACACAAAACGTTACAAAAATTACATGCAAAGACTTTTTAACTTAATTAAGTAGATAAAACATTTATAAGTCTACTTTTAAATTAAAAAGGTCATAACTAAGTTATCTAAAAATCATTTTAAGTCTAAGTTGACATGCAATAGGGGTTTAAGTTATAAAAAGTCTTTTTAAGCTACATGCAAAGACTTATTTGGATTATTTAAGCATATTTTATTCTTATTAAATTTACTTTAGTCAAAAGTTCATACAAAAATTATTACAAAGCTTATAACATGATTTGAAAGACATGCAAGAAGGTTTCTTTCATAAAAACTTCATTTTATTTAATTCTTAAGTCATTTCTTTCATAATAAAAGAATACTTCTATAATAAAGAAAGATAAGTAAAAAAAAGTTCATATAATATTTAAAAATCAGAAACTCCATGTTAAAAAGTCTCTTTTATACTTTTAAGATTTATAAAATTTATTTTATAATTTATAAGAGCATTTTTTCTTAAAAACTCATGCATGCATGCTAGTTTCCTTTAAAAATATGTACAAATCTATTACTTAAAAAAATCTGATATTTTTCTACTTCTCCTTAAAAAAATCAACATATAATATGGTTCAATTAAATCTCAAAATATTAGAATAAACAAGAAAAATAATCAAAATAAAAAGGAGGAAAGAATCCCTCACTTTTGTGCTAAGTTTGCAATAAACCGAACAAAGGAGGCGGAACAGAACGACGAAGGGCGAGGTGGCGGCAGTGGTGGCCGGCGGCAATGGTGGTGAGGTGGGAGGCTACACTAGGATTTTTGTGCTTTAATGGGAAAAAAATCAGCACCTATCTAGATTGTTTTAGGGGCTGGAAAAACACTTAAAGTGAGGTGAAATGACAAGGGAGAAATAGTGGAATAATAGGAATCCTTGAGTTGAGCAAGTGCCCTTAAATAGGCAAAAGTTTGGTGGAGGATTTCAAGTGATGATGAGCAAAATATGCTCTGGAAATGGGATTGGGGATGAAAATCTCCCAAATAAATCCCATGGATTTTGTGATCATGGAAGTGGATATTTGGATGTCGGTAAGAATATATTTGTATGTGTTGGATCGGGACTTGCGTTATGGCGGTAGAATATAAAATTCGGATTTAAAATATTCTTCTTATAGAAATGGTCTTAAAAAAACTTATGTAGACCAATAAAATCAACTCTAATGATTTTATTCTATCACCTTGAATTTTCTAGGAATAATTTCCATTAATATGATCATAACGCGTAACGAGATTTATTAAACGGGTCATCGGAACTTGTTCGAAAAATTCTAAAAATTGTCCGAGCGAAATTATAATTTATGTGAACTAAGAAAATCATTTTACATGATTACTTTCTGTCACTTGTAAATTCTTAGACCTGAGTTCCAAGCTTACGGTCGAAACGGGTAACGACTTTGCTAAGCGGGTCTTAGAAAGTCGTCTAGAAAAAAATTTCAAATTTATCCTAAAAATCACGGATATTACACCGTAAACCCATAAGCAGAATCCGAATATGACATGTTGGCCTAAGAGTAGGGTTGGTGAGGCGCCGATACAAGTATTCCTGCCCCTGGATTGTTAGGGTTGGGACATGGAGGTTGATTCCAAGCAAAAGCTGGCCATGGTTGCTGACTGTTGCCGGGAATTGGAACCCAACCGTAAGGGGTGCGTTGAAAATGGATGGGTTCTTGCTGCTGCTGGTTTCCGCGACCGCGGCCACGATCCGCGCGCCCGCCGGCTCGAGTGTTCGAGTTTTTAGTATGGGGTTTTGTGCAGGTTTGTCCGATGGGGTGTCGAGTTGTTATCAGTTGACGCATTTAGGGCGTTGGAGTCAACACCCATCGATTTTTGTTGAGCACGACGAGTCTCCTCCAGTAGAATCATGGACCGAGCCTTCGAAAAATCCAATAGAGGGTTCGTTTGTTGTATAAAACTTGCAACAGTGTCAAATTCAGGCGCGAGGCCAGCAATCAGTTGAATAACGAGAAGCCTTTCAAACATAGGGGCATCAACATTAGCCAATTGGTCCGCTAGATCTTTGAGCTGTTGACAGTAGGCAGAGACCGAACTGAAAGATTCCAAGCGGCACCGGGAAAACTCATGTTGAAGATACACAGCATGAGACACCTTATTATCATGAAAGATGTCCTTCAATTTGTTCCAGGTAGACAAAGCAGTAGAATTTTTCTCAAGAATAGTGAGTAGCAGATCGGAAGAAATAGTGGAATAGATCCACTGTAAAAGAATTGCGTCAAGTTGGTCCCAAAGATTGTCATCAATATCAACAGGACGAGGAACCGTGATGTCGATATGATCGAGCACGCGATGAGCACGCGCAACGACACGAAATAATTCAGCCCAGGAGTTATATTTCATGTTGGAGACATCTAGCACAATCGGGATCAAGTTTTTGACGTTCGATACAACAAGAGTCGAATGGAAGTTCGACTTGGTGGTGCCAGCGGCCGAAGAAGAGGCCAACACCTGCTGCGTTTGATCGGGCACCACGACGGGATCCTTGTCCTTAGGATTTTTGCCCTTCGGGTGATCCTCATTAGCCATGATGAGAAAACGAACAAAAGGATTTAGAAATTAGGGTTTGATGGTGCTGAGGGGCGCGGAAGGGAGGTGGAAAGCGCGCGATCTCTTGGATCGAGCGGTAGGATGGGGAAGGAGATAAGAGTGCGGCAAGGGAGGATGAGCTGGCGGCACAGGGGGGACGGGCTAGGGTTAGGTTTGACAAGCTCGTGATACCATGTAAGTCCTCATATGTGAAAGTCCCCTTGGGGGATTCTCCATTCATTATTTGGTATTATATACACATGTACAAAAGGGTGGCTTATGGGCCAAGTTAGGGCCCATTACAAAATATATGCTGATATTTTTCAGTTTAGATTTGTATCTTTGCCACAACTTTTTTAGTTTTAAACGTTGATAGTTTTGCTTTTATAAAGTTTCATTCTTTCATTTTATTGTTTTTTCAAAACCAGTTGAAGTTATTCAAGTCAATTTGGTGTTTTTAGTTTGGTTTTGTAATTTTGTTCTAAGGCAATTTAGGTGTTTTTAGTTTTCGTACTTTGGTTTTAAATTTTTTATGATTTGATCACTATATATATATATATATATATATATATATATATATAGGCTTTAGTTGAAAATTTGATATGGTTTTCTAAACCAATTTATATATGGAGATGCTTAATATTCTGGTTTTATTTCATCGGAGGAGCTTCATTCAACAAGGACCCTAATCACCAAGTCCGATTTTTACAAACACAATCCCCGGTAGAACGAGGAAGATGAATATTCAGTTACATTGTTAATATGTTGATATTTGTAATTATATATTCGAGTTCTTGTGTACACATATTCAAAACTATGAAGTTAATATTCAGATATATGGTATACACGTTAAGTATTGTGAATTTAATATTCAGATATCTTATATACATGTTCGAGATTATGTACTTAATATTCAGACATATTTGTGTTTTTGACAAAGTTAGTTAGATTCGTCCGAAAATTTTCTTTTTTATTTTCTCTTGGTGGTGCATATGTAAATATGATAAGTATGTTTATATTTTTTTTGTGTTTGAGATCATAAATGTTGTAGTATAGCACTCTGCTTGTGTGACAAGTAGGGTTGTCCAACGGGACGGGTTGCAGGTCAACCCGTCAACTCGTAAAAAAAATAAAGTCGTCCCGTGACCCGACCCGCAACCCATAAAACGGGTTTACGGATCGGGTTACGGGTTGACCCGTTTGAATGGGTCAAATGGGTTGAAAAGGGTAAAAACCCGTTTGACCCTTTTCGACCCGTAAAATTAACCCATTTGACCCATTTTGACCCGTAAAATTTTATTTTACTAACTACAAAAATAATTTTTTTTTATATTTTTTAATATAACGGGTCGACCCGTAACCCGTAAACTAAAAAACTCCGACCCGTAACCCGTAAATTAAAAAAATCTGACTCGTAAAATTGCGGGTGGGTCGGGTCGGGTTACGGATCAACCCGCCCGTTGGAGTCACACCCTAGTGACAAGTTTAAAGGATTCATCTAGTAATTAATTATCTTTCCAAAGAATACATATTCCACCCGGTTTGCCTTTTGATGGAGAAAAAAATAATATGGTCATATCCATTCCGTTTCCATTGTGTTTCATTTGGGATTGATTTCGTTTTTTGTTTCGATTGGTGCTAAGACTTCGATATGCTGTCTTTGGGTGAACATTTCAATATCAGCCCATAGGGTTGACTTTCCCATCCCTGTTACATTCCGAGTTGATATTTTCATAATTAACTTATGGCGTGAAAATGGGGCCAAAACCCATCATCTGATATTTCGTTTTCTTTTGAATTATTGTTCGTATCTAAATTTGTCAAAATGGGTGCAAATTCTTGCCATCTTTCATTCACAATACCCGACGTCTTAAACAAACAATATAAAGAAATAGAGGGAAACCAGGGACACACCTTAATAATACATTCATCTTCCTTACATTTCATAGAACGTCTTACATTGATCCATCTTTTAGCATCCCATACACCATCAACATTCATCAACATTTGTATAGGTTACCTTACTTACAATAGAAACTACATACTTATCATACAATACATAGTCGCAACAAGCTATGCGCAAAGGAGTTATTCTAGGATATGATCTTACACTACACCTGATTCTAGAATTTTTCCAACTAGTTCTACTACCAAAATATGCATCATAATTTATGTTACCCACCTTAATTTCACCTTTGATAAACTTCCAATTTGAAACAATGTTGTTCTTAATCTTCCTGACCTACGCCTTTCCTTTCCACAAAGTTCCAAGGAGACAATTTTTTTCAGAGCAATGATATCCTTTTGCACGATTGCTAGTTTCCTCACATACTATTCATAGCTCAAAGTAGGTTCTTCCAAAGAGTTTTCTATTACCCACTCCTCCTCCTCCTCATCATCATCATAGTTCTCCTCGAACATCTCCAAGTTGACCTTCTCGGTGGGATTGGAAAGTGTTGTTACAACCCCCACCCCACCAACCTCCTTAACTATTAGTGGGTTCAATGTTCCTGGCTTAGTAGGATTAGCGAGCAACTCTTTGAAACTTTTTTTTGTTGGTTTCTATTCCAAGGGAAGAAATTCAGAATTTTGCACAAGCAGATTACAAATAGAAGAAAGTTTGCAATGTTCCATAGGTGGGCAAATAAGGGTGGTATTTATAGAAGTTTGAAAGACAATCATTCTCCAACAAGAAGAAGGATTAAAGACCATACCTCTGTCAGTAGGAGATCTACCAACCCTAAGTATGATCCAAACACACATACACAGAATCACACAATTAAATCAACATAATTCATTCTCCATCTCGTATTCCAATCCATAGTGCAGAGGCATGCCCTCCCACTCCTCACACCACTTCTTTCTTCTAACCCCGGCTAAACCTCTACTGGAGCACTTGCCAAAACACACAGATAGCATTTTCTTTTGAAGGGGCACGGTTTCTCTGTCACACGGACTATACATAGGCAACCCTTCCTCTCCATCAGCTATGATGCCTGTGTCGGAAGCGGTACTAACACAGAGAAAACATTCAAAAACTTATTTCGATAAAAACCCATTTAAAACCAATTTGCACACAACAGCACAAGCAAGTCCAAAACATTTCAATTCCAAAAAAATATTCGGGACTAGTTCCCAAAACCAATCCTACAATAACGGCACAAAATCTAACAAGACAGAAAAGAACCGAGCAAGTCGAAAATGACTTACCTTGAAACTAGGGATCCTCCAAAGAAGACGGAATTAAGAATGTGAGCAATATCGATTCCCAAAAAGAAATATTAACACATATAACTACATTAACTACGACCCTGGTCCTCCTTAACGACTTTTTGACAAAAAACATGACTCGTTCTATGAGCCCCAGATTACTTTCCCTGTACAAAAATTAATATAAGTTCGAAACCTCCGAATCTTAACTTACCTATTAAAACACAAACTAAATAGCTATTTCATTATAACAATACACAACAACTTGTACATCTATTGATTGATATACGTATCTCACGAACCAGTATATATATAACTCTAACCAAACGATGACTAATTAACACTAACGTAGACATATAGTTAACTCTAACAAGATATATACTAACCTATATATATATATAGAAATGAAAAGGACGAGTATTAACTAGACCACCTCTCAATCTGATCACCTTCGAAACCGATCACCCCTAATTACCCAAAACAAACTCCTACCCATATACTCGATCGTTCCCTGGAAAAACAGAACAACACCCTATTCGGAAACAACAAGGAAGTGCAACAAGGTGTGGATCCTTACCCAGAAATGCCGGCAAGGACAGGCGACTAGTGGATCGGCAGAGCAAAGACGATGACAACGTTGTGGTCGAACGGGACTAGTCTCCAATGGCGTGATGGTCTAAGACGAGGGCGTCGCCCAGGCCAAGCAGCGCAGCCCGCAGGTTACAATCTTGAACGGAACGCCGGCTCCGACGGTGGATCGTGATGCCGGAATTAGCAAACAAAATGATCATGAGGACGGTGTGGCTTGCGAGAGGAGTATTCTCCACCAAAATCGTCGGAAGGCACGCCCGCGCGTGCGGGCTCACAGGAAAAGGTAGTGGAAGAAACGGGGTTGAAGGCAGAGGAGAGCTTTAGTTTGATCTTGAAGATGGAGGAGATTTTGAACCTTTGAACGAGGGCTCGGTTTGTTAAGAAATAAGAAGGGCGATCAAAGATATCAATATTGTTTTAAGATAGAACTTTCGCGATTAAAGATATTATTATTACTTAAAGATAAGAATTTTGGTTACGATATTAACCAACTAAAAAGGCGATCTAGCTTAGCGTTGAAAGAATGGAAATAGTTAAGGATAGGATTAGGCTTTTTGGATAGAAATATCTACTGTATAAATTAAACATTGCGATTATCCAAACGGATTAATAAATCGGGTTACTTGCCGGTCAAGAAACTTGGTTTCTTATAGACCAAGGAACTCGTTTTCTGACCTAGAAGGAAAAAACGGAACTCGAATATTACAAGAGACTTGTACAAAAGAGTCATAGTCTTCTCTTCTTCACTTGGGATGTTTGGCATTTTGCTCTCCTAATGTCATATTGGAACCAATTGCCTCTTGAGCTTATGCAAAGAATAATCACAAATAGACAAGTACAATGGACCATGAAACCATAGCTATATTACTCTCGGTAGAGAGAGGAAGATAAAAGGAGTAACCTATTCAAAATTTTCTAGCAAAAAATTACTATGATGAATTATTCACCAAGTTTGTAGCATGGTAAAAAAAATGAAAAAGCTATAGCAACCAAAAATAGATATCCATTTGCTCACTAAGTTGTACTGTTTTTTGCATCCTTGATGACACAAGAGATGAAACGAGTTCATCTGTCAGCGATCAGATCCATCATCACCGTATTGAGTCATTTGTTTTCTTTGGAAAGATTGCATCCTGAAAACTTCATGTATACGACCAACAGCTCGAGGTGCATTACAAACTGCTGCAAGTGAATCCTTCAACGGTGCATCATCCACATACGCTGGAGTGGCTGAACGCTCTGATACTGTCTGGACTGCTCTTATAATGGCATCTTTAGCCGGAGCATTAGTATATTTAGGCCATGAAAAAGAGGATCGAAGTCGTGACCGTTAATGTCATCCTTCGTATATAAGTTGGTGGTTAGTAGATGAGAAAACAAGTCGAAATACTATTGTGATGCAATAAAAGAGTAAAATGGTGATAAACAATTAGGTTAGAGTTGTAACAAGGCACAATGTTAGCCAATTGTACTAAAAGATTACCAAGAATTTCATACTAATTTGACCTTTCGTATTATGGACATAATAAGAGATGAGCACAGACAAAGGCCATCAGTAAATAAAGGTATCTCTTCTAATATGCAGGCATAATCAATTATTAGCTTTAGTTAGGAATCAATAGTATTTTGTTACAAAAAAAAGGCAAATTACATGACTTTATGTACCTAGGTAGCTTACATGCATAGTTTTTCCAATGTCTTGACCACCACCATGTAAAAGCTTACAATAGAATATGCAAATTTTGTTTTTAATAGAACGAAGTGGCATTCAGATAAGTGTGAAAACGCACAAAACACTAAGAATGAAAAACATAACAAAGCAGATGCTAAATAAAAGAAGGAACTTTTTCACAATGACAACAAGCTATTTCCCAACGCTGTGAACCTTCAAGATGCCAGCCAAAGCAGAAAAGACAACATTTGAGCTATGAGCAACATGTTTAGTTTAATTCATCTTTCTTAGGTGATGTGTCATTGTGTAATTTTTTTCCTACAATTGTTGGGATATTATATAATTACCAAACAACAATTGGATCCCCAGTCTGATATGCATGACCCACCAGCAGTTCAACAACACCATATACAACAGTTAACATTGGCCTACAGTTGGTATTCTACGAGTACCTACGACATCAAAACTGAACAGGGTTAATAACATAAAATATGGCTACATTATATAAAGTATAAAATTCTAATATATTCATCAAAAGCATATGATCGTGGAATTTGTAAGACTTACTGTAGCTCATCATGGTCTGCTAGATCAATAGTGTTATGTTCACACCTGCAATTATTACATGAAAAAATGTGAAAATATTAAGATATGAAACTACGAAAGAGAGTTGTGTAAAGGAATACCAGGAAAAAAATATAGGTGCGAAAAGGGAAAAGAACACATGAGAGAATAACCTGAAAAAGCGATCCAGCCACAAACGCTGTGTAGTGTTATGGAACTCCAACGCAAGTGCTTCAAAGTGGTTACAATAAGAACTTTGTTATTATTGGAACCATAAGCAGTTGATGATCGATAAAATGGGCATGACCTGTTTATATTCAGAACATAATGTATCAGATATATAGGAGGTTAAAGAAATAGGTGAAATCAAAATGTACTGCTATTCCTAGACCTTTTTTTAGATAGAAGCAGCAGATGAATTGCCAGTGCTTCGTAACACATCAAAAGAGACTACATTCATAATTTTTTTTTCTTTGGAAACAGAATCAGCTGATGTTGGGGACCTAGTTGTGTTCTATTGCATACTTGAGCATACTGAGCAAGCTCTCAAGTAAGGTTTTTTCTTCTTTGTTTTGTAGCTGAAAACCTTGCTATTCCGCTAAGTATCATGTAATAACTCTATCATTTATTCCTTTTACGAGATAAATTTTAACTCAATTTTGAACTATATTGATATCTGTCAGGTACTTAAAACATGCATTGTATCTACTACATCTCACGTGTGGCCCATCTCATCCAAACCTCTAGCAAAGGGAGAAAATTCGACGGAATTAGAACCTCTAAGCTTTGAAATTACCTGACCATGCCATCATCGCTTATCCACCACCGGTGATAGCCCTTGCTGGCCCTAGATACACACCAGAAGAAAGATGGAAAAAGGAGAGATAAGAGAGGAAGACTAGATGAGAACTTAAGAGCAAAATCAAGCAGGAGGTGGAGATAAGAACTGAAGTGAGCAATTCGGATGAATTTCACTAAATCTGTGGCCAACAAATAAGGATAAAATTACAACAGTAAATCCAATGATGATTTTTGAACATCGAAATGAAATCAGAACCAAGATAACAGGGCATAGATGAATCATAGTGAAAGAAAGGACTACTACCTTAATTTGTGCAAGCCTAAGAAGAAGTACGTGAAAGCATTAGTCAAGAGGAGACTTAAAAAGTGAATGCATACAAGTTCTATGGCCTCTTTTGTAACACCCTCAAATTTTTTCGGGAATGTCACACGCCAGTGACCTCCGGTTTTAATGTCCGAAACCACCCAAGGCTTTGCATCAGTTTGAATTTTGTAAAGACATGTATTAAATCATATAAATAAACAATAGAGGATGACTTTTTAAAAGAAACACAATTTGTATTCAAACTTTCTTTTACAAATAATCAGTTTATTAACAATACAACGGATTCAGCAGAAGATTAACTAAAACTATTTCGTATAAAAATCAACTTTCTTTGATGAAATGAAACAAAACTACTTATAAAACCTTCTTGTATAGTATCATGGGCTCCATTCACCATCACCTTGAGTGCTCTTGGATTGACGCTAGTTGCTTGCTAATACTTGGTACCAAAAGTGGTCAGCCCTCAACGGGGTCAGCTAGGTCGACTCCAATATTTATTAGGTCAAAGTAAATAATTAAATCAAGATTATCAATATTGTGAATGTACATTTTAAATGTCTAATACAATTTACCTTACGTCGAACCTTTCTTAACAAACAACATACAAACTCCATGAATTTCTAAACTAAGACCAAAATAAACACAACAACAAATACATAAGTTCTTTATGGTGCTTACTCGCACTTATCTTGTTAATGATCATACATATACACATTGGGTTGCGATTTTTAAACCATCTAGGCTCTTACATCCTGATGAGTGGGCTCATACGTCCCAAAAGATCAATTCCGGAATTTCAAAGAGTACTAGCTAGGTGTTACACCCCTCATATTCGAATGAGACGGGCAGGGTCATGATCAACATTAGGGTTCAGGACCATCCTAATGCGAATGTTATAAAGAGGCGTCCAAAGCAACTATGGCTCACTCCCATGGGTACTAAGCTAATCCAAAACAAGACTCAAACGAGACGATAAACACACAAAGTCACAATCATCGAGACCTAATCAAAACTAGCGCAACCTAGTAATAATAACATCTAAATGAGAATAACAAGGTCATCATTTTCACCACGTCAAGCACCTATATTATGTCTTCAGTTATTGATTTCGGTCTTGACCCACCGTATCATACTCGGAGCTCCAGGAAAGGGGAGGATAGTCACACAATGGACAACACCAAGCCCTCCTTGCCATTTTTACATGCGCATTTAACAAGCCTAAGTATGAGTTCATATGAGAGCAAGACTGTAATATCCCTCATTTTTATAAAGGGTAAAAATATAATTTTACATTTTCCTTTAATATAATAAAATATTTCCATAATCTATTTCTTAAAGTTAAAATGTTATAACATTTTAAATGTTATAAGGTTGGTTTATAAGTTTAAGACCATATTAAAGGTTACAAAAATTATTGTCTCGTATTATAAATATTAATTATGAACCATAAGAATTATGGTTTTATGATTATTATAATATGATAAAATGTAACTATTAATAATATGTGTCTTATTTATTAGGTAAAATTATAAAAGAATAATTATGAGTAACAAAACATAAGAAGTGTTGTAATAATATTTCTAAAACTTATATAAATGTTTTAAAGATAAAGCTTAAGCAAATAAAATAGATTAAAGTTTATATGATGTTATTTGAAGTACAAAGGTTAAGATGGAAGGGTATTTTTATCACTTTTATAAAACTAGAGGGGTTGTTTGTGTAATTAAAACAAAATGGATTAAACCCGTCATACTTCATCTTCAACCTTTGGTTCGAAACTTCAAATGGCCATAACTTCTTCATTTCTTAACGGATTTTCGATCTGAAAGATGTTCCGGAAAGCCCATGACATGCTCTATCAAAACCCTCAATCAATTGTTCGAAACAATACGATTTTTGGGGGTCGAAATTCTGTTCTTGAATGTGACCTAAAATGGCTAAGTGGATCGTTATTGCTTTAATTCAATCAATTGGGGATGTATCTGACTTTAATAGGTATTGGATAAGTCGTGGAAGGATAAGAGCATGATTATTACGCAATTAGTTGGATTTATTCCGCCATTAATCTTGGAAAATTGAAGGGATTGGATAAGAACATCATAAAGAACACCATTGATGTGGAGGTGATCTTTGGGCTGATTCCGGATGCGTTTTAGATCGATTCGATCCCTATAAAAACCCACATTGTAGTTCTTATCGTCATCTACAGTTTTCCTTCACAAATCATCTCTTAAAAACACCGTTTCAAACCCCAAATTTCGATTGAAACTCGGGTAGTCGAGTTCGAAACAAAACAGAGCAAGCCTCGGTTTTTGGGCTCTTTCTCCTTCCACACTCAACGAAAAATAAATCCAAAACCAGATCCATATTATACACAAAACTCCCTACAAAAACCTATATTTACACGTCCAAATTACTCCTCTAATGTGTCCAAAAACTTGATCAAACACTCGAGTTATGCCCAGAAAATCTTAACAACATACCCTCAGTAAAACGTGAATATCTCCTTCATTTCTCAACCTTTTTACGATCCGTTTAAACCAATGTAAACTATACTTCGATACGGTTCTAGGGATACCAACCATGCCTCAATCCGTTGTCAAACCATCGAGAACGAGTTGATTGAAGTTGCCTCTGTTTTGGGATGCTGCTGCGCGTGAAGGGCATATGATGGTCGCGGCCCGCGGGCCCGACCCGGCCCGTTCGACCCTCCCTTGGTCTATTGGGTATTTTATGGTATTTTGGATTTTTTTATTTAATAAATTATGATTAAATTTTATAAAAAAAATATGTTTAGTTAATTTTTATAGTGGTTCAAGTGAATTTCAAAATTTAAAAAAAATATTAACATTTATAGTAAAAATGATTTGTAGTTGTAAAGTTTATATCAAATATAAACTTAGTCATGTCCGTCGTTCCTAAATCAACGTCGTTGGGTTACAAAATAAATTGACGGTAATTTATTTTGTGGTTGATTGAAACAGGAACAAGTATGAGTAGTAACCTCGAGTGATCCTTTCTGTAACCAATTATCGTCAAAATCAAGGCAAGTGAACTCGGTTCCTTTTTCGCATTCATTTTAAAAGCATGATTTGTATCATGACGTTTTAATATATGTTGGGAACTTCTGCGTGAATAAAATGGAACATAGGATTGTATTAAATTCCTAAATTTAATGACTGTTATTCCTAGTTATGTTTTAGGCTGCATTAGTTATGGATGTAGGTCTTATTGCTCTGTGATGCTATGTGTATATTTATTTAAGCTCCACTGTAAGGAGCCGAACGTAAAGTCTTATGACTTATATTATATAATAATTAATTCTCGCTAGGTCGTTTTGTTTAAAACCCTAGCTAAGGTCATGACCCATATCCCTCAACCGCTGAGGGGTGTTCGCACTGTTTAAGTGCCATGGGACGCAGGTGCCCGTACATCTTAAAGAAGTATTTTGAGACCGTTGTCTCTTCTAATCAATGTACATAATATTCCAAGTGGAATTACTCTTAATCTTTAAAAGCAACTCAGATAAGTGTACTCGTTACACAAATTAATATGGATAGGATGGTCGGTACAAAATGGGAAACCGTCCTCGCTCTCGGGCTCCGTTGTCATCTAGTTCCAATCTGAATTCACACAACACGTATGCGGTGAGGTTGGTTGAGGTGCGCGGGGTCAACGAGAGTTTAATGAACCGACTATAACGATCTGTGTGTAACAACGTTCCCAACATATTTGCATTAAATTCTGTGAGTCGTCACCTTTGTGATGGTCTCTTCTTTTCTCTTTCGAAAGTTCATAACGTTTTCCGTGGAAGGATGTAGCTATTGGGTTTCGACCGGCTTTAATTCGGTTTCCGATACCCGTATCTACACTCTTTTCCTATATAGGAACCAACTTAGAAAACCCACTTGCTTAGTCTGTCACAAGACTAACCCGACCGTTTATTTTCTTGCATGGTCGGCTGGTGTCAACCGTATTTCTCGTCGCGGTACATCAGGCAATCTTTCCATTCAGGTTGTGAGAAGTATGCTAAAGATGGGACGAGCTGCAATTGGATATTTCTGTCAAAGTTACAAGGTCAACTATATTTTTGAGTTTAAGTTAAATGTGTATAGGGTTTTATTTCCTAGATAATGTATAGGCACAAGCGTTATTATCTTGATGTAATTTCATATACAAATTTTTATGAAGTTTTCCGTTGTAAGATTTCGCTCTTCCTTAAGGAAATAAGTTCAATAAAAGAAAAAAAAATTCTATCACATTTTTATCGAGCATTATGTTTCAATTTCTCTTGTTTATTATGATTAATTGTTCGGATTCAAGCCTTGGGTGGCGTCGGACTTCAAATCCGAGGTCACTGGCGTGTGACATTCCCGATGTAAAGTCGGGGTGTTACAAATACTTAGTCATAGTCAACCATAACACAATATTAACTATTATTATTAGCACTATTATTATTTCTTCTATTCTTATTAAAGAATATTACTAACTGCTTATGCAAGTTCATTCATGATTATATTTCTAACATACGTAATATATTTATGCATGAATTATATTACACATAATCACACCAATCAAGAAAACACACATGGTTATTAGACTTTTCACACAAATCAAACAAGATACCTAGCCGAGCAAGTATGGGAACTTGCCTTATTGACGACCTCAAAAACTCGGAAAGGTTATAGTCGAGATCATATAATCTTGGATTGCAACCTATAATAGGAGATGACACAACATGAGTATAACTTTTAAAACCGGAATCAATTAGATTTTCGTTATCTTATAATCATGGTTTAAGAATATCTAAAACGAAGCGCTTGAATACTTCATAAACTATATTTCATTAAAATCATATTATTATGAGAATGAAGGACTAACTAATATTCTGATTTTTTTTATAAAAACTATAATAATCCCTTATTATAATAATTATTATTATTTTCAAAACCATTGTATGAAAATAGATTACTCCTTTATAAAACTCATACCTTATATTATAAACTATCTATAATTTTTACAAAACTTTAAAAATACCTCAAAAATCCATACTTAAATTAGTTTCAATTAGGAACAATTTATTTAAGCTTAAACCGAAATGAAAATGATAAAAACGAAATTAAAAACAATAAATATAGGGTTGTACAGAAATTAAAACAGAGGAGAGAAAGTGGTCGAACAAGGAATTTTGGCGGCTCGGTACAAGCGGCTCCGGCGACAAATCGGGACGGGACTAACGACAGTTGGGAGGCCGCAATACCGACTTCCTACTATTGGCAATGGATGCGGCAGAGTAGGAACGAGGCGGTGGTGAGAGGGCCACGAACAGGCAAAGACGACCAGCCCCGTTCTCTGTTTTCATTGGGCAGGTCGCGACTTTCAATTGGGATTTTGAATGGCTTAGGTCACGAGAAAATCAATGGGTATATAATGTTTTCAAAGGATTTTTTGTGAGGATTCCGAATATGGGTTCAATTTTTGGATTGGATTCACGGTTATGGAGATATTTGAGTTTGAACGAGAGAGGCGTGTTCTAGGTTTTCGGTTGATGATATGAGAAATTCGAGCAAGTAAGGCCACTATTTATAGGGCTTCTTGTTCGTGCGGCTTAAGAAATGGAAGATCTTCAAGTTCCATTTAGAACTTAGCCACAATCGTAGCCTAAAAAGATCTGAAATCGGATTTGGATTGGGTTAAGGAAGGAAGAGAAGATAATTTTGATTTGATTTGGATTTATCCTTTATATTTTATCATTTACAACTAAATTACACTTTACACTCCACTCCTATCTTTTCGGAAAATCTTTTCCATAAATAAATAAATAAATAAATTTTCATGCAAATCACTTTTAATTACTTTACTATTTTATTCTCACACATATCTTCACAAATCACATTTTATTATTAAAATTATTCTCTTGAAAGATAGTATCTTAGAGATATTAAAATCTTATAAATTCTAAAATAACTTTATTTATAAGATATGATATCCTTTTAAACAAAATAATTGTTTGTTATTTGGAGTATGAAAACTCATTAAAAACATTAAGAATTTACTCTAAAATTTTCGTTAACTTCTCAAATATACTATAACGGAAACTAAACCGATGATTCTTTTATTTTATTACAAGACTTAGAACCATGACCTTTTGTGTAAGGTTCAAAATGATATAGTAACCATTATAAGTTATTATTAATTTTTTTAATCTTTTTAAGAAAATAAAACTATCCTTTATTAAAATATAATAAAGGGAAGAAAATATACAATAATACCCCTCCTAAAAGAGAGGGTTATTACATTTTTCAATTGACTACCATAATACATCCAATAAATCAAGACAAAATCATGCATGGCAAGAGAGTTGAGATTCAAGCTTGATACCTAGGACTGAATTGGAAGTTCCCACACATACGTGCTTGATTTAGGAAAAAGCAGATAAGAAACAATCAACAAGAACTAATTAGAGAATCAGTTTACGATGGCTGGCTGAGGGGGAGAAGGTGAACCTCCTCGCTGGAGAGGATACAACATACTTAACAAAGGGAAAATGGCCTTTTCTGTTACTCCATTCATATAATAACAGAACTGTTAAATTTGAAGAGTTTGGGACATTTGTAGTTGTTGAATTATTAATCCTCAAAATTTCTTAAATCACCAGCATGTGTATCAAAAGAAGATAACTCCAAGGTTATATCAAAACATAGGTGGATTGATGAAATCAACCTATACGAGTAAACAAGTTAGTGATAGCTTGCATTTAGGTATAGTTTAGGATGCATATTTATGTTTGTTTTGCATGGTTTTGGATTAGTTTAGTCTAGTTCTTAGGTTTTTAGGTTTTCTAGGAAATTTGGGTTTTGCGCTTGTTTTGTTCGGTTTTGCAGATCGTTAGGTAAACAAGCATGGAAGGGAAGGATCTTAGATGATTGTGGTGGAGTTTGATGAAACTTAGAGTGATACAAGTGAAGATTAGAAGAGCTAAGGCCCAAGAGCTTGAGGGATAAGAACACTTAAACCCGGGCTATGCATTGGAGTCTTTTTTTGACACCTCTATCTTACAATGCTTGGTTTGGGAGCTATAGTGGTCGGATGAAGCCCAATTTGGTATCACTGGAAAGCTAATTCAAAGAGATACAATTCATGTTTTTACTCTGAGTCCAAATTCCAACTCGAAAGGGGTGAAAACAGCATCTGAACTGTCACCTAAATGTTGAACCGAGCTGTGACGCGGGCTTGAGTGTCTACCTGCGCGGCCGCGCACCCCCATACATGACCGCGCCATTGTATTTTGCTGCGAGAGAATTTGGCCGACGGAATGGGCTTCGAGATGGGCTTAAGTTAGATCTTAACCGACGTGTTTTATTGTATTTTGGGATAATTTGATCTTTGGATATCTTAGGGTATTTAAACCTTGTTTTTAGTTTCTCTTTCATAACATTGATCATACTTTTAGAGGCTAGGGTTTCTCTTTCAAGGAGAAAACTTTAAAACTTTGTAAGTTTTTCTTTAATTCAATTATGAATTGCAAAATTCATTGTGTTTGGCTAGTTATTGAAGTCATGATTTGCATGAGTTGTGAGGTTTGATTGATTCTCAATAAACTTGAATAGAGTTTTTTCCCTATGCTTAATTGAATCTAAACTAGGGTTTTTTTAGATTAGCTGCCTAATTGAATTTCTAGTTATAACTGAATCTGATTAATTACCGATCGGAGTTAATTACATCAAGAATATACTTTAATCAACTTAGTACCGGTTGGACTATTTGGTTAAAGAGGGGAATAAATTCACAAGTCACTTAGATGTCTGGTTGCTCTAAGTGTTTGTTTCTATTGATAACTTGAATCATTATGTTGTTGTTTAATTGAATCTAGAAGGTCTTTTAGGTTGTTAGATAATTAGGGTTGTTAGACTGGTAGTTCTATCAACTAAATCTGAAGTTCGGGTCTTAATCATTAGTAGGGTCATAATCCACAATAGATTATTCAAGTGAGAAGAGAATCAAGAGAATCGATGATAACAAAGTAATGTCATGATGGAATTAACTAGTTAAACACACTTGTCTCTCATATATTACAATCAACTTTTGCATTCATATTTACTTTTAGTTTGCATATTAGTTTAGATAAATTATTCATAAACCCCCTTTTTGGTTACTTGGCATTCAAGTAACAACACAAATACACGAGTCTCTATGGGATCGACCCTTTCTTACCATTATACTCAGTTTGGTTAAGTTAGGATTCTTTGATAGGTAAACGACTGAAAAATACCTCATCAGTTAGCTGATTAAAGTTGTCCTAATTATGCAATTAGACGACCTGTAATAAGACTTAGACACTTCAAAAAAAGAAGTTGCCTACAAATCAACACAAGCTAAGCATAAACAGTAATAAGTAATGAGCACAAATAACTACGAAATCTAGGGAAAATGTAAATGAGTAAACTTGTAAGGTCAAATTAGGTATCATAAAAAGTTGCATAAAAGAGAAGCATTACATCAAATTTAAGAATTAATACTAGTTGATGACTCGGGCCTTGCCCGGGGACTTTTCAAAATAAAAATTGTAATATATTATTTAAATATAATATATGTATTATAATTTATATAATAAAATAATATTATAAATATTTAAGTTAATTATAATAATATCTTTTATTATTAAAATGAATACAAATATTATCTCATTCTTAAAAATGTTATTTATAATATTTATGTAATAATCATACAAAAGTTGGCGTTCTTAACTCATTGGGTTGACCTGAATCTGCACAAAAATCGCAATGAATTGACCCAATCAACCCGTTAATTTTAATGATATGAACTTGTACTCAACCGAACTTGAAATGACCGAGCCTAAACCTGACTAAACTGACCCGATTAACTGGTTTAACATTAAAGGATCAATAATTTTTTATTTATTAATTAAGGTATCCGTAATATAAAAAAACAACATACTTATGAATAGAAAATTAATTAAGGGATCAATAATTTTTTATTTATTAATTAAGGTATCCGCAATATTGTAAAACATACATATCTATACCGATATTCATTAAAAAATTGTCATACTTATTAATATAAAAATGGTATAAAAAATCATCATGCTTATGGATAGAAAATGTAAAAAGTTGTCATATTTGTGAATGAAAAATTAATCTACGAAAATCTAAAAGTTAATATAAATTCTAGCATTAAAAACATGGTCCATATTAATTAAAAAAGTGTGGGCATAGTTATGGATGCAATTTTAGTATAAACAATTTGGTAAATAAAACTATGGTGATTGAAATTAAAAATTTAATGACAATATTGTATTTAACTATCATATTTATAGATAGAACATTAATATATAAAACCCGACATATTTATATTTATGGATGAAAATTTAAAAAGTTATCATTCTTAAGCATAGAAAATTAATATTGAAAAATTCAAAATTAATATGAAAAATATGGTCAATATTATTAAAAACATTGACATACTTATAAACAAAAAATTAATAGAAAAATCTGAAATTAATATAAAAATACATGATTAAAAATATAGTTCATACTAATTAAAAACTTTAGTATA